>LR990927.1:18895036-20109973 GCA_905163415.1 Noctua fimbriata | reverse complement strand
AAGGAGGAGCCTCCTACCACCGGGGCTGGGGCGGATTGGGCAGGCCGGGCCGTGGCGTCAGCCAGCTTCTGATGAAGCTGGCTGACCTCCGCCTGCAGGCGATCCACCTTCGCCTGCAGCTGCCGCGTCTCGTCCGTGGCCCGTCCGCCCGACCAGCTCCAGGACGATGCCGTGTAGGCTGGCGGCACGGCATTTGAGGGCCTTCTGGAAGGTCCCCTTCAAATTGGAGGACTTTGAGGCGACCTCAGAACCTCCTCTTTGTCCTCGAGCGCCATGCGCTCCAGCTCCGCCAGGGAGTGGTCGGCGTACAGCACACTTGATGCGCCATAGCCAGCCCTCGACCTGGCGATTTGCGCCTGGCGCTCTCTGGCCGCGACCCTCTCCTCCAGGTCCTGCTGGACCTGCGCCCTTTTGGCCAGGTGAGCTGGCGCTCGGCGTCCGCCAACCCCACATCGTGGGTGCCAGTCGTAGAAGAAGTCGAAGCCTTTTTTAGACTTCGACTTCTTCTTCTCCCCCCCATCGACTCCGAGGAGCCCTCGGACCCGGGCTTCAGGAAGGCCCTCTTCCGCCCAGGGCGGTCGCTGTCGGCCGCCGACGTATCCATGTTGGATTCGTCGGAGTCCGACAGCTCGCCTGGTCCACTAAAAAAGCTGACCGCAGACGGTGCGCGGTCAGCATCCGACGCTTGAGCGTCGCCGGTGTGGCCCTGAGAAGGGCCTTTTGGTTGGCCCTGAGAAGGGCCGTTAAATCGCTCAGGGACGAGCGACTCGACACGAACGCCCGGAGGCGTCCCGCAGGTTTTTAGTTTTAAAATTAAAATTCGAATTCGACATCTTCGTAATTCGCCTTCGATGCACAGCGCACTTTAGCCACCGGTCTGCCACTCCGTTACGGTGGTCAGACACGGCGTTGCCCAGGGGATACTGCGAGGAAGTATGCGCTGTGGGGGATCCCCCAACCTTTTTTTTTTTTTTTTATTAAGCGGTGAAAAATGCCTAACGCATACCGCACCGTCCGGGGAGACGGTTTGGTTATGTGGGGCTTGCACCCACTAAAAAACACCGCCGTGAGCCTACTCTCGCCTTGGTGGATGAGCCGCGAGGACCGCTACGCATGACGTTCGCGGCCCATCCAGCGCAACCCGCCTCCGGGTACCAAACTCCTTTGGCGATGTCCGGGCTCACCTGAGACATCGCCACCACTCGTGAGGGCCGTTCAATGCGTCGACGATAGACGCCCCGATCTATCGCCCGCTGGCACCTCCTAGGGCGGCATCAGGTCGCCATGGCGCCTCCTCCGCCGCCCTGTCCTCCTGCGACGAATCGCGTCTGCGAGGGAGTCCTCCTCTCTGACGCGCTCAGCCGCCTCCTTCTGCGAGATGACGTCCTCGCAGAAGGACGCCACCGCCTCCCATGCCTCCCCGCTGTCGACCATGGCCTTGACCACGGCCGGTAAGGAGAGGTCTGCCCCGATTGCTGCTGCGAGAGCACGGCGCTGCACCGCCCAAGCAGGACAATGCTCGAGGGTGTGAAGCGCCGTGTCCCCGCTGCAGCCGCACTGGTGGCACACGGGAGTCGCCTCCCGTCTGGCCACTTTGTGCAGGTATTTGCCAAGCAGCCGTGACCTGACAATACCTGCACCAGACGGAAGGACAACGTCCCGTGTCGCCTCCGTGTCCACTCTTCTATGATCGGCTGGATCGCCCCCACGGTCCAGTGACCTGCACTGGGCGTCTCCAGCCTCACCCTCCAAATCCGCAGGGTTTGGGATTGGGCCTCCCTACGCCACCTCGTGACCAGCTCAGGCGGCGGGCGCATGCCACTCTCCGCCTGTAGGTCTGCGCCACGTCGGTAGACCTCGGCGAGCACCTGTGCCTCTAGATCCCACGGGGGTGTGCCCGCGAGGGCGCACGCCGCTTCCACTGATACGGTGCGGTATCCGCGTATGACCCTGACTGCCATGACTCTCTGTGGCCTCCGCAGTAGAGCCTTGTTCTGGGCAGACAGGGACTCCGCCCACACCGGGGCCCCATAGAGCGCCATCGAGCGAACCACCCCCGTGTACAGCCGCCGGCAAACCACGTTTGGTCCGCCCAGGTTCGGCAACAGCCGGCTAAGGGCGGACGCCGTGCCGATCAGCTTCGGCGCAAGCTGAGCAAAGTGCTCGCCGAAGTTCCATCTCCGGTCCAAAACCAGGCCCAAGTATTTCATGCTTGCCCGTACCGCTATTGGTGCACCACCAATAGTGAGGTGTGCACCGGCCGGTGGCCGTCGTCGGGGCGCATGAAATACCAGGGCCTCCGTCTTTTCGAGGGCCACCTTGAGGCCCATCGCCTCGATTCGCCCCACGACGAGGGACGCGCCCTCGACGGCTGAGCGTGCCGCTTCCTCGTAGCTCCCTCCCCGGGCCGTGACGAGAGTGTCGTCAGCGTAGCAAATGACTCCCTGCCCGGGGGAGAGCAAACAGCGCAAGGACCAGTCATAGCCTATGTTCCACAAGAGTGGACCCAAAACCGACCCCTGCGGAACACCGCACACGATGGCCCTGCGCACAACTTGGCCGTCGCGTCCCTCGTAAGAGACAAACCGCCCCTGCAGGTAGTCTGCTACCAGCAGCCTCAGGTAGGCGGGCACCTGATGGTAGCGGAGCGCCTCCGCGATGCAGCTGAATGGCAGAGTGTTGAACGCGTTGGCGATGTCTAAAGACACCGCCAACAACACCCCGCCCTGGGCGACTACATCTTTCGCCTCAGCCTTGAGGCGCAAGATGGCGTCTATCGTCGAACGCCCTGCCCGGAAACCGAACTGGGCGTCCGACAGGTTCGGGCCTACTGCATCTAAGTGCCGGACGATGCGGATAGCGAGAATCTTCTCTAGCATCTTCCCCGCCTCGTCCAGCAAGACAATCGGCCTGTACGCCGATGGAGACTCCGGGGGCCGCCCTGCCTTCTGGAGCAGCACCAGTCGACCCTCCTTCCAGGCCTTAGGGAACCGTCCCGACGTTAGACAGGCGTCAAACAGCTCCCTAAGCCTATCTTCCAGGGCCGCTTCCAGAGAGAGTGCCAACACCCTTGCAGGCACCCCATCCGGTCCGGGGGCAGTCCTCTTGGACCGCGCCCTCAGAATTGCTGCCCCCATCTCCGCGTCAGATATTGGGGGAGTCTCCACCCCCACATCTTGGTCGGCCTCCGCTTCGGCCATTGGCGGGGAAGGGTGATCCGCTCGATCCGGGAAGAGTGTCTCCACGATCCTGACGAGGAACTGAGGCTGGAGGGTTTCCGTCAGTGGGGGGCCTTGGGCACGGAGTTTTTCCCGCGCCGCACGGTACGGACGCCCCCAGGGATCACGGTTTAGATCCTCCAGTGCCTCAGCTCTCGATTGCTCCTTCGATCGACAGATCGCCAACTGCAGAGCCCCCCGAGCGTTGCGGTATGACTCATGCAATTGGGTCTGTAGGAACTCCAGCTCTTCATCACGGCGGCGTAATCTGCGAACCTGTGAGTAGATCCTCCGGGCAATTATACAGGCCGCGCGGAGGTCTGCTATCTCCTGGGACCACCAGTAGACCGCCCGCTTTGGAGGTTGTTTTCGGAAGCGAGGCATGGCTGCATCGCACACAGCCGTCATGGCTTCGCGAAAGCGGTCAGCCTCGACGTCGACACCCTCTGCTGCAGGCGGCGAGGACAGCCAGGCCTGGACAATGGCTGCTTCCTCTAGGAGGTCCCCGTCAAGCCGCCTCGATGCCCACCGTGGGAACTGCCGAGCGTTGGGTCTTGGATGCACTGTTGGGCCCGAAGAGGCGGAGACATCCATACAGATGTACAGGTGATCCGATAGTGTCTCCACACTCTCTAGGACCCGCCAACCCTGAACCCGTGCGGCGACAGCAGGGGTAGCGAACGAGAGGTCCACTATTGACCCCCCGTGGTGCCGGACGCATGTGTTAACGGAGCCCCTGTTTAAAAGACAGAGGCCCGCAGCCGCTGCCCATTCCTCGACCGCCTCCCCCCTGACGTCCGTCCCGGGGGACCCCCACGCGGTCGACTTCGCGTTGAAGTCCCCCACGACGATGGCGTGGGACGGCATCATTCGTCGAACCGAGGTCCCTAGGCGGTCCAGGAAGTCCTCGAACTCCGCTAGGCTCCTGTTTGGGGAGAAATAAACTCCGAAGAGAATTATGTCCCCCCAGGTGGCCGCAACAAATCCTCGACTCCTCTCTCTGATGGAAAGTGGCGCCGAGGAGCTGATGATAGCGACGGAACCGTCAATGTCACCTACCCAGTCAGGACGAGCCGGGACGAAGTACGGCTCCGCCACTATGGCCACACCTATCGTCCGCTCCGCCATGGTTTGTAGAACCAAGTCCTGCGCACCAGCGCAGTGGTTCAAGTTCGCCTGGAGGAGAGAATGAAAACGGACCGGGTCCATAATTAGTCCGTAATCATTATCGCCCCCTGCGATGGCTCCTCCAATCGCACTGCGCCGGAAGCAGTCGGGAGCAGAGAGGTCAGACCGTCCCTGCTAGAACGGACCGGCGGCCTGCAGTCCTTTCTGCCGGCGACGTGGCCGGTCGGTCGTCCTGCCGCCGCGCACAGTAAGCAATGCGGGTCGGCAGCGCACGCGGACGCCGGATGCCCCGGCTCACCGCAGCGGAAACAGTGTCCGCTGAGGTCGACGCCAGAGTTGCACCTCCGGCCCACGTGTCCCAATCCCCAGCACTTGTAGCACCTCATGGGCCGAGCGTCCAGAACCATGACTCTGGCAGAGCTCCAACCCACCAAAAGCCGGCCGGCGTCGGCCAGCTGTTTTGCCACTGCAACGGGGCAACGGATCCAGATAGAGCTGGCGCCTCCCGGGCCAGATCGAATTTGACCGACTCGGACCGCGTCCGACGGGCAGCCAGTCTTACGCGCAATCGCGTCCTGCACGTCCTGCCCGGACACGGAGTCGTCAAGCCCTGAGATGCGCAGTTCAGCGCACTTCGTCGGCCTGGAGACCTTGACCTCCTCTGCGAAGACCGCTCGCAGTTTCTCTGCAACGCGGTCTGCCCCAACAGTGCCTTCGGCCCCTGGGAACTCCAGCATGCGGGCCCCGGTTAAGGCTTGTCGGAACCTGACATCTGTTATGCCAAGCTCCTCCAGGTTTACGGCTTGTCTGGCCTTGGTGAGGACGGCCGCGTATGTGACGCCCCTGTCCACTGCTTCAGGCTGCAGAGTGAGTACTACCGCAGCAGACCTGGGCGCACGAAGCCCTCTCTTGGCGTTCTTGCCCTTCTTAGGCCCGGAAGACTTGTCTCCCTGAGCGGTAGAGACCGCCACAGTCTTTTGGGGCAAGGAAGACGAAGTTCCTTCGTTCTTCTTCTTCTTCTTCCTCCTCCTTGCGGTCTGCCAGCCGTCACTGGCAGACGCCGATGGGTCTGCATTGGGGGCTCTTTTGGCCGTTGGGACGGACCCACTCGGGGGAGCACCCCTTTGCGTCTCAGGCACCGTAGACGGCACCTGAGAAGCCACGGAAGGCTGTTTAGGCCTGTTGCCAGTGCCGCCAGCGCTGCTAGCAGGAGCCGCCACACTCCTGCGGTCTGCTGCCAGAGGCGGACGAACGGTCCTCGCCGGCAGAAGGCGTTCCTCGATGCCAGCAAACCGGGCATCCATCATTTTCCCGATCTGGGAAACGATGGCATGCGCCTGCATCTCGCTCATAGATGTGACCTGTGGGAGCGACTTCTCCGGAGCAGAAGAACACCTTGGATCTACGGGCCCCGACTGCGGCGGACCTTCCGGCCGGACCCGGAGACCCACGACTTCCTCCCGCAGGGCAACCATCTCTTGACGGAGAGCTTCGACCTCCATCCGCAGTCGGTCGTTCAGCAGGTGGAGCCTTCGAGTCTCTTCACTGGAGCTCCTGCTAGCGAGCCCCTCTATAGCCAGTCTGACCCGCTCTGCTGCCTCTCTGATTGCCCGCTGACTCGTGCCCTTTAAGTTTTTGGACTTTCGAGTGGTGTCCAAAACCACCTCGATGTCCAGTAGGGCTCTTTTTTCGAGTTCCTCTGCTGTGATGGAGGAACTCTGCCCGTTTAGAGGAACCTCAGCGCTGACAGGCGCATCCACACTCTCCTCTACAGGTGCATTGACGGCCAATTGGCACGCCGGAGACACGCTCATTGCCCCGTCGGAGTCGCTAACTCCGCTGGCCATCGGCGTATCAGGGCGCTTCAGGAAGCGGCCCCGAGTGTCGCGTGACGGTGCCGGAGTGTTTGCTCCGGAAGGCAACCCGCGTCCTCTGCCCCTCCTGGTTGTCGACACCTTGGGGGCCGGCAGGTTCTCCTCGCTAGAGGACAAACCCGCCGAACCCGCGTCCGACCCACAGACACGCGGCCGCTTCCCCCAAAACTTGGAGGGAGCGGCCGAAACTGCTTGTGAAAGGGTGGGTGTGTTGTCGGAGGTAGACGACACACCACACACCCTCTCCAAAACCACGCGAGGCTCCACTGGAGCCTCTGCTCCCGGCCTACGTGACGCAGTGCCAGATTCCGACACTGCGTCCGTCGCTTGGCGCTCGACCCGTCCGTTAAAACTAAAAGAGATGAGGTCTTCAAAAGACCTCGATCTCGAGGAGCCTCCTCGGCTCTTGTTGCCATCGGCAAGTGGATGACGATTGTTGCCCTCCCCAGAATACGAGGGGCATGACGATCCCGAAGGGATCGTGGCGGATTCTCCAGCTGCTGAGCAGCTGGTACCGCCCTGGGGTATCTCTTTACAAGTCGTCTTTTTCATTGTAGTTTTATTTCCTTTGGAGGGTGTGGTCCCTGTCTCCTTACTTTCCATCGTTCCCCCCCCCCCCTTTTTCCCTTATGACAATTCTATCACCCCCACGGTCACGTCTGATGGGCAGACGCGTACCTGAGGGCGATGAATGCCATGATTCCAGAACATGCCCCGCAACGACCGTCGCGTGGCATGTGAGGAAACATCCCCAACCCTGATTCACTCCCCGAGGACCCCGAGGACCCCGAAGAGTGAATCACTAATCACGTACCGTCCGATGAGCCCGCTCCGTGACTTCCGTGAGCCATCGCACGGTACACGACGAAATAACCCCACCCTGATTCACTCCCCGAAAACTTCGAGGAGTGAATCACTAATCACGTACCGTCCGATGACCCGCTCCGTGAGCCATCGCACGGTACACGATGTGTCCCTCCCCATATTCACACTCCGATGACTCGGAGCGTGAATCACGCACTGTCCGGAACGACGGACAGGGCACCCCTCGCAGAAGTCTGAGGCGACCCCGGCGTGTGTGTCTCTCTTAGTCTGGCCTCTCACTTGGAATGGGAAAACTCCAAGATCATTGAGACACGCAAGCCCCACCACGACGACAACGTGGAGACACCTTCGGTGGGGACAACGTGGAGACACCTTCGGTGGGGGGGGGATCCCCCAACCTAACCTAACCTAACCTAACCTTTTTTTTTTTTTTTTTTTTTTTTTTTTTCTCGATGTGGAAATCCTCTATGGATGTCCTCCGCCCTGGGGAGAGCGGAGGGGTCTGTCAGACTCGTACTGACTAAAACCACACCGGTGTTCCCTCGCACACTTGCGTCGGGGGGCAACGGGATCTGATGCGACTTCCGCTGCCCCGGACTAGTGCCGGCCCGCCTGACCTGCGGGCCTCGTCCCGGGGGGGAGTGAGGTGTAAAACTCCCCCCGTTACGTCTGAGAGAGGCGCGCGTGGAACACTACGCGCCGCCGTCTCGGGTCCAGTGTGATCGGGGGCGACGGATGTCCCCGAATCCGTCGCCCCTGGACCTATTTAGGGGGGCCGGAAGAGGGCGTTGTCCGCCCTCTGCCGACGCCCGGTGCGTCTGCTGCGGGATGGGCGGGAGCTCGTCATCTCCCTCTCCCTTTCCGCAGCCTCCTTCTGCGACATGACGGTTTCGCAGAAGGACACCACCGCGTCCCAGGACTCTGCGCTGCCGACCATCGAGCGAACGACGGTCGGCAGCGACAGGTCTCCTCCTACCTCCGTAACGAGCGCACGGCGCGGCTCATCCCACGCGGCGCACTCGGCCAGCGTATGCCGCGCCGTGTCCTCCAGACAGTGGACGCAGTGATGGCACCGGGCATCCGGCTCCCTGCTTATGCGACACAGGTACTTCCCGAAGCAGCCGTGCCCCGAGAGCACCTGCGTCGCCCGAAACGTCAGGGAGCCGTGCTTCCTCCCGAGCCAGTCGTCGAGTACTGGCCGGATCGCCTCGACCGTGTCGAGGCCGGCGGTGGGGAGCTCTAGCCTCCCCCGCCATTCCGCCACCATGACCTGTCGGAGCTGAGACCGGTACAGCGTGATCTGTCGCTGCACCAGCCTCTCGCCCCGATCATTGGCCTCCTCGCGCCACTGGTGCAGTGTCGCGAGGGTCTTCGCCTCCAGGTCCCACGGCGGGGATCCGGCCAGTACACAAGCCGCCTCGTAGGAGATCGTGCGATATCCCCGTATGACCCTGACGGCCATCGCTCTCTGCGGTCTGCGCAGAACGGCGATAGTGCGGGCCGTCAGGTCTGTCGCCCAAATCGGGGCCCCGTAAAGGGCCATCGATCGCACGATCCCCACGTACAACCGCCTACAGGCGGTGCTCGGGCCCCCCAGATTGGGAAGCAGCGTTGACAGCGCGCCCGCCGCGCCCATCAACTTGGGCACCAGCCGCTGAAAGTGGGGGCCGAAGTCCCAACGGCTGTCGAGCACCAATCCTAAGTACTTCATGGTTGACTCGACAGCGATCCGGACCCCACCGACCACAATGTGTGATCCCAACGGCGGCGCCCGTCGGGGGCCATGAAAAGCAATGGCCTCCGACTTGTTGAGGGCCACTTCCAGCCCCAGGCGTCGTATGCGGCTCACCACCTGTGAGACCGCAGCCGTAGCCAGCAACGCTGCCTCCCTGTACGAGCTCCCCCGAGCAGTGACCAGCGTGTCGTCCGCATAACACGTCAGGTCCACTCCCGGCGGGAGCTCGCACCGCAAAACCCAGTCGTACCCGATGTTCCACAGGGGTGGGCCCAGAACCGACCCCTGCGGAACACCGCACGACATCTCGCGACGGCCCGTGCCGTCGCGTCCCATGTAGGTGACACACCTTCCCGAAAGATAAGCCCCCACAATGTTGCGGAGGTAGGAAGGCACCCGATGGTATCGCAGGGCCTCCCTAATGCAACCCCAGGGCAGGGTGTTGAACGCGTTGGAGATGTCCAAGGACACCGCCAGCACCACCCCACCCTGGGACACCGCTTCCTCCGCCAGGACTCTCACTCTCATGATGGCGTCGATGGTGGAACGCCCACGCCGGAAGCCAAACTGGCTGTCGGCCAGGTTCGGCCCCTCTGTACACAAGTGGCTGACGAGGCGATCTGCGATTACACGCTCGAGCATCTTGCCCGCCTCGTCCAGCAGCACTATGGGCCGATAAGCCGACGACGAATCCGCTGGGCGCCCCGCCTTCCTGAGCAGGACCAGTCGACCAGTCTTCCACCTGCTAGGGAACTGGCCCCGCTCAAGGCACGCCGAGAAGAGTCCCCTCAGTGGGGGCTCCAGCTCCTTCAGGGCGAGGACTAGAGCGCGACCTGGCACTCCGTCGGGCCCCGGAGCAGTGTTTTTTGCCCGGAGCCGCATCACGGCCACGCTCATCTCCGCCTGTGTCACCTCTGGGACGGTTTCGCTCTCCTCTTCTTCTTCCGACTCTGCAGCTGTGGGCAGAGCCATCGGCGGTGGCTCGTACTCAGCTCTCTCAGGGAAGAGAGCCGAGACCACTCGCTCCAGAAACTGCGGCTCGAGACCTTCCGTTAGCGGGGGCGCCCACGGCCGAAGTTTCCCTCGGACCGTGCGGTAAGGGCGCCCCCACGGATCGCCGTCTAGGGTCGCCAGCAGCTCCTCTCTGGAGCGCGTCTTTGACTCGCCGATGGCCAGCCACAGAGCCTCCTTCGCCGCGCGGTACACCTCATACAGCGCGGCTTCTTCGTCGGGATCCCGCAGACGTCTCCTCCGACATCGCGTGTACGGGCGTCTGGCGTCTGCGCACTCGACGCGCAGCCGCTCTACCTCGACGCACCACCAGTACACGCGGCGCCTTGCGGACAGAGAGGAGACGCGTGGCATGGACGCGTCGCAGATTTGCGTCATCGCGTCGCTAAACCACTGCGCCTCCCGTTCGACGTCGACGGGACCGACGGTAGCCGACTCCCGGATCCAGGCTTGGACGATAGTGGCTTCCTCGAGAGCCTCCCTGTCGAGGCGTTTCAGCGCCCAACGCGGGCCGTCTCTTCGGGGGGCCGATTGGCTACGACCTTCAGCGGTCTGGGTGGAGACGTCGAAGCGTATGTATCGGTGATCCGATAGCGTCTCCACCTCCGCTTCCACGTGCCAATCACGAACGCGGTGCGCGACAGCGGGACTAGCGAACGACACGTCCACAATGGATCCGCCCCGCTGTCGCACACACGTGTAGGCCGAACCCCGATTTAAGACAGCCAGGCCCGTCGTAACGGCCCACTCCTCTAGCACATCGCCTCTCGGGTCTGTGACCGGGGATCCCCACGCCGCAGATTTGGCGTTCAGATCACCGAGAAGCAAAATGGGCCGAGGATGAGACCGGCCGACGACGGCTCCCAACTCGACAAGGAAACTCTCGAAGTCGGCGAGACTCCTGTTGGGCGAAAAGTATGCCCCGATCGTGACGATCCCGTTCACAAGGGCGGCAACCCAACCGTGACCCCGGGACACGTCGACAAGAGTCGCGCCGATGATGGCCACCAGGCCGTCCAGATCCCCTGCCCAGTTATCTCGGGGGGGGACAAAATACGGCTCAGCGACCACCGCCACATTTACCGACCACTCCGCCATGCTCAGGACCAAGAGATCCTGAGCTCTGGTGCAGTGGTTGATATTCGCCTGGAGGAAATGGAGCGCCATCACTGGCAGTCCATTTCCCCGGCGCCTCGTCCAACCACAGGCCGGGAGTCGGCCGAAGAGGTGCTAGGGGGTGCGGCCCCCGCAGCCTTGGTCCAACGCTTGCTGCGCTTACTGGGCGCGCCGCAAGCGTTGCCGCCAGTTCTGTGCCCCGCAGACTTTCCTGCAGCCGCACAGAGGCTGCAGTTTGGCTCCGCGGAGCACTGGGACGCCTTATGGCCGGGCTGAGCGCAGCGATAACACAAATCGCTGCGGTCTGCTTCGCTAGTGCACTGGGCCCGGACGTGCCCTTTCTCCAGGCACCGGTAACACTGCATGGCCCTGGGTGCCAGGAGTTTAACTCTCGCTGACACCCAGCCCACCAGCAGACGTCCCGCGTCGGCAACTTTCTTTGCCGCAGCTACTGGGCACCGCACCCAGGTGGTGCCCAGCCCTCCAGCGTTGACGCGGATTTCGCCCGCCCGCACATTTTCTGGCGGGCATCCGCCGCTCCGGGCTATGGCCACCACCACCTCCTCCGGGGAAACAGAGTCGTCCAGCCCATCGACGCGCACCTCAGCCGTCTTGATGGGTCTGGACACCCGGACCTCCTCGGGGTTGAGGACGTCCCTCAGCTTTGCAGCTAGAGAGTCCGCCCTCTCGGCACTGCTGGTCCCCGCCAACTCGAACATCTTGGCCCCCGTGGCTGCCGTTCTAAAACGGAAGCCATCCGGGGTGCCAAAATCGGCAAAGACCAGCTTGCCTCTCGCCTCCGCCAATACCTTCTGGTACGTCACGCCTCTCTCCTTGGCTTCGGGCTGCAGCGTGACTACTACAGCCTCGGAGCGGGGGACGTGGATTTTCGGGGCCTGCCCCTTGGATCCGGGCGCGTTCTTGGCCTTGCGGCCCCTCTTCCGCCTCTTTTTGCGGCTTTCGGCCGTCTCCCAGCCACCCTCTTTTTCTTTGGGGGACGAGGTGCTCCCTTCAGTGGCATTTCTCGTCCCCTTCACGGCCTTTTTGCCGCCCTCCGTGGGCTTTTTGGACGCCTGCGTGGGCTTTTTTGGCGCAGGTGGCGCTTTAGCCACCTGTGCCCACGTTGGCCCAGCTGTTGCTGAAGCGGGCTCCGCCACCCTCCTCCGCTTATCTGCCGCCAGCGGCGGACGAAGGCGAATAGGGGGGTTGAGCCTGGGCTCTACCCGTTCTGTGGCAGGGCACGACTGTCCGCAGTCGTCGCACCCTGCTGCCGGCTGAAGTCTGCCCTCAGGGCGCTGACCTCCCGCTGGAGCTCCTCCATCCTCGTTTGGAGACGGTGATTTTCCTCTCGGAGCTTCACCGTCTCCTCCGAGATCGTGCGGTCAAGGAGGACGTCCACCGCCTCCTTGATCCCGTCCGCCGCCTCTTTTAGGGCCCGCGTGAACGTCCCCTTCAGGTTGCCAGATTTCGTGGCTACCTTCAGGACGACGTCCACGCCGTCCAAAACTTGACGGCTAAGGGCCTCTGCCGTCAAGCCTTCCGGAGATGCGGCGGTCTGCATCCGCCTCTCCCTTGCCCGTCGAGCCAACTCAGCGACCTCGTCGGTCGCGATGGCCTTCCGGCCCTCTCTCCTCGCGGCATTGAGCTCCGCCTTGGTGCTCAGCAATGCGATGGAGGACTGAGCATCACATTGCTCCACCTGCATTGAGCCGTCGGAGTCGCTGACTCCGCTGGCCATCGGCGTATCAGGGCGCTTCAAGAAGCGGCCCCGAGTGTCACGTGACGGTGTCGGAGTGTTTGCTCCGGAAGGCAACCCGCGTCCTCTGCCCCTCCTGGTTGTCGACACCTTGGGGGCCGGCAGGTTCTCCTCGCTAGAGGACAAACCCGCCGAACCCGCGTCCGACCCACAGACACGCGGCCGCTTCCCCCAAAACTTGGAGGGAGCGGCCGCAATGGCTTGCGAAAGGGTGGGTGTGTTGTCGAAGGTAGACGACATACCACCCACCCTCTCCAAAACCACGCGAGGCTCCGCTGGAGCCTCCGCTCCTGGCCTCAGTGACGCAGTGCCAGAGTCCGACACTGCGTCCGACGCGTGGCGCTCGACCCGTCCGTGGTTAAAACTAAAGGAGATGAGGTCTTCAAAAGACCTCGATCTCGAGGAGCCTCCTCGGCTCTCGTTGCCATTGGCAAGCGGAAGACGTTTGTTGCCCCCCCCAGAATACGAGGGGCTTGACGATCCCGAAGGGATCGTGGCGGATTCTCCAGCTGCTGAGCAGCTGGTACCGCCCTGGGGTAATATCTTTGCATTCGTCTTTTTCATGGTTATATTTTTCCTTTGAAGGGTGTGGTCCCTGTCTCCCTTCTTATCATCATTTCCCCCCCCCCCCCTTATGACTAGTCTATCGCCCTCACAGTCACGTCTGATGGGCAGACGCGTACCAGAGGGCGACAATATTACATCCCAACATATGCCCCGCAACGATGGCCTCCGCAGTAGAGCCTTGTTCTGGGCAGACAGGGACTCCGCCCACACCGGGGCCCCATAGAGCGCCATCGAGCGAACCACCCCCGTGTACAGCCGCCGGCAAACCACGTTTGGTCCGCCCAGGTTCGGCAACAGCCGGCTAAGGGCGGACGCCGTGCCGATCAGCTTCGGCGCAAGCTGAGCAAAGTGCTCGCCGAAGTTCCACCTCCGGTCCAAAACCAGGCCCAAGTATTTCATGCTTGCCCGTACCGCTATTGGTGCACCACCAATAGTGAGGTGTGCACCGGCCGGTGGCCGTCGTCGGGGCGCATGAAATACCAGGGCCTCCGTCTTTTCGAGGGCCACCTTGAGGCCCATCGCCTCGATTCGCCCCACGACGAGGGACGCGCCCTCGACGGCTGAGCGTGCCGCTTCCTCGTAGCTCCCTCCCCGGGCCGTGACGAGAGTGTCGTCAGCGTAGCAAATGACTCCCTGCCCGGGGGAGAGCAAACAGCGCAAGGACCAGTCGTAGCCTATGTTCCACAAGAGTGGACCCAAAACCGACCCCTGCGGAACACCGCACACGATGGCCCTGCGCACAACTTGGCCGTCGCGTCCCTCGTAAGAGATAAACCGCCCCTGCAGGTAGTCTGCTACCAGCAGCCTCAGGTAGGCGGGCACCTGATGGTAGCGGAGCGCCTCCTCGATGCAGCTGAATGGCAGAGTGTTGAACGCGTTGGCGATGTCTAAGGACACCGCCAACAACACCCCGCCCTGGGCGACTGCATCTTTCGCCTCGGCCTTGAGGCGCAGGATGGCGTCTATCGTCGAACGCCCTGCCCGGAAACCGAACTGGGCGTCCGACAAGTTCGGGCCTACTGCATCTAAGTGCCGGACGATGCGGATAGCGAGAATCTTCTCTAGCATCTTCCCCGCCTCGTCCAGCAAGACAATCGGCCTATACGCCGATGGAGACTCCGGGGGCCGCCCTGCCTTCTGGAGCAGCACCAGTCGACCCTCCTTCCAGGCCTTAGGGAACCGTCCCGACGTTAGACAGGCGTCAAACAGCTCCCTAAGCCTATCTTCCAGGGCCGCTTCCAGAGAGAGTGCCAACACCCTTGCAGGCACCCCATCCGGTCCGGGGGCAGTCCTCTTGGACCGCGCTCTCAGAATTGCTGCCCCCATCTCCGCGTCAGATATTGGGGGAGTCTCCACCTCCACATCTTGGTCGGCCTCCGCTTCGGCCATTGGCGGGGAAGGGTGATCCGCTCGATCCGGGAAGAGTGTCTCCACGACCCTGACGAGGAACTGAGGCTGGAGGGTTTCCGTCAGTGGGGGGCCTTGGGCACGGAGTTTTTTCCGCGCCGCACGGTACGGACGCCCCCAGGGATCACGGTTTAGATCCTCCAGTGCCTCAGCTCTCGATTGCTCCTTCGATCGACAGATCGCCAACTGCAGAGCCCCCCGAGCGTTGCGGTATGACTCATGCAATTGGGTCTGTAGGATCTCCAGCTCTTCATCACGGCGGCGTACCCTGCGAACCTGTGAGTAGATCCTCCGGGCAATTATACAGGCCGCGCGGAGGTCTGCTATCTCCTGGGACCACCAGTAGACCGCCCGCTTTGGAGGATGTTTTCGGAAGCGAGGCATGGCTGCATCGCACACAGCCGTCATGGCTTCGCGAAAGCGGTCAGCCTCGACGTCGACATCCTCTGCTGCAGGCGGCGAGGACAGCCAAGCCTGGACAATGGCTGCTTCCTCTAGGAGGTCCCCGTCAAGCCGCCTCGACGCCCACCGTGGGAACTGCCGAGCGTTAGGTCTTGGATTCACTGTTGGGCCCGAAGAGGCGGAGACATCCATACAGATGTACAGGTGATCCGATAGTGTCTCCACACTCTCTAGGACCCGCCAACCCTGAACCCGTGCGGCGACAGCAGGGGTAGCGAACGAGAGGTCCACTATTGACCCCCCGTGATGCCGGACGCACGTGTTAACGGAGCCCTGTTTAAAAGACAGAGGCCCGCAGCCGCTGCCCATTCCTCGACCGCCTCTCCCCTGACGTCCGTCCCGGGGGACCCCCACGCGGTGGACTTCGCGTTGAAGTCCCCCACGACGATGGCGTGGGACGGCATCATTCGTCGAACCGAGGTCCCCAGGCGGTCCAGGAAGTCCTCGAACTCCGCTAGGCTCCTGTTTGGGGAGAAATAAACTCCGAAGAGAACTATGTCCCCCCAGGTGTCCGCAACAAATCCTCGACTCCTCTCTCTGATGGAAAGTGGCGCCGAGGAGCTGATAATAGCGACGGAGCCGTCAATGTCCCCTACCCAGTCAGGACGAGCCGGGACGAAGTACGGCTCCGCCACTATGGCCACACCTATCGTCCGTTCCGCCATGGTTTGGAGAACCAAGTCCTGCGCACCAGCGCAGTGGTTCAAGTTCGCCTGGAGGAGAGAATGAAAACGGACCGGGTCCATAATTAGTCCGTTATCATTATCGCCCCATGCGATGGCTCCTCCAATCGCACTGCGCCGGAAGCAGTCTGGAGCAGAGATGTCAGACCGTCCCTGCTAGAACGGACCGGTGGCCTGCAGTCCTTTCTGCCAGCGACGTGGCCGGTCGGTCTTCCTGCCGCCGCGCACAGTAAGCAGTGCGGGTCGGCAGCGCACGCGGACGCCGGATGCCCCGGCTTACCGCAGCGGAAACAGTGTCCACTGAGGTCCACGCCAGAGTCGCACCTCCGGCCCACGTGTCCCAATCCCCAGCACCTGTAGCACCTCATGGGCCGAGCGTCCAGAACCACGACTCTGGCAGAGCTCCAACCTACCAAGAGCCGGCCGGCGTCGGCCAGCTGTTTTGCCACTGCAACGGGGCAACGGATCCAGATAGAGCTGGCGCCTCCCGGGCCAGATCGAATTGGACCGACTCGGACCGCGTCCGACGAACAGCCAGTCTTACGCGCAATCGCGTCCTGCACGTCCTGCCCGGACACGGAGTCGTCAAGCCCTGAGATGCGCAGTTCAGCGCACTTCGTCGGCCTGGAGACCTTGACCTCCTCTGCCAAGACCGCTCGCAGTTTCTCTGCAACGCGGTCTGCCCCAACAGTGCCTTCGGCCCCTGGGAACTCCAGCATGCGGGCCCCGGTTAAGGCTTGTCGGAACCTGACATCTGTAATGCCAAGCTCCTCCAGGTTTACTGCTTGTCTGGCCTTGGTGAGGACGGCCGCGTACGTGACGCCCCTGTCCGCTGCTTCAGGCTGCAGGGTGAGTACTACCGCAGCAGACCTGGGCGCACGAAGCCCTCTCTTGGCGTTCTTGCCCTTCTTAGGCCCGGAAGACTTGTCTCCCTGAGCGGTAGAGACCGCCATAGTTTTTTGGGGCAAGGAAGACGAAGTTCCTTCGTTCTTCTTCTTCTTCTTCTTCCTCCTCCTTACGGTCTGCCAGCCGTTACTGGCAGACGCCGATGGGTCTGCATTGGAGGCTCGTGTAGTGGCCGTTGGAACGGACCCACTCGGAGGAGCACCCCTTTGCGTCTCAGGCACCGTAGACGGCACCTGAGGAGCCACGGAAGGCTGTTTCGGCCTTTTGCCAGTGCCGCCAGCGCTGTTAGCAGGAGCCGCCACACTCCTGCGGTCTGCTGCCAGAGGCGGACGAACGGTCCTCGCCGGCAAAAGGCGTTCCTCGATGCCAGCAAACCGGGCATCCATCATTTTCCCGATCTGAGAAACGATGGCATGCGCCTGCATCTCGCTTATAGATGGTACCTGCGGGGGCGACTTCTCCGGAGCAGAAGAACACCTTGGGTCTACGGGCCCCGACTGCGGCGGACCTTCCGGCCTTACCCGGAGACCCACGACTTCCTCCCGCAGAGCCACCATCTCTTGACGGAGAGCTTCGACCTCCATCCGCAGTCGGTCGTTCAGCAGGTGGAGCCTTCGAGTCTCCTCACTGGAGCTCCTGCTAGCGAGCCCCTCTATGGCCAGTCTGACCCGCTCTGCTGCCTCTCGGATTGCCCGCTGACTGGTGCCCTTTAAGTTTTTGGACTTTCGAGTGGTGTCCAAAACCACATCGATGTCCAGTAGCGCTCTTTTTTCAAGTTCCTCTGCTGTTATGAAGGAACTCTGCCCGTTTAGCGGAACCTCAGCGTTGACAGGCGCATCCGCACTCTCCTCTACAGTCGCGTTGACGGCCATTTGGCACGCCGGCGACACGCTCATTGCCCCGTCGGAGTCACTCACTCTGGCAGCCGGCGTATCGGGAAGCTTCAAAAAGCGGCCCCGGGAGTCGCGCGATGCCACCGAAACGCTCGCACCGGAAGGCAACCCGCGTCCTCTGCCCCTTCTGGTTGTCGACACCTTGGGGGCCGGCAGGTTTTCCTCGCTAGAGGACAAACCCGCCGAACCCGCGTCCAACTCACAGACACGCGGCCGCTTCCCCCAAAACTTGGAGGGCGCAGCCGCAACTGTTCGCGGTGTGTCGTCTGCCTTCGACAACACACTGACCCTCTCTAGCACCACGCGAGGCTCCGCTGGAGCCTCCGTTCCCGGCCTCAGTGATGCAGTGCCAGAGTCCGACACTGCGTCCGCCGCGTGGTGCTCGACCCGTCCTCGGTCATTGTTCCTAAAACTAAAAGAGATGAGGTCTTCAAAAGACCTCGATCTCGAGGAGCCTCCTCGGCTCTCGTTGCCATCGGCAAGCGGATGGCGATTGTTGCCCCCCCCAGAATACGGTGGGCTTGACGATCCCGAAGGGATCGTGGCGGATTCTCCAGCTGCTGAGCAGCTGGTACCGCCCTGGGGTATCAGTTTACAATTCGCCTTATTCATTTTTAATTTTTCCTTTGAAGGGTGTGGTCCCTCTCTCCTTACTTTCATCGCTTCCCCTCCCCCCCTTTTTTATTCCCTTATGACCATTACATCACCCTCACGGTCACGTCTGATGGGCAGACGCGTACCAGAGGGCGATGAATGTCATGATCCCAGAACATGCCCCGCAACGACCGTCGCGTGGCATGTGTAGGAATGTTCCCGACCCCGATTCACTCCCCGAGAACCTCGAGGAGTGAATCACTAATCACGTACCGTCCGATGAGCCCGCTCCGTGAGCCATCGCACGGTACACGATGTGTCCCTCCCCATATTCACACTCCGATGACTCGGAGCGTGAATCGCGCACTGCCCGGGACGACGGACAGGGCACTCCTCGCGAGAGTCTAAAGCGACTCCGGCGTGTGTGTCTCTCTTAGTCTGGTCTCTCACTTGGAATGGGAAAAACTCCAAGATCATTGAGACACTCAAGCCCCACCACGACGACAACGTGGAGACACCCTCGGTGGGGAACCCAACCTTTTTTTTTTTTTTTTTTTTTTTTTGCGCTGAGAAATGCTTTATGCATGCCCGTTCGTCGGGGGACGAGACGGGGTATGTGGGACTCCTGTCGGTGTATGACAGTATACCCACTAAAACTCAGCGGTGTTCCCTCGTCGCCGTGGTGGGAGGGTCATGGGAAACCGGCTCAGCCTTTACGTCCACAACCCTCCCGGCGCGTGCCCGCCTAGCTGGCGGGCCCCGCTAGCCCACCAGGTTGGTGGGCAACGGGAATAGCCGGGAACACCTGGCCATTCCCGTCCGGCATTGGTGGAGGCCTGTGCAATACAGGCAAGGGTGCCCCCGCACCCGTTGCCTGCTGGCCTCCACCTGGCAGGAGTCGGAGATGACTGTCATACTGACGTCTTCTCCGACCCCTCCTCTGCCTTCGGAGCGGCGCCGCGTGAGGGTCGACCTCCCGCGCGCGCTCCGCCGCCTCCTTCTGGGACATGACGTGTTCACAGAAGGAGGCGACTGCCGCCCAGGACCCCTCGTCCCTCAGCATGGCGTTAACCACACCGGGGAGTGAGAGGTCCCGTCCGATCGCCGCAGTGAGACTGCGGCGCGGCTCCGTCCACGACGGGCACACCTCGAGGGTGTGCTGCGCCGTGTCCTCCGCCGCGCCACAGTCGTGGCACGACGGCGTCTCCTCCCGTCCGATCCGGTGCAGGTACGATCCGAAACACCCGTGCCCGGACAGCACCTGCACCAGACGGAACGAGAGGAACCCGTGCGACCGCTCGAGCCAGTCTCGCAGGACCGGCCCGATCGCGTCGACGGTTCGGCGGCCGAAGACTGCGGTGGCGAGGTCCCGCGTCCAGTGGACGACGATGGCGTCCCTCGCCTCCCGCCGGACGGCCTCCCGCTCTTCCGGGGCGGGGCGTTCCCCTCTCGCCCTCCGCCCCGCCGTCCACTCGTATACTCTGGCGAGCACCCACGCCTCGAGTTCCCAAGGCGGGGTGCCGGCCAGAGCACACGCTGCCGCGGAGCCCACCGTGCGGTAGGCCCGCGCCGCCCGCTGAGCTATGGCCCTCTGGGGCGCCCGTAAGGCGGCCGCGTTCTCCCTCCTCTGGAGGGAGTCCTCCCAGATAGGGGCCCCGTAAAGGGCCATACTCTTCAAGATGCCGGCGTACAGTTGCCGGCATCGTGCGCTGGGCCCCCCCAGGTTGGGAAGTAACCATGAGAGGGCGCCCGCGGTTTTCAGCAGGCGCGACGACAGCCCGCTAAAATGCGGGCCGAAGCGCCACCTGCTGTCGAGTACGAGGCCCAGATATTTCATCTGGGCCTTGACCCCGATTCTGACGCCCTCCACGAAGATGTGGGCGTCAGGTGGGGGGCGCTGCCGAGGTCCGTGGAAAAACACGGCCTCGGTTTTGTGCAGCGCCACCGCAAGTCCTAGGCGGCGGATCCTCCCCGCGACCAAGGATCCACCCGCCGAGGCCAAGTTGGCCGCCTCCCTGAAGCTCCCCCCCCGGGCGGTGAGGAGAGTGTCGTCCGCGTAGCAGACGACACTCGTGCCTCGGAGGAGAGTTCCCCGCAGGAGCCAATCGTAGCCGACGTTCCAGAGGAGAGGGCCCACGACCGACCCCTGCGGAACGCCGGCCTCGACGGCGTATCGCCGGACTTGTCCAGACCTATTTACCAGGAGGACCGCCCGGTCCTCCAGGTAGCTGGCCAGCAGACGGCGCAGGTATCGAGGCACTCCGTGGAATCGGAGCGCCTCTAGGATGGTGGAGCGGGGAACGGAGTTGAAGGCATTGGCTATGTCGAACGACACGGCCAACAATCCGTCCCCCGCTTCCACCGCCTCCTTCACCTGGCCCTTGAGGCAGGCCAGCGCGTCCACGGTGGAACGCTCAGCCCGAAAACCGAACTGAGCGTCCGACAAGTCCGGCCCGATGTCCCGCAAATGGCCCTTTAGGCGGGCAGCAATTACCCCCTCAAACATTTTACCGACCTCATCGAGCAGGACGATGGGCCGGTATGCCGAGGGGGAGTCTGCCGGGCGGCCCTCCTTGCGGAGGAGGCACAGCTGCCCCTCCTTCCACGGCTTCGGGAACCTCCCCGACGCAAAGCATGCGCTGAAGAGGTCCCGAAACCGCTCCTCCATTTGAGCGGCGGCGATTGCCACCACTCTTGCAGGCACGCCGTCGGGGCCCGGAGCCGTTTTCTTGGCGCGGATGCGGAGAATCGCCGCGCCAAGTTCCGACTCCGTGACAGGCGGGGCCTCCTCCGCTTCCTCGTCCGGCGGCGGCGGAGCCTCCTCCAGCGCTGTGCCCATCACTGGCGGGGTGAAGTTGCCCCTGCGCGGGAACAGGGACTGGACCACCCCGTCCAGAAATGAGGGCTCCAGGGTCTCGGCAACCGGGGGACCAAAGGGGCGCAACTTGTTGCGCGCTGCCTTATATGGTCTCCCGTAGGGGTCGTTGTCGAGACCCTCCAGCAGCTCGGCTCTCGACGAGTCCCTGGCGGTGGCGATGGCCCGCTCGAGGACCATTTTCGCCTCCACGTACACCTCGTAGAGGTGGTCCTCGTCGGCCGGGTCCCGTCGACGCCGCCGCCGGCTCCGCGTGTAGGCCCTCCTCGCCTCCACGCACGCGGCTCGAAGCCCCGCCAGCTCCGTCGACCACCAGTACACGGCGCGTCTGGGCGGCGGTCGGCTAGACCGAGGCATGCTATGGTTGCATACCTCGGTCAGAGACTCTCTGAGTCGCCCCGCCGCTTCGTCCACGTCCATGCCGGTGGTAGGCGGCGACAGCCAGTCCCGCAGGAACGCCGCTTCCCCCGCTGCCTCCCTGTCCAGGCGGGCTACAGCCCACCGCGGGAACGATGATCGCCCCGAGACGGGCTGCATCCCTCCGGAGACGCTGGCGGAGATGTCGAACCGCACGTAGCGGTGGTCCGACATGGTCTCCACCAGGTCCACCCGCCAGTTCAGCACGCGCGCGGCCAACGCCTGGGTGGCGAAAGTGACGTCCACTATTGAGCCACCCCGACGCCGCACGCATGTCTGGACGCTTCCTCTGTTCAAGAGGGAGAGTCCAGAGGAGGCTGCCCACAGCTCCACCGCCCTCCCGCGAGCGTCGGTGGCCGGGTTGCCCCAGGTCACCGACTTGGCATTCAGGTCTCCCAAGAGGCAGACCTGACGCGGCACCGCCCTGCCGACCACGGCGGCCAGGACTCCGAGATAAATCTCAAAGTCCCGGAGTGGGCGGTTTGGGGAGAAATAGACCCCCACAAGGGCCAAGTCTCCCCATGCGGCGGCCACGTATCCCGGTCCCCTCTCTAATAGCGAGAGGGGAGGGGAGTCTGTGGAAGACCGCGCCGCTAATGCCACCGAGCCGTCCTCGTCACCCAGCCAGCTGCCGGGGATCGAGTAGGGCTCGGCGACCGCCGCTACGTTCACCAACCACTCGGCCATGGCCTGCACTAACAGGTCCTGGGCCGCTCTGCAGTGGTTGGTGTTCGCCTGGAGGATGCGATAGTCGGAACCCATTATTCCGACATCGATCCTCCCTCCTCCGCTACCGCCGCCGGAGCTGCAGCTGCAGCGGCGACGACGACGGCGGTGGCAGCGGCGGTGGCAACAGGGCGAACCCGCGCCGGCACTATGCCCTTCCTCACGGGAGGCCTGCACTTGCTGCCCGTCATTTTGTGGTCCGCGGGGCGGCCACTAGCGGCGCACGCCGCGCAGTGCTGCGCGGTGGCGCGGCAGGTGACACTTTTGTGTCCCTGCTGCCCGCAACGGTAGCACGTGTCCCCCCAGTCGAACTTGGAGGGACACGTGGGTCGGGTGTGGCCGAACGCGAAGCACTTGAAGCAGCGCGTTGGCTGGTCCTCAAGTGCCCGCACCACGGCCGAGCCGAACCCGACGAGCAGCCGCCCCTTGGTCGCAGCAAGGACGGCACCAGCCGCGGCGACCGGGCACTCCACGCGGATGATGCCCATGCCGCGGCGGCCGGGCCTGACGGCTCCACCCTTCACCGCGCCAGCGTCGCAGCCTCCAGCCGCTGCGACGGCCGCCACCACATCCACTTTGGTGACCGAATCATCCAGATCGGCCACCTCCAAGGCTGCGGTCTTGACGGGCCTGCCGACCGTCGCCGCATCCGCGATGACCTCTTGCAACTTTGTTGCGAAGAGGTCTGCGTTCGTGTGCCGCCGCTCCCCCGAGAACTCGAAGATTCGAGCTCCGGTTAGGGTTCGGCGGCACGTAATGTTGCTGATCCCCAGCTGGGAGGGATCAGCATTGGTACGAGCCCGCCTTAGGACGGACTCGTACGTCTCGCCCCGCTCCACGGCCGCCGGGGTGATGGTCACGACGACGGCCGCGGTTTTGGGAGGAACCAACTTCCTCCCGCCGGCTGGAGCCTTTTTGGCTGCGGGAGTAGCCGCAGCAGGCTTAGCAGCTGCAGCGGGCCTAGCAGCCGCAGCGGGCCAGTGACAGTGGAGTGCCAACTAGTGACAGTGGAGCGTTCTCACAGAGAAGAGGTGATGAAAATTCAGCAGAAACTCATCACCGAGCTGGGTCACGCTCGAAATGACATTTCCGGAACCCTGAAGGAGGCTAAAGATATTCGGAACTGGCTCGGGTACGAGACAGAACAGCCGTTCAGGGAAATAAAGGAAGTCAGGAAGTCGATCGAGTCGTTGACAGCTCTAACAAAAACTGGGCACGAGAAAGCCAAGGATCTTAACGCGCCCGCAAACGGGGACCCAAAATGGGATACCGTAGCGGCGAGCCTTGCAAAGTTGGGAAACCACATTGCGAGCGTATCAAACCAGCTGGATACGCTCCGCCAAGCTACAGAAAAGATCCGGCAGGAGCTCCAAACACCCGCAGAGCCTTTTATTGCCCCCCTTCTACCACTTGAGGCCTCCATAGAACCCAAACTCGACAAACTGGCCGAAGGCATAGAAACCATTACAAAATTGGCCAGAACCCTTCTGGAGAGGACCGAAATTCTTCCCCCCCAACAATTACCACCGCTGGATTTGACTAAACACCTCCAGCCCTTGTCGGAGAGGCTGGACATCGTGTCCTCCGAACTTAGAGTGCTGAGGGAAAAGGAACCCCAGTTTCCGGCCCAACCAGCACCGAGCCTAGACACTGAGTTTGCGGTGGAGGAAGTAAAGAGGACTCTTGCCTCCATCGAAAAGGGAGTATCGGAACTGAAGCAGCCGGAAACCTTACAACAGGGCCCCAAGACCTTCGCCCAGGCTGCTAAAACGCCCAAAAGGCCGAACCACACCTTGATAATCTCCTCAACAGATCCTAAACACACGGGGGAGAATGTCATAGAGAAAATGAGGGAAGCCCTTGACCTCAAAACGACCGGAGCAAAAGTCGACAAGGTGAGGAAAGCACGCAACCAGAAGATCGTAGTGAGCTGCGCGAGCAAAGAAGACCTCGGCCTCGTTAAAAGTCGGGTCCAGACTACCAGTGGACTAAAGGTCCAGGAGCCCATGCCCAGCAACCCACTGATTGTCGTCAAAGGGGTGCTCTCTTCTTATACCAACGAAGAGATGGTAGACCTCCTCCAGGCACAAAACAAACACCTCTGGAAAGATCTGAACCCGGCTGGCCTTGTCGTTAAATTGAGATTCCGAAGACGTGCGAGGAATCCCCTGGAATGCCACCCGGTCTTTGAACTCTCCCCAGAGCTTTGGAAGCGGCTCACGCAGGCGGAAAAGGTACACCTCGGAATACAGAGGTGCCCAGTAGAAGACCAGTCTCCTCTAGTGCAGTGCACCAAGTGCCTAGGCTACGGACACGGCCGAACTCTCTGCAAGGCAGTAAAAGAAAGCTGTGGATATTGTGGCGAGGCACACACTGGGAGAGACTGTTCAGTCAGGGCAAACGGTGGCCCCCCTGCCTGCGTGAACTGCATCAAGGTAGGGAGAGAGGGAAAAGACACGGCTCATCCAGCGTTCAGCTCCGAATGTCAAGAGAGGCAGAAATGGGACAACATAGCAAGGTCGCGTGTGTCCTATTGCTAAGGGCAATGACGGGAACAATGCGTCAATCACCCAACAAAGCACAAGAGGACCAGCAGGCAGGCTAAAGTTCATCCAGGCCAACCTGCAACGCTCCAAGCTTGCAACAGCAGAACTCCACCATGCGGCCGAGGAGATGGGAATCTCAATCGCACTTGTCCAAGAGCCCTATGTTGGGAGAACGGGTGTGATGAAACAAAACCCCGGCACACAAGTCATCCAGTGCACTCTTAATCGGCAAAAACCAGTAAAGGCGGCAATCGTCGTGTTCGGAAACAACCTGGAAGTCATTCATGACCCTCAGATTGTCACCGAAAACGTTGCAGCCGTTCTGCTGAAGGTGGGTCAGCTAAAGCTTGGAGTGATATCAGTCTATTTTGAGGGTGACCAAGATATAGACCCATACCTCGTCAAAACCAAGGAGGCAATAATCAAGTTACGCACATCCAACATATTGGTGGGGGGAGACGTGAACGCATGGAGCCAATGGTGGGGAAGCAACAGCGAAGACCACCGAGGGGCGTCGTACAACGCCTTCCTATCTGAACTAGACCTTCAGATACTCAACACGGGCCAGACTCCAACTTTCGAGTGCTACAGGGGAGACAGGCTTTACCAGAGCATAGTCGACGTTACCACATGCGGTGTGTCGCTGTTAGGCAGAATTGAGGATTGGCGTGTAGACAGGAATATAACGACGTCCGACCACAATGCGATAAGATTCTCATTACGCCTAGAAAAAGCGTTAGAGCCTCTTAAACCAGTCTCTACACGCATATATAACACCAAAAAGGCAAAGTGGTCGGACTTCTGCACGCGCCTCAAGGCATACCTGTCAGAATACAGCATCACACCCACCACAGTATCGGAGGTCTCTAACCATGACCAACTGGATGCTCTGGTTTCAAGGTATGTCGACCTAATACACCGCTCGGCTAAAAAATCGATACCGAAACTGGCGAACAAGAAAGTTGACTCGAGACCGCCTTGGTGGACTGATGCTCTTGAACAGTTAAAGCAAGGAACACTGACCAAGAAAAGGAGAATCAGGAATGCGGCCCCTTGTCGAAGGAACCTGGTCATCGGCGAGTACGTGAAGGCAAAACAAGAGTACTTAACTAGAGCAGCGGAAACAGCGACAGAAAATTGGAAGCAGTTCTGCTCCACACAGGACCGGGAGAGTATGTGGGATGGCATTTACAGGGTCTTGAGGAGGACGGCCAGAAGACAGGAAGACACGCTCCTGAGGAACACCGCAGGCGAAACATTAAGCCCAGAGCAATCAGCGGACCTTCTGGCAAAAACGTTCTACCCAGACGACTCTGTGGATGCCGAACAACAACACCACGCGTCGGTCCGGAGACTTGCGGAGGAACTTTCCCCAACTGTAACCCAGGGCCTGTCGGCCGACGATCCACCATTTACGCCCGCGGAGCTGGAAATGGTCCTTCAGCGACAAAATCCAAAGAAAGCTCCAGGACCCGATGGGTTGACGGCCGACATTTGCACAGCTGCTATAAATTGCAACAGGGAGGTGTTCCTGGCGCTGGCCAACAAGTGCCTGTCGCTACCATACTTCCCAAAGCAATGGAAAATAGCACATGTGTGCATACTCCGTAAGCCGGGCAAGGACGACTACACCCACCCAAAGTCATATAGACCAATAGGACTACTCTCGGTCCTTGGCAAAATCGTCGAGAAGCTCGTCGTGGGCAGACTGCAACACCACTTCCTCCCGACTCTAAACACACACCAATACGGGTTCATGCCGCAGCGAGGAACCGAGGACGCCCTCTTTGTCCTAATGGAGCACATACGGGCCGAAGTGAAAGCCAAAAAGGTAGTGCTTTTAGTATCACTGGACATAGAGGGGGCCTTTGACAACGCGTGGTGGCCTGCCCTCAAAATGCAGATGCTACACAAAAAATGCCCCAAGAACCTCTTTGCTCTCGTATCTTCATACCTGGAGGAGCGCTACATCAGGGTCAACTACGCCAGGGCGACTAGCGAGAAGGGCACCACAAAAGGATGCGTCCAGGGCTCAATAGCCGGTCCGACATTCTGGAACCTTATCCTAGACTCGCTCTTGGAGGAATTGACGACAATGGGGGTATATTGTCAAGCGTTCGCGGATGATGTGGTTCTCGTTTTCTCGTCTCTCGAGGTCAGCTCCCTGCAGCAGTCGGCTCAAAGAACGCTGCAGACAGTGTCAGACTGGGGTGTACGAAACAAGCTTTGCTTTGCCGCTCATAAGACCAACGCAATGGTGATTACGAAGAAGCTCAAGTACGACACCCCCATAATTCACATGTCTGGCATTCGACTGACCCTTGTCGAGGAGATCAAGCTGTTGGGACTCATCATAGACCACAAGCTTACCTTTAATGCGCACGTGACTGCAACATGCAAAAAAGCTGCAGACATCTACAAACAACTAGCGTGCGCGGCAAAGGTGACATGGGGCCTGAACAGCGAGATAATCAGGACCATATACGTGTCGGTGATAGAGCCGATCGTGTTGTATGCAGCGAGCGCGTGGGCCCCAGCAGCAGAGAAACTGATGACAAGAAACCAGTTAGACACGCTGCAAAGAGGCTTCACGCAGAAGATCTGCAAAGCATACCGCACGGTGTCTCTAACATCGGCTCTCATCCTGTCGGGCCAACTGCCCCTGGACCTCCGGGTCATTGAAGCATCTACCCTATTTAAGGTCAAAAAGGGTCATTCCCAAGAGTACCTACCTCCGGGAAGAGAGGTCGAGCGCAAGGCCGGACCCCTACAGATTCCCCATCCATCGCGGCTCATAATAACTGAGTATGAGTGCCTTGAGAACATGGATCCTGAAACCCTGAGTGACCACCAAGTAACCGGACCCCATATTTATACCGACGGCAGCAAAATAGAGGGGAAAGTCGGTGCGGCCTTTACTTGGTGGAACGAAGGCAGGGAATCCAAGTACTCAACCTTCCGCCTGGAGCCGCACAACACAGTCTTTCAATCGGAAATGTACGCCTTATATCGAGCAGTCAGGACGGTGAGAACGTCTAGGATGGCCTCCGCCAACATATTAAGCGACTCAAGATCTTCGCTTGATTTGTTGAGAAGCCCGTCTGTCACTCACCCGTTGGCACTCGGTATAAAAAGGCTAGTACGCGAGATCCGAGAGGAGGGCAGAGACGTGAGGCTGTTTTGGTTGAGAGCACACGTGGGTACTCCTGGGAACGAGAGAGCGGACGAGCTAGCAAAGAAAGCGGCTCTTACTAAGAAAACAGCCCCCGACTACGACAAGGTACCAATATCCTTCATCAAGAGGCAGATTCGTGAGGAAACTGTAAATAAATGGCAGCAGCGATACGAATCCTCCAGCACAGGTTCGGTCACTAAGGTGTTTTTCCCCACCGTTCAGGCGGCAAGAAAGATTCTTAAAGGCATGGCACTGTCACCTACCCATGTCCAAATTCTGACCGGTCACGGAGGATTCGGGGCCTATCTCCATCGCTTCCACATTAAAGACAGTCCCTCATGCGTCTGTGACCCCAATTGTGAAGAGACGGTATGGCACGTGCTTACCGAGTGCCCAAGATTTGGTCGTGAGCGAATGGATCTAGAAACTGAAATCCAGATCTCAGTTATTCAGTCCACACTCCATTCCATCATGGAGAACAAAGCTACTAGAACACCATTCTTGGAATTCGCGAGCAGGATCGTGCAAGTCGTAGCAAAGGCTAATGGTTCAACACAGTTCACCCCACACACACACAACCCTACACCAACACCCACACCTCCACCCACACAAACACATCACACCGTGAGCACAGCCGTCACCACGGATACGCCCAGCCCCAGTAGTTCCCAGCCGAATCCTCGCACCTTGGCTTTACGCCAGTTACTTACATGCGGGGAGAGTGGGCAACCAGGCATCAGAACCCGTGGCGTGGCTCTTTTTATGAACAATAACGCTGAGAGACTCGGTATAAGCTTCTGCCGCGTGGACAGGGTAAACAGCGTCGCCATATCACCGGGCCTTGCAGCTTTGATCAACGGGAGCACCTCCAAAGCGAGCATGAAACGCTCAAAGTTCA
Organism: Noctua fimbriata; assembly: GCA_905163415.1. Taxonomy (NCBI): domain Eukaryota; kingdom Metazoa; phylum Arthropoda; class Insecta; order Lepidoptera; family Noctuidae; genus Noctua; species Noctua fimbriata. Next base: position 20,081,161 of record LR990927.1, on the reverse strand, counting down.
ACGCGTTACCCGAAGCGGAAGTTGCCGAACACCGATACCGTCTAGTGCGATCACAAAACAAGACGATCGCACTATTCGAGTGGCGTGAGGAAACTCCGTTTTCACAAGCATGCTCCCTGCTCACCGAAATCGGAGAAGCAGGTCGGTCAGCGAGCGGATGCCCACGAATAATCAGCGTGGATGCAATGGCGATTGGCTACGATAGAGGGAGAGTTGCCGATCGGTACGGATGCATCAAAGCCTCAGAAGATCATGAGGTGGTAGTTTATGAGGACAGGGGGGAAGACTTAAGCTTCCTAAAATCTCCTCGTAACTATGCCGAAAAGACCGCAACCGACCGGCAGGCATCCTCTGTGTCAGCCCCAAACACGCCCTGCGGTTCAGAGCGATTGCAGCAGAAGCTTGCCGCGGAGAAAGCCGCCTCAGACGGGAAAAGCGACAGGTCTAGAGCGGAAACCAAGACCGAGAGCCGTTTAAAGACCATTTCAAACCTCTTCAGTAGGCTGCTAGGAGGTAACAGAATGAGACCAGGAAAACCCCAATACAACAGACAAGCGACCGCATTGCGGGAATTCACCAGGGTTACCCCGAAACCTCCTAAAGAGCAGCGGCCAGTTCCAACAAGGGCCGACAAAGGAGAGGTCATTCCGCCGAAACTCATGCCGGCAACGGAACCCGAAGACCACATTGAGAACGCCTTTCTTGAGTTTCAAGCTATCACGAAAGCAACAAAAGCAGTCAGTCTCATGACTTGCAAGAAAATCATGCAGTCATACCAGCTGGAGATTGAAGGTCTGCTTAAAGTGAGACTCGAAGAGGCCGAAGCAGCCATATACGATAACGTCACCTCCCAAGTGATCAAAGGAGAAATGATTGGCACGTACATGGCTGCGTACAATGCCACACATGGCTTCGTGCCATTGGATAAGTCAACAACGTCACAGACTGGCCGCATAACCTTCGTGACACCCGAAAGTGACCCAATAGTGGTAGTGGCCCGATGTACCAGAATCATGATGGACGACAAGATCCTCGAACAGGCGGAAGCAATCTCGAGGAGCATAAGTCCAAGCGGAGGTTGGGCACTACCGACAATAAGGTGGGTAAACGGCGTTCCAGGATGTGGCAAGACGACCTGGGTGGTTAATAACTTCGATAGGGACCACGACGTCATCGTCACTACCACAATCGAGGCCGCGAAAGATCTGCGGCAAAAGCTGGCGCACCAAATTGGTGAACACAACAGAACCAAGGTGCGCACACTGGCCTCAATATTATCAAACGGGTTCAAAGGGCCACACAAATGCAGGCGCATTGTAGTGGACGAGGCTCTCATGAATCACTTTGGGGCCATAGTGATGGCAGTTCGACTGTCAGGTGCGACCGAAGTGGTCGTTGTCGGAGATATTAACCAACTGCCCTATCTGGACAGGGAAAATCTATTTCCCCTTAGATACGCCCGTCCGAACTCTGTGGCAACCATCAGCCAAGAGTTGTCCTGTACGCATCGGAACCCAATGGATGTCGCATACGCCCTAGCAGAAGTCTATCCTGGTATTTACTCGTCGAAGAACCAAGTCCACTCCCTGCAGCTGAAAAGGTTCACAGGCGCCGATATACCTAGCACCCTCTCCAACATACTGTTCCTGGTACACACGCAGGAGGAGAAAAAGTTCCTCATTAACCAAGGATATGGTTCGGGTGATGGATCGAGCGTTCTGACCATCCACGAAGCTCAGGGACTCACAAGCGAGACAGTCTTCATCCTGAAGACAAAGTCTAAAAACATCGCGCTCCACAGCAGCGTCCCCCATGCGGTAGTGGCCGTATCAAGACACACAGTCAGCTGTGTGTACTACGCCGACAACGCAGACGACGCTATTGGACGATTTGTGAGACGAGCACAGGTGGCTTCAACAAACGACATCATAAATAACAACATGATGAAGGCTATGCGACATCGGGACACGAAGGTCGTCGAGGCGCTGATACGCCTCCAGAAGCACTGACCGACGAAGCTTTTCGACACAGGGTGGACACCCTTTCTGATTTGACATTAACTTATTAAAGCCGGCTGCAGCAGCCGTTCCACGGTGCGAAACCTGCAGCTGACGAGTAACCCATAACCAACCCTTCCTACCCAATGTCTACTATAAGGTTTCTTTTAAAATAGTTTGTAAAGGAGGTGGGGCGCAGCTGGCATCAGGAACCTTGTCATACTCACTTAAACGACTCGCTGATGGTGGCGTGTGTGTTGGATCGTTCGACTCCCTCAAATATGGTTGAGTAGGGCCAATGCAGGCGTCAGTCTTCGTGAACGAACGCTGTCAGTAGAGTCCGGTCAGGTTCCCTCTTGCCAGCTGTGTACCGTCTAAAGTGTTATTAATAAAAAAAAAAAAAAAAAAAAATATATACTCTATTATGAGAAAAAAAAAAAAAAAAAAAAAAAAAATAATAATAATAATATAATAATAATAATTGATGGACTCATTTTAGTAGGTAAGTTAATTAAGTAGAAATAAGTTGTACTCCGGAGTCACCACTTGTACGTGGAGCTCAGAGTCTCAAAGAAAATGTAATTAAACAAAGGCACGGACGCTTATGTCTGTGGATAAGATTGTAAGGCAGGAGGTGGTTTTAGCCGGTTGGAGCCCGGCACTACTCAGACTGGCTCGTCTGTGAGGCAGCTTGAGTGTCCGACCGGATTTCCCCTCCTGCCAAAAAAAAAAAAAAAAAAAAAAAACCTAACCTAACCTTTTTTTTTTTTTTTTTGCGCTGAGAAATGCTTTATGCATGCCCGTTCGTCGGGGGACGAGACGGGGTATGTGGGACTCCTGTCGGTGTATGACAGTATACCCACTAAAACTCAGCGGTGTTCCCTCGTCGCCGTGGTGGGAGGGTCGTGGGAAACCGGCTCAGCCTTTACGTCCACAACCCTCCCGGCGCATGCCCGCCTAGCTGGCGGGCTCCGCTAGCCCCCCAGGTTGGTGGGCAACGGGAATGGCCGGGAACACCTGGCCATTCCCGTCCGGCACTGTTGGAGGCCTGTGCAATACAGGCAAGGGTGCCCCCGCACCCGTTGCCTGCTGGCCTCCACCTGGGAGGAGTCGGAGATGATTGTCATACTGACGTCTTCTCCGACCCCTCCTCTGCCTTCGGAGCGGCGCCGCGTGAGGGTCGACCTCCCGCGCGCGCTCCGCCGCCTCCTTCTGGGACATGACGTGCTCACAGAAGGAGGCGACTGCCGCCCAGGACCCCTCGTCTCTCAGCATGGCGTTAACCACACCGGGGAGTGAGAGGTCCTGTCCGATCGCCGCAGTGAGACTGCGGCGCGGCTCCGTCCACGACGGGCACACCTCGAGGGTGTGCTGCGCCGTGTCCTCCGCCGCGCCACAGTCGTGGCACGACGGCGTCTCCTCCCGTCCGATCCGGCGCAAGTACGATCCGAAACACCCGTGCCCGGACAGCACCTGCACCAGACGGAACGAGAGGAACCCGTGCGACCGCTCGAGCCAGTCTCGCAGGACCGGCCCGATCGCGTCGACGGTTCGGCGGCCGAAGACTGCGGTGGCGAGGTCCCGCGTCCAGTGGACGACGATGGCGTCCCTCGCCTCCCGCCGGACGGCCTCCCGCTCTTCCGGGGCGGGGCGTTCCCCTCTCGCCCTCCGCCCCGCCGTCCACTCGTATACTCTGGCGAGCACCCACGCCTCGAGTTCCCAAGGCGGGGTGCCGGCCAGAGCACACGCTGCCGCGGAGCCCACCGTGCGGTAGGCCCGCGCCGCCCGCTGAGCTATGGCCCTCTGGGGCGCCCGTAAGGCGGCCGCGTTCTCCCTCCTCTGGAGGGAGTCCTCCCAGATAGGGGCCCCGTAGAGGGCCATACTCTTCAAGATGCCGGCGTACAGTTGCCGGCATCGTGCGCTGGGCCCCCCCAGGTTGGGAAGTAACCATGAGAGGGCGCCCGCGGTTTTCAGCAGGCGCGACGACAGCCCGCTAAAATGCGGGCCGAAGCGCCACCTGCTGTCGAGTACGAGGCCCAGATATTTCATCTGGGCCTTGACCCCGATTCTGACGCCCTCCACGAAGATGTGGGCGTCAGGTGGGGGGCGCTGCCGAGGTCCGTGGAAAAACACGGCCTCGGTTTTGTGCAGCGCCACCGCAAGTCCTAGGCGGCGGATCCTCCCCGCGACCAAGGATCCACCCGCCGAGGCCAAGTTGGCCGCCTCCCTGAAGCTCCCCCCCCGGGCGGTGAGGAGAGTGTCGTCCGCGTAGCAGACGACACTCGTGCCTCGGAGGAGAGTTCCCCGCAGGAGCCAATCGTAGCCGACGTTCCAGAGGAGAGGGCCCACGACCGACCCCTGTGGAACGCCGGCCTCGACGGCGTATCGCCGGACTTGTCCAGACCTATTTACCAGGAGGACCGCCCGGTCCTCCAGGTAGCTGGCCAGCAGACGGCGCAGGTATCGAGGCACTCCGTGGAATCGGAGCGCCTCTAGGATGGTGGAGTGGGGAACGGAGTTGAAGGCATTGGCTATGTCGAACGACACGGCCAACAATCCGTCCCCCGCCTCCACCGCCTCCTTCACCTGGCCCTTGAGGCAGGCCAGCGCGTCCACGGTGGAACGCTCAGCCCGAAAACCGAACTGAGCGTCCGACAAGTCCGGCCCGATGTCCCGCAAGTGGCCCTTTAGGCGGGCAGCTATTATCCCCTCGAACATTTTACCGACCTCATCGAGCAGGACGATGGGCCGGTATGCCGAGGGGGAGTCTGCCGGGCGGCCCTCCTTGCGGAGGAGGCACAGCTGCCCGTCCTTCCACGGCTTCGGGAACCTCCCCGACGCAAAGCATGCGCTGAAGAGGTCCCGAAACCGCTCCTGCATTTGAGCGGCGGCGATTGCCACCACTCTTGCAGGCACGCCGTCGGGGCCCGGAGCCGTTTTCTTGGCGCGGATGCGGAGAATCGCCGCGCCAAGTTCCGACTCCGTGACAGGCGGGGCCTCCTCCGCTTCCTCGTCCGGCGGCGGCGGAGCCTCCTCCAGCGCTGGGCCCATCACTGGCGGGGTGAAGTTGCCCCTGCGCGGGAACAGGGACTGGACCACCCCGTCCAGAAATGAGGGCTCCAGGGTCTCGGCAACCGGGGGACCAAAGGGGCGCAACTTGTTGCGCGCTGCCTTATATGGTCTCCCGTAGGGGTCGTTGTCGAGACCCTCCAGCAGCTCGGCTCTCGACGAGTCCCTGGCGGTGGCGATGGCCCGCTCGAGGACCATTTTCGCCTCCACGTACACCTCGTAGAGGTGGTCCTCGTCGGCCGGGTCCCGTCGACGCCGCCGCCGGCTCCGCGTGTAGGCCCTCCTTGCCTCCACGCACGCGGCTCGAAGCCCCGCCAGCTCCGTCGACCACCAGTACACGGCGCGTCTGGGCGGCGGTCGGCTAGACCGAGGCATGCTATGGTTGCATACCTCGGTCAGAGACTCTCTGAGTCGCCCCGCCGCTTCGTCCACGTCCATGCCGGTGGTAGGCGGCGACAGCCAGTCCCGCAGGAACGCCGCTTCCCCCGCTGCCTCCCTGTCCAGGCGGGCTACAGCCCACCGCGGGAACGATGATCGCCCCGAGACGGGCTGCATCCCTCCGGAGACGCTGGCGGAGATGTCGAACCGCACGTAGCGGTGGTCCGACATGGTCTCCACCAGGTCCACCCGCCAGTTCAGCACGCGCGCGGCCAACGCCTGGGTGGCGAAAGTGACGTCCACTATTGAGCCACCCCGACGCCGCACGCATGTCTGGACGCTCCCTCTGTTCAAGAGGGAGAGTCCAGAGGAGGCTGCCCACAGCTCCACCGCCCTCCCGCGAGCGTCGGTGGCCGGGTTGCCCCAGGTCACCGACTTGGCATTCAGGTCTCCCCAAGAGGCAGACCTGACGCGGCACCGCCCTGCCGACCACGGCGGCCAGGACTCCGAGATAAATCTCAAAGTCCCGGAGTGGGCGGTTTGGGGAGAAATAGACCCCCACAAGGGCCAAGTCCCCCCATGCGGCGGCCACGTATCCCGGTCCCCTCTCTAATAGCGAGAGGGGAGGGGAGTCTGTGGAAGACCGCGCCGCTAATGCCACCGAGCCGTCCTCGTCACCCAGCCAGCTGCCGGGGATCGAGTAGGGCTCGGCGACCGCCGCTACGTTCACCAACCACTCGGCCATGGCCTGCACTAACAGGTCCTGGGCCGCTCCGCAGTGGTTGGTGTTCGCCTGGAGGATGCGATAGTCGGAACCCATTATTCCGACATCGATCCTCCCTCCTCCGCTACCGCCGCCGGAGCTGCAGCTGCAGCGGCGACGACGACGGCGGTGGCAGCGGCGGTGGCAACAGGGCGAACCCGCGCCGGCACTATGCCCTTCCTCACGGGAGGCCTGCACTTGCTGCCCGTCATTTTGTGGTCCGCGGGGCGGCCACTAGCGGCGCACGCCGCGCAGTGCTGCGCGGTGGCGCGGCAGGTGACACTTTTGTGTCCCTGCTGCCCGCAACGGTAGCACGTGTCCCCCCAGTCGAACTTGGAGGGACACGTGGGTCGGGTGTGGCCGAACGCGAAGCACTTGAAGCAGCGCGTTGGCTGGTTCCTCAAGTGCCCGCAACCACGGCCGAGCCGAACCCGACGAGCAGCCGCCCCTTGGTCGCAGCAAGGACGGCACCAGCCGCGGCGACCGGGCACTCCACGCGGATGATGCCCATGCCGCGGCGGCCGGGCCTGACGGCTCCACCCTTCACCGCGCCAGCGTCGCAGCCTCCAGCCGCTGCGACGGCCGCCACCACATCCACTTTGGTGACCGAATCATCCAGATCGGCCACCTCCAAGGCTGCGGTCTTGACGGGCCTGCCGACCGTCGCCGCATCCGCGATGACCTCTTGCAACTTTGTTGCGAAGAGGTCTGCGTTCGTGTGCCGCCGCTCCCCCGAGAACTCGAAGATTCGAGCTCCGGTTAGGGTTCGGCGGCACGTAATGTTGCTGATCCCCAGCTGGGAGGGATCAGCATTGGTACGAGCCCGCCTTAGGACGGACTCGTACGTCTCGCCCCGCTCCACGGCCGCCGGGGTGATGGTCACGACGACGGCCGCGGTTTTGGGAGGAACCAACTTCCTCCCGCCGGCTGGAGCCTTTTTGGCTGCGGGAGTAGCCGCAGCAGGCTTAGCAGCTACAGCGGGCCTAGCAGCCGCAGCGGGCCCAGCAGCCGCAGCGGGCTTCTTCCCCTTTCCCCTCCTGACCACTTCCGTCCACGACTTGTTGGCCGGGGTGGTGGAGGGAAGAAGGGCGTCTACCCCCTGCGATGTCTGGGGGGCCGCCGCCGGAGTGGCAGCCGACCCAGACGCGCCTTCCGTGCCCGTTGCAGGGCTCGGGGTTTGAGGAGCCGCCTTGCTCCTCTTGCCCTTACCCTTGCCCTTGGAGGGCTTCGGGGCCTGGGGCTGCGCACCCGACGCCGAGCCCGCCACAGGCGCAGGTTCCGACTCCGTCGGTGGGCGACTCTTGTCCGCCGCAAGCGGCGGGCGGAGCCGCCTTTCCGGCAAGAGCCGGTCCTCGATGCCTGCGAAGCAGGCTCTGGTGAAGGCCCTCTCCTCCATGACAACCCTGCGGATGATGTCCTCAAGGTTGGCAGGGGAGAAGGAGGAGCCTCCTACCACCGGGGCTGGGGCGGATTGGGCAGGCCGGGCCGTGGCGTCAGCCAGCTTCTGATGAAGCTGGCTGACCTCCGCCTGCAGGCGATCCACCTTCGCCTGCAGCTGCCGCGTCTCGTCCGTGGCCGTCCGCCCGACCAGCTCCAGGACGATGCCGTGTAGGCTGGCGGCACGGCATTTGAGGGCCTTCTGGAAGGTCCCCTTCAAATTGGAGGACTTTGAGGCGACCTCCAGAACCTCCTCTTTGTCCTCGAGCGCCATGCGCTCCAGCTCCGCCAGGGAGTGGTCGGCGTACAGCACACTCGATGCGCCATAGCCAGCCCTCGACCTGGCGATTTGCGCCTGGCGCTCTCTGGCCGCGACCCTCTCCTCCAGGTCTTCCTGGACCTGCGCCCTTTTGGCCAGGTTGAGCTGGCGCTCGGCGTCCGCCAACCCCACATCGTGGGTGCCAGTCGTAGAAGAAGTCGAAGCCTTTTTAGACTTCGACTTCTTCTTCGCCCTCCCCATCGACTCCGAGGAGCCCCCGGACCCGGGCTTCAGGAAGGCCCTCTTCCGCCCAGGGCGGTCGCTGTCGGCCGCCGACGTATCCATGTTGGATTCGTCGGAGTCCGACAGCTCGCCTGGTCCGCTAAAAAAGCTGACCGCAGATGGTGCGCGGTCAGCATCCGACGCTTGAGCGTCGCCGGTGTGGCCCTGAGAAGGGCCTTTTGGTTGGCCCTGAGAAGGGCCGTTTAAATCGCCCAGGGACGAGCGATTCGACACGAAACGCCCGGAGGCGTCCCGCATGTTTTTATTTTTAAAATTAAAATTCGAATTTGACATCTTCGTAATTCGCCTTCGATGCACAGCGCACTTTAGCCGCCGGTCTGCCACTCCGTTACGGTGGTCAGACACGGCGTTGCCCAGGGGATACTGCGAGGAAGTATGCGCTGTGGGGGATCCCCCAACCTAACCTTTTTTTTTTTTTTTTTGCGCTGGGAAATGCTTTATGCATGCCCGTTCGTCGGGGGACGAGACGGGGTATGTGGGACTCCTGTCGGTGTATGACAGTATACCCACTAAAACTCAGCGGTGTTCCCTCGCACACTTGCGTCGGGGGGCAACGGGATCTGATGCGACTTCCGCTGCCCCGGACTAGTGCCGGCCCGCCTAACCTGCGGGCCTCGTCCCGGGGGGGAGTGAGGTGTAAAACTCCCCCCGTTACGTCTGAGAGAGGCGCGCGTGGAACACTACGCGCCGCCGTCTCGGGTCCAGTGTGATCGGGGGCGACGGATGTCCCCGAATCCGTCGCCCCTGGACCTATTTAGGGGGGCCGGAAGAGGGCGTTGTCCGCCCTCTGCCGACGCCCGGTGCGTCTGCTGCGGGATGGACGGGAGCTCGTCATCTCCCTCTCCCTTTCCGCAGCCTCCTTCTGCGACATGACGGTTTCGCAGAAGGACACCACCGCGTCCCAGGACTCTGCGCTGCCGACCATCGAGCGAACGACGGTCGGCAGCGACAGGTCTCCTCCCACCTCCGTAACGAGCACACGGCGCGGCTCATCCCACGCGGCGCACTCGGCCAGCGTATGCCGCGCCGTGTCCTCCAGACAGTGGACGCAGTGATGGCACCGGGCGTCCGGCTCCCTGCTTATGCGACACAGGTACTTCCCGAAGCAGCCGTGCCCCGAGAGCACCTGCGTCGCCCGAAACGTCAGGGAGCCGTGCTTCCTCCCGAGCCAGTCGTTGAGTACTGGCCGGATCGCCTCGACCGTGTCGAGGCCGGCGGTAGGGAGCTCTAGCCTCCCCCGCCATTCCGCCACCATGACCTGTCGGAGCTGAGACCGGTACAGCGTGATCTGTCGCTGCACCAGCCTCTCGCCCCGATCATTGGCCTCCTCGCGCCACTGGTGCAGTGTCGCGAGGGTCTTCGCCTCCAGGTCCCACGGCGGGGATCCGGCCAGTACACAAGCCGCCTCGTAGGAGATCGTGCGATATCCCCGTATGACCCTGACGGCCATCGCTCTCTGCGGTCTGCGCAGGACCGCGATAGTGCGAGCCGTCAGGTCTGTCGCCCAGATCGGGGCCCCGTAAAGGGCCATCGATCGCACGATCCCCACGTACAACCGCCTACAGGCGGTGCTCGGGCCCCCCAGATTGGGAAGCAGCGTTGACAGCGCGCCCGCCGCGCCCATCAACTTGGGCACCAGCCGCTGAAAGTGGGGGCCGAAGTCCCAACGGCTGTCGAGCACCAATCCTAAGTACTTCATGGTTGACTCGACAGCGATCCGGACCCCACCGACCACAATGTGTGTTCCCAACGGCGGCGCCCGTCGGGGGCCATGAAAAGCAATGGCCTCCGACTTGTTGAGGGCCACTTCCAGCCCCAGGCGTCGTATGCGGCTCACCACCTGTGAGACCGCAGCCGTAGCCAGCAACGCTGCCTCCCTGTACGAGCTCCCCCGAGCCGTGACCAGCGTGTCGTCCGCATAACACGTCAGATCCACTCCCGGCGGGAGCTCGCACCGCAAAACCCAGTCGTACCCGATGTTCCACAGGGGTGGGCCCAGAACCGACCCCTGCGGAACACCGCACGACATCTCGCGACGGCCCGTGCCGTCGCGTCCCATGTAGGTGACACACCTTCCAGACAGATAAGCCCCCACAATGTTGCGGAGGTAGGAAGGCACCCGATGGTATCGCAGGGCCTCCCTAATGCAACCCCAGGGCAGGGTGTTGAACGCGTTGGAGATGTCCAAGGACACCGCCAGCACCACCCCACCCCGGGACACCGCTTCCTCCGCCAGGACTCTCACTCTCATGATGGCGTCGATGGTGGAGCGCCCACGCCGGAAGCCAAACTGGCTGTCGGCCAGGTTCGGCCCCTCTGTACACAAGTGGCTGACGAGGCGATCTGCGATTACACGCTCGAGCATCTTGCCCGCCTCGTCCAGCAACACTATGGGCCGATAAGCCGACGACGAATCCGCCGGGCGCCCCGCCTTCTTGAGCAGGACCAGTCGACCAGTCTTCCACCTGCTAGGGAACTGGCCCCGCTCAAGGCACGCCGAGAAGAGTCCCCTCAGCGGGGGCTCCAGCTCCTTCAGGGCGAGGACTAGAGCGCGACCAGGCACTCCGTCGGGCCCCGGAGCAGTGTTTTTTGCCCGGAGCCGCAATATGGCCGCGCTCATCTCCGCCTGTGTCACCTCTGGGACGGTTTCGCTCTCCTCTTCTTCTTCCGACTCTGCAGCTGTGGGCAGAGCCATCGGCGGTGGCTCGTACTCGGCTCTCTCAGGGAAGAGAGCCGAGACCACTCGCTCCAGAAACTGCGGCTCGAGACCTTCCGTTAGCGGGGGCGCCCACGGCCGAAGTTTCCCTCGGACCGTGCGGTAAGGGCGCCCCCACGGATCCCCGTCTAGGGTCGCCAGCAGCTCCTCTCTGGAGCGCGTCTTTGACTCGCCGATGGCCAGCCACAGAGCCTCCTTCGCCGCGCGGTACACCTCATACAGCGCGGCTTCTTCGTCGGGATCCCGCAGACGTCTCCTCCGACATCGCGTGTACGGGCGTCTGGCGTCTGCGCACTCGACGCGCAGCCGCTCTACCTCGACGCACCACCAGTACACGCGGCGCCTTGCGGACAGAGAGGAGACGCGTGGCATGGACGCGTCGCAGATTTGCGTCATCGCGTCGCTAAACCACTGCGCCTCCCGTTCGACGTCGACGGGACCGACGGTAGCCGACTCCCGGATCCAGGCTTGGACGATAGTGGCTTCCTCGAGAGCCTCCCTGTCGAGGCGTTTCAGGGCCCAACGCGGGCCGTCTCTTCGGGGGGCCGATTGGCTACGACCTTCAGCGGTCTGGGTGGAGACGTCGAAGCGTATGTATCGGTGATCCGATAGCGTCTCCACCTCCGCTTCCACGTGCCAATCACGAACGCGGTGCGCGACAGCGGGACTAGCGAACGACACGTCCACAATGGATCCGCCCCGCTGTCGCACACACGTGTAGGCCGAACCCCGATTTAAGACAGCCAGGCCCGTCGTAACGGCCCACTCCTCTAGCACATCGCCTCTCGGGTCTGTGACCGGGGATCCCCACGCCGCAGATTTGGCGTTCAGATCACCGAGAAGCAAAATGGGCCGAGGATGAGACCGGCCGACGACGGCTCCCAACTCGACAAGGAAACTCTCGAAGTCGGCGAGACTCCTGTTGGGCGAAAAGTATGCCCCGATCGTGACGATCCCGTTCACAAGGGCGGCAACCCAACCGTGACCCCGGGATACATCGACAAGAGTCGCGCCGATGATGGCCACCAGGCCGTCCAGATCCCCTGCCCAGTTATCTCGGGAGGGGACAAAATACGGCTCAGCGACCACCGCCACATTTACCGACCACTCCGCCATGCTCAGGACCAAGAGATCCTGAGCTCTGGTGCAGTGGTTGATATTCGCCTGGAGGAAATGGAGCGCCATCACTGGCAGTCCATTTCCCCGGCGCCTCGTCCAACCACAGGCCGGGAGTCGGCCGAAGAGGTGCTAGGGGGTGCGGCCCCCGCAGCCTTGGTCCAACGCTTGCTGCGCTTTCTGGGCGCGCCGCAAGCGTTGCCGCCAGTTCTGTGCCCCGCAGACTTTCCTGCAGCCGCACAGAGGCTGCAGTTTGGCTCCGCGGAGCACTGGGACGCCTTATGGCCGGGCTGACCGCAGCGATAACACAAATCGCTGCGGTCTGCTTCGCTAGTGCACTGGGCCCGGACGTGCCCTTTCTCCAGGCACCGGTAGCACTGCATGGCCCTGGGTACCAGGAGTTTAACTCTCGCTGACACCCAGCCCACCAGCAGACGTCCCGCGTCGGCAACTTTTTTTGCCGCAGCTACTGGGCACCGCACCCAGATGGTGCCCAGCCCTCCAGCGTTGACGCGGATTTCGCCCGCCCGCACATTTTCTGGCGGGCATCCACCGCTCCGGGCTATGGCCACCACCACCTCCTCCGGGGAAACAGAGTCGTCCAGCCCATCGACGCGCACCTCAGCCGTCTTGATGGGTCTGGACACCCGGGCCTCCTCGGGGTTGAGGACGTCCCTCAGCTTTGCAGCTAGAGAGTCCGCCCTCTCGGCACTGCTGGTCCCCGCCAACTCGAACATCTTGGCCCCCGTGGCTGCCGTTCTGAAACGGAAGCCATCCGGGGTGCCAAAATCGGCAAAGACCAGCTTGCCTCTCGCCTCCGCCAGTACCTTCTGGTACGTCACGCCTCTCTCCTTGGCTTCGGGCTGCAGCGTGACTACCACAGCCTCGGAGCGGGGGACGCGGATTTTCGGGGCCTGCCCCTTGGATCCGGGCGCGTTCTTGGCCTTGCGGCCCCTCTTCCGCCTCTTTTTGCGGCTTTCGGCCGCCTCCCAGCCACCCTCTTTTTCTTTGGGGGACGAGGTGCTCCCTTCAGTGGCATTTCTCGTCTCCTTCACGGCCTTTTTGCTCGCCTGCGTGGGCTTTTTGGGCGCCTGCGTGGGCTTTTTTGGCGCAGGTGGCGCTTTAGCCACCTGTGCCCACGTTGGCCCAGCTGTTGCTGGAGCGGGCTCCGCCTCCTTCCTTCGCTTATCTGCCGCCAGCGGCGGACGAAGGCGAATAGGGGGGTTGAGCCTGGGCTCTAGGCTGTCCAGGCGGGCGGTCATTATGCTCAACAGCCGGTTGAACTGGTCTTCCCCCAAAGACCCGTTCTGTGGCAGAGCACGACTGTCCGCAGTCGTCGCACCCTGCTGCCGGCTGAAGTCTGCCCTCAGGGCGCTGACCTCCCGCTGGAGCTCCTCCATCCTCGTTTGGAGACGGTGATTTTCCTCTCGGAGCTTCACCGTCTCCTCCGAGATCGTGCGGTCAAGGAGGACGTCCACCGCCTCCTTGATCCCGTCGGCCGCCTCTTTTAGGGCCCGCGTGAACGTCCCCTTCAGGTTGCCAGATTTCGTGGCTACCTTCAGGACGACGTCCACGCCGTCCAAAACTTGACGGCTAAGGGCCTCTGCCGTCAAGCCTTCAGGGACTGCGGCGGTCTGCATCCGCCTCTCCCTTGCCCGTCGAGCCAACTCAGCGACCTCGTCGGTCGCGATGGCCTTCCGGCCCTCTCTCCGTGCGGCATTGAGCTCCGCCTTGGTTCTCAACAATGCGATGGAGGCCTCGGCATCACATTGCTCCACCTGCATTGAGCCGTCGGAGTCGCTGACTCCGCTGGCCATCGGCGTATCAGGGCGCTTCAAGAAGCGGCCCCGAGTGTCACGTGACGGTGCCGGAGTGTTTGTTCCGGAAGCCGTCCCGCGACCTCTGCCCCTCCTGGTTGTCGACACCTTGGGGGCCGGCAGGTTCTCCTCGCTAGAGGACAAACCCGCCGAACCCGCGTCCGACCCACAGACACGCGGCCGCTTCCCCCAAAACTTGGAGGGAGCGGCCGCAACGGCTTGCGAAAGGGTGGGTGTGTTGTCGAAGGTAGACGACATACCACCCACCCTCTCCAAAACCACGCGAGGCTCCGCTGGAGCCTCCGCTCCTGGCCTCAGTGACGCAGTGCCAGAGTCCGACACTGCGTCCGACGCGTGGCGCTCGACCCGTCCGTGGTTAAAACTAAAGGAGATGAGGTCTTCAAAAGACCTCGATCTCGAGGAGCCTCCTCGGCTTTCGTTGCCATTGGCAAGCGGAAGACGTTTGTTGCCCCCCCCAGAATACGAGGGGCTTGACGATCCCGAAGGGATCGTGGCGGATTCTCCAGCTGCTGAGCAGCTGGTACCGCCCTGGGGTAGTATCTTTTCAATCGTCTTTTTCATTTTTCTTTTTCCTTTGAAGGGTGTGGTCCCTGTCTCCCCACTCATCATCATTCCCCCCCCCCCCCCCTTATGACTAGTCTATCGCCCTCACAGTCACGTCTGATGGGCAGACGCGTACCAGAGGGCGACAATATTACATCCCAACATATGCCCCGCAACGATGGCCCGTCGCGTGGCATATGTAGGAATATCCCCGACCCCGATTCACTCCCCGGGGACCCCGAGGAGTGAATCGCCAATCACGTACCGTCCGATGAGCCCGCTCCGTGAGCCATCGCACGGTACACGATGTGTCCCTCCCCATATTCACACTCCGATGACTCGGAGCGTGAATCGCGCACTGCCCGGGACGACGGACAGGTCACCCCTCGCCAGAGTCTGAAGCGACTCCGGCGTGTGTGTCTCTCTTAGTCTGGTCTCTCACTTGGAATGGGAAAAACTCCAAGATCATTGAGACACTCAAGCCCCACCACGACGACAACGTGGAGACACCCTCGGTGGGGAACCTTTTTTTTTTTTTTTTTTTTTTTTTTATTAAGCGGTGAAAAATGCCTAACGCATACCGCACCGTCCGGGGAGACGGTTTGATTATGTGGGGCTTGCACCCACTAAAAAACACCGCCGTGAGCCTACTTTCGCCTTGGTGGATGAGCCGCGAGGACCGCTACGCATGACGTTCGCGGCCCATCCAGCGCAACCCGCCTCCGGGTACCAAACTCCTTTGGCGATGTCCGGGCTCACCTGAGACATCGCCACCACTCGTGAGGGCCGTTCAATGCGTCGACGATAGACGCCCCGATCTATCGCCCGCTGGCACCTCCTAGGGCGGCATCAGGTCGCCATGGCGCCTCCTCCGCCGCCCTGGCCTCCTGCGACGAATCGCGTCTGCGAGGGAGTCCTCCTCTCTGACGCGCTCAGCCGCCTCCTTCTGCGAGATGACGTCCTCGCAGAAGGACGCCACCGCCTCCCATGCCTCCCCGCTGTCGACCATGGCCTTGACCACGGCCGGTAAGGAGAGGTCTGCCCCGATTGCTACTGCGAGAGCACGGCGCTGCACCGCCCAAGCAGGACAATGCTCGAGGGTGTGAAGCGCCGTGTCCTCGCTGCAGCCGCACTGGTGACACACGGGAGTCGCCTCCCGTCTGGCCACTTTGTGCAGGTATTTGCCAAAGCAGCCGTGACCTGACAATACCTGCACCAGACGGAAGGACAACGTCCCGTGTCGCCTCCGTGTCCACTCTTCTAAGATCGGCTGGATCGCCCCCACGGTCCAGTGACCTGCACTGGGCGTCTCCAGCCTCACCCTCCAAATCCGCAGGGTTTGGGATTGGGCCTCCCTACGCCACCTCGTGACTAGCTCAGGCGGCGGGCGCGTGCCACTCTCCGCCTGCAGGTCTGCGCCACGTCGGTAAACCTCGGCGAGCACCTGCGCCTCTAGATCCCACGGGGGTGTGCCCGCGAGGGCGCACGCCGCTTCCACTGATATGGTGCGGTATCCGCGTATGACCCTGACTGCCATGACTCTCTGTGGTCTCCGCAGTAGAGCCTTGTTCTGGGCAGACAGGGACTCCGCCCACACCGGGGCCCCATAGAGTGCCATCGAGCGAACCATCCCCGTGTACAGCCGCCGGCAAACCACGTTTGGTCCGCCCAGGTTCGGCAACAGCCGGCTAAGGGCGGACGCCGTGCCGATCAGCTTCGGCGGCGTAGTGTTCCACGCGCGCCTCTCTCAGACGTAACGGGGGGAGTTTTACACCTCACTCCCCCCCGGGACGAGGCCCGCAGGTTAGGCGGGCCGGCACTAGTCCGGGGCAGCGGAAGTCGCATCAGATCCCGTTGCCCCCCGACGCAAGTGTGCGAGGGAACACCGCTGAGTTTTAGTGGGTATACTGTCATACACCGACAGGAGTCCCACATACCCCGTCTCGTCCCCCGACGAACGGGCATGCATAAAGCATTTCTCAGCGCAAAAAAAAAAAAAAAAAAAAAAAAGGTTAGGTTATGATCGGGGGGGGGATCCCCCACAGCGCATACTTCCTCGCAGTATCCCCTGGGCAACGCCGTGTCTGACCACCGTAACGGAGTGGCAGACCGGTGGCTAAAGTGCGCTGTGCTTCGTAAGCATCAAGCGGTCGTTTACGAAGATATCGATGTCAAATTTTAAAACCAAAATCCTGCGGGACGCCTCCGGGCGTTTCGTGTCGAGCCGCTCGTCCCTGGGCGATTTAAACGGCCCTTCTCAGGGCCAACCAAAAGGCCCTTCTCAGGGCCACACCGGCGACGCTCAAGCGTCGGATGCTGACCGCGCACCATCTGCGGTCAGCTTTTTTAGCGGACCAGGCGAGCTGTCGGACTCCGACGAATCCAACATGGATACGTCGGCGGCCGACAGCGACCGCCCTGGGCGGAAGAGGGCCTTCCTGAAGCCCGGGTCCGAGGGCTCCTCGGAGTCGATGGGGAGGGCGAAGAAGAAGTCGAAGTCTAAAAGGGCTTCGACTTCTTCTACGACTGGCACCCACGATGTGGGGTTGGCGGACGCCGAGCGCCAGCTCAACCTGGCCAAAAGGGCGCAGGTCCAGCAGGACCTGGAGGAGAGGGTCGCGGCCAGAGAGCGCCAGGCGCAAATCGCCAGGTCGAGGGCTGGCTATGGCGCATCAAGTGTTCTGTACGCCGACCACTCCCTGGCGGAGCTGGAGCGCATGGCGCTCGAGGACAAAGAGGAGGTTCTGGAGGTCGCCTCAAAGTCCTCCAATTTGAAGGGGACCTTCCAGAAGGCCCTCAAATGCCGTGCCGCCAGCCTACACGGCATCGTCCTGGAGCTGGTCGGGCGGACGGCCACGGACGAGACGCGGCAGCTGCAGGCGAAGGTGGATCGCCTGCAGGCGGAGGTCAGCCAGCTTCATCAGAAGCTGGCTGACGCCGCGGCCCGGCCTGCCCAATCCGCCCCAGCCCCGGTGGTAGGAGGCTCCTCCTTCTCCCCTGCCAACCTTGAGGACATCATCCGCAGGGTTGTCATGGAGGAGAGGGCCTTCACCAGAGCCTGCTTCGCAGGCATCGAGGACCGGCTCTTGCCGGAAAGGCGGCTCCGCCCGCCGCTTGCGGCGGACAAGAGTCGCCCACCGACGGAGTCGGAACCTGCGCCTGTGGCGGGCTCGGCGTCGGGTGCGCAGCCCCAGGCCCCGAAGCCCTCCAAGGGCAAGGGTAAGGGCAAGAGGAGCAAGGCGTCTCCTCAAACCCCGAGCCCTGCAACGGGCACGGAAGGCGCGTCTGGGTCGGCTGCCACTCCGGCGGCGGCCCCCCAGACATCGCAGGGGGTAGACGCCCTTCTTCCCTCCACCACCCCGGCCAACAAGTCGTGGACGGAAGTGGTCAGGAGGGGAAAGGGGAAGAAGCCCGCTGCAGCTGCTAAGCCTGCTGCGGCTACTCCCGCAGCCAAAAAGGCTCCAGCCGGCGGGAGGAAGCTGGTTCCTCCCAAAACCGCGGCCGTCGTCGTGACTATCACCCCGGCGGCCGTGGAGCGGGGCGAGACGTACGAGTCCGTCCTAAGGCGGGCTCGTACCAATGCTGATCCCTCCCAGCTGGGGATCAGCAACATTACGTGCCGCCGAACCCTAACCGGAGCTCGAATCTTCGAGTTCTCGGGGGAGCGGCGGCACACGAACGCAGACCTCTTCGCAACAAAGTTGCAAGAGGTCATCGCGGATGCGGCGACGGTCGGCAGGCCCGTCAAGACCGCAGCCTTGGAGGTGGCCGATCTCGATGATTCGGTCACCAAAGAGGATGTGGTGGCGGCCGTCGCGGCGGCTGGAGGCTGCGACGCTGGCGCGGTGAAGGGTGGAGCCGTCAGGCCCGGCCGCCGCGGCATGGGCATCATCCGCATGGAGTGCCCGGTCGCCGCGGCTGGTGCCGTCCTTGCTGCGACCAAGGGGCGGCTGCTCGTCGGGTTCGGCTCGGCCGTGGTGCGGGCACTTGAGGACCAGCCAACGCGCTGCTTCAAGTGCTTCGCGTTCGGCCACACCCGACCCACGTGTCCCTCCAAGTTCGACTGGGGGGACACGTGCTACCGTTGCGGGCAGCAGGGACACAAAAGTGTCACCTGCCGCGCCACCGCGCAGCACTGCGCGGCGTGCGCCGCTAGTGGCCGCCCCGCGGACCACAAAATGACGGGCAGCAAGTGCAGGCCTCCCGTGAGGAAGGGCATAGTGCCGGCGCAGGTTCGCCCAGTTGCCACCGCCGCTGCCACCGCCGTCGTCGTCGCCGCTGCAGCTGCAGCTCCGGCGGCGGTAGCGGAGGAGGGAGGATCGATGTCGGAATAATGGGTTCCGACTATCGCATCCTCCAGGCGAACACCAACCACTGCAGAGCGGCCCAGGACCTGTTAGTGCAGGCCATGGCCGAGTGGTTGGTGAACGTAGCGGCGGTCGCCGAGCCCTACTCGATCCCCGGCAGCTGGCTGGGTGACGAGGACGGCTCGGTGGCATTAGCGGCGCGGTCTTCCACAGACTCCCCTCCCCTCTCGCTATTAGAGAGGGGACCGGGATACGTGGCCGCCGCATGGGGAGACTTGGCCCTTGTGGGGGTCTATTTCTCCCCAAACCGCCCGTCAGGTCTGCCTCTTGGGAGACCTGAATGCCAAGTCGGTGACCTGGGGCAACCCGGCCACCGACGCTCGCGGGAGGGCGGTGGAGCTGTGGGCAGCCTCCTCTGGACTCTCCCTCTTGAACAGAGGAAGCGTCCAGACATGCGTGCGGCGTCGGGGTGGCTCAATAGTGGACGTCACTTTCGCCACCCAGGCGTTGGCCGCGCGCGTGCTGAACTGGCGGGTGGACCTGGTGGAGACCATGTCGGACCACCGCTACGTGCGGTTCGACATCTCCGCCAGCGTCTCCGGAGGGATGCAGCCCGTCTCGGGGCGATCATCGTTCCCGCGGTGGGCTGTAGCCCGCCTGGACAGGGAGGCAGCGGGGGAAGCGGCGTTCCTGCAGGACTGGCTGTCGCCGCCTACCACCGGCATGGACGTGGACGAAGCGGCGGGGCGACTCAGAGAGTCTCTGACCGAGGTATGCAACCATAGCATGCCTCGGTCTAGCCGACCGCCGCCCAGACGCGCCGTGTACTGGTGGTCGATGGAGCTGGCGGGGCTTCGAGCCGCGTGCGTGGAGGCGAGGAGGGCCTACACGCGGAGCCGGCGGCGGCGTCGACGGGACCCGGCCGACGAGGACCATCTCTACGAGGTGTACGTGGGGGCAAAAATGGTCCTCGAGCGGGCCATCGCCACCGCCAGGGACTCGTCGAGAGCCGAGCTGCTGGAGGGTCTCGACAACGACCCCTACGGGAGACCATATAAGGCAGCGCGCAACAAGTTGCGCCCCTTTGGTCCCCCGGTTGCCGAGACCCTGGAGCCCTCATTTCTGGACGGGGTGGTCCAGTCCCTGTTCCCGCGCAGGGGCAACTTCGCCCCGCCAGTGATGGGCCCAGCGCTGGAGGAGGCTCCGCCGCCACCGGACGAGGAAGCGGAGGAGGCCCCGCCTGTCACGGAGTCGGAACTTGGCGCGGCGATTCTCCGCATCCGCGCCAAGAAAACGGCTCCGGGCCCCGACGGCGTGCCTGCAAGAGTGGTGGCAATCGCCGCCGCTCAAATGCAGGAGCGGTTTCGGGACCTCTTCAGCGCATGCTTTGCGTCGGGGAGGTTCCCGAAGCCGTGGAAGGAGGGGCAGCTGTGCCTCCTCCGCAAGGAGGGCCGCCCGGCAGACTCCCCCTCGGCATACCGGCCCATCGTCCTGCTCGATGAGGTCGGTAAAATGTTTGAGGGGGTAATTGCTGCCCGCCTAAAGGGCCACTTGCGGGACATCGGGCCGGACTTGTCGGACGCTCAGTTCGGTTTTCGGGCTGAGCGTTCCACCGTGGACGCGCTGGCCTGCCTCAAGGGCCAGGTGAAGGAGGCGGTGGAAGCGGGGTACGGATTGTTGGCCGTGTCGTTCGACATAGCCAATGCCTTCAACTCCGTTCCCCACTCCACCATCCTAGAGGCGCTCCGATTCCACGGAGTGCCTCGATACCTGCGCCGTCTGCTGGCCAGCTACCTGGAGGATCGGGCGGTCCTCCTGGTAAATAGGTCTGGACAAGTCCGGCGATACGCCGTCGAGGCCGGCGTTCCGCAGGGGTCGGTCGTGGGCCCTCTCCTCTGGAACGTCGGCTACGATTGGCTCCTGCGGGGAACTCTCCTCCGAGGCACGAGTGTCGTCTGCTACGCGGACGACACTCTCCTCACCGCCCGGGGGGGGAGCTTCAGGGAGGCGGCCAACTTGGCCTCGGCGGGTGGATCCTTGGTCGCGGGGAGGATCCGCCGCCTAGGACTTACGGTGGCGCTGCACAAAACCGAGGCCGTGTTTTTCCACGGACCTCGGCAGCGCCCCCCACCTGACGCCCACATCTTCGTGGAGGGCGTCAGAATCGAGGTCAAGGCCCAGATGAAATATCTGGGCCTCATACTCGACAGCAGGTGGCGCTTCGGCCCGCATTTTAGCGGGCTGTCGTCGCGCCTGCTGAAAACCGCGGGCGCCCTCTCATGGCTGCTTCCCAACCTGGGGGGGCCCAGCACACGATGCCGGCAATTGTACGCCGGCATCTTGAAGAGTATGGCCCTCTACGGGGCCCCTATCTGGGAGGACTCCCTCCAGAGGAGGGAGAACGCCGCCGCCTTACGGGCGCCCCAGAGGGCCATAGCTCAGCGGGCGGCGCGGGCCTACCGCACGGTGGGCTCCGCGGCAGCGTGTGCTCTGGCCGGCACCCCGCCTTGGGAACTCGAGGCGTGGGTGCTCGCCAGAGTATACGAGTGGACGGCGGGGCGGAGGGCGAGAGGGGAACGCCCCGCCCCGGAAGAGCGGGAGGCCGTCCGGCGGGATTCGAGGGACGCCATCGTCGTCCACTGGACGCGGGACCTCGCCACCGCAGTCTTCGGCCGCCGAACCGTCGACGCGATCGGGCCGGTCCTGCGAGACTGGCTCGAGCGGTCGCACGGGTTCCTCTCGTTCCGTCTGGTGCAGGTGCTGTCCGGGCACGGGTGTTTCGGATCGTACCTGCGCCGGATCGGACGGGAGGAGACGCCGTCGTGCCACGACTGTGGCGCGGCGGAGGACACGGCGCAGCACACCCTCGAGGTGTGCCCGTCGTGGACGGAGCCACGCCGCAGTCTCACTGCGGCGATCGGACGGGACCTCTCACTCCCCGGTGTGGTTAACGCCATGCTGAGGGACGAGGGGTCCTGGGCGGCAGTCGCCTCCTTCTGTGAACACGTCATGTCCCAGAAGGAGGCGGCGGAGCGCGCGCGGGAGGTCGACCCTCACGCGGCGCCGCTCCGAAGGCAGAGGAGGGGTCGGAGAAGACGTCAGTATGACAATCATCTCCGACTCCTACCAGGTGGAGGCCAGCAGGCAACGGGTGCGGGGGCACCCTTGCCTGTATTGCACAGGCCTCCACCAGTGCCGGACGGGAATGGCCAGGTGTTCCCGGCCATTCCCGTTGCCCACCAACCTGGGGGGCTAGCGGGGCCCGCCAGCTAGGCGGGCACGCGCCGGGAGGGTTGTGGACGTAAAGGCTGAGCCGGTTTCCCATGACCCTCCCACCACGGCGACGAGGGAACACCGCTGAGTTTTAGTGGGTATACTGTCATACACCGACAGGAGTCCCACATATCCCGTCTCGTCCCCCGACGAACGGGCATGCATAAAGCATTTCTCAGCGCAAAAAAAAAAAAAAAAAAAAAAAAAAAAAAAAAAAAAAAAAAAAAAAAAAAAAAAATAGGTTATGATCGGGGGCCCCACCGAAGGTGTCTCCACGTTGTCGTCGTGGTGGGGCTTGAGTGTCTCAATGATCTTGGAATTTTCCCATTCCAAGTGAGAGGCCAGACTAAGAGAGACACACACGCCGGGGTCGCCTCAGACTTCTGCGAGGGGTGCCCTGTCCGTCGTTCCGGACAGTGCGCGATTCACGCTCCGAATCATCGGAGTGTGAATATGGGGAGGGACACATCGTGTACCGTGCGATGGCTCACGGAGCGGGTCATCGGACGGTACGTGATTAGTGATTCACTCCTCGAAGTTTTCGGGGAGTGAATCAGGGTGGGGTTATTTCGTCGTGTACCGTGCGATGGCTCACGGAGCGGGCTCATCGGACGGTACGTGATTAGTGATTCACTCCTCGGGGTCCTCGGGGTCCTCGGGGAGTGAATCAGGGTTGGGGATGTTTCCTCACATGCCACGCGACGGTCGTTGCAGGGCATGTTCTGGAATCATGACATTCGTCGCCCTCAGGTACGCGTCTGCCCATCAGACGTGACCGTGGGGGTGATAGAATTGTCATAAGGGAACAAAAGGGGGGGGGGGGGGAACGATGGAATGTAAGGAGATAGGGACCACACCCTCCAAAGGAAAACAAAACAATGAAAAAGACGACTTGTAAAGAGATACCCCAGGGTGGTACCAGCTGCTCGGCAGCTGGAGAATCCGCCACGATCCCTTCGGGATCGTCATGCCCCTCGTATTCTGGGGAGGGCAACAATCGTCATCCACTTGCCGATGGCAACAAGAGCCGAGGAGGCTCCTCGAGATCGAGGTCTTTTGAAGACCTCATCTCTTTTAGTTTTAACGGACGGGTCGAGCGCCAAGCGACGAACGCAGTGTCGGAATCTGGCACTGCGTCACGTAGGCCGAGAGCAGAGGCTCCAGTGGAGCCTCGCGTGGTTTTGGAGAGGGTGTGTGGTATGTCGTCTACCTCCGACAACACACCCACCCTTTCACAAGCAGTTTCGGCCGCTCCCTCCAAGTTTTGGGGGAAGCGGCCGCGTGTCTGTGGGTCGGACGCGGGTTCGGCGGGTTTGTCCTCTAGCGAGGAGAACCTGCCGGCCCCCAAGGTGTCGACAACCAGGAGGGGCAGAGGACGCGGGTTGCCTTCCGGTGCGAGCGCTTCGGTGGCATCGCGCGACTCCCGGGGCCGCTTTTTGAAGCTCCCCGATACGCCGGCTGCCAGAGTGAGTGACTCCGACGGGGCAATGAGCGTGTCGCCGGCGTGCCAAATGGCCGTCAACGCGACTGTAGAGGAGAGTGCGGATGCGCCTGTCATCGCTGAGGTTCCGCTAAACGGGCAGAGTTCCTTCATCACAGCAGAGGAACTTGAAAAAAGAGCCCTACTAGACATCGAGGTGGTTTTGGACACCACTCGAAAGTCCAAAAACTTAAAGGGCACCAGTCAGCGGGCAATCCGAGAGGCAGCAGAGCGGGTCAGACTGGCCATAGAGGGGCTCGCCAGCAGGAGCTCCAGTGAGGAGACTCGAAGGCTCCACCTGCTGAACGACCGACTGCGGATGGAGGTCGAAGCTCTCCGTCAAGAGATGGTGGCTCTGCGGGAGGAAGTCGTGGGTCTCCGGGTAAGGCCGGAAGGTCCGCCGCAGTCGGGGCCCGTAGATCCAAGGTGTTCTTCTGCTCCGGACAAGTCGCTCCCGCAGGTCACATCTATGAGCGAGATGCAGGCGCATGCCATCGTTTCCCAGATCGGGAAAATGATGGATGCCCGGTTTGCTGGCATCGAGGAACGCCTTCTGCCGGCGAGGACCGTTCGTCCGCCTCTGGCAGCAGACCGCAGGAGTGTGGCGGCTCCTGCTAGCAGCGCTGGCGGCACTGGCAACAGGCCTAAACAGCCTTCCGTGGCTTCTCAGGTGCCGTCTACGGTGCCTGAGACGCAAAGGGGTGCTCCTCCGAGTGGGTCCGTCCCAACGGCCAAAACACGAGCCCCCAATGCAGACCCATCGGCGCCTGCCAGTGACGGCTGGCAGACCGCAAGGAGGAGGAAGAACGGGAAGAAGAAGAAGAAGAAGAACGAAGGAACTTCGTCTTCCGTGCCCCAAAAAACTGTGGCGGCCTCCACCGCTCAGGGAGACAAGTCTTCCGGGCCTAAGAAGGGCAAGAACGCAAAGAGAGGGCTTCGTGCGCCCAGGTCTGCTGCGGTAGTACTCACTCTGCAGCCTGAAGCAGTGGACAGGGGCGTCACATACGCGGCTGTCCTCACCAAGGCCAGACAAGCCGTAAACCTGGAGGAGCTTGGCATAACAGATGTCAGGTTCCGACAAGCCTTAACCGGGGCCCGCATGCTGGAGTTCCCAGGGGCCGAAGGCACTGTTGGGGCAGACCGCGTTGCAGAGAAACTGCGAGCGGTCTTCGCAGAGGAGGTCAAGGTCTCCAGGCCGACGAAGTGCGCTGAACTGCGCATCTCAGGGCTTGACGACTCCGTGTCCGGGCAGGACGTGCAGGACGCGATTGTGCGTAAGACTGGGTGCTCGTCGGACGCGGTCCGAATCGGTCCAATACGATCTGGCCCGGGAGGCGCCAGCTCCATCTGGATCCGTTGCCCCATTGCAGTGGCAAAACAGCTGGCCGACGCCAGCCGGCTTTTGGTGGGTTGGAGCTCTGCCAGAGTCATGGTTCTGGACGCTCGGCCCATGAGGTGCTACAAGTGCTGGGGATTGGGACACGTGGGCCGGAGGTGCAACACTGGCGTCGACCTCAGTGGACACTGTTTCCGCTGCGGTGAGCCGGGGCATCCGGCGTCCTCGTGCGCTGCCGACCCGCACTGCTTACTGTGCGCGGCGGCAGGACGACCGACCGGCCACGTCGCCGGCAGAAAGGACTGCAGGCCGCCGGTCCGTTCTAGCAGGGACGGTCTGACATCTCTGCTCCCGACTGCTTCCGGCGCAGTGCGATTGGAGGAGCCATCACAGGGGGCGATAATGATTACGGACTAATTATGGACCCGGTCCGTTTTCATTCTCTCCTCCAGGCGAACTTGAACCACTGCGCTGGTGCGCAGGACTTGGTTCTCCAAACCATGGCGGAGCGGACGATAGGTGTGGCCATAGTGGCGGAGCCGTACTTCGTCCCGGATCGTCCTGACTGGGTAGGGGACATTGACGGCTCCGTCGCTATTATCAGCTCCTCGGCGCCACTTTCCATCAGAGAGAGGAGTCGAGGATTTGTTGCGGTCACCTGGGGGGACATAATTCTCTTCGGAGTTTATTTCTCCCCAAACAGGAGCCTAGCGGAGTTCGAGGACTTCCTGGACCGCCTGGGGACCTCGGTTCGACGAATGATGCCGTCCCACGCCATCGTCGTGGGGGACTTCAACGCGAAGTCCACCGCGTGGGGGTCCCCCGGGACGGACGTCAGGGGAGAGGCGGTCGAGGAATGGGCAGCGGCTGCGGGCCTCTGTCTTTTAAACAGGGGCTCCGTTAACACGTGCGTCCGGCACCACGGGGGGTCAATAGTGGACCTCTCGTTCGCTACCCCTGCTGTCGCCGCACGGGTTCAGGGTTGGCGGGTCCTAGAGAGTGTGGAGACACTATCGGATCACCTGTACATCTGTATGGATGTCTCCGCCTCTTCGGGCCCAACAGTGAATCCAAGACCTAACGCTAGGCAGTTCCCACGGTGGGCGTCGAGGCGGCTTGACGGGGACCTCCTAGAGGAAGCAGCCATTGTCCAGGCTTGGCTGTCCTCGCCGCCTGCAGCAGAGGGTGTCGACGTCGGGGCTGACCGCTTTCGCGAAGCCATGACGGCTGTTTGCGATGCAGCCATGCCTCGCTTCCGAAAGCATCCTCCAAAGCGGGCGGTCTACTGGTGGTCCCAGGAGATAGCAGACCTCCGCGCGGCCTGTATAATTGCCCGGAGGATCTACTCACAGGTTCGCAGATTACGCCGCCGTGATGAAGAGCTGGAGATCCTACAGACCCAATTGCATGAGTCATACCGCAACGCTCGGGGGGCTCTGCAGTTGGCGATCTGTCGATCGAAGGAGCAATCGAGAGCTGAGGCACTGGAGGATCTAAACCGTGATCCCTGGGGGCGTCCGTACCGTGCGGCGCGGAAAAAACTCCGTGCCCAAGGCCCCCCACTGACGGAAACCCTCCAGCCTCAGTTCCTCGTCAGGGTCGTGGAGACACTCTTTCCAGATCGAGCGGATCACCCTTCCCCGCCAATCGCCGAAGCGGAGGCCGACCAAGATGTGGAGGTGGAGACTCCCCCAATATCTGACGCAGAGATGGGGGCAGCAATACTGAGGGCGCGGTCCAAGAGGACTGCCCCCGGACCGGATGGGGTGCCTGCAAGGGTGTTGGCACTCTCTCTGGAAGCGGCCCTGGAAGATAGGCTTAGGGAGCTGTTTGACGCCTGTCTAACGTCGGGACGGTTCCCTAAGGCCTGGAAGGAGGGTCGACTGGTGCTGCTCCAGAAGGCAGGGCGGCCCCCGGAGTCTCCATCGGCGTACAGGCCGATTGTCTTGCTGGACGAGGCGGGGAAGATGCTAGAGAAGATTCTCGCTATCCGCATCGTCCGGCACTTAGATGCAGTAGGCCCGAACTTGTCGGACGCCCAGTTCGGTTTCCGGGCAGGGCGTTCGACGATAGACGCCATCTTGCGCCTCAAGGCCGAGGCGAAAGATGCAGTCGCCCAGGGCGGGGTGTTGTTGGCGGTGTCTTTAGACATCGCCAACGCGTTCAACACTCTGCCATTCAGCTGCATCGAGGAGGCGCTCCGCTACCATCAGGTGCCCGCCTACCTGAGGCTGCTGGTAGCAGACTACCTGCAGGGGCGGTTTGTCTCCTACGAGGGACGCGACGGCCAAGTTGTGCGCAGGGCCATCGTGTGCGGTGTTCCGCAGGGGTCGGTCTTGGGTCCACTCTTGTGGAACATAGGCTATGACTGGTCCTTGCGCTGTTTGCTCTCCCCCGGGCAGGGCGTCATTTGCTACGCTGACGACACTCTCGTCACGGCCCGGGGAGGGAGCTACGAGGAAGCGGCACGCTCAGCCGTCGAGGGCGCGTCCCTCGTCGTGGGGCGAATCGTGGCGATGGGCCTCAAAGTGGCCCTCGAAAAGACGGAGGCTCTGGTATTTCATGCGCCCCGACGACGGCCACCAGCCGGTGCACACCTCACTATTGGTGGTGCACCAATAGCGGTACGGGCAAGCATGAAATACTTGGGCCTGGTTTTGGACCGGAGGTGGAACTTCGGCGAGCACTTTGCTCAGCTTGCGCCGAAGCTGATCGGCACGGCGTCCGCCCTTAGCCGGCTGTTGCCGAACCTGGGCGGACCAAACGTGGTTTGCCGGCGGCTGTACACGGGGATGGTTCGCTCGATGGCACTCTATGGGGCCCCGGTGTGGGCGGAGTCCCTGTCTGCCCAGAACAAGGCTCTACTGCGGAGACCACAGAGAGTCATGGCAGTCAGGGTCATACGCGGATACCGCACCATATCAGTGGAAGCGGCGTGCGCCCTCGCGGGCACACCCCCGTGGGATCTAGAGGCGCAGGTGCTCGCCGAGGTTTACCGACGTGGCGCAGACCTGCAGGCGGAGAGTGGCACGCGCCCGCCGCCTGAGCTAGTCACGAGGTGGCGTAGGGAGGCCCAATCCCAAACCCTGCGGATTTGGAGGGTGAGGCTGGAGACGCCCAGTGCAGGTCACTGGACCGTGGGGGCGATCCAGCCGATCTTAGAAGAGTGGACACGGAGGCGACACGGGACGTTGTCCTTCCGTCTGGTGCAGGTATTGTCAGGTCACGGCTGCTTTGGCAAATACCTGCACAAAGTGGCCAGACGGGAGGCGACTCCCGTGTGTCACCAGTGCGGCTGCAGCGAGGACACGGCGCTTCACACCCTCGAGCATTGTCCTGCTTGGGCGGTGCAGCGCCGTGCTCTCGCAGTAGCAATCGGGGCAGACCTCTCCTTACCGGCCGTGGTCAAGGCCATGGTCGACAGCGGGGAGGCATGGGAGGCGGTGGCGTCCTTCTGCGAGGACGTCATCTCGCAGAAGGAGGCGGCTGAGCGCGTCAGAGAGGAGGACTCCCTCGCAGACGCGATTCGTCGCAGGAGGCCAGGGCGGCGGAGGAGGCGCCATGGCGACCTGATGCCGCCCTAGGAGGTGCCAGCGGGCGATAGATCGGGGCGTCTATCGTCGACGCATTGAACGGCCCTCACGAGTGGTGGCGATGTCTCAGGTGAGCCCGGACATCGCCAAAGGAGTTTGGTACCCGGAGGCGGGTTGCGCTGGATGGGCCGCGAACGTCATGCGTAGCGGTCCTCGCGGCTCATCCACCAAGGCGAAAGTAGGCTCACGGCGGTGTTTTTTAGTGGGTGCAAGCCCCACATAATCAAACCGTCTCCCCGGACGGTGCGGTATGCGTTAGGCATTTTTCACCGCTTAATAAAAAAAAAAAAAAAAAAAAAAGGTTCCCCACCGAGGGTGTCTCCACGTTGTCGTCGTGGTGGGGCTTGAGTGTCTCAATGATCTTGGAGTTTTTCCCATTCCAAGTGAGAGACCAGACTAAGAGAGACACACACGCCGGAGTCGCTTCAGACTCTGGCGAGGGGTGACCTGTCCGTCGTCCCGGGCAGTGCGCGATTCACGCTCCGAGTCATCGGAGTGTGAATATGGGGAGGGACACATCGTGTACCGTGCGATGGCTCACGGAGCGGGCTCATCGGACGGTACGTGATTGGCGATTCACTCCTCGGGGTCCCCGGGGAGTGAATCGGGGTCGGGGATATTCCTACATATGCCACGCGACGGGCCATCGTTGCGGGGCATATGTTGGGATGTAATATTGTCGCCCTCTGGTACGCGTCTGCCCATCAGACGTGACTGTGAGGGCGATAGACTAGTCATAAGGGGGGGGGGGGGGGAATGATGATGAGTGGGGAGACAGGGACCACACCCTTCAAAGGAAAAAGATAAACATGAAAAAGACGATTTGCAAGATACTACCCCAGGGCGGTACCAGCTGCTCAGCAGCTGGAGAATCCGCCACGATCCCTTCGGGATCGTCAAGCCCCTCGTATCATAACCTAACCTAACCTAACCCAGTAACCGATCAAAAATCGCAACAACAACATCAGCTCCGCGTAAAAAAATTCGCCAAAATTATACGCGTTGAGTTAAGTGCGCCAATAAGTTACCAGTGGAATTGTGCAGTGTTGATTCACCGGGAAACGTGTGGGCAAGTGTCTACGATCACGGGCTGCGGAGCGGGACCCTCGAAACTTCAGTGGAGAATAACTCGGGAAACGTCAGTGGAGTCGTTCTGCAAACATTAATTCTGAGAGACGCGGCAAAGGCCAATCCATCGACACCAGGATCATCAAAATCGGAGCTGGGACTTGGGAGTTATTAAGGCACGGAAAACACAAAAACACGTTGTTTTTAGAGTAAAAGTAACCTCACTTTATCCCAAGTATTTTTCCGCCACGAGGTGTGACGCACAACAAGCCAGCACTGAAGACTCCGAAGCCGGCCGAGGAATCTCTCAGCAAACCAGTCATCAGCGTGACGACTCCGCGGAGTGCTACCAGGTAAGCCCCGAGGGAACTCCTGAACCCCTTGACCTAGACCCTCCGAGCTTGGGCTCATCCTACTTGGGATTTCAGGATCTTCCCTGAGCCACCAAGAGTCCCTTCACCCTCACCCCCCCCAAACCTCTACCCCCCCCCAAGTCACTTCCCCCCCCCACCCCGTATTTTGTCAGAGACCCGGGCAAGGGTACCGCTGACCCCCCCAACCTCTTCCCTCACATCGAGTGAACCCCCCCCCTCAACCACTTCACCCCCCCATCGACTCCCCACGAAACCTCCCCCCCCTCCCATACCCCTCACCCCCCCTCGACTCCCCACGAAACCTCCCCCCCGACCCCCCTCAGGGCTACCTCACCCCCCCGCGACGTAACTCCGTACCCATTGGACCTAGAAAAGGTGACTTGGGGTCTCAACAGAGAGATAATAAGGACGATATATGTGTCGGTGATAGAGCCCATCGTGATGTATGCAGCGAGCGCGTGGGCCCCTGCAGCCGAGAAACTGATGACAAGGAATCAGTTCGACTCGCTGCAGAGAGGTTTCGCGCAGAAGATCTGCAAAGCATACCGCACGGTGTCTCTGACATCGGCACTTGTACTGTCAGGCCAACTCCCCCTAGATCTCCGGGTAATCGAGGCGGCAACCCTTTTCAAGATCAAAAAGGGACATTCCCAAGAGTTCATACCGCCGGGCCGCGAGCTGGAGTGCAACGTGCACCACTCCCAAAACCCCCACCCAGCGCTACTCACAACAACGGAGTATGCACGCCTAGAGGACATGACTCCTGAGACCCTGGAAACCCACCAAGTAATCGGTCCCCAAATATACACCGATGGCAGCAAGATAGAGGGGAAAGTCGGGGCTGCCTTAACTTGGTGGGAAAACGGAAAGGAGTCCAAGTCCAGCACCTTTGGTCTGGAGCCTCACAACACGGTCTTCCAATCAGAAATGTACGCTCTCTTCAGAGCTGTCAGGATGGCAGGTGAATCCAGTGCGGCCTCCGTAAGCATCTTAAGTGACTCAAGATCGTCACTTGACCTGCTGAGGAGTCCATCTGTCACTCACCACCTGGCACTACAAATCAAGAGATGCGTCCGCGAGATCAGAGAAGAAGGCCGAGAAGTCAGGTTCTTTTGGCTCAGGGCCCACGTGGGAACCGCCGGGAATGAGAGAGCGGACGAGCTGGCCAAGGAGGCAGCCCTAACAAAAGAGAAAGCAGACTACAGCAAGGTCCCCGTATCGTTCGTGAGAAGGAAGATACGGGAGGGGACTTTATGGAAGTGGCGGGCACGCTACGAGTCCTCGAGTACAGGATCGGTCACAAAAGTGTTCTTCCCAGACGTCCTAGCGGCAAAAAGGACACTCAGAGACGCAGTTCTCACACCGGTCCATATACAAGTCCTAACAGGACACGGGGGATTCTCGGCGTATCTCCACCGCTTCCATCTCAAAGACAGTCCCTCGTGCGTCTGTGACCCCAGCTGCGACGAAACAGTCTGGCATCTGCTCCTTGAATGCCCCAGATTCAGCCATGACAGAATGGAGCTGGAAATCAAAATTGAAACCCAGCTTAGCCAGTCCACACTCCACACCATCATGGGGAGGCCGGCTACCAGAAAACCGTTCTTGGCATTCGCGAGAAAAGTCGCCAAAGTCGCAGCAGAGGCTAACAAAACGGACGCTACCTCGCAAAGTCGAAGCCAACTACCATCTAGGCAAACAGCCCCGATCACAACAACAACTACAGCAACAACAACACATACAACAACACATACAACAACAACAACACAGACAACAACAACACAAAACAGAACACGCACACCACTCACCATAACTCAAGGTACACACACTGACACAAATGAACAGCCAGCACCAGCAGCAGTAGCAGCAGCAGAAGTCAGCCTACAACCAGCCCCTAGCATCATGCCCATCACGGAGCTCCTGGCATGCGGAGGAGACGGAGTCCCAGGCATCAGACTGCGACCTGTCGCTCTGTTCATGAACAGAGAGGCAGAAAAGTTGGGCATAGGCTGCAGCCCGTATTCCCATCTCACCAGACCTCGCTGCCTTGATCAACGGAAGCACCACCAAAACGAGCATGAAAGGTAGTAAGTACGCCGCACTACCACAGGTGGAAGTAGCCTCTCACCGATGCCGGCTAATGCGATTTAAAGGAAAGACGATCGCATTACTCGAGTGGCGAGAGGAGACTCCATTCGCTCAGGCATGCTCGTTGCTTCAAAAGATCAGGGAGGCCGGGGTAGACACGCGAGTCATAGCCCGCACTATAAGTATTGACGCGATGGAGGTCGGAGGAGAGAGGGGAGACGTCGCTGACCGCTTCGGCTGCTTAAATGCCTCCGAACAACATGAGGTAGTCGTCTATGAGGACAGAGGGGAAACTCTAAGTTTCCTTAAAACCCCCAGAGACCCAACAGCCAGCGCAACGAGCTCCGCAACAAACCCGACCACCCAAAGCGGATCAGAGAGGGCCCAGCAGAAGGCAGCTGCCGAAAAAGCTGCAAAACAGCAAAACTGTACCACCAGCCCGGAGGCCCAGACCAGGTCGAGGAGTCGCCTGAAAGCCTTCGGCACTTTCCTCAGCACACTGCTCCCAAGCACTAGCCGCGGATCACCAACGGGGAAACAGGAAGCAGCAGTGGAGAGGTTTTTTAGGAAATCTCCGAAAAAACCAGCACAACGGCAGCCTACGCCAACGAGAGCCGACAAAGGGCAAGTCAGCCCGCCTGTCCTCGCAGTGAACTCGGGCACCACAGACCACGTGAAGAGCGCTTTCCTCGAGTACGTAGCAATTGTGAGGGCGACCAGAGAGGTCAATCTCATAACATGCAAGAAGATCCTGCAGACCTTCCAAAGAAACACAGAAGGACTGCTAAGGGTTCTGCTCGAGGAGGCAGGGGCAGCCGTGTATGACAACGTCAAATCCCTAGTCATCAAAGGGGAAATGGCGGGGTCGTACATGGCAGCCTACAGCGCAAAGTACGGTTTCGTGGCCCTGGACGAGGAGGAAACGGAGCGCGTGGGAAGGCCAAAATATAAAACATCAGACGACGACCCGATAGTGGTTACCGCCAAATGCACCAAGATTATGCTGGACGATAGGATCCTTGAAATGGCACAGTCCATCTCCGGGATCCCTGATAAAACAGCACCGCAGGAACATTGGACGGTACCCAATATCAGGTGGGTAAACGGAGTTCCGGGTTGCGGCAAGACAACCTGGATGGTGAAACACTTCGATGGGGAGAAAGACGTTGTAGCCACCACGACGACCGAAGCTGCCAAAGATCTCAGAGAGAAGCTTGCGCACCGCTTGGGAGACCGAGTAAAGACAAAGGTGCGCACTATGGCCTCAATCTTAGTCAACGGGTTCAAAAATGAAGAGAAATGCCACCGCCTAACGGTAGACGAGGCTCTAATGAACCATTTTGGGGCCATAGTCATGGCAGTAAAGTTGTCACGAGCAAACGAGGTTGTCCTCATCGGAGACGTGAACCAGCTACCATTTTTGGACAGAGAGAACCTTTTCGAGTTAAGGTATACCCGTCCAAACATGGTGGCTGGAATAACCCAGCAGCTACTCTGCACGCACCGCAATCCGATGGATGTGGCTTTCGCACTCAGCGAGATATACTCCGGTATATACTCCTCTAAGTCGTCGCTGTCGCGGGTCCACTCACTGAGCGTCAAAGGGTATACGGGAGCGCAAATACCGAACACTGCCCAGAACACCCTATTCCTGGTTCATACGCAAGAGGAGAAAGCTTCTCTTGTCGGCCAGGGATACGGGTCCGGCGAAGGGTCGCGAACTCTTACCATCCACGAGGCCCAGGGTTTGACCTTCGACAGCGTGATTATCATCAACACCAAGTCCAGGAGACTCCAAATCCACGACAGCATCTCTCACGCGGTAGTGGCGGTGTCGAGACATACAGTTAGTTGCGTCTATTACACCGACGACGCCTATGACGCTACAGGCCGCTTTGCAAAGAGAGCGATGGATGCGCCTACTAAAACGGTCGTCGAATAATAATAATAATAAATAAAGATTTATTGCAGAAACTTGTACAACTTTTACAGTAAATCTTACATAGAGACCTCCTTTTAAGTAAAAGATATACCTGTGCTAGGAGATCCCGCTCTTCAATGACAAATTTTGTGATGGTAAAAGTGGTGTACAAATAGAAAATAGTATTCAAATAAAAAATAAAAAACAAAAATCACAAAGCAAAAGTTAAAACTAAACATAACTATACTAAATAAACAAATAAAAAATTAAAGTAAAACAAAATCAAAGATATATCCTAAAATAGTGTGTGTGAGCGTGAGTATGTGTGCATGTGTGTTTGTGAGTGTGTGTATGTGGGTGTGTGCGTGTGTGCATCCCTTAACTTCATATTGACGATGTTTGCAGCAACAATTCAATGTCATCATAGGTCTTCAGTTTTAACCATTGAACGATTGCCTTTTTGCAGTCTTTGGTACTCATCGGATGGATGTTAATTATTTTATTTATTTTATTATATAGGGCAGCAGAATTTGTGTTAAATTGCCTTTTGGCATATGCAGTTTTAACGAATTTTACTGGTGCAACACTGTATTTCCGTCTTCTTTCCTGATGGTGAGGGTTATAGGGCAGGACTTTGTGTAATTTTAAGACAGTATGCAGTATGTATAATTTTCTGACTGTGAGAATACCGCTCAGGGAGTATAGCTCATTGGTTGGGAATCTGTACGGTTTGGTATACATGACCTTGATAAGCGATCTCTGAGCTCGCTCTAGCTCAAGAAATTTCGTTTTTGTCGCACCGCCCCACACGGGTATGCAGTAGTTAAGAATCGATTGAGCCAGAGCGACATAGATTTCAGTTAACATTTTTTTAGTTGTAACATGTCTTAGGTTCTTAAATATCCAGATAAGTTTCCTGACACGGGCCATGACCATATCTACATGAGTATACCAAGATAACCGCTGATCAACCATTATACCTAGGTATTTCATATGACTCACTTTTTCAATATTTTTACAGGAGCAATTTGTGTCAGATATGTTATGACAAGTGTGGATTTTGAGAAATAAGTTAGGTCCAGGTTGTGTGTTGTTGTAGATTGTAAATGCAATATATTTTGTCTTAGAAATATTTAGTGTAAGAAGATGTGAGTTCAACC
Organism: Noctua fimbriata; assembly: GCA_905163415.1. Taxonomy (NCBI): domain Eukaryota; kingdom Metazoa; phylum Arthropoda; class Insecta; order Lepidoptera; family Noctuidae; genus Noctua; species Noctua fimbriata. Next base: position 20,046,142 of record LR990927.1, on the reverse strand, counting down.
AGTTAGCAATTTTGGAAAGACCCTTTTCCGCAAATTGATATACGGATTCCCATGTATCACCAGAGAAAACAATAGCAGTATCATCTGCATATGAGAAAACGAGACCATTATCTATCAACATTTTGCACAGATTGTTTATATATATTAAGAATAGGGTCGGGCCCAGCACGCTACCCTGCGGAACGCCGTAGGTCACGTAAGATTCCTTACTAACATAATCTCCTACCTTAACCTTTTGCCTACGATCCCGTAGATAATCTATTAGTAATGCTAACGGGTCTCCTCTCACGCCTATACCTTCAAGGCTACGCACAAGGATGGGGACAGAAACGGTATCGAAAGCTTTTTTCAAATCAAGAAATACAGTTAGACATTTCTTTTTTGAATCTACTAGGCTAACTATATGAGAGGTTAATGCTGTAGCTGCGTCTTCCGTTGATAATGTTTGTCTAAAACCATATTGAGCTTGTGAAATAATGTTATATTTATTAGTGTAGCTGGTTAGTCTTAAGTTAATTAGCTTTTCAATGATTTTAGATATTGCAGGCAAGACAGAGATAGGTCTGTAGTTGTTAACGTCATCTCTGTCTCCACCCTTGTGCACAGGAGTAATGATGGCTTGTTTCAGAGCTGGTGGAAATTTACCTTGGCTGAAACACAAGTTTGCAAGATGAGAAACTATGGGTACGACTAATTCATGGGCAGTTTTTAAAAATTTTGTTGTAATATTATCCCAGCCTGGAGCGCTTTCGGATTTCAGACCCATTAGCACATTATAGACTTCTCTAGGATCCGTTTCGAGAAGCACGAAGGAGGAAGCCTGTGAATTTATTATATGATCAGAATCGTGTTGAGATTGTGATCGGTTTGCGCTGGTAATGTCTTCAGCCAGGGTTTTTCCAATGTTAGAAAAGTAATCGTTAATGTAGTCCACTGAAGCACGAGGGGTAGGCTTTATCTCTAATAGTTCTGAGTTAAGACTTTTTTTAGGTTTGCGATGAGTTATATTGTTAATTGTGTTCCATACCTGTTTCGTATTCTTGTTTGCCTTTAGTAGTTGTTCCTTATCATATTTTCTTCTAAGCTTTTTAACTAAACTATTGCAATAGTTACGATATCTTCTGTAAGTGATTTGTAATATATTGTCTTGTGGATCAGATCGTAGCCTTCTTTGCATATTATTTCTGTTTTGAATACAGCGCAGAATTCCTAAAGTTATCCATGGTTTAATAATGCGATTGTTTCTTGGAACTAAACTGATAATAGTGTTTTGCTGAAGGCAACTTTGGAGTTTTTCTATTAATTGTACAGATAACGTGACTGGATCATTGATTAAAATAAGTTCAGAAAAATTACTTAGTTTTAACGCTGTTATTGTTTTCTCAAAGTCCACCGTTTTTTTTAGTTTTCGAACATTTGTATGAATTTACTAAATTTGATAACTTAAGTAAAATCATGACGTGATCTGTGATAGTGGTATTCAATACAGCAACAGAGGCAGCGTTTTTAGTCTTGTCTAGTTTCAAAATAAAGTGGTCCAAACAGTTCTCGCCTCTAGTAGGTAAGGAATGTCCGGGTAACAGGCCATGCATTGCAAGCATATTTAGGTAGTTTAATCTGTTTGTGCGCTCATTCGTTTGTTCAGTAGGTTTATAAATTATGTTAATGTTTATATCACCTGTTATAACAATATTTTTATACGATTTAAGTGAGTTTAGGTGATTACTTAGCGAGTCTATAAAACTGTCAGCATTATTATTTGAGGGTGAACGATAAATAGCAAGGACAACAAGATTAGGCATTATTATTTGTAAGCATGATGCGTGAGTTAATATTATTTCCTTGACACTAACCTTGTGATCACACTTGATATATACTGCCACGCCATCGCACTGGTTTATATGGTTACTCGTGGTAAAAGTATAGTAGTTTTTAATTTCAGGGGTTGGTTTATTTGCGTCTAGCCTACATTCGTTTAAGATTAAAAGGTCAGCACTAAACTTAAATTGTGTTAAAGTGATTAGTAAATCATCTAAATTACTATATATACTTCTAATATTTTGTGATATTATTGTAAGATCCGATTTATGTACATAAAATTGTTTTGAAAAATTATCCATTTGAAATTCTTTAGATTGCGCTATATCTATGTCGTCTATTTCTTGCACTATTGTATGTGTGCTATTCATAATATAGGTAAATTAGTCTGATTTGTGGTTCCATATTGCTTACGTAAAAGTATTTTGCTCCATCCTCAACAACAAGTATAATAACAGAGAAAAACACATAATTATCACAGTTGATTGGTTTTTTAACGGATACGATATTAAAAGCATAGCTTAGGAAAGCCGATATGAGTGTGAAATTTGAGTTAAGTGAGCGTATGTATTTGAGAGTTTTTAGTGTACGTAAGCAATCACATATCAAATAATTTTGTATAAAAACATTTGTTTTATTTTTGTATGAACAGAATTTACGGTGAAGAGGTAATTGAGTGTGTAGTTTAAGTAAACTTATAAGTTTGTGTTTTATTTGTGTGGTAATGCATGTAAGGTTATGTGTGATTATGTAATTGTTATGTAAAGAGTATTGGACGTGTGTATGTGTGTATAATTTGAGTATATTATGTAAATTGAGAGAATTTGTGTCACAAACATTTTTAAAAAAGTTCAACAAGCAAAATAAAATAATCAGAAAAAACATACAGTATAGATAACATAGTCACGCTTCTTGCATTAGGCTTTGTATTTGGGACTCACTTCTAATTAAGTATGTAGGTGATTCGTCATGTTTCTTAACATAGACTTTACCATAAGCGGTCCAGCAGTACTTATATCCCTTTGACTTAGCGAGATCGCGTGCTAGGAAGTGCAGTCTTGAGCCTTTCGCAGTGAGCTGTTCGGATACGAATATAGGCGTGTCCTCGCTTCTTTTGAAGCCTAGATGTTTAGCGCAAAGCTTCACTTTATGCTTGGTGTTGAAAGACTTACACACCTTAAGTACCTCAGTCTTTAGTATTGTAGAGGAAAGTTCCACTATTATGGGGGTGTTAGTCATACCTTGCTTCTTCCCCTTAATTCTGTAAATATCACGTATATCCGACTTCGCGACTACAATGTTTACGGTCTCGGTTAAACATTTTACCATGTCGATAAGGTCTTCTTTAGTTTCCTTCATTTGCCTGGGAACGTTCTTTATCTCAATGTTAGATTTCCGACTACCTCGCTGAAGATCCTCGACTTTTTCTTCCAGAAGGGCTATATATTCTTTATCTTTCTTGGCTTGTACTTCGATCTGTTCTAATTTCCTCCTAAACTCTTCATTCTGCAGAGTTATAGCGGCCACCGAGTTTTCTATATGAGAATTTGTGAGTTTGATTTCCAACAGCGTGGGGGTAATTTTTTTGAGCTCGGTCTCTTGAGCTAATAACATAGACTTTATCATTTGAATCATATCCTCTCTAAAGACGACCAGGTCATCTTCTCTTCTTCTTTTAGCTCTTTGAGTCGTGCTCAGTGGAGAGTCGTATCTCTCTTCTTGGTTGGCTAGATTAGATTCAGAAAGTGACTTGTCCATTTTTGTACTAGGGCAATATAAGCAATTAGGATGATAGTTTTAAAGTCAACTCCGTTATGAGTTAGTGGTAACGGGGGTATAGAATTGGTTATAAAAGAGCTCACCAGGTTTTCCTGTCAGCCAAAAAGTATACGAAGTACCAGGGCAGCAGAAGTTGCAAGGAGGTGCCAATTGTCCAATCTCCAATGTCCAGTAGGGCGGCGCGACCCAAGGCGGGGCGTCACTGTGCTAGTCCTCGAATCCACAGTCAATGAGGCGTGTCCAGGGCGGACACGAGGGCAGGTATGTTGCGAATGCGTAGGCGCACAGGTCAGGTACCAGGGTATTATGATCAGCTACGCTTACCGCGATTCACTGAGTTTATATGAAGAGCTCTTCTTATTTTATGCACTCCTATTTTTATTATGGAATTAAGCTTACTTAAATTATTTGTAACCTTTTATTTAAAATGATCTATGGCACTGAGTACACGTCTACACCTTGCGGAGGTCCGGGGGAAGAGGAAAACAACCTGAAGACGGCCATGCAGCATCGAGACGCGATCGTCGTGGAGGCTTTACTCAGGCTAGCGAAGTCCCTGGTCAGTCGACGCACGTAGTCCCCATCCAAACCCCAAAACCCAACCCCCAACCCTAACTACTCCCTAAAATAAATAAAAATATTGTGTAAAACTGCATAGCAGAGTGAGTCTGTCAAACTCACGTAAAAGCTTGCCGATGGTGGCGCTCACTTTGCCATGCAGTTATCAGTCAAATGTCTATTCAATTTGTGTACTTAAAGTTTAGTGAAATAAATAATTAATTAAGATTTAAGTAAATAAATAAGACTGAAAAAAAAAAACAAAATATATATATAATAATAAGAGATGGTCTCACGTAGATTTTAAGTTACCTAGCATAATGTAACGTGTCCAATGTGGGAGCACGCATGCAAAAAATATACCCAAAAAATAAGCAAACAATGTAATTTAGGTAAAAAAGAGCGCGGACCTCAATGTCTGCGGTAAAAAACTCATTCTAAAAAAAAAAAAAAAAACCTAACCTAACACACCTTTTGTATATGGATGACATAAAATTGTACTCAGCTGACAAAAACACACTTTTTCAGCTAGCCGACACTACTCAGCAATTTTCTAATGACATTTGCATGTCATTTGGAGTAGATAAGTGCAAAATTTTGTCAGTAGTAAAAGGAAAAGTCCAAAATAACAGTTACATACTCGGGTCAGGTGAATCGATAGAGCCAATGGATGAACAAAGTACTTATAAATACCTAGGGTTTAACCAGTCCAGACAAATACAACATAAAATGATAAAACAAGAACTGCTCAAAAAGTTCTCACACCGCCTTAACCTCATTTTGAAAACCAACCTTAACTCTAAAAATACCGTCAAAGTCTGTTATTATCGTCCGATCCCAATAGATTTTCTGATTATTATTGTCTAGTATTATTTCTGGTTTATATTTATAATATGGTTTCATCTTACTTATGACTTTGTATTTGAATGCTAATTGTTGGTGTATAATAGCGGCAACTTGGTCATGTCGGTGCTTATAGTCGGTCTGTGCAAGTGATTTACATGCTCCTGTAATATGTTGGATGGTCTCAGAGACTGTATTGCAATGTCTGCATAAGTCGGTCGGCTGGTGAGGGTCTTTAATAATATATTTCCTGTAATTACGAGTCGCTATTATTTGGTCTTGGATCGCCAGCATAAATCCTTCCGTTTCGGGAAACAGCTCGCCTCGTTTAAGCCATTCGTTCGACTTAGCTTTGTCGACGTGTGGCTGGCTCATGTAGGCTCGGTGTCTTCCGTGAAGGGCCTTGACAGATCATGCGGCAATCTTATCTTGTGTGCTTATGAGTATTTCATTAGTTTGAGTGTTCCTATTGTGTAGGTTGAGTGGCGTAAGTTTCGTATCCTGTTCTGTTACATGTTTGTGTAGTGATGAATTTTCTGATTTGTTATGGAAGTATGCTCTGAGTGAAAGTATCTGTTTGTTGTGTAGATTGTGTATATCTATCCATCCTCTTCCACCTTCTTGACGTGGTAGGGTGAGTCGCTGTATGCTTGATTTTGGGTGATGTTTTCTGTGTTTTGTTAGCGTTGTATTTATAGTGCGTTGCAATTTTCTGATATCCGTTTTTGACCACCGTATTATTCCAAATGGGGTGCGCCAAAGTTCACCTAAATTTTCAACTCCGATAATTTTAAATCCGAAAATGTTCTTCCTAACATTTTTCATCCTAACAATCACAATTCCTAACTACTCTGTCTCTAATGTTCATAATTCCGAAGCATTCAACTTCATAATGTCAGTAGCAATAAACATCTATTATACTTTTATTCTTTTTCCTATATTTTCTCAACATAACCATCTTTAACACTATTATTCAAAGTCATATCTTTTTTGTTTAGTTTTCTTTTTATTCATAATAATCAGTATTATATACATTAATTTTGCGTAACTTTATTTTCCAAAAAAGTGTTATTTTTGCAAATCGTTTATTTTCTCGATTCTATCGTATAAAACACCTAAATATAAGGCTAAAAGTGTTTTAGGTATTTTTGTCTCCGACTAACCGTTTGTCGTAAAAACGATGTGGGATCCATAGGTTAGGTTAGGTTAAAACTGTGACCAACTACGCGCGAGCCGAGCGAGCGAAGCGAGCGGTGCCGCGGCAGCGGCCGGCGAGCGCTACCTCGAAATTGGTCGCGAAATTTTTCTAAGTATTTTTGTCATAGTGCCCCCAAGACGATACTCTATCCTGAATTTCATTAATTTAAAACAAAAATCAGTGAAACGACTTTTAATAATTCTAAACTAAAATATTATGGTAATTATGTTTAGGGATAAAAGCGTTATGATAAAAAACAGTAGGAGTTTAAATATATTTACATTAATGATATTATTAATTACAATTTTCGGAAACATGAGTGTTATGAACATCGCCGGTAGCACTACAAATAGTATGAATGAAAACTTTAGGATGAAAAATTTTAGGAAGAGTGATCATTCGGATTACAAATCATTAGGAAGAACAATTTCGGGTAAAGAACTTTAGGTGAGCCAATATGGACCCTTCCAAATGAGTATGTGAGTATAGGTTTTGCGAATGTGTTGATGGCTTTGACGGTATTTTTAGAGTTAAGGTTGGTTTTCAAAATGAGGTTAAGGCGGTGTGAGAACTTTTTGAGCAGTTCTTGTTTTATCATTTTATGTTGTATTTGTCTGGACTGGTTAAACCCTAGGTATTTATAAGTACTTTGTTCATCCATTGGCTCTATCGATTCACCTGACCCGAGTATGTAACTGTTATTTTGGACTTTTCCTTTTACTACTGACAAAATTTTGCACTTATCTACTCCAAATGACATGCAAATGTCATTAGAAAATTGCTGAGTAGTGTCAGCTAGCTGAAAAAGTGTGTTTTTGTCAGCTGAGTACAATTTTATGTCATCCATATACAAAAGGTGTGTTAGTGTATAATGTGTGTCATTGGTTGCTAGTGTGAATCCTCCGACTGTTTTATCTAATAAGTGTGACAGTGGATTGAGTGCCATGCAAAACCACAGCGGACTTAGAGCGTCTCCTTGAAAAATTCCACGTTTTATACGGATTGGTTCAGTAGCTACACTCGAAGAGGAGGAATTAATTTTTAGGACCGTTTGCCAATTCTGCATGGAGGTTTCTAAGGAGTGTTTCAATGTTGGGTGAATTTTGTACAGATTTAAAACGTGTAATAACCAGCAGTGCGGTACTGAGTCAAAAGCCTTTCGGTAATCAATAAACATTGTGTGGATATCTGTCTTGCTTTTAATAGCGCTGTTCATAGTGATTGCGTCAATTGTAAGTTGTTCTTTGCAGCCTTGGCTATTCTTACGACATCCCTTTTGTTGTTCTGCTAGGATGTTATTTTTGGTTAAATGTTCATATAGTACCTCGCTTACACAGGCAGTTAAAGTTTTGTATAAAGTTTGTAAACAAGTAATTGGTCGGTATTTTGCTGGGTTTAAAGTGTCACTGATGTCTTTAGGTATCATATAAGTAACTCCGTGTGTTAAGTATGGTGGAAGTAAATTTGATGATTGGATGAATGTGTTTAAATGGTTGTGTAGGAAAGGATGTATGCTGGTGAATTTTTTATACCAATAGTTGTGAATATTGTCAGTGCCAGGCGATTTCCAGTTATGGGTACGTTTGATGACGTCTATAAAAGTTCCTATTGGTATAAAATCATATTCCATTTCTGGAATTTCTGGTGCTGGTTCGTTAACCCAGTTTGCTTGATGATTATGGCATACTGGATTTTCCGAAATGTGTGCCCAAAATTCTCGTAAAATTTTGGGTGCAGGTGTATCTAGACTTTGGGTGGTGGTGTCTGAGTTATTTGTTGCAAGGTTCCTATAAAATACTTTTTCATTGTTGCTAAATTTTGAGTTTTGCATTTTACGGTTTGTATGCACAAACCGTAAATCAGATATCTTTTAAGTCTACTGGACGCTGCGTTTAATTTTTGTTTTAAGGTGTCCAGAAAGTGTGTTGTTTGTGTATTGGGGTCTTCGTATTGTGCGTGTAGCTGATATTTTTTTTTAATTTCTTTTACTGCTGCTATTAGTTTTGGGCTTCTGCTACCATTATTAAAGTGTGTTAGCCTACCTATGCTTGCTCTCAAATTTTGAATTTTCTTTTCTAACCTGATTTGCCACTTTGGTTTTCTTTTTATATATGTTCGACTTACGTTTTGTGTGCCTAATATTTTAGCTCCATTACATGTTGCTGCCGTCCATGCTGCACAGTAATTTACATTCTGCAATTTGATGAAGTCTGTGTCGACATTTACGCAATTTGTGAGAATGACAGAATTTATGTATGTAACTATGGCAGAGAACTTTTTAGATGTCCTTTGCTTGGGAATGTATGGTCTATTAGTAGGTTGTGTATCAGAAAAAAGTTGTTGAGCTTGTTGGAATGTGGTTTCGATTTCTTGGTTCTTTTCAAAAGAAGCATCAGAGTTAATTTGCGTAGGTTCATGGTGACCTATATCTATGTGGTTTAAGAAATTTTCTTCGTCTGTATTTATGAATGTTTGAGACGCTATGTTAGTTTCGGAGCTGTTATTTAGGAGTATAACACTATTTGTTGTGGCGGTATTGGTAGTTGTGCCAGAGATGAGAATATTTGTGTAAACAAAGAACAACCAGAAATAATATGTCTGATGGACTCACCCGGACGGTGGCATGCCCGACACACGTCAACCGTCCCGTCCTTCATAATATATTTCCGATAGTTGTTCGTCAACATAACTTCGTCCACAATCGCACAGACAAAACCTTCAGTTTCTCCAAAGAGGTCGCCGAAACGTAACCAGGACACGGACGCTAGAAAATCTACATCGGGCCCATGAAGAGCTCGGTAGAAGCGCCCGTGAAGCTCCTTGCCTTGCCATACCTTTGGTATGCCATACTTTCCTTGCGGTCATCGGTAGTAAGTACTTCAGGTTTGAGCCAGTTCTCTTTAGCCATGGACAGCGGGGTGAGTCCCTTGTCCACTGCGACCACATCTCGGTGCATACCCAACTCGACTTTAAAAAAATATTCTCTGAGACTGCACATCTCGCGGTTGTGAAGGGACTTCGCGTTTAAAAACCCTCGACCCCCGCACTTCCGCGGGATGTACAGCCATGAGGCTGTACATCCCGCGGAAGTGATGATCGTGGGTGATGCATCCGGTTTGCGGTAAGCAGTGTACGAACTCTCCTATCCAGGGCATCGAGTTCGGTCTGAGTCCATTTGAGTACGCCGAAAGAGTACATTAAAACCGGCATGACCCAACCGTTGAAGGCGCGCACCTTGTTTCCGCCTGAAAGAAGGCTATGGAATACCTTGTTCAGGCGTCCAAAGAAGCGCTCCTTCAACGATTGCTTCATGTCAGTTACGTTAATGCCTAACGCTTCCGACATACCCAAATAGCTTTCGGATGAGGAAAGGGATCTCAGGTGTATGGAATCCGAGAGCTGAATTCCCTCGGATTCCATAATCTCCCCTCGCTTTACATACATGACTGCACATTTGTCCACACCAAATTCCATCCTGATGGCGCTACTGAAAGTTTCAGTTACTTTCAGTAGCTCCATCAGTCGCAATTTGTTGGGACCAAAGAGTTTCAGATCATCCATGTAAAGAAGGTGAGATATGACCTGACCACCTCTCCTCAACCGGAAGCCTAGACCTGAATCCTCCAGCAATGTGCTCAGAGGATTCAGGGCTAGACAGAACCAAAGTGGGCTCAGACTGTCGCCCTGGAATATTCCCCGTTTAATCCATACAGGTTCATCGTTCCCGATCCGATCTGTCAACATCCTGGATATCGAAGGACCGTCCTCCATTGCCCCATACACGACTCAAGGAAGGCGCGTAGAGTTGCATCTATCTTGTACAACTCCAGCACCCTCATGAGCCATGTGGGTGCTGGAGTTGTACAATGTGGCACCGAGTCGTAGGCCTTCTTATAATCTATCCAGCATGTAGACAGATCCTTGCGGGATCGACGAACCTGTTGGCTAATGGCCATGTCGATGAGGAGTAGTTCCTTAGTGCCGCGGGACCCATTCCTACATCCATTTTGAGAGGCAGACATAATGGAGTTTTTGTCAATGTGTGTATTAATTTTAGCTCTCAAAATGGATGTAAGAAGTTTATAGACCGTAGACAAACACGTGATGGGCGCGTTCTCTGAGGCGGCAAGCCGCCCGCTACCTGAACGCGCCCCAAAAGGGGATAGCCCTAAGGCTAGTCCGGGGGTACCGCACGATCTCCGGTGAGGCGGCTAGCCTCCTTGCCGGATTGCCGCCATGGGATCTGGAGGCGATAGTCCTCGCGCGCCTTCACGAATGGCGCGCGGAGGCACTACGTCGGGGGGAAACTCCACTGCCGCGGCAAATCGCCGCTCAGCGGACAGACCTCCGGCGCGATCTCATGGTGACATGGAGTGAGCGACTGTCGCAACCCCGTGCAGGGCACGCCACCATCGTGGCGATAAGTCCCCTCTTTGAGGAGTGGCTAGAGAGGCGCCACGGCGCCCTCACCTTCCGCCTGACGCAGGTCCTCACCGGACACGGTTGTTTCGGGAGGTTCCTGCACCGAATCGGGCGGGAGGAAACGCCCGGGTGTTTCCATTGTGAGGATCGTCCGGAGGACACGGTGCAGCACACTGTGGAGGCCTGCCCTGCTTGGGCGGAGCAGCGCCGTGTCCTCGTAGAGGCGATTGGCGGCGGCGACCTCTCGCGCCCGGCCCTGGTTCAAGCCATGGTCCGGAGCGAGAGGGAATGGGAAGCCGTCACCTCCTTCTGCGAAGCAGTCATGCTAGTGAAGGAGGTGGCGGAACGTGAGAGGGAAAGAGCCTCACGTCCCAGCCGCCGCGGGAGACGCCCTGGGCGTCGGGGGTCACGTGGTGGCCCCCGGCCACCGTAGGCGCGGGCCTGTGGACGGCGAGTTATGGGCTAGCTCGCCGTCCGGCCGTCTTATGACGACAGGCCGTGTCGACGGCGCGTTCGTGTTCCACGCGCGCCTCAAAGAGATGTCAGCAACCACGCAGGGGTCCGCACGGGCCGATGCCTGCCAGGGCTGCGGGACTGTTCGAAAGAGATACCGCGGCCCTGGAACACAAAGGGCAAAGAAGGAACATGGATGGGTTTTAGTCAGTACAAGTCTGACACTCCCTTCCGCTCCGCCCAGAGCGGGGGGGGTCATTTGATGATTTCCCATCCTAAAAAAAAAAAAAAAAAAAAAAAAAAACAAACAAAAGTTGTGCAGTCCGTCCGGTCCCGGTGACTTCCAGTTCGGTAACGGACGAACTGCTCTGGCTATATCTAAAGGTGTTATCAAAATTGGCTCCATTTCTGGGATAGGTTCACATACTCGCTCGACATCACGAAACCAGTCAGCCTCAGTATGACAGACGGGCACCGACCAGATGCTGCGCCAGAAAGAACTCGTAGCAGCATCATCCGGGCGGCACACGTCTGTCATATTTTGTTCAGGTCGCTCCCAAGCTCTGTATACCCACCTCTCATCACTCTGGAACATGCGATTCTGTGAGTATCGATCAACCCGCCGCTTATACCTCCGAATACGGTTCGCCCATGCATAAACTTTCTGCTTCAGGAAGTCGATGCGCTCTGTGACACGGGACATGTATTCTTGAGGACTGATTCCAGTCCCCGAGAATGCCCGCCTCACAAAGCGCATCACACGTGGTCGTGTATTGCCCTCCCTGAAGCAGTGTAGTTTGCCGATGAGTACCCTGGCCCCGTCGATGCGGCACTCGATCCTGCGCTGCCAGACTGGTACGGCTGGTTTTGGTCGAGTAGCTACGTCACAATTTGGAAACTTGACATTAGCTAAACGACATGCCGCAACAGCCCCACAGTACAGGATCGAGTGTGTATCAACGAGGTTCTCGCTGCTCTCGAATAAATTCTTGAGTTGCGAGTCCAAGGCACACACCAGCGCCCTATTTTTATTATGCATGGGTAACCGTGGTAATCGGGGCCTAAGTTCGGTAGGAGTAGAACGATACTCGCGAAGCACATCTTCCAAAGCGCTCCTCAATCGGTCGTTGCACTGGCTACTTACCACAGCAACCCTATCATCTTCCTCTACAACAGCTGGGTTGAACCGCGGCGGGGTTCGTAGTATGCGCGCATGACGTTCTCGTTAATGGAATGAGTCCATCTCATGCGCTGCACACAACCACCGGCAGCGGGGACCCGGCTCGGGGCCGGATGGCCCCTAAGTCCCAAGCTTCTCGGTGGCCGGCCTCTCCCCTGCCGACGTACAGGTGTTGACGTCGGCGGAGAGAAATACTCGTCGCTCGAGCTCGTCGCAACTGCCACTGCCGGTGACACAGGTGATCCGGGGTCCGGCGGCGGCGAGGCGGAGCTGAGTGACGAGTCCAGGGTTGTAAGGCGTGTGCGTCGGTAGGCATCTCTCGTAATCATTTTTCGGTTATTATCATGATCTTGTATTTTGCATTTTGTATTTGTTGATGACGCCGTTGACGACGTATTATTATAACTATTTAAATTTTTTTAAATTTGATAAATCTGATATGAAGACGTATGATTGACGGCAGTTCATTATTATTAACATTAGCATAACATTTTGTTACGAATATTGGCATTGTATCATAATCTATCTATCTATCTATCTATCTATCTATCTATCTATCTATCTATCTATCTATATATATAAAAATCAATTGCTGTTCGTTAGTCTCGCTAAAACTCGAGAACGGCTGAACGGATTTATCTTATCTTGGTCTTGAAATGTTTGTGGAGGTCTAGGGAAGGTTTAAAAGGTGAGAAAAATTCGAATAATTGCCGGGAAAACCCTAAAAACAGCCCTTTTCTTTTTCCCATATAAACGTTTTCTAAATAAAATGTAGAGTCAATTTGAACTTTATTGCTATTCAATAAAGTTTAGGTAGGTAGGGTAGGTAGGTAGAGTAGGTAGGTAGGGTAGGTAGGGTAGGTAGGTAGGTAGGGTAGGTAGCTAGGGTAGGTATGTTGGTAGGTACGGTAGAATAGGTAGGTAGGGTAGGTTGAGTAGGTTAAAAAGGTGCATTGCAACGCATGCCGGGCACAGCTAGTCAATAAATAAAATCATTCAGAGTCGACAGTCCAAAGCCTGAATAGTGTGATGGAAAGATGTAATCAAATGTTTACTAGACATAAATAAACAACTCGATGCTCGGAGTTCGGACATCGGCAATGTTCATAATTATGTCTTTAACGTAAACAACCGAGTTTTGTCGGATTTTTCGGCACTAATACCTACGAATTGTGTCGAGCGGCGTTAACTCGTCTCGAACGGGAGCGAATACCTACTAGGCTAGCAAGACCCTCATACCTACGTGTGCGACTGTGTGCGTTCGTGAATTTGTACTGTGACCACAACATTCTTCCGAAATTAGTATAACTAAATCAATAAATAATCAATGCTCAAACATGTTTAACTAAAAATTCAGTGTATGTATTATGATTACAACACAATATACTAATTGGGGTGTCTGCATTAATTACGTTACATGTTGTATAAATTATCTACCCTATTTATTGAAAAACCAACCTGAAAATATAGTGCTATAGTATTAAATTTAAAAAAAAACGAAATGCATAAGATTTGCTTTACCGAATGTTAAAAGTAGCGATTGTGATTGAATAAAGAGAAGCTTGAATTTGTAGTTAAAACAGTTTTCCTGGGGATTACACTTGATTCAAGGCTACAATGGGGTTCTCATTTAACATCTCTTGCGGGGCGGCTAAGTTTAGCAGCATATGCTATTAGAAAAATCCGTCAATATACTGTTGTAGATACCGCTATTCAATCTCTCTCTTTAGTATTATATAACCGCATAGCCCATATTGTGTGAGTACTATGTACTAGAAAGCTGTCATTCGGTGGAAACCTACGTCATTTCTTGACTTGAATGTGCCCTGGCGGTTAGAAGTATGTCATGGTCACTCAAATGTCTCGCTGATGGTGGCGAGTGTGTTGGATCATTTACTTCAAAATGGTTGAGTTGAATGGTGCTGACACATGCGTCATGTTCGTGAACGGGCGCTGTCAGTTGTGACTGGTAATCTCTTGGTTGCCACTGCTTATTTGAATTGATTATTTTATTTTTGAATTGTTTTTACTAGGGACACTTTTAACGTACACATCTTGCCACATCGTTCTCACATAATGTACCATCTCAACATGAATGATGTAACCAAGGTTTTGTGAAAGTTTTCTGATTTAAAAGAGTGTCCATGGAGTTCTTCTCTATAGAGATCTACGTTAGGGAATGGTCAACTCAGTACTTTCAGTTTTTATGCCTTGTGACTGGGGCTGTAGCTCCATTACATTGTTGTCTTTGTTTCGACAATTCAAAAGTGCCTGTAACGGCCTACTTGAAATAAATGCTTTGATTTTTGTTTCTTTTTTATTTATTTTTTATCAAAAGTTCTGGTCGCACTACAATATGGCCTACTTATTTTTGCAATCTAACCTAAAAATGCGTAATGTTAACAATTTAGTCTTAAAATCGTATATTTAGTAAAGTAACACGATTACATACCTGTCATAGGGATGATCGATATTCATCGATGGTGAATAAACATCGATGTTTAGCTGGAAAACATCGATGTTTTGACATCAATATGTTGACTTCGATATTATCGACACATCGATGATTCGATCATTCGATGTTATAAGAATAAAATATAACGTAACTTCAATTATTCTTGAGTGTCTAAACACACTATGCTGAAGAAACGCGACCGAGGTTCGGTGTTTAGACACTTATAGCGTCATTTAGCGTGCACTGGATGTGCTAGCGGACTGGATGTGCGGTTCAACTATCAAGTTAGATACTTAAATGACCCATTACTTTTATGGAAAGTGCTAGAATCAACCTACCCAAATTTAAAGAAAAACCTCTTAAGTATTTGTGTTGCACAGCGACATCCACAGCTTCAGAAAGGTTCCAAAGCTGGCTAACTCCTGTACCAGCAACGGAACAGGCTAAAGGGAAAACACCTGTCAAAGTTAATTTTTTTACAGAGTGTGCCCAAAAAATACTGGGAATGTTTTTTCTTTATCTTTTGTAATTTTATTAATAATAAACACATTTCATAAATTTAATAGATAGTTTTATTTGTTACTGAAAACACCGATGTTTTTAGATAAATCGATGTTTTTCGATCGATATTAACATCGATACTTTTGAATCGATGTTAATATCGATGTTATGCTCGAACAGCAGCTATGACAGGTTAGGTTAGAACCTGTCATAGCTGCTGTTCGTGCATAAACATCATCCAAATTGGTAAAATTTGTCCAGCTTGGTGTTTTAACAAACATCGCTGATACACTTTAAAAATAATTTCCCGAGCTCCACTCCGATTTGTTTTCCTCATATTTAATACGTTTCTTCGGAGTTTTATCCACGTAGATTTGAAAAGCAATAAAAAATACAGTAGATAAAGAGTTACAAAACAAGTCTATGACATTCGATGTACTTTGATTTAGTGTTGCCCTACTTTTGAATAATTAATAATAGTTAGTTCCTCAAATATTGTTTTCATGACTTTAAAGACAGACTTATACGCTCTCCAATGAAAAAAGAATCATTCAAAACATACTTCTCTGTAAAAAGTTATGCGTGAATTGAGAACTTTCTCCTTTTTCTTTGTGGGTTAAAAAGGAAAGGAATTGATAAAATTTAAATCATACCCCTATTTTATGGTGAACATTAATTTTACTACTCCGAGCTTCTTTAGGGAGGTGGCTGTCTTTATTATACTAAAAAAAGAAGCTGTAATTTATGTGGGCAGCACTGTTGTTTCTGTCAAAGTCAGTGAGTTGTCAGTGAGCAAAATGTCATTAACACGTTGCATTGCGGTTGTGTCGGTTCCGGTTTGTTTGTCGATATTGAGACGAACTTTCGGGTCAGGCTTCGTTAGTTACGCGCAGACCCGTGCTAGCGACGACAGCATTGCGATCACGCAGACACACAGGGCCACCAAAATGTACATCGCAGAGGAACGAGGATCGGCTTACGCGCCTGACTACCGGGTGTATTTCAGTAAGTAGAGACTAGAGCCACAGAGCATCCCAGTGCTGGCCGCCCACTGTCTGGCGAAGCGGATGTTTGGAGGCTGCTCCCTCTTACCTGTTTCATTACGTATTAAAACTATTGAGACTGGCTGAACTTTGAACTTTTCTGTCATTACCATGTTTTATTGTTGTCATTATATTGTCAGTCGGTTTGCATCGTAGTGTTTCAGGTGTCTGTGTCTAGTATAGCCTATTACCTATGACCTTGAACTTTTAACATTCTAAAATATGTATGAGCTATTAATAATTTGTGGTATTTAACCATTAGTAAATTTATTTTATCTGGGACTTTTGGTTTATCCTGCAGAAAATTATTTTGCAATTAAAAAAGAAGACCTTTTTTAGTGCTACATTTTGCATATGAGTACTTTATTTATATTTTGTTTGTTTTAAACTGTCATGGTCACTAACATTATCATTAATCCTAAATATGGGATTATCTGTGATCATGGTGCTTGCAACAGCACCGAAATATCGGGAACTCAAAATGAACAGTAAACATGATAAATATCCCGTTTCTAGTGTTATTGATAATATTAATTATATATCATAATGAATTTTAACTAATCATGAAATTCACATTTAGTTTTCATTGTTCTGCAACTTGTTTTTAGAGCATAAAATTACATTATCTGATAAGGTCAAGATAGTAATAACCATATCATTGACGTTCACTACTGTGATGTGATAATAATCATCAAAATGTATCTTGCAGTTCATTGTGTAGTTATATAAATACCTTATTATGACTCAATAGTCAGGTTGGTACTTGGTAGTACTGTTGAGGTAACTGCTTTGCTGCAGTCAGTCCCACATACAGACTGTAGTGAATATGTTCATCCAAACTTAGGCAGAAAACCTGGACTTACGCAGGTTTTCTGCCACATACAAGGCTTTAGCATAGTGTTGTTTCAATCATTTTGAGACATTCTTAAATAAATTGAGATTTTGACCATATCAATTAATTGAGATGTTCACAATCTGAAAAGAGCTAACCAAACCAAATAGGTGTATAATAATAGCCTACTACTGTGCTACCCAAGACAGAGAATGCACAAGTCTCAATCAACACACTTGCTTATGGCGGGTTGGGGATTTGAAACCTATATTTATTACTAGCTTATGCTTATGGAGATTGCGAATTGCCCACGGGATCTTACTTCAGGGATAATAAGTAATCTAGGTATGTATAGTACATAAATAGATTTAATATATAACTGACACACATGTCTCATAATTTTAATTGAAGAGTGTGTACACCAATTTTCGAGTCAGTTGACTCAGGAAATATAAGTTTCACAGAAAATTCTACACCCCATTTCACCCTCTTAGGGGTTGAATTTCGAAAAATCCTTCCTTAGTCCTTGTCTACATTATAAAAGGAACTTCTGTGCAAAATTTCAGCTTTCTAGGTTCAAGGGTTAGGGCTGGGTGTTGATGAGTCAGCTGATCAGTCAGTCAAGACTTTTCTTTTTTTATTTAAATAAATGACCCAGGTGTTAGGAGTCTTATTGAATTTTGAAATAGTATCTTTGCTGACAGTTTAATAAAAACTAATAATGATAATACAGGTTATTTTAATTTATTAATGTATATAATATTTACTATGAATAATGAAGCAATTGCATTGTTTTCACAAAAATGATTCAACTGTTACATACAGTATCAACCTAGTCCTAACAAAGGAATCAGTTGATCTGTGTCTGTCACAGGGCTTTTTCTTCTGTGTTACATGTAGCCAGTTGATATTTTCTTAAATGTGAAATAATAACATTATGACTTTATTATTTAATTTTAAGTGATTTTGAAAACTTGTGTTTGAGTCCAACTTACAAGCCCTGGTTGATGCTGTGTGCTCATGAATGAGTGGTGTTGATTGAACACGCATTGTATTAATTTGGTATGGATCACTCTCATGTAACTATGACACCAAGTTGGCAAGTTTTGATTTGTAATTCAGTTTGAGAAAAGTTCTAGGTTGTGAGAAACCTGTTTCTGAACATGTATTGCAAGTAAGATTTTAAACTATCATGGTCACAGAAAAACAGAAAACAGGCGGCGGCGGCGATGGTTTGGAAACAGTAAACATGGTAAATATCCCGTTTCCAGTCTAAATAATAATGTATTGCAAGTGTTGTGCCAGTTGTGTGTCAATAAGATAATACATTTAGAACTTCAAATTCATTATTGTGCCACCCATTGGAACGGCATGACTATGTTTGTAAATGAACCTTGGATATAGATTTTATCAGATATAATTATATTAACAAAGTACATCTCAGATCTCAAAAAGGTCACATACAAGTTTTAAGTTATAAATTGTAAGTACATATATTATTAGGTATGTCTCTGCTAGATGCTGCCGATGGCGCGACGTTTCCATCCATGCTCTGGGTGTAGAACAATAGTTCAATAATGATATTGGAGCCACTTAACATTCTCTTAGAGCAGATAGAAAACGTCAACATATGTCAAGGTTACGAAGGTCGTTTAATTTCAATAGTGTTATATATGTTTTCTGACATTGCTTATCGCCATCTCCAACGTGTCACGTGTTCGATTTGATCCAACGCATTCGAAGTGACTTCACACTACTTTAGACTTTATACTAGGCTGGGCGGGGTTCGGGGGCGGAAGAATATCACACCCTCAACCTGATTCCGGCGCTGCACCGGCCGACGAGTTCTTTCATTATTATTTACGACTACATTAAGCTATAAACTGACAGCACAGTCAGCTGTCAGGTTATAGCTAACCGAGCAGTTCAGAGAGATCCATTGTGTTCTTTGGCAGCCGGAATATGGTCAGTCGTTTGATGTGCGGAATACCGAATGTTGAGGGACCAACGATCACTCATCGCGATCGATGGTGGGTCGTTATGGACTATCTTTTTTTAGGGTTCCATACCTGAAGGGTAACCAACGGGCCCTATTACTAAGCCTCCGCTGTCCGTCCGTCCGTCCAAAGGCTAAAATTTATATTCGATGAAGGCCTAGGTCTACCTATAATAATTATATTTTGATGAGATCATAAATATCATTATCGACTGGTCCACGTCGATCGACCGGAGTCTCGTTGCATCTGTACCAGCATCAGCTTTTAGCTGGGGAGGTAGCTACGGAAATACGATTACAATTTATAGAGCAACGAACTCCTTCTAGTTAGTTTGCCATACTATCATTATTAATTGATCCGGGGGGTAAAGGAGTTGTAAAAGCAATAGAAGGTGTGCAATTTATAGAGCTCTGGCACTTTTTCGTGCATCTTGGACGTCACTACTTTTCCCCCAAACAAAACGCCTGGCCATCTTATATTCGAATTAAATACATAATCTTCTATACATATAAAATTCAAAGTCCTGACTGACTGATATATCAACGCACAGCCCAAACTGCTGGTCCTAGATACATGAAATTTAAAGGATGTATTCTTTGTGAAGGTTAGGTATCCACTAAGAAAAGCTTTTTCGAAATTTCACCCCTAAGAGGGTGAAAGGGGGGGTTGAATTTTTTTGAGAAACTTAATATTCTCGTGGTTTTTTGACTCAAAAATTGGTGTACACACTCTTCAATTAAAATTATGAGACAGGTGTATCACAGTTTTTTCAAAATCATACCCCAACACAGTCAAATAGGGCTTCGAAACTCATGTAGACAGGCGCATGGCGCGCAGTGTTGAGCAGGGCATGCGAGGCGCGGGAGAATTGACCTATTAGTAAGTAGGTAAGATTTCTCTAAGGTAGACTTGTCTATAAATATATGTGAAACCCCGATTTTTGCATTGGCGTATATTATGCGAAAGTTTGTGAGGATGGATGGAGAGATGGATGTTTGTGACTCTTTGTTACTTGGATGAAATTTAGCACACAAATAGTTTATAGCCTTTTTTTTCGGATGGAAAATCATCAAAAGACCCCATCGAATGAGGCCAGACCTCCACAGTGTGCTGCACCGTGTCCTCCGGACGATCTTCGCAATAGAAACACCCGAGCGTTTCCTCCCGCCCGATTCGGTGCAGGAACCTCCCGAAACAACCGTGTCCGGTGAGGACCTGCGTCAGGCGAAAGTTGAGGGCGCCGTGGCGCCTCTATATCTTATCGCCACTATGGTGGCGTGCCCTGCACGGGGGTGTCGCTCTCTCTATGTCGCCATGAGATCGCGCCGGAAGCCTGTCCGCTGAGCGGCCATTTGGCGCGGCAGCGGAGTTTCCCACGACGTAGTGCCTTCGCGCGCCATTCGTGCAGGCGCGCGAGGTCTATCTATCGCCTCCAGATCCCATGGCGGCAAGCCTGGATTAACACATAGGATACTTTTTATGTCGGTAGTATGATCCCGTGCGACAATTATCGAACTCCACGCGGGCGAAGCCGCGGGCATAAGCTAGTTAACTATAATAGGCTAGTTGACTAAATTTCAAAATAACATTAAAACGTAACCTGTTCATCTATTTTACCCTAAAAATATATTATTTTTAAAAAAGTCGATCATTTGCAATATTTATTTTGCGTTTTAATATACCGATTTAAATTTACCGCGAAAACGCTTCAGACAGCCTGTCAACGTGAATGACGTCACGCCATGCCAAACAAACTGAGTGTTCATGGGAGTTATCAGTTTTGTTCGTATAACTTTAATTTAAAATGAATTTTTCGTATTACAAGCACTGTATCATACCCCAATGTTAAAGCACAGCTATAAACACGCTTAACAAACTATATATTTATGTGCCAAACAGTGTAAAAAATCGACAAAAGTGGCTTAACCTTGCAAGGAGAAATGATCCTCATAGTTTATTTTTAGATTCAAAGAATGTACTTTTGTGAAGATCATTTTGATGTAAGTACCTTCACACCTACCAACCTATTTCTAAATCCGAGCTGTACAACTAACGAACGTTGCAAAATCACTATTTTTCTAGTTTTTATTACGATAAAGTTAAGTTGTTGTGCCCTAAGTATAATCATCCAATTTAATGTTTTTATATTTATTGCAATATGTTTTTCTATTTTTCTAATTACCAAATGATATGGTTAATTATATGGAGTATCAGATGGGGTTTGTTTGGCACGGCGTGACGTCACGATTTTTGATTAGCGTTTAATGTCACGTGACCGAGTGCGTATTTTTATAGATTTTTTTTTCTTTAAAAATATTAATAATCCTTATTTTTTATAATGAATATTTTAGATATTTTGTTTCTATAAATCATATTTGATCATCAGAAAAGCCAATCTACCCGATTTATTGTTAGTGGACACAAGCCTATACCACACCAAACCCAGAGCTCTATAAAAATATTATAACTTACTTAAGAAAATTTATCACAATAAACAGCCTGTGTTCTTCCTCCTCTCCTACTTATTTATGCTGTGCCCGACAGGGTCCATAATTGTAACTAATATATATATATATATATATATATATATATATATATATATATATATATATTTCCCTACCAACTACATACATGATGGTACGCAATAAAGAATTGAGAATATGTCCAAGACGTGTTCACTGTACACCAATGTGTATCGCACATTGTAATGAGTGGTGTTGCAGAGGACGAGAGCGGGCCGATCTCGCCGCTGCACGACATCCCACTGTGGGCGGACAAGGCGCGGCGGCTTGTCAACATGGTGGTGGAGGTGCCGCGCTGGACCAACGCCAAAATGGAGATCAGCCTCGGCGAACCGCTCAACCCCATCAAGCAGGACGTGAAGAAGGGCGCGCTGCGCTTCGTGAGCAACGTATTCCCACACCGCGGCTACATCTGGAACTACGGCGCGCTGCCGCAGACGTGGGAGAACCCGCATCACGTGGACCCCGGCACGCAGGCGCGCGGCGACAACGACCCCATCGACGTTATCGAGATCGGTGAGCGCGTGGCGGCGCGCGGAGACGTGTACCCCGTGAAGATCCTGGGCACGCTGGCGCTCATCGACGAGGGCGAGACGGACTGGAAGCTGCTGGCCATCGACGCGCGCGACTCCGCCGCCGACAAGCTGCGTGACGTGGCCGACGTGGAGGCGCACTTCCCGGGCCTGCTGCGCGCCACGGTCGAGTGGTTCCGCCTCTACAAGGTGCCCGACGGCAAGCCCGTCAACCGCTTCGCCTTCGACGGCGAGTGCAAGAATGCGGATTTCGCCTACAAGGTCATCGACGAGGTGAGCCGCTCTCTCGCTCCTCACAGCGTGCGGTACGACTCGGGGTCTCGCTCGACCGATACACTGGCGAGTCGTATGTGACAGTGCTATGTTTGCAGGTGCACGAGTTCTGGCGCTCGCTGACGTCGGGTGAGGTGACGGACGCTACCGACATCAACAAGTAAGACACTTACCGTCGTTAGTTTGAATGAGTGAATGTGCGCTGGCGCTAGTAACGGAGTGTCCGTGTGACCGCAGGATGAACGTGTCGGTGGAGGGCTCGCCGACGCGCGTGGAACGCTCGGAGGCAGGCGCGGTTCTGAGCAAGGCGCCGGCGCGCGGCCTGCCGCAACCCATCCCGCTCAGCGGTCAGTATCTCACCAGTCACCACCCGATACTCACCACTGCCACAACAATACAGCTCACTTGGCTCGGCACTGGACCACCGTTGTGTAGTTCCTTGCGCTCGGATGTGCGACTACAGGCTCGACTTGCTAGGACTCTCTCGACTGTACAGTGGATAGGTTAAAGTATAATGACGTATGTTCGCAGTGGACAAGTGGCACTTCCTCTCCAGCCTGTGAGTGGCGCGGTAGCCGCGTGACGCGGGCGAGCGAGCGTGGAGCGACGTCACAGGAGCCACGCGTATGGCGCAAGGCGCGGCAAGCAGTCGCGCACTCGCTCACTCGGCGCCGCACTGGCCGCGTCTCGTCTGGTGTAGTGCTGGTCGTACTCTTGTCGCATTTGCCTCGCTTTCTCGTTGACTCGACAGCTGTCTCTCCTGGACGCCGCCTCCCTGTTCAAAAGCGTCAGTTGTCATGATTGTGTGATACTTGTTGCTCTTTTCATATCCATAAGTATTTAATTATCTATTCTAAGTGTAATGTATATTTATTTATATGTTCAATTAAATTTAATAGTGAGTAAAAAGTTCATTATTTTAAATCATTCAAGCGTATAAAACCGTACGGCACCCTTCACAATGCGACATCACAACTTCGCGAACCATTTGTCTTGTCGCTCTGTAAGGCTGCCTGTCTACTGGAGCGGAGTTGAGTTTTTATGCAATTCTATGGGTCAAAATTTACGGAATTTGCAAAACTTTCGGAAGTCGGTGGCAAAAAAGACAATAAAACAAACGAAGTCCCCGACTTCCGAAAGTAAAGTTATTTTAGACTTTTTTAGTGTTTTTTTGGTACTTAGTCGATTTTTTTTGCAAAAATTTTTTGTGTCCGTACTAACGTAAAAAAAAAAAAATTCTATGGTAGACAAGGATTCCTTTGCCTTATTTAAACTTTTCATAGAATATCCAGGTTCAATTCCTCAGTCATGTGGGTATATGTTTATTTTTATAATTCTTTGAATGTACTTTATCTAATCAACGAGCTGGCACCTTAGATCACTAGCTGCAGTACTAGTTTGAGACAGGTGCGTACATCCGTACGCACTACCGTACGTGCACTTACCTAGCGGTACCTTCTCCAGAATCGGGATTTTATTTCCGGAATCGGGAATTCCAGTACAGACAAACGAATTTAGAATTATATGAATATTAAAAGTGCGTTATTCAATAAACAATAGGTAGTTTGAAAAAAACTAAAAAGACGCTATTATCACGAGACGCATGCAAAATTATCAAATTAGTCTTAAACACGTCACGTTTCTCACTTTGCCTTCGGTGTGTCGAACCCCACTGCACTAAAACCAGTCAAACAAATACAAACTGGAGCGGTTTACTAGTAGCTTCAGTGGCTAATAGATAGTGGGATAGTACCATAGCCATGAGGTGGATTATTTTTTCGTTAATTTAAATAAGTTGAAAGGTGAATTTTAATAATATTTAAACAATCAACTTACCGAAAAACCTTCGTACCGAAAAAAGCGGGAAAATTACTGCCGTAACCGGTGCTAAACGCGTTGAAAAATCCCGGAAATTCTCCGGTTATTTCGAGACCGAGATTTCCCGGAATTATGCCCTAGTACTGATCCATTTGAACAGGTCAGACTGTGACTCTGCGGTGTCTCCGCATCGTGCACGGTGCACGGACCTGCCCTGGGCGCGAGGTTCCTCGTCCCGACTGTATCCACATCGCTTCAGCAGAGAGTTGTAAGTGTCACACAGGTCACACACTGGCTTCGTTTCCACCAGAGATATGTGAGTATGCGTAGCGGGAGATGAGTTTGTTAATATCAATAGAATATCTTCATTAACCTAGCCTCGCTCAGCGCAGCTCTAGTGGAAACGGCTCAGCGGGGCGAGGTTTTTGTACATACAACACAAAGCAATAATGTGTGCTAGGGACGGACGCGACCGAAAAAATAGCAGTCACTGGACGGACGGTGCGGTTACCCCTTGCATCTGAAACGAGCCCGCTACACATCCTCGCACGGCTCATCTGCGCACCGTTTCACAGCGTCGCTACGCATCCTCGCAACACTCAGCGGCCTAGTACATCTCTGGTGGAAACGCTCACACCGTTCCTCAGCCACGCGTCGCCTCGCACATCTCTGGTGGAAACGCAGCCTAACTGTGCGGGCGGTGGGGGTGCGGTGCCGCAGGGCGCGGGACGCGGGCTGGTATCGATCTCGGAGCGCGCCCCGCCGGCGCCTCCAGAGGCTTTCCGCCCGTTCACAATGAAAATTTGATGTGCCCTTACGCTACACGCATTGTGCGACCAAATCTCGCATTAAACTTTGTTTGACCCCAATGAATTGTTTATAAAACGAAGTTGAGTGGCTGTCAGATTAATATGCAGCCAGATCTAGTTGTACTGTATGCCAACCATAACCACTAACTAAAACAATTTGTTGAAAAAAATACCAGTACTGCTCTGAACTATCACAGAGATGTACACTGCACATAGCCTCTGGTGTTGGTCATGTACATAACTAAGGTTCAACGCAGCGGATACCTACTCCCGATGGAAAGTATAAAGCCATCGGCAACCTAAGTATGGCAGAAATCAGTTGATCATTTTCTACAAAGTAGTCTGCGAAATTCAGCTTTCCTTTCTAGCAGACTTCTAAAAAATTAAGTTATACAGAAAAAATAAAGAAAATTAGGTTAGGTTTGGTGGCTACATGTAATATTTTCGAAATTTCACAATATTGGTATAATCCCTCAACGAAACATTCGCCTTAATGTAATCCAACACACACGCACAGCCTGTAACGATATAATTTGTAACAATTCCTTGTTTCTGTCAAAACCAACAAAATGGAATCTTGGATTGTTACATTAAGGCGAATGCTCCGGTGAGCGCCTTAAGCATAATTACTTTTCCTTTTTAATATATCAATGGGTGCCACATTTCAAAAATACCTAGTTACCTAATCTTAGTTTCGGAAGTCTGTGACTTTTGATAAATACATAGTTAGACTCCATACTTAAAATAACATACACACGGTATAGAAACTTTAGTAATCTATATATTTATATATATATACATATAATAAAATCGTAGACTTTCCGTGTCTGTACATTACAGATTTTTGCAAAAAAGTAACTGGAATGTGCGAGAAATAAGTAATAGAAAAAAAAATATCTTTTTTAAAATTTTTGTCGGTTTGTCTGTTCGTTTGTGCGCGCATCACGTAAAAACCCCTCATTGTATTCAAAATCTAAATATTACAAAATAAGAAGCATTGTTTTATTTCATCAAAATAGACCAACAGACGCAAAAGCACAAGATGCCACTGGTAGTATGTTACAAGTGTAAAAAATCTGTAGACATAAAAAAAACTGCGTTGTGCTCAGTTTGCAACAACAGATTTGAACCTGACTGCGATGGTTATCCGGAACACACGTACCGATTAATGAATAAGGAATCTAAAAACAAATGGCGCTGTAAGGCGTGCATTAAAAAAAAAACTATCAATTCTGCAGAGCCATCCAATATAACAGTAAGGAAAACACCGACGTATCCAACATCTTCTACTGGGAAAACTTATATGCAAACGAACACAAACACAAAACAGTCCTCCCCTGACCAGGATTCTCATATATTGACCGATTACGACACATCATATGAAATTGAAACCACACCGAGCAAACTTTCAAGAAGTGTTGACGGTACTACAACCAATATAATATCTTCTATATCTGACATGCAAGATACGATTGCTCAGCTGACTATGAAACTGGAAAGCTCGGAAAATGAATTGGAGAACACAATATTAGAAAACAATGACTTAAAAAAACAAGTTAACAAGCTAACTCAAGAAATTAATGTTTTAAAGTCGTTATGTCGTTCTTCTACTAGCAAAGAAAGCAGCCCATTATGCAATGAAAAAAAGAAAAGACACTCGTTTAAGTCAGATCGTGTCTTCTACCCCTTCCTCGCCGAGAATTACTACGAATGCTGAATGTAATACCAACGTTATTTATTTACATCTGCTACAAAGTATCTCAGCATTGCAAAAGGAACTCCAGGTCGCTGAAAATGAGATAAAAACGCTGAACACACATATACAGACTCTGAAGCAGTCCTTAAGGACCACACCGACCCCGCAACAAATTTCTCCAGCCAAAATCGATACAACAATCCGAGCTAGTGGTAACACACAATTATTTGGGAAAACAATAAGGATTTTTGGTGCGCAACAATGCGTTGGTCTGGCTGCAGCCCTTGCAATTTCAAGAAAGAAGACCCAGTATGAAAAATATGGAGTACTCGCCCATACGATGCCAAATTCACAGAGCGATACCATAACTAAAAGCTGTATCAACACAAACCTACAACCAGGTGACAAAATTGTAATTTCTCTAGGTGAAAATGACTACAACATGGACCATGTGTTATCACAGCTAAAAATTATATTGAAGACATTTTGTAACAATACCATAATTATATTAAACGTCTTAAATAATAGCTATTTAGATGTTAACAAATTGAATAATCGTATGGAAAACATTTGTAAATATTATAAGAATTGTCACTTCATGAATTATATACACCGTAGCGTGTCTGACATTTGTAAAACAATTACTTACATAATAGATTGTGAATATTATGACCAAACATACTTAAATCCAGCCGAGCTCAGAAAACACCTCGCGAGAAGCAAACCAATCTCTTTACATAAAACGCAGACAAGTGTACCTAAAATAGGAACTATTCCCTTTTATTTCAAAAGCCATAAAAGGGAAATAGAAAGGGCAAGCTCTCATCTTGCTTCTGAAAAGCACAGAAAAGGTACCATACCTTACTATTTTCCCACAGTTTCAAAAAGCGATACATTTTTTCGTACCTAACAACACATCGCATGCATCATCACATAACTTTCGAATACTTCACCAGAACATTGCAAGTGTTTTATCTAAGCAGGAACTATTGGAGTTAACATTACTGGAAATGCGTGACTCAAATAGCAACCCACATGTTATTTGTCTTACTGAGACATTTATTAAAAAAGGGCATGAGAGTTATCTTAAGTTGTCAAATTATGAAATGGCTACAAATTTTTGCAGAGAAAAAAACAGAGGCGGTACTTGCATTCTTGTTAAAAAAGGTCTATGCTATAAAGAATTACTATTCATAAAAACATATGCATCAGTAAATACATTCGAGGCATGTGGCATAGAGCTAGAAAATCAGAAACTAGTTATTATTTGCTTATACCGAACACCTCAATCCGACCCTAACCACTTTTTAACTAAATTAGATAGTGTAATACATGATATATATAATAAATATAAATCTAGAACTCGCATCGTTTTAACAGGTGACTTTAATATTAATACCCTCAAACGAAGCAATATCACTCAGGAATTTCAAGCCATAGCCCATAGTCATAATTTAAAAATTCATATTGAAGTTGCTACTCGGAAAAAATCTTGTATAGACCACATATTGAGTAACGTACCTGACGCAATCGCGACAGTGCTGCCGCTTCATCTCTCTGATCATGACACAGCACAAATGCTAAGCTTTCCTTTAAAGCTCCAACAAACACTACCTCCAATATACCACATTTACAAAAGAGATTACAGTTTAGATAATACGCGTAAATTCAGGGAATGCTTACAAAATCTCTCCTGGACGGATGTTTACATGGAAAATGATGCAAACAAAGCATTCACCTGCTTCCATGAATTAATATGTTTACTGTACAATCTCTGCTTTCCAAAAGTAAGGGTAAAGATAAGTTTGAACAATAGGGTAAAACGCATGTGGATCACCAATGGTCTTAAACAAAGTTCTAAAACGAAACGTTTCCTGCGATACCAATACTACAAACATAAAAATACAACAAACAAGAATAAATATACCACATATTCGAAACTATTTCAAAAATGTATCTACAATGCAAAGCGAAATGCTAATATAAAATTTATGAATAATAACGACAATAAGTGTAAAGCCACATGGACAGTCATAAAAAGTGAAATGCAAAATTCCGACCCAAAAAATCACATTGAACACATTAAAATTGACAACATTATACTTACCGAACCAGTAGAAATAGCCTCTGCCTTCAACAAACATTATACAAATTGTATCCCAACTCATACTTGGACAAATACATGCCGCAGCGATACCCTAACTGCAAACTCGATGTTCCTCACACCTTTGTCGGAAACTGAAGTGAAAAATCAGATACTATCGTTAAATAACACTAACTCTGCAGGTTATGATGAACTTAACACCCGAATTATTAAGGCATGTGTCAATGATATAAGCGGAGTATTGACCCATCTTATTAACCAGTCTTTCTCTCAAGGAGTCTTTCCAACCACTTTAAAAATATCTGTGGTCAAACCAATATTTAAGAAGGGCGAAAAATGTGACATTAATAATTATCGCCCCATAACTCTTATACCCATCATGTCAAAAATATATGAGAAATGCATGTATGGAAGAATAATTGGTTACTGTGAGAAATATGATATCATCAAGAGTGAACAGTTTGGCTTTCAGAAACATAAGTCCACGACCTTGGCCATATTCTCTCTTTTGAAAACAATACTCAACAGCCTTAATAACAAACACCTAACAACGGGTCTGTTCTTTGATCTATCAAAAGCATTTGACCTTGTGTCACATAAAATATTATTGCAAAAATTAGAGATGATCGGTATTAGAGGATTGCCACTTCAGTGGATCGCGTCGTACCTGACTAACAGACAACAAAGTGTCATCATCACAAAATTAAATAAAATGAGGGATATGACAGACTACTCGTCTGAATATGAAAATATAACACGCGGAGTCCCCCAGGGTAGCATATTGGGCCCTATCTTATTTCTTCTGTACATAAATGACATCGTCAAAGCAACAAACCATAAATGCTTTCTTTTTGCTGATGACATTTCCATAATTGTTACTACCGATAAAAAATATAAATCAATTACTGATCATGAAGCGGACATAAATAATACTATCAACAATTTAATTAAGTGGTTAAATAATAATAATTTATCAATTAATCTAAATAAATCAGTATATATACAATTTAATCAATCTTATAATAATCAATTTAATTTTAAAATGGACATTCCAAAAATTACACAAGTGGCCCTAACTAAGTTTTTAGGAGTCATCATTGACGAACAACTTAACTGGAAAGCTCAGGTTGAAAGCGTATGTAACAAGATAAATAAATTTGCTTATGCCCTGAGACAAATTAAAAAAGTAACTAATATAAAAACGGCTGTGATGTCATACCGCGCATACGTTGAGTCTTCTCTGCGGTATGGAGTAATAATGTGGGGAAATAGTACTGATAACAATAGAGCATTTGTCGCCCAGAAGAAATGTTTACGAGCTATATACGGGATCCCGTCTGATGAATCTTGTCAATCGGTGTTTAAGGAGCTTGGTTTGTTACCATTACCTGCATTATACATTTATGAAACATGTATGTTTGTTCGGAAATATAAAGAAATTTTCAAAACAGCAGGAGAAATAAACTCGAGAAGTCGGCGTGACCAATACAGGCTAGTGCTGGATGAGCTGCCCAGATCAGCTAAATATAATAAAAATACTTATGCTATGTGTGTAAAAATTTATAATAAATTACCAAATATGTTAAAAGCATTAAATTTTAAGAAATTTAAAACCGAATTGTATGAATGGCTTAATAATAATAATTTTTATAGTATTAATGACTTTTTGAAATTTAAATAATTAATTGTATTCTATGTTAAATTGTAGTATTATAGTTGTAAGTAAGTTTGCATGCTTTATCATTAAGCAAAACATGCTGATCTAAAATGTTTAATAACAACCTGTATACCGTGTTTTATGCAAATAAAATATCTTATCTTATCTTATCTAAAAGATATTAATTTTTAAAATTTTGTTAGTAACCTCATACGCGATTTCTATGATAAAAATAATTTACGTAAATAGGTTTTAGTCGTAGTGTAGTCACTCGGATTGGCTGAAAACTAATTTTGTTTTATTTTTCCTTTTGTCTTTACTCTTTGCACGGAAGTAATAAGTACTACGTACGCACGCGACGGCCAGTCAAGCTTTACAAAACCTGGAATTTTACAGCTTTATGTGCCGCCGTGTGTACAACTGCAATTCTTGCTTGCATTAAAAAATTGCCACCAAAAGAGAGGTTAACGCTAATTTAGTCTCTTTCTAATAAGGTGACCATTCTTTTTATGTAAAAAGTAGGACATGATGGAAAAGCTGAGAATATAACATTATTAAATTAAATTAAAAAAATATTTTCAATTTTCGTTTCCGAGGCAATTAAATAATAAAAAAAAATAGTAATACGAGAAAGCTATTATTATATAATAGGCGTCGGTAGATAGGTATTAAAAAATTAATCATAATCATAAATCTTTATTTAATTCAACATCAGAAGTAACAGGCACTGGTATATGCACAATCTTAAATAGAGAAAGGTGTCTGAAGTAGGAAGGTCCTGAGGTACAGATCACCTCTCCGGCTTAGATATACCATTTTATTACAGCAAGTCAACCTAAAGTTTATTTAAATAATAAAATTACTATTATTTTGATTTTACTATATTTAATGGTGACCAGTAAAATGATGTATTAAATAAGATTAGTTCTTAGATAATAGGTAGATAAACAATATCCCACAAAATAAAAACTTTATGGGGACAATACCAAAATAAGACAATGACGTTGTCAAATTCAACCAGACCACCTTTTTCCAATGTTGCCCGCACACAAACTAAATAAAATTGTTTCGTTTGAATATTAAAACAGGACTTTCAGAATTTCGTATTTTTATATATGCCTACCGAAATGACTTCGAATACTAATAATTTAGTAGATTAATGATCATGTCCACATTGTGCGAGTGGGAAAAGGCTAAAATCCGGCAGTGACATGCCTCAGAACGGATATTTAAAACTTACGTTAACGGAGTAAAATAGTTATATGAACAAACTAACATTGCGAATGGGTTGCCTGATAAAGATAAGTCAAGGCTACCCTTTGTTAAAACTAACGGAACTAATCTTTTTTTCAAACCAAACGAAATCAAAATGGAATTAGAATAAATATCTACAAAGCAATCAAGCCAAGAATCTGTTAGGTTGTCATCTTTTTGTCCCTACTACAGAGTTGTAAGGTATAAATAGATAAATTGATACTATATGTCCACTCATCTATTTTCTTATTAAAATATGTATTAAAAGAACAGATAGGTAATTTTATTACAAACACGATGGCATAACGTTCGGTTGTCTAAGTAAAATCGGTCAAGCCCCACGGTTGTCGCAATTTTAAATAGTCTTCACTTAATGATATCAGGCAACCCATTTGTTATGCTTCATTTCATGTACCTATATTAAACATATTTTTGACTCAGGAAACATAGGATTTTTTTTGATACTAGACAGGCTTATTTATAATGGTAGTTACCCCAGAGTGAAGAGGAGTTATATCCGTAAGAGCAATTGTTTCACTCGCGGCATATCCTTAACGTTTAAATCCCCATTAATAATAGTCAGTAGTAACATAAATATAGTGAATAGTCAAATGGCTTGCTTTCAACACTATTTGTTACATCGATCTGCGTAATACTTGCGTCTACGCTTCAACTTTTTTTTTGCCCGTTCATCAGAGTCCTTGAAAAAGTATCCGCTTCGGCAATCATGGTCTACCTTCGGAAATATGAGATCTAATATAATTCCCATGTTCTTCTTCTTCTTTTGTATCGATGATTTATCACATTATTAGCACCCAGGTGGCTACGTTAATCGCGGTTTCAGTAGAGATTTTGACAGTAAGTCCTCTAAATCGCAGGTGTAGGGACACTTTAGATACTCCAGGAAGTCACAGTTAGCTGCTGCTACCATGAAAGTACGTGTCTATTAGGGGCCAGCCATAAAATTTATGACGTAATTTAATTACGTCATACGTTAAAGAGGTGGGGGGTGACAACAAAGTGTGACATTGTGTGACAAGGGGTGGAAGGGGTCCTAAATTTGGTGACGGCACATTTAAAAAACTAATATTGCTAAGTTTTAAAACACGACATTTGAACTATTAACAAAAAACTTATTAAAGAAATATTTCCAACTCTATCGGCGGGCAGCATGTAATATTGCAAAATATGTGACGTCACACTTGCGAGGCGGGAGTCTCACAAAAATTGACCTTCTGATAAGGACGGATTTTTTGACCCCTCCGGTGAAAAAATCATAAAATTCGTATGACGTAATTTATGGGTGGTCTCTTATGTATCACCTTTGTTAGAATATTACAATTATACGACTAAAATCCTAAAAGTGCGGAATGAATGCACTACAATGCCTTGAAAAACCAAACTTAGAAGCTTTATAACGATGTTCGTGTTAATTCGGAAACATGAAGATTCTCGAAGCGCATAGTCTTTCTGGTTCTATTGCTAAATACATTAAATTCAAGCGTTTGCAGTATTTTTCAATTGCATGGTTTTTGCAAATTCTCAATTTTGTTTCCATCGTTTTTTTTTTTTTTTAAACGTTGCCCCACACTAGGAATTTCTCCTGTATCGTGGGTGCGTTTACAAACATTTAAACTCACATACACAAACAGCCAGACCCGGAATAACTACCTGTAGATCGTACAAATATTTGTTCCGTGCGGGGATCGAACCCGCGACACGCAGCGCAGCAGCCAATCGCTCAGCCACTGCGCCAACCGTGCCGACAAATTGTTAAGGATATTAACCGTTGGGCCCTAGGATAGATCATGAGTTGCATCTATATTTTGCTTACGTTCATAAACTTTGAGATTGACAAAAGAATGTGCGCTCACGTGAGCGAAGCCGCGGGCACAGCTAGTACCTTAATAAGAAAGTTGAGGCGAGCTTTTGAAAAGGAAGAATTTCTAAAAGCCAAAAATAATCCTTAGGCAACGTGGAAAGTGATCAAATCTATCACGAATACTAATGCTCAAACCCGCTCCCATCGTGAACTACTGCGTGATTTAGTTGACGTTAAGGCTGCCTGTCCATTGAAGCGGAGCGAGGCTGCGGAGCGGAGAAACTGAGAAATATTAACCAATAGGATTGCATACTGGAGCGGAGCTGAGATTTTATGCAATCCCATTGGTTAATATTTCTCCGTTTCTCCGCTCCTCAGTCTCGCTCCGCTTCAATGGACAGGCAGCCTAAAACATCGGCAAACAAAGTCAATGAGTTCTTTGTTAATATAGGTGCAAACCTGGCGTCGAAAATTAGAACCAGCATCAACACCACAGCTGTAGCACCACCTCCCAATCAATTATCGAACTCTCTTGTAATCCTCCCTGTGGATGAGGAACAAATAGGTAGAATTACACTCATATTTGTAACCTGTCCATAGACTCTGGAATCTTCCCTAAACCTTTTAAAAGAGCCGTCGTGCATCCTATACAATATAAAGGCGGGTAACGGCTTTAGATCGGGAATTTGTACAGAGGATGCCGTCGCTGCCTTCACTAACAGTCTGGTAAGCAAACTGGATAAGAAATTGAACTGCTACGCAGTAGCGTAGGGTCGATTTTTGTAAGAGGTAAGGCGGAGTAAGTAGATATCTTTAATGTTATTTTATTATTTTCTTTTATGCGGACGATACTGCACTTCTAGGGTTTGATAAAAACTGGGAGCAAGCCAGAGATAGAGCGGAATACTCGCTTCGGTTAATAATGGGATGGCTGTCTACTAACTTGCCGACGCTGAATTTGGATAAGACGAAACTAATCAGATTCTATCGCCCACAGTGGCCACAGTCAACGACCCCATCCTCTTTTTCTCATAAAATTAAATCTCACACATGTCCCCGTCATCAGTCAGTAAGTTGTAACTGTCTTGCTCTCAGCACGGTCCCCAATATTAGGTACTTGAGAGTGATTATTGACGAAAACCTTAACTGGCACGCGCATATATGTAGAGGCACTCTGCACTAGAGTCTAAAGAAGTCAGGCACTCCGCCAATTCTGAAACTCTGACTTGTGTACCTCAGCCTGTGTCAGTCCATCATTATGTACTGCATCCCGGTGTGAGGCGGTACTTTACAAAACCGCAATGATCCCAGCAGAACGGGCACAACGAGCAGTTCTTAAGGTGATGCTTTGTAAACCTAGAGACTACCCCACTGATCAGTTATATTCTGAGGCCAAAGTTCTCACAGTAAGGCATATATCCTTTGTTCAGTCCTGCGGAGACACTCCAACCTTCCATTAGATAAAAAGCTGCTCCTAAGACGCCTCGGTTTCCCCATATCTAAAACAAACCCTTGTCGTTTTGCTTTTACAAGTCGACAATTGTTGGCTCAAAGTTCACGAATGTATAATAAAATAAATAAAATTATTTCGTTGTACAGATATAACATACATGAAATTAAGAATATGGCTCTTATCCTTTACTTATGATGAAACAGAAAATATATTGGCTATAGAATCATAACTTTAAACCTACCTTGAAAGAAAGCTATTTAAACACTCACATTTTACATACACTCCTCTCTACACACACACTAAACTCATATACAATGTGATAGGGGTGAGACTTCTAACCCATTAAGGCTGAGTACTACATCTAATTTTATCGACAAAAAAAATAATATGGGGGGTTGAACCCCCTCCCCCTAAAAATTATGGCTATTTTAATATTTTTTTTAATGTACTACGGCGCGCTTGATACTTTGTGATATCAAAGGTTGTAAGCGTCGTAGAAACAAAAAAAAAAACGACAAACGGTAGCTAATAATCTTGGCTAACTAATTCATTACTTTTTTCATATGTTTGATAATGTTTTGGTGAGAAAAAAAAATCATTTCTGAATTATTTTGACCGAAAAAATCGCTATTTTTCAATATTTTCACGAATTACTCAAAACTATGTCCCATAAAATTATTAATAATTTGCGCTCACTTAAAAGTATTTGAGTTATTCTTTCTAACGATACCAAAAACATCACCATAACATTACAAATTCAAGTATTAAGAACCATTAACCATATCATAACAAAAGCAATCCCGATTTCCTTGCTAAGATTATGTGGACAGACGAAGCAAAATTCACAAGGCGAGGAATTACAAATTTTTGAAACCAACATTTATGGATGGCTGAAAATCCTCATGCTGTACGAACATCGACATTCCAACACGAGTTTTCAATAAATGTATGGGCTGCCATGATTGACGATATTTTAATAGGGCCCATTGAATTGCCAGAGAGATTAAATGGGCCTAGATTTCTGCATTTTCTGCAAAATGAATTTAACGAAGAACTCATGAGTTTGCCAATAAGCTATCTGCGCCTCATGTGGCTACAATTAGACGGTGCTCCTGCTCATTTTGCCTTGAGTGTTCGCCAATATCTAAACGAAGTCTTCCCGAGATGGATTGGACGCGGCGGAACAGTTGCTTGGCCTCCACGTTCGCCCAATTTGACGCCTTGTGACTATCATCTTTGGGGATGGTTGAAGCAAAAAGTTTATTTCGTCGAGGTAAACACGAGAGAAGAGCTCCGGGAAAGAATTAGGATCGCCGCCGACGAACTTCGATCTGATCCCGCGGTATTAAGACGAACCACGCGACAAATGGCTATAAGAGCCACCGCCTGTTTACAAAACAGAGGAGAACACTTCGAACAGTTAATCAATTAATTTTAAGCATTAAAATGTTTTGTTTGATTGTATTTTTCAGTAGGTTTGATTTTAAATAAATGTAAAGTACATATGAGTATTACTGGTTTCATTTACAAATAATGTCAAGTATGAGTATTGAGCTTACACAGGGGAAACTACTTAGAATTGATGATGTTATGGTGATGTTTTTGGTATCGTTAGAAAGAATAACTCAAATACTTTTAAATGAGCGCAAATTATTAATAATTTTATGGGACATAGTTTTGAGTAATTCGTGAAAATATTGAAAAATAGCGATTTTTTCGGTCAAAATAATTCAGAAATTATTTTTTTTTCTCACCAAAACATTATCAAACATATGAAAAAAGTAATGAATTAGTTAGCCAAGGTTATTAGCTACCGTTTGTCGTTTTTTTTTTTGTTTCTACGACGCATACAACCTTTGATATCACATAAAGTATCAAGCGCGCCGTAGTACATTAAAAAAAAATTAAAATAGCCATAATTTTTAGGGGGAGGGGGTTCAACCTCCCATATTATTCTTTTGTCGATAAAATTAGATGTAGTACTCAGCCTTAACGGGTTAGCAGTCCCACCCCTATCACATTGTATAAGGTCTAACTATTCATACAAAAAATATTTTCAGAGAATCATCTAACGGCTATAACGAAGCCATTTCATGGGATTTTTTTTATATGAGTATATTTTTTTATAAAAAATAAATAATTTAAAATTACTTGAACCAAAAAAAAATACTGGCTTCTCATTTTTAATCATCCATTACGCTAGTTTACTACATCGTATTTAGCTACTGTTATTGTTAGAATATGGGAGTAAAGGTTTTATGCAAAGTCTCAAAAGAATTATAATAATTTCGTAAAAAAAAAAAAAAACACTCAGATAATTTTTTTTTTCGTTGCTTTGGCGACTTTACGACTTATAGAAGTTACTCTTAAAATATTTCGTGTATGAAAAGATAGACCTTATATACACCCCTAGATACACAAACACAATCATTCAATCCATTTGCTGTGTTAACAATCACTGTAAACAAACACAAAAGTCAAGGTTGTATTATATAAATTGGAGCCGCAAAATCTCCGACTCCTAAGATACAGGTCTGCGTACCTATCTAGTTTAGGAGCCCGGAATCCTGACAATAACCTTAAACTTGGTAGTACGCACGACGGCCAATCAAGCTATACTAAACCAGTTTATGCGGATCCCTCATTGTACAGAAAATCTATACAAAGCGAGGCCAAGTTATACTGGAAATGTACAGCTTCATGTGCCGCCGTGTGTACAACCCTCTATTTCCAAATGCTATGTACAGTGCTGTTGTTTTTTATTTTTCTTATGTACTAATAAACTTATTATTATAATTTGGCAGGTTTTTGAAAATGGAGGTAATTTTATTTTTTTCCTTATTTAGTTGTTTCAAAGACGTTTGCTAAATTTTAATGAAACTTGCATTTACACTTATGAAATTTGAGACACGGCTAAATAATAACGGGAAATAATAAAGCTTCCGAAAAACAAATTAACTACCAACGATCTGTGGTTGACTGTAATACTAAGCTTGGTTAAAATGAATTACTTACCGAAAAATTAATACAAATAAACCGACAAAAAATGTTGTATTTAACAAACAACCATGAGCTTATTCAAATTACAATTCTACGATTTACAATAAACAAAAAATGCAATACTCTTAACTTAAACATTCATCATATCCGCGCCTGTAACCGTTGAAGGTTTAGGCAGGACTGTAGTAAACACATATTTTGCCATTCAATACAAATCTCTCAAAAAAATCCTAGTCAATAAAAACCAGTCAAGTAAATTCTACAAAGTGTGCGAAAACATTTCTTGCAAATATCTCACACGTCACAATATTTTTATTGTTTCGTTTTATCCTTTAGCTACCTAATAAGTTGATTCCTCATTGAATCTATACAAATTAATAAAATTGAAGTGTCTGTTTGTAATTTCAAAATAACAACATTTTACTGAATGCATATGAAAGTAAATACGCTACATACAAGAAAAAACATTTATTTTTGTCTGTCTGTTTGTTCCAGCTTATCTCCGAAACGGCTGAAGCGATTTTGACAGGATTTTTACTATCAGATAGCTAGGTGTTACAAGGAGTTTTTTAGAAAAAGAATTAGGGTTCCGTGCAAAAATATTAAAACCCTTGAAATTGTAAACAAAATCCGATTCAAAGGAAGTAATATTTTTATAATAATTTCACGCGGACAAAGGCCGGGCAACAACTAGTTCGTAATAAAATTAACGACAATACATGACTAAAAGAAATTGAGTCTACTCATTTTTTTTGTGTATTGGTATTTAAAGCATACCTTTTCTTCTGTACTAAATCTTTTAGTCTTAGTATGTAGGTTCTTAAGTAGATATCGCAGGATCGCGGACCTTGACGGATCCCAATACACGAAAGGAGATCATTCATTTTCGGCCCAATTTGTTGGGGAAGTCAGTCCGAGTATTTTTTACTACGGTTTTAAGTCTTTACAACCATTTCTTCAGTTGATTTTTTGGGTTGAAAAATTGGATTTCCGTATTTTTTATTTGACAAAAATCTTTTCATCTGCTGGGGAAAAAGTGATAGCTTGTTGGGATGATGACCTTGAATAAGTATAATTATGTATGACACGAAACCGCTGTGAATAACAAAACAAAACAAAAAAACACGACTGAAAAACAAGCGCATTCGGAAGCAGGCTACTAGCTAGGTACTTTCTAGGGTTCCGTAACCGAAGGATAACCGACGGGACCCTATTACCTCCACTGTCCGTCCGTCTGTCTGTCAGCGGGCTGTAGGTATCTCATGATCCGTAATAGGTAGACAGTTGAATTTTCACAGAATGTGTATTTTCTGTTGCCGCTATATACCTACAACATTAGTTTTAGTATAAATATGCGAAACCTGAAACACGTCTCTAGTATTTTTATGTAGAGAATCTATGTACAAAATTTCAAAACTGTATCATGAAAAATCACAAAGTTATAAGCTTGTTCTGTTACCTGGTTGTCCGCACAAAAACGTGGTCACCACGCAGCACGCCCGCGCGCGCGCCTCCAGCACCCTCCAGCGTCGTCTTGAGCTCATTTATAATAATAATTTGACAGGTACCTAAATGATTGCGGTAGGTACTTAGTGTCGCTCGGTGTCCAACTTGGTTTTTTATTTCCAGCTTTTCAGTTTAATAATGTGAATGATTGCCTATACCTACGATTTAACTTTTTGATTTTTTCACTTATAAATGATTTGTTATTTTGAATAACCATAAGTTTAAATTGTTAGGTATTGTTGTTATTCATTCCTCACAATATGGCGTCTGGTGGTCGCCATATTCAATCGGCCCACGGGTTTGTTCTTTATAATAGTGCCACAAAGTAACAAACACATACATACATGCATAGGCTGATAAACACATTACCCTCCTTTGCGTCGTATTTTAAAGTAACATTAGAACACACCATTGGAATATTGTAATTAATCTTCTTTTGCAAATTGGTAAGAAATGACGCAGGGCGGCGCGCTTCCAGTTGCCCTGCCCACCCACAGTGACCCACGCTGCGTCTAGATGGCACCACGCTACCAAACGGCACATCCTAACCACCTCGGTCCACATTAGGAACTCTCATATAATTATTTGCGTAATTCCCGTTTTCTGTAAATCGTATTATATACATATATAAAAAACGCTCTTCTTTCTCCACTGCAGAGACAAAGCTTTTCCACTTCTCTCGATCGAGATGCCTTGCCGAAAAAAAGCAGCTGCATCCGGTTACACTGGAAGCCGACCCCAACATAGTTGTACCTGTGCAGCTGGCTTCTGCTTAACCGGACTATCCTGTGGATGCCTTGAGAGTAAGGCATCCTGGAGGCCTGGAGGCTAGACCAGCCAGGGGGTTAAAACTTATAAACTAAGTCGGATGCATCCGATCAGGGGCTAAGTGCCAGGGTAGCCCGCGAAATTCAATGACCCCATTGAATGACTTTTATGAAATAGTTATTGAATGTGTCTAAATGAACTTAAAGGGTTGTATGATTATATGTGATTAAAATTCTGTAACTAGATGCGTGTTACTTGCTCGAATCATTTCTTCATCAACATAAAACCTGACACAGACCTGCAAATTGCAAACAACGAAAGAAAATTTGAATTTCGCGGGCTACCCAGTATTTATTTATTGAATCGAAGAAGTCCGGCTAATGTCGCTATTTGTTCTGAACTTTTATTAAATAAAACTCTAAGAAGTAGGTCGTTACCCACCTACCTATCCAATTTAAAAGTAAATGTGCACTCAGTGAAATGTATGGCCATCTTGATTGTGGTGCAGGCACTATGCTGTTTGTAGTTATGTAGCGGGGAGAAGCTGCGCGTCTCCGGACGCGGGCACTCGACTCTCGAGCGATCTGAAGGAGTGAAGGCTGTATCGTGCGGAGGGGTCGCGGCGCAGGGGGGCGGGGAGCACGGGAGCCGGATGCCGCTCGACCCACGCAAACATTATACACTCCAGATGCGACATCTGACATCTACCAGTTAACTACGTATACATTTACCACGCCACGTACCAATTAATAGTTTCTTTTAACAATTTATTCTACCACTCACTCATAAAGGAGAATGGAATACATGTATGACAACTGGGCCCACCCTTCAATAGCAACCTTCGATATACCATGGGATTAGGGTTCTCAAGTAGAACATTCGTTTCTAAAACGACAGGTCAAATATTATCATTTTCGAAGATTTATGAAAAAAAATGAAAAATGTTTTATTCGATAACAGAATTAGTTTAAACAATATTGAGGTTGACTTCCCCTTTTTATTTGTAACAACACCTGTGCCAGGACTAGCCGCACTCCCTTAACTAGATTACATTAAATTAGCTTAACGATAAAAATGTATTTGCCTAAATTTATTACACTATTTTTATTTTTAAGTTTATGTATGCACACCCACGAGCGTTCGCCAGTGTGTGCGCATGTGTGTACGTGTATGTGTGTGCGCATGTGTGTATGTGTATGTGTGTATGTGTATGTGTGGATGTGTGTGTATATGTGTTTGCGAGAGTATATAAGGAGATTCATACATATTTATATACAACAACATACAAATATAAACACTCAGAAATATACACATTACATAAAGACTACTTAATAATATGAACAATTAAATTTTCCACATCTTCATAGTTAAGAGATTTGAGCCACTCTGTCACCATTTGTTTACATGCCAGGGTAGTTTTTGTGTATATGTTAAGAATTTTATTAACAGAGTTATATAAATGCGAAGATTGATTTGAGAATTGGTGTCTAGCGAAGTATGTTTTAAATTTGCGTGTTTTAGCTACTATGTCATTTCGTCTTTTTGCCAAGATTCTGGAATCTACCGGCAGCGACTTATGTTTTTTAAAATGACATGTAGAATATACAATTGGCGCATACTAAGCCGGTCAGCTCTGGAGTAAAGAGAGACGGTTGGAAATCTAAGTTTTTTAAATAACATAACTTTGAGAAGTATCCTTTGTGCACGTTCTGCCTCTAAAAA
Organism: Noctua fimbriata; assembly: GCA_905163415.1. Classification (NCBI taxonomy): domain Eukaryota; kingdom Metazoa; phylum Arthropoda; class Insecta; order Lepidoptera; family Noctuidae; genus Noctua; species Noctua fimbriata. Next base: position 20,004,126 of record LR990927.1, on the reverse strand, counting down.
TTTAACTTTAGATGCACCCCCCCATACTGGAATACAGTAAATCATGACTGACTGTGCCAAAGCAACATAGACTTTTTTCAGAAGTTCTACATCGGCGGAATGTCTCAGGTTTTTAAAGATCCAGATCAATTTCCTGATTCTGCTAGCAACTAGTTCAATCTGGGAGTGCCAGGACAATCTTTCGTCAATCATGATCCCCAAGTATTTTGCACTATCTACCTTGGTTATAGTGGGGCAATTGCAGTTGTCAATATTTTGACAGTTGTGTATTTTAAGACTATATCCAGGGCAAGGTTGATTCCTACTGTCGATTGAAAAACACATGAAAATTGTCTTAGTAGTGTTTAGAGTAAGCAAGTTTTGTCTCAGCCATAGGGCAGTGGTTGCCAGCGCAGATTCGGCATCCCTTTTTATAGAGTCCCACGAATTTCCCGTAATCACCATGGCAGTGTCATCCGCATATGAGAAAACCTTAGTGTTGATAGATTTCAAGTTGCAGAGGTCATTATTATAAATGAGAAATAGTGTTGGCCCCAGGACGGAGCCCTGGGGCACCCCGAAGGTAAGTTCAGCGTCGGCACTCACACATTTCCCTATCTTAACTCAACTATTTATGACGTTATAAAAGTCAAAAATGGCCTTTATTTCCCTATTTATAATTCTATATTTTTAGGGTTCCGTGCGCGAGTCGTACTCACACGCACGCAGGGTTCCGTAGCACCAAACAATATAATAAAAATATTTTGAAGGCTCATTCAACAGCAAAACTAAATTTGTTTTTAATGAAAAACAAAGTTACTGCTGCAGTTTGATGAAAAAGTCCCATATCTCAAAAACTAAACATCAAACCTTATTCAAACCAATTTTCGTTAAAAGTTTTTTTTACGTTCTACAACCCTAATTTTTTTGCAAACTACCTTAACAACATAGGACCTAAACCCAACCTTCCAAAGCAACAGTGATCTACCATCGAATAGAGCTTTCAAAAACCGGCCAAGTGAGAATCGGACTCGCGAGCAAAGGGTTGCGTAGCACTAAACAATACAAGGTGCAGAACTGATTTTTTTTTTAAATATCGATGAAAGAGTTCAATGGGGCCCCGGGGCTCAGAAAGATGTACTGAATACGTGGTAACCGTAACAATATTTTTAACGCTCAACTCACAACAGCAAAACTAAATTGGTTTATCATAGTAGTTTAGTAAATAACAAAGTTGCTGCTACTGTTTCAGGAAAAGGTCCCATATCTCAAAAACTATAATATCAAATCTTACTCTTACTTTAAAAATTAGAGGGGGGGGGGGGCGTCATGAACCGTGTATTTATTTTATTTTATACTATTCGGGAAACTTACAGCTAATATAAATGTTCTTAAACAATAAGAAAGGGGGGGGGGTATGTAAGTCCATAAGAAAAAAAGGATTTTGGGAACTTCGATGCTCGGACAAAAAACTACCTACCCATTCTCCTTTTCGGATCTAGTCTCAAATAAAATTGTCCATGCCCGATAAATTAGAATGCAATGTAGATAATAATATGTAGGTACAAAACCATGATTCTTATTTACTTAGTTTTCATTAATTTCTTTTCGGAAACTAAAACATGGATCACGTGATACCGTGATGTATACCATGATTGTATGGATATTCTTGTTTCATCTGAGAAGACAAGCGGCTGTAGGCATCGAGTAGGCAGTTGGCGCGAGGGCGGCGGGTGGCGGGTCGCGGCGGGCGCGGGGTCGCGGCGGGCGCGGCGTGGCGCGGCAGTGGCGCGAGTGTGCTGGCGCGATGCACTCGTTCGTGAGGGCGGTGACTCTGGCGGCGCTGCTGGCGCTCGCGGCGGCCGCAGCCGGCGCCCGGCGCTCCGACCAGGACTTCGAGTTCGACGATGATGCGGTGAGGCCAGGCGCACGTGTACGCGCCCCGGGCGCTCTACCTGCTGTATCTAGCGCACGCAGTTTACATGACGCGGCCCTACTTCTCGTGAAGGGCTTGACCGTCCTGGGATGTTTTTAAAATGCTTGCCTCTTCCTGACGACTACTATAAAATCGTAACCTATTGATGCAGTGGCTGTGGATCACAGTGATCACAACCCAGCGGAGACACGGTCGAGCAAATTTAATTCATTGCACTTACAATAGCGACGTTTATAGTTATTGATTTTATATAACCAGTGTCCTTCGTGATGTTTTTCGGTCATAGGTTTTTGTTATTTGGATTTTCTGGGTTAAGGAAGGTGTGAATAGTTCTTTTTCATGAGGCTTTTTAAGTGAGTCACTAGGTGTCATCTACCTGAAAACTGTCAATGCGTTTTCGCTGTACCTGCTGGCTGATATTTGGCTCCTTATGGATTACGCGGTGCTTAACTCACAATAATATTATTCTATTAAGCTATCTATCAATAGGTATTATTTTCATGCTAATAGGAGTTAGCAACAGAATCATCCGGTCGCCTCGGACGACATACCTATGAGCTACGTAGAATAGTAGGCTATCATCTGTTTTAGTCTCATGCGATTCAATCCTCCCCATCACGAGTCCGTAGGTACGTACCTACTAAGGCAGAAGATTCCCTTTCAAGTTTTCTGTAGTTTCAAACTTCCTGTAGGTATTTTAGGTTACTACACTACCGACTTACACCTTTCCTTCTCTACGTTCTCATCTCCGCTACATGCAGTCTTTTTCATCCGTCTTCTTTACGGCCCAGCATTCCAATCCACACAGTACAACAGGTCTAATCACGGATTTATATACCTATTTTCCCCTTGAGAGGCATCAGTGGGTCACAAGTTTTTGCAGTGACCTGTCGCCATTTCATCCATCCTTCCATCTAAATCAAGATTACTTTTCAATCAGTCTGTTCCCGTTGGTGGCGTTTGGTTGGTAATTGAATTTGGTCGTTTGAAAAGTAACCTTATCTTTAATTTTTTTGTTGATTTTACCCGACTGCGAGTAAACCAAGTCCAATTTAGGATTTAGGTATGTTTTTACCTAGAGATTAGGTCTTACGGTAGCAGGACCAATGTATGACTAAACAAAAAAGATTAACTAGAAAGAAGTGTAGAGTTTAGGACTCCTACCTAACTCTTATTTTCATGGAGGTTAGTTATTAGCGGATTGTAATATCAATAAACGAAGACAGTCTTCAGCGTGTTGTAAGCCGGCCGTCCCGTCCGCGTCCGTGAAATAAAACGAAGAGAATAGCGACGACGCCGGTGTAGCTGCAGCAGACAGTTCACCACACAATTCTCACCTTTGAAAACTTCATCATTTTTGCGTAGGTAGGTACTCAAAATTGATTTTCATGAAGTATTCAAAGGTGAGGATTGTTTGGTGAAGGACACCAGACAGCACGTCTAGCTAGGCGGCTGGCGGCGCGCAGTGCGACTGCATACCGGTACAGCGCCCTATTTACACAACTCCTACCAACCTATACAATTATTGGAAAAAGTGAACTTTTTGATGTCAAAATATTAGTGGTAGCCCATCCTTATCATTGACGTCCATAATGTTTCCAACATAATTATTATGATAGACGGCAAGAACGATAAAGATGGGAAAAAAAGGATAAAGAAGTCAGACATCATGTCATGTACGTAATAGTCTGACTGATTTGATGTTCAACTTTGCACAGTTTCATTCCAAATTCCAATCGACGTAAGCCACTGCATTCACGTACCTTCGAGTAGAGAAGATGGAAGGGATAGTTTGTTTATTATGTAGGTAGGTACTGTTTGTTATCCGCGACTTTAACCGCGTGGAATGTAGTAAAAAATTATTAGTTTAATTCTTTTTTTTTTCTAAAATAAAATTACCCTAAGTCACTCCTTAGTTTTTACAACATTAGCTAGCAGGTACCTGCCACTAAAAACCCGTCAAAATCGGTGCAGCCGTTTCGAAGATTAGGCGGAACAAACAGACAGACATCACGGATGTGAGAATATAGTTTCACCATTTAGGTGTGATCTTTCATTTTTTCTATAATAAAATCTTAATTGTTATCAGTTCACTGCGCAGTGCACTGTATTGTATATGTATAGAAGAAGAGGGACGAAAACCGGTTTCAAATCCCTTTTTAAAGTCCTATTATTGCTTTTTTTTAATCTCAGCAAAGATGCAGGCTTTAATATTTAAAGATAATTTTAATTGTGATTATGAACAGAATATCATATACATATAACATTAATATTTCTAAAATAATTTGCTTTTGATAACAAATTAACATTTGTGTCATAAATACAATAATAGTTGATTTTATTATTTTTAATATTAGGCGTTTGGTCGCTACATACATAATATATGCTTCTCAATCTTATCAACCTGCGAAGGCTAAGTGCGGGGCAAAAAGCAAATTAGATCATAGTTTCAGATGATTAGTGACAAAAATACTTTTCGTTCTATTATTTAATTTCTTCGTCAGGGTACTGAAAAACGTCGTTTGATTCACGTGGGTCACTGCAGTTCTCAGCTCCACAGCACCTTCGCCTATGACTCTGGAGTGAATTCCGCCTCGGCTACAATGACAATGTTTCCCCACTTCTATCGAAATGTGCTATTCAGAGATCCACGATTGTGCTATCACACTCGTTATTCATTTTGTCTATTCTGTTGCGTAGGTAATAGGCTTCAGAAGTCACCGAAAGCTGGCACAAAAGTGTCACGAAACAACAAAAGTCATCGTCTTCCGAAACTTATTTAGTATTTACACTCTTGATTTTTAATGATATTTTATAGTGTTTGTTTCGAAGTCTGTTGTTTTTTATTAGAAATTACGTAAGTACGTAGGTACGTAAGTTTGAATTAAGGCTCGACCGAGATCTCGGTCTCGGTGTCGGTCTCGGCATTCTCGGCTACAAATCCAACCGAGAAATCTGTCTCGGTTTTCGGCTAATAATAGCCGAGATTCTCGGTCATGGCCGAGATTGTAACTTTATTTTATGTAACTTTGTTCGGAACAGCATTTAAATTTTGGCAGCTCATGATTCCATAGAGTTGGAAGACGAGCCAATGGCTAATGACGAATACAGTTCAAGCCTTGTGATCGCAATAGCGCTAGAAAGCTATCTTAGAGAGCCAAGACTGCAAAGAAATGCTAATATTTTTGAGTATTGGTTTTCGTCACCTTATAAGGTGCTTAAGCCTGCAGCAAATAAGTTTTTATGTGCGCCGCCTACTAGCGTAGCAAGTGAACAACTTTTTAGCAAAGCTGGACAATTATATGACGAGAAGCGATACTCTTTGAAAGGCGAAAATGCCGAAAAATTGCTTGTTTTATGTTATGATATAATGTTATTCAACTTTGATTATTAAAATAGTTAGTTTTGTTAAACAGTAAGTACTGTATTAAAAATTTAACAGCATTATATTTTTTTTCACGCTTTGTCTATTCTCGGTCTCGGCTCTCGGTCTCGGCCGAGATATTATATTATTCTCGGTCTCGGTCTCGGCCGAGAACGAAAAACCCATCTCGGTCGAGCCTTAGTTTTAATTGTGCGTTCCCAGTTGAAGCTCGTGAGTCACGAATTCGTCGAGCTACGTATAGGGACTCTGTTTTGGTATGTGGTTCCACTGTTTACATAAATCACTACTTAAGAGAGAACAGAGCCTGCGAGGAATTTGAAAAATAGATATTTGAAGAAACTATTGCCGTCAAGCTGCGTCAAGCCTGGCCCCGTAAAGTGCGATAGGGACAGCAGCTCAGATCGATTATACACAAAATTTTTGATAAAATCGACGTTTCGTGTTTATTGTAGGTATTTAATTTAATTTTAGGAGGTGTCTAATGAGATGACGAGTAATAGAGAAGTATGGAAGAAAAAGACATGCTGCGCCGACCCCAAATGAATTGGGATAAGGGCAAGAGAATGATGATGATGATGATTTAATTTAATTTTAAAATTTTAAGAAAGGGTATGTCTAGGTTCCTATCAATTTTTTGATGTTAAATTTTTTTCGAATTTGTTTGGTAGACGGTAGTCTTCTAATCGCGGCCGTAAAATAGGCCATTTTTTCTCATTTTTGGAGGGTCATATTTTATTTACTTATTAGTTGCTGAAAAAAGGAAATGATAGGGACGTGTCTACAGTAGACCTTGATTACGAAAAAAAAAAGATTGCTCTAGAGGCCTCTTAACGCTGCCCAGAAAATATAACCTGTAGGTAGGTACGATAGGTAGTGATGATGATGATAACTAGTCGTCGATTTTCTGTATTTACATTCTTTGAAAATGACTCCAGCTCATCCCGTCATCTCCTTCAGGGAGTTGTCGGTTATTTTGTTCCATTGCCTGTTTTGTATACTTACTTCGATCCATAGCTCGTTGGCCGACTCCAAGTGCGGAAATCTGACGCTTTGTAATTGTAAGGGACCATAGCTGACACAGTAGTGGGTAGATTACGGTCTTAAAGCAGACTACAACATTGGTTCGGCTGGACCACCAAGCATGATAGTTTGTCAGTTAATAATCTCGTTTTGGTTATTTTGACAGGAGTCGGGGGTAACGGCGGTGGCGAATGGTGGCCACTCGCGACGGCCTCGTCGATATGTCTACGATCCCCACAGTGAGTACCTGTCTTTTGGTAGTAGGTAGGTATGTACAACTCCGAGTGAGGAGACTGGAAGCATTATTCATTAAGAGAAGTTAATATACATATAAAAGAGAAAGCAAGAAGGGAAGACGAAATTATGTTGATTTATTTGCAGATTCGCTGTGTCGATCGCTGGTGTGCAAGAAACGCGAGGTGTGCGTTCTGCGCGACGCCTACACCGCGCTCTGCGCCACCAAGAAGGACATCTTACGGAGAGGGTAAACCATCTCATTCCCTCCCTCCCCTATGTGAAGGCACCTACTCCGCAACAATACCTGTAACATAAATAAATAGACGCGTCATGCATGAACATCACGGAACTCGAAAATAGCGTAAATACTATCGGTAGCTAGATAAGCACTCATTGGTATTTTTTATTTTATTTCCAGGGACATAATAGTGGCTGCCAGCGGCGGTGGCGGATGGGAGGCCGAGGCGCGCGAGAGTGGGGGTGCGGGGGGCGCGGGTGAGTGGGAGCGCGACGACAACGACGACGACGTGTTCTACGACGCGAGCGCGCGCGACGCCGACGCCGACCCCGACCTCGACTCCGACGACGCCAAGCGGTGAGCGAGGTTCCACGACTGCACGTTATGGCTTCTATTAATATGAAATATACTTAAGAGGAGTAGAGAAATACCTAGGTACCTGTAGCCAAATTTTTAAATGTTTGCCTATAGCATCGGGAAAACGCAATCGTCGTCATGGATATACCTAGTGTCGTAGATTAGCTAGCGGTATGACGGTATCGTATGATCGCAGCTGCGTGGGCTGCGGGGGCCGCTCGCGGGCGCAGTTCCTGTGCGGCTCGGACAACCGCACGTACTCGTCGCTGTGCCGCCTGGACCTGCACAACTGCGTGCGGCGCGGCGCGCGGCCCGTGCGGCTGGCGTGCCGCGGGTTCTGTCCGTGCGCGCGCCCGCGCCGCCGCCCGCGCCCGCACCGCCGCCCCGCCGACCTGGACGCGGTACGTACCCGCCGCTCCCAACGGTATGCCGTGGAAGGGACACCGACACTCTAACGCTTGCCCCGTATTCAATACTTACCTACATTATTCTGAACCACGTAGAAATTTTTCAACGACACGAACGACGATATTTTTTTTTAAGTCAGATGTAGGTGTGTCCCTTCCACCCTGTACAACAATGCACTAAATGAATCGAATTTAGTTATTGAATTCCCTAATTAATGTGCATGTACATAAAAATATGTTTAATTATAGCTTATTTAGAAGCAATGTGCGCCCGTGTCGGTCGACATCCGAACGAAATTATATTCCTACGATGTTCGGAAACTGGCTTGCTAACTGCATCGAGACAGTAACAAATCAATCGGCTCAGTCAAACTACGGGGATTCTCTAAGGGTCTGTGAGCCTGTCTGGTAAGGCTGATGACGTTCTAATGGTGGCTGTCCACTTTGATTGTTACTCCGAGCGAGGAACACCCACGAGGCTAGACGAGCGCTACTATGTACTTGTACACTGCCGCACTCACCCAGCCAGCCTGGGAGTGTCTCGGCGAGAGTGTACAGTCACTTTAAACAATGATAATTTATTTATTTTATTTAAAGTAAGTAGGTAGGTACCTAACGATTTCATTTCGATGTTACAGGATTGGCGTCGGCGAAAATCCGAGTCTTCACACAACGAAGTTCTACCGGAGAGGCAGTCGAGGCGTCGACTCGCACAAGGTCACAACCCACAACTTTGTTCCATTTATTGGAGGAGTGCCAGCCCTCTTTAGGGTTCCGTATTCAACAAGGCACCCTTAAAGCTTCGCCATGTTCGTCCGTCTGTCTGTCCGCGGTTTATCTCAAGAACTTTTAGTAGGTACTAAAAAGCTGTAACTTGTCATATTACTCACGCCGACAGAGTGGTAAAATACTTTTTTTCTCGACTATCACGTTATGGTTTGGGAAATATTAAGCTTAGTGTTAATTTTTGTTAGAGTCAAGTGCCCTCCGCCCTGCGAGCTAAATGCTTGTTTGTGGATAAGTATATGAAAAAATTCACAGCATGCATCAAGAAAGTGTAGTCCTAACGACCCAAATGCAGCTGATTATGTTTTTGCGCCTGCCTCGTTGGTCTAGACGTCGGAAGCGCGACTGCTGAGCATGAGGTCCTGGGTTCGATTCCCGGGTCAGGCAAAGTGTTATTAGATTTAGATTAGATTTATTTATTTATTTCTGAGTATATGGGAGATAGAGATTATGGGTGTATGGGTATTGGGTTTTTCCATCAGGAATTCCTCAGAAGCAGTCCCCAGCCTGGATTTGTGCCCGGCTGATGGCAGTAGGCTCGCCCCCTATTACATGGGACTTAAACATAACTGGCGAAATATGGGGGTACTGCTTGGTACACCTCTGCCTAACCCTTCGGGGATTGCAAGGCGTTATGTTATGTTACGTTGTTTTTTTGCGATTACGATGTTGGTCCAATGGTCCCATGGAGACAGTTGTTCAGTTTGATTTTTATTTATTTATTCATTTCTACCAACCCGCAGGGGTGCAAGGGGTCCCATTTTCATCCTGAAAAGACCCAAGCCAACCTCACCTGCCCGTGGTGCACCCTGCTGACCAACGAACGAGGCTCTGGCGCAACGTCCACCAACCCGCATTGGACTAGCGTGGTGGACTAAAGTCCAAATCCCCCTTTTATAAACTTTCAAACCATGATAGAACAACAAAACCTCAGGCCCCAAGTGCCCGGCAGCTCTGGAGAACCTCGCGACAATGACGGTAGTCAACGGGTTCTCAGAGCTCGGGGTGCTAAGTATCCCCGGGCGAGATCGATCCTCCGTCAACGAAATCAATCAGCTACGGAAATGGACTCCGATACTAACCTAAATATCTTGACTTACAATGTACGCACTTTAATGCGGGATGAACGACTACTAGAGTTAGAAAACGCTTTAAAAAAAAAATGGGATGTTATAGGGTTATCAGAAGTGAGAAGAACGGGAGAGAATACAGAGGAAAGAGAAAATTCTATATTCTACCACTTTGGAGCCACCAGAGGACTTTATGGAATTGGTTTTTTGGTGGCTAAAAAGTGGAAGAACAATATCATAGAGTTCCTCGGATACTCGGAGAGGGTAGCAGTTCTCAAACTAAGCATCACAGACCAACATAGTTTGACCATTGTCCAAGCGTAGGCACCTACATCGTCACACAGCGATGACGAACTGGAAGAGTTTTATGATGTACTTAACAAAGCGTGCGAAGAAAATCGTAGCACCTGGAACGTCATTACTGGTGACTTTAATGCTAAGGTCGGGACAAAACAAGAGCTAGATAACCCAGAAGTTCTAGGTCCACATGGCCTTGGAACCAGAAACGATCGAGGAACTGCTCTCATCCAATTTGCGTTCGGACAAGGGTTCAGAATAATGAACAGTTATTTCCCAAAAAAGCCACAGCGTCGATGGACATGGATCTCGCCAGATGGGAGAACAAAAAACGAAATCGATTTTGTGCTTTCTTGCAGTCGTAATAATATAGTAAAAGATGTAAGTATAATAAATAAATTTAAATTTAGTTCAGATCATAGACCCGTACGCGCAAAGATTGTCCTTAATGTAAAATTAAACCGTAAAGCAGCATTAAGAAACTTAATAAAGTTGTTCTGATAACTAATATGGAGAAATTCAATTTAGAGTTGAAAAATTAATTTGATTTACTGCCGATTGATATACATCAAAGCTCCGAAACTCAATACAGTAACATTATAGAATGTATTTCAACAGCTACCAAGAAAAGTAAATGTCCAAGAACAAAACAATTTCATTAATAGACAATAGGGAAAAGTTAAAGGATAATCGAGTAGAATATAATAAAATAGATAAATTGGTTAATAGAAGTATAAGAAAAGACTTAAGAGATGGTAATACCAACATGATCAAGTCAGTTTTGGTAAGTAACACCACGTTGAGAAATGCCAAACAGGGAATCACGAAGGGAAAAACTTGGATTTCTAATCTAACTGATGAAAATGGGGTAAAACAAAGCAGTTCAACCAAAATTATCGACATAGCTACTAAAATCTACAAAAATCTTTACCAGGCTCAACACAAACAACCAAGACACTTCACTTACATTGCCCTGACACTGTTCATCCGATCAGTCCCTATGAAGTCCAAAGGGCTCTTCAGGAAATGAAATACAATAAAAGCCCTGGGATGGACGGCATAACAACAGAAGTTTTAAAGCTAGGGCGCAGTGTTCTTGTACCTCACATCACATCTTTTTTCAACACTATCTTACACTCCGGCCGTATTCCCTCTGAAATGTGTCATTCCAATATTATTTTATTACACAAGGAAGGAGGCAAAGCTGACATCTCGAACTATCGACCTATAAGCCTCATCTCACATTTATACAAATATTTATTAAAGTAATAGAGAACTGTATCGGTCCTACCCTTGACCTTCACCAACCTCCTGAACAAGCTGGATTTCGTCCCCATTTCTCCACAACCGATCATCTCCATACTATTAACCAAGTGATAGAAAAGTTCTGCGAATTAAACAAACTATTTTACCTAGCCTTTGTGGACTATGCCAAGGCATTTGATAGTATTGACCATCAGTCAGTTATTAATGCTTTCGAGTCCCAAAACGTAACGCACACCTACATTGACCTCATTGACACAATTTATCGAAACAGCTCTGCCAACATCAAGTTACATATTTCCGGTCCTAATTTTCACATAGAAAAAGGTGTCAAACAAGGCGACCCACTCTCACCAAAGCTGTTCACAAGCGCATTGCAGGAGGTTTTTTAACAAATTGCCTGATTCATAGCACTTACGAGGCGTAAATGTTAGCGGCCATCAGCTAACAAACCTCCGCTTGACATTGTGTCATGTGTATTCTCCACATCAGCTTCAGAACTTCAAAAAATGCTCCAAGATCTGAGCACAGCAAGTCTTGAGGTTGGACTTTCTATGAACAGATCCAAAACCCAGGTCATGACCAACAGCACGAAACGTAGGGTCGAGGTAGACGAGTATACATACTTGGGCCAGATAGTGTCTTTTAAAAATAGGCAGTACAAAGAAATCGAAAGACGAGTCCAAAATGCATGGAGGTCCTTTTGGGCCCTAATTGAACACATGAAGGGAAGCCTTCCAATAAAGCTGAAAAGAAAACTTATCGACATGTGCATCCTGCCCGTCCTAACCTACGGTGCACAAAGTTGGTCACTTACTGAACAACAGAAGTCCAAACTCAAGATTTGCCAGCGGGCAATGGAGCGCAGCATAATAGGTGTTAATCGGACAGATCGCGTAAGAAACCTGCGCTCCATTACTCAAGTTGCAGATGTTGGAGAATAAACAGCCAAGCTGAAGTGGGAGTGGGTTGGCCACGTAGCACGAATGCGCCCGGAGAGATGGGCAACGATTGTCACCCACTGGACACGTGTCGGAGGAAATCGCCGTCGAGGTAGACCGCGGCGAAGGTGGTGTGACGATCTGGTTTCGTTTGCGGGACGACCATGGCCAGATATCGCACAGGACACTCTCTGTCCTGTTTGGAAGGAGAAAGGGGAGGCCTTTGCCCAGCAGTGGGACACTCAAACAGGCAAAAAAAAAAAAATTGTCATTAATTACAACTATTTTTACATGCACAACCCAAAGCAATAGTGAAGCAAACTAACAACTTATTATCTATAACTGATTACATATAATGTTATCCTTGTGAATTCGCTCAGTGTACAAGCAAAAATGTCTACCTCCTCTGCTACAAGGTTAAGAGTGCGAAGCGCCCGCGTTTGAGGCGCCTCATTCAACAGATTATTGCGGCCACGAGATACAGCCAGCCGCTGAGGCCGACGTCGCCGCCACACATATATGTCGGGCACACTCAAACACACCAACTCTAATATGTTGGCGTTATGTATCTTGTCTCTAATTAATTTAAATAAATATGAGACAAGTGCGAACTCACGCCTAACTCAGCTCGTTGTATCCAACCATGCCTAATATAAACAAGGTTGGATACATAAGCGGGTAGAAAGGATTTACTCCATACTCCGAGCTTAAAATATAAAAATCTAACAAAGGACGATGACCAAATTTGATGAGACCCCCCCCCCCCCCCCTCAAACAGATCTTTCGTATGTGTTAGTAGGTTCATAAGCATCGATAAAAAGACTAGCAACCAGTTTTAACTTCAATATCCATGGGGTTTAAAAATGCCTGACGCAGGTCCTCACCGGACACGGTTGTTTCGGGAGGTTCCTGCACCGAATCGGGCGGGAGGAAACGCCCGGGTGTTTCCATTGCGAGGATCGTCCGGAGGACACGGTGCAGCATACTGTGGAGGTCTGCCCCGCTTGGGTGGAGCACCGCCGTGTCCTCGTAGCGGCGATCTCTCGCGCCCGGCCCTGGTTCAAGCCATGGTCCGGAGCGAGAGGGAATGGGAAGCCGTCACCTCCTTCTGCGAAGCAGTCATGCTAGTGAAGGAGGTGGCGGGATGTGAGAGGGAAAGAGCCTCATGTCCCAGTTGCCGCGAGAGACGCCCTGGGCGTCGTGGGTCACGTGGTGTCTCCCGGTCACCGTAGGCGCGGGCCGTTGCCGGTGGACGGCGAGTTATTGGCTAGCTCGCCGTCCGGCGGTGTTATGACGACAGGCCGTGTCGACGGCGCGTTCGTGTTCCACGCGCGCCTCAAAGAGATGTCAGCAACCACGCATGGGCCGATGCCTGCCAGGGCTGCGGGACTGTTCGAAAGAGATACCGCGGCCCTAGAACACAAATGGCAAAGAAGGAACATGGATGGGTTTTAGTCAGTACAGCGGGGAGGGGGGGGGGGGTCATTTGATGATTTCCCATCCTAAAAAAAATGGGCTTTAAAAATAACAAAGACTGTTATGTTATGCTGTTGTTCTGTTATATTAATTATCATAAATTATACTCGTTACACTATTGAGCAGTTCCGACGGTTGATTAAAATTAATGCAACGCCCTAGCCCCATGGACCGCACAATTGAAATTAATATGTGCGCAGCTTCCTACCGTCCGATTTCCTGTAATAATTGTAATTTTAATTTTATATTGTATTTTTATAATATTATTTGAATTAAAAAAATGATGATGAAATACTTTGAAAATCAAAAAATATGGTTAACAAACAGTTATTTTTTGCCAAAATGTTAGTATTAAAACATGATTTTTCTCGGAAATCGCACACTTTTGAGAGTTGTCACCACAATAAAAAATGATCACCTTACAGATGTTTTGACTGAGATACATTTTAAATCTGTTGGTCGGTGTAAGGGTTGCGGGGACGTTTTGACGTATCGTCCTTTATTTGGTATGCGCTCCAACATGAGACTATATTTAGTCTCATGTGGGGCCCAAATGACTGCATTGCATTCTAATTGGCTTCTAACCAAAGTGTTGTACAAAGCGATAATCGCCGTAATATTTGTGAAACCACGAACAGTACGTATAAGAAACCCTAAATTTCTATTGGCCTTTTTACAGCACTTGACTATATGATCACGAAACGCTAGCCCCGTGTTAAGACTAACTCCTAAGTCCCTAACCTCTGTAACCCTAATCATCGGCATCCCATCAATGTTGTAATCATGTACAATAGGACTACGTGCACGCGGGAAAATGCTGGTGACACATTTTTGGGCGTTGAATTGCAGAAGGTTTTTCTTGCTACAGGTAACTACGCTATCTAAGGCCTTTTGTAAGCGTTCACAGTCATCATCACCCCTCACTGCCAGGGATAACTTAAGATCGTCTGCAAATAATAAACAATTTGCATCTTTAACGACTTTGGACAAATCGTTTATCATAATTATAAATTGCAGAGGTCCGAGGTTATTCCCTTGGCTTAGACCAGACCACGTAAAGTACGGCTCTGACTTGTGTCCCTCGTACTCTACGTATTGCAGCCTATCCCTCATGTAACTGGTGAAGAAATGAAGTAGGTGCGGAGTGAAACCAACAGCTGCAACTGCTGCTTGAGCAACGTGTCATTATCGACTAGTTCGAATGCTTTTTTGAAGTTGAAGTATGCAGCGTCAGCTTGCCCCCCACTGTTTACAATCGGCAGCACATGAGCCATGTAACTCAGTAAGTTACATGGCACGGGTTTCGACCAATGAGGAGTCTCATTGGTCGAAACCCGTGCTGTTCATATGAGAGTTGCGATCTCACTTGCATAAAAATGCTGTTATGAATAGTGCATTCCAACACTTTAGCTGGTGATGACAGTACTGCAATAGATCTGTACCCACTAACAGTGTCATCACTGCCGGTACCGAAAGGAGGTCTTTCGGTACCGGCACGACACGAGCGGTTTTTGTGGTGGTTTTTTTTTTTTTTGGTAGTGTTTTTTTTTTCTCTGGAAACACGGCTGCCTTCAGACACTTATTGAATATATGGAGCAACGGTTCAGCCAGCACAGATCTACAGTCTCTGAGTATGTAAGGCGGAATACCGTCCGGTCCCGCGGATCTCTTCGGCGTAAGTTGTTCAAGCGCACTTTGCACATGCTTCTACTGTAATTCCTGTAGATGAATCCGCGCCGCTCCACCACCCGCCCCTTCTATCGCCGCGGCAACATTAAATTCGGCTTGACTGTTCCTGTTCCTGTACTATAAACTGAGTGAAAGTACTGAGCAAACTCTTTTACACATTGCTCACCAGACAAGACCTCCCCGTTTTTAAAAGTCCTTTGTGGATTTCGACTACCCCTTTTGGATTTTACATAGTTCTAAAATGATTTTGGGTCTTTTTGCAGTTGATTTTGAACCCTGTTGCTATGTTGTTCGTGTGCTAATTTAATCAACTGGTTTACTTTAGCCCTACATAGAGCAAACGCCTCGTACTCATCCTGGCTCTTGGTTGCCTTGTACCGTTTGTGGCAAATGGCCTTATAAGGTATGTTGCGAATTATTTCAGCAGTGTAAAACTCGCGGTAAACATACGAGCTTACACGACTTCGTTGTTTTCTGGGAACACAGTCATCTATTTTCGCATTAATTGTTTCCTAAAAATAATTTAAACTCATTTTCTCTCTAAATCAAGGTCGTAGATATCAGTCTAATCTATTAGACGAGTACAATGTTAAAAAATCAGCTTTAAACACTGTTTTAAGCTTTCACGGTTTACAACTAAACTTGTACTATATCTTCCGTGATTGTTCATTGTTGACAAACAATGAACAATCACGGAAGATATCCCGTAAGTGACAGTACAAGTTTAAAATCAGCTTTATTAAAATTGATGGTGTGTACTATCACTACCTTAAATATGGCCACACCATTCCGATGCCTACGTGCTGTATAATGAAGTTAAAAGGATAACTATCAGGGCTAGGTAGGCTTTACAAGTTAACGGGTAATATCTGTGCGGAATGTATGGAGAACATAATTTTCAACTGCAAATGTAAGTTTGTTTTTGGGATAAAATATTTAATGATTGAACCCGACTACGGAACCCTTCACTTCGCGTGTTCCGACACGCACTTGTTTTTATTTTAATTAGTATAAGTATTATTTAGTTATAGTAGGTAATTTCACGACACTATTGTTTGGTGGTGCAGCCTTCAAGTTCTTTAGCAGAATCCCATTCTTTCGAATTTTCATCGACATAGTTAAACAGTGCAAATAGTCTGAGTATAAGTAAAGAATGTGTAACACCGGATGAACATGACGAAATTCAAATTCAAATCTACTAACAATTTTAAGGTTCCTTACCCGAACGCCAAAATCCTTTGATTGGTTAATAGCTTCAATTCAATAAATCCTACCATTGACAGGATCTGAGGGTTGCGCGCTGGACAAGATGGCAAATCGACTTCTCGACTGGTTTTCGGTTCTAATGGACGAAGCGGGAGCGACAGCGCCGCCGGCGGAAGGTGAGCGAACGGTTCCGGCGACCGGACACGGAGAAAGACACGCCTTCGTACCCAACCGTAACACTCACTCCCTCCCGCAGGCTTCCCGAGCGACTGCAAGCCGGAGGTGCGCTGGATGTTCGCGCACCTCGACACGGACGGCGACGGCCTGCTGTCCGCCAGCAACCTCTACGCGCTGCGCCACGACGAGCGCGAGCGCTGCCTGCGCCCCTTCCTGGCGTCGTGCGGGGGCGGCGGGGGCGGCGGCGGCGGCGGGGGCGTGGCGCGCGCCGCCTGGTGCGCCTGCCTGCGGCGCGCGGCGCGGCCCTGCACCGCCCTGGCGCGAGCGCACCCGGCGGCCGCGGGCAGCGGCGCCTACGTGCCGGCCTGCGACGCGCGCGGCTACTACCGGCCGCGCCAGTGCCACGCCGCGCTGGCCGTGTGCTGGTGCGTGGACGCGCACGGCCAGGAGCTGCCCGGCTCGCGCACCAAGGGCGCTCCCGCCTGCCCCGGTACGTGACCGTTCGACCGTTCGGCCGAGCTCTTCTGTTGTGGGTATGCGCCGAGTGACGTGGGACAATGTGTTGCAGGCGACAAGCCCGAGGAGGGCGCGGAAGGCGCGCCGGCCGACGACGAGGACGGCGCCGGTAGCGGGGACGCCGAGCTGCGCTTCTAGCCCGACTAGCCGCCACGCGCGGCTCCCGCCCGCAGCCGATTATCAAAAAGCTAAATGTCCGATGAAACCCATAGGCTACATTTATATCATATAATTTAATCGCGAATTGCGATCGTCCGAAAGCATTACCTGACTACATTTACATAGCTTGCACTCTCCTGCACATATGGAGATGAAGAGTACGGTCTACTACATACTGGAGAAAAGAGCGGAGTTAAGAACGCTTTACAAAGGACTTATATTGTCTCCTAAATCAGATATTAGGTACATAAACGTTCCTTTTTATTGTTGTTGCGTGCACTCCGTAGTAGGCACTTACGATTTATGAATGACAGATTGTTTCAGTAAATAATTAATTAGGTACGCGTGTAACTTATTACTCGTCGTCGTCTGTATAAAATATTAACGAATTTGAACTGTAAAGTTTTATAAACTTACACTCTTAAAATGTGTAGGTAATTTACACTTGACTAATGTTATGCTTCCTTTCTCAGGACCCCAAATGAACTTAATGTACCTATTATTATTAATAATTATGGTAGTTTTATAAAGTAGGAAATTATAATGTACCTATCTATTAAAGCATTAAGTAGATGGGTACCTACCTACATTTGTTATATGCCATCAGGTATTTGTATTTGACACAGCTTGTAAAACTGTCCAGGGAGTAGGTACTCAACTTGGCCTAAGTAATAGCTTACCTATGTTATAGGTGTTTAATTTTAGTGTTTGACCGTCCCTCAAAATATCAGGAATTAGTTGATTAATACTTTACGTACACATTAGGTAATTTAATGGGTACTAATGTTATCAAACGACCTGTGAACAGATGGAGAGCACAAAATAAATAATTTGTTGTAGGTATACTTAGTAGATATCTTGTAATGCCCACTTATGTCATGTAGCTATTTGTACCTTATATATGTACATTCCATAGGGCTGGCCATCTTACACTAAATGTAGACTTATTTTGATTGATATGGGGTATGAAATGTTATGTGGTCGTGTTGTGTACAAGGAATGTACACTATACAAGGCAGAAAGAAAACATGTTGGAGAAAAAGGATCTTATGTTAATTACACAAAATTAACAACACATTTGCTTGCTTAGGTACCTACCTACTTACATACATTTACTGACTAGGTAGGTAAGCAAACTAAATCTGCATTTTTTGCTTTGTTAAAAATGGCTTGCCTCAGTTGGGAATTTAACTAATTGCATAATAATCAGCCTATAATGTTCCCACAGCTGGGACACAGGTCTTCTTCATTTCATCCTACACTTCTACAGCTAATGGGAGGGAAATGGCAATTAGTACGGAATTATATTATATTGCACTGAAGTGGTCTGGCTCGATGCAAATGTAGGATCTAAGTGTGGCTGCATGCTCTCAAGTGTTGGGAGAATGTTATATAGGCATATATAACATTCTCCCAACTCTACCATACCAACCATAAACATACATGGGTAGTCATGTTCAAGGCTCCAGCCTTGTTTAGAAGATTCATAAACCTATATTTACTCAGATTTAGTAACTATGACAACTTAGCTTATGAATATTTGATATTACTAGAGTTATACTAGTGTGTGGCGTGCAGGTGTCGGCTCCTCACCTCTGTTCTATGTTGTTCCAGTGTCGTAGTGAGCGAGCCAGTGAGGCCCTACAGGTCATTGTGCTGTTATATTTTACTATTTCTTATGAATGTGTTGTAATTAGATATATTATAGTATCTTATTTTAACTTGTAAGTACAGGTAGCTATTAAAATCACATTAGTTAGAGAATTATTTGCACTTTTTTAAATCTGTCACTGTACTTTAATAAATCAATAAAAGCTATTGGTTGTATTTTCCTTATTACCTATTAACAAAAGTTACAGTTTTGTGAATGTCAGGAAAGTTAAAATTTCAACATAGATTACCTATTTGTAAACGAAACTGCTAAGCATGGGGTACTGGTTCAGGCAAAATATTAATAAAAAAAAAAACTTAATTCTGACAAAATATCTTTTTTTTAAGACTCAAGTCTTGTTTCTCTTTTTTAATGTTTATCTGGTCAGGTCTGTTTGTTTGGTCTTATCATTGGTTTTATCCACTACAAAAGGAATTTCTCAATAGCAGTCTACAATTTGGGAGTGTTAATGTGATCTGAATGGACCACGGGCAGAGTAATGTGTAGAGGAGGAATGTAGAAGGTGCAAATTCAGGTACGAACGAGCGGCACACGCCGTGGAGGTCTGGGTAGTCACAGATACTCCATATTTGTATACTCTCTGACAGTGCCTCAGTTCTTCAATCCTTAAAGGGAAACCAGATCAAGTTGAGACTAATAATATCCTAGAACGCGTTACAGTACTTAACCGTAACACAGTGACACTACCATGGATTAAAGGATACAGTGGATCATTTGGAAACGATGCAACTGATGAATTCGCCAGAAGGGGTTAGGAGGAAACGGTAGCGCATGTACTCTTCGAGTGCACCGGCGTCACCCAGATCCGCAAGCTCTTGGAACACCAAGATCCCTTGTGGATGTCCTGAGAAGACTGGGAAGATTGATCTGCTTCTGGAGGGAGGTGGGCTGGTTGGAATAACTGCCGCCATGACATGAAATGACTTACAATGGTCCACTTTAAGGACTAAGTGCGGAAACCCTATTGAAGAACATAGATAGCATGCTTGTCACTTGTCGAACGACCAAAAAGATGACAACTATTACAGTCCACTCTGCTGAAAGGAAGACTCAGTCCGCAATTTTGCGCTACGTACACATGCCACTGACAAAGGGTAGGTTCAAAGAAACACGAAATCAATAACACTGTAACTTATATATTGTAATTACATAAATTCTAAATAAATAGGTATACAATCCACGTTTAATTTGCTAGCTTCATGTCACGATTTACTTCTCCACTTCTTCATTCTTGAATTTTCCTCCGTAGAAGGGGATGTTAGCACAGAACAGTCTCCAGTCCGTGAAGTAAAGGAGACCGACGAAAGCCGCGCCTCCGAAGCCGGCCGCTGATGTGGCGAACGATGCGGCGATTTCAACATGTTTCTTTCCGAAACGGCCCAACATTTTGTTAGTTTTCGGAGATAACCCCCACTCAGCAATTAGTTACGTAAAGTTCGAGTTACACTTCAAAATTTCCAAGATCTATGGAAAATACATTATGACAGTTCTAAGTCCAGTGTTGCCAACATGCCAAGACGAAGTTTTCTTGCCCATAGATTATGCACCTCTATTAGAACTGATGCAGATTTCACCGCAACGCAAAAATCCGAGCCCTACCCTAACCTTAGTGTTTATTTATTTATTTTATTCAATATAGGTCAATAAATACAAAGAATAGTAATAATAAGAATGTTGTCTAGGTCCAATGAGATGCAGACTATTTGACATTTTTTTGTCGAGAAGAAATGTTTCTACCCCCAAATGTCAAAGGTGGAGAAAAAATTGTCGTCATGCTTGACGTTGTAGACTAATGAACAATTCTTAAAATAATTCCCATTTTTTTTTTGTACTTACTGCATTATGTATGTCCTTTATTCATTATTTTTCTTATCTAATACATTTTTAAAAACAAAAGTAAATAAAACATTTAAAAATATAAAAAATAGATGGCCCATCGGCATCAGGAACAAGGTCCAGGCTGCCGGTATTCAAGGCTCCAGAGAGAGGAACCGCTTCACAATGCGTGCGTGTCAGTTCAGAAAGCAGTACTCAGGAGTACTGCTTTCTGAATCAAGCCCTAAAACACAAAACAAATATACTTACATTATTTATAAAAGTGAAGTAAGACTAAAGTATTACGAGCTATTTATAAAACTACCTATCTTTATTAAATTAAACGTTTTCATTTGTAACTGTACAATTATCTTTTGGCGCGTGGCTAAAATCAGAACTAACAAAACCGTTCCTTCTTCAGATTTTATTCACATAAAATCACTACATAGTATAATACAAAGTCGCTTCCCGCTGTCTGTCTGTCCCCATGTATGCTTAGATCTTGTGAGTGATTCAAGAGGAAGGTTTATATGTATATATTGCACCCGTGCAAAGCCGAGGCGGGTCGCTAGTAATCAATAAAAAAACTAATATTAATACAAGAAAATAAACATTTTAGAACATCACAAGCTATAAACACACAGTAGAATATTAGATATTGTCTCTAGCATTCCATCAATTCACAGACGACTTCGTTTTCGCTCTTCTTCAGCAAATCCCGCAAAGGAGATGTTTCATTTTCGGCCATAAGATGTACATTTATTGGAAAAGAGGAAAAAATACCACGAACGTAGGAAAAATACTCTTTCGTGAATTTAGGCCTGATTTGCTATGTACAAAAAATAATAGCTTTTCAATTATTGCCATATTCTATTCAACATGGCGTCTTAACAGTTTGCTTAGTCTGCTTTCGTTCTGAAATCATAATATAATATCACGTCGACGTTAAATTTGAAAACTATGTTTTTTTGTTATTAATGCTTATTATTATTCTTTTATACATCATTTTCAACATAAGCATGTGTGATGATTTCATCATTAAGCAATATATTAGGTAAGTACTACTTTTCTGGAGTATAATTCTGAACGAAAACAAATGACATTTTGTTGTGGCAAAACCCGTCAGACATTCAGTCATTCATGACTATAAACCTTAATAGATGTATTATATTTTAGATACTTCCTGGAGATCGAGTTTGTTATGCATGCTGGGTATCTGCTAGAAGAAATGTGCAGCGTGCAACCAATCCTCATCTAAATAGAAGAAATGTTTGTGTTGCATGTTCAATTTCTATAGTAAGAAGGCGAACGATTGATGACGTTTTGGTAAGAGAAGAAGAAGAATAAAGTTTTGAAAGCCGATTTGTTGTTTCATTTATTTGTATGTAGGATACCTACTTGTTCTACAATAAAGTTTTTTCTTTTCATGTAATCATAGGTACCTACTTACCAATCCATCCAATCATTACAGTGTCTTCATAGTGTATCCTTATGTATATTAGACAAATGAGACCCATTTTCCAGGGGATATGTAGGTATTGAAATAGAATAGAATTTCTCTTTATTTGAGTATTCATGACTCAAAAACTGTTAGTAAAACTACTTACGACTATGCAAACAGCACAACAAACAACGGTAGATAATTGCACTACAGCAACCCACATAAACAGTCCAGGCGACTAGCAATCATGCTTAAGATACTGTTTGTGCTGCCCCACACCCTGCGCGCCAGGGAAGCGCACCTTTTACACATTGTTGCGTAAAAACAATCCACATGCGCATCTGTGAACATCCCCGACCCCGACGCACTACAAAAGCGGGGCAGACGCACTACAAAAGCGGGGCAGCCCCACCAGCATCCTAAAGGCGTTATTATACTGAACGCGGAGAGCACTGTACGATCTTTGTGAACATCTAGCCCACAGGCTGCACGTGTATAGTGAATTACAGTAGGCTCGAAATAAACAACGTGTTTGCCTCTAACAGGGATTCAACACATTATTAACTTTTATAACCATAATAATCAAGATTAGCTGAAACACCACATAGAAATGGTTCAAAAGATTTGATCATGCCTTGGTGAGCTACATTTGTGGTGAGCCACGTTTTATCATGTTTTGATAAGAGAACAAAAACTTAAATAAGTAAGTATCGAAGAAAAAGAATTATTATCAAACAGCTTCTAGGTTATGTAAACGTCATTTCTACAACCTGTCATGGCTGTCATAACTCTCACGACAAACGTCAAACATTTTTAATTTTTATTTTGTACAATAAAAACGATGTAATATTATGTATAAAATGTTTCTTTATTCTATTCAGAGGTTTGTTTCCCAGCTTTTCTGATATGTAAAGGTTATGGCCGGAGTCCCATACAAAAATGAAACATTACCTTTACAAAAACCGTCATCATCATCATCATTTCAGCCGAAAGACGTCCACTACAAAAACCGTATCCTGTGTCAAATAAACCGCTAATTATAAAAAGTTCTCTGTATTGTAACGCTCAAAGGGCATCGGTGTACAACTGAAGCTTGATAATCACCGCCGATCAATAAGATAGCCAATAGCCCTGCTGGATGGGCAATTTGACCGTTCCGATTTAATCTATGCATATGAAATTCAAAGTCCTGACTGACTGACTGATATATCAACGCACAGCCTAAAGCGCTGGTATACTAATACCGTATTCTTTGAGAAGAGGAGGCATCCACTAAAAAGGGTTTTTCAAAATTCCACCCCTAAGAGGTTGAAATGAGGGGTTGAATTTTCTGTGAAACTTTATATTCTCTAGGTCGATTGACTCGAAAATTGGTGTACACACTCTGCAATTTATTAAAATTATGAGACATATGTATCACAATTTTTCCAAAATCATCCCTCAACATAGTTAAATAGAGCTTCGAAACTTACGTAGACGGGCGCATGGCACGCAACTACTGGTGTGGCACAGGGCGTGCGAGGCGCGGGAGTATTTACCTATTAGTAAGTTGGCAGGATTTTTCTGACGTGTCTATAAATATATGTGAAATCCCAATTTTCGCGTTGGCTCGTGATACGCGACATTGATATAAAATAGTATGTAATAGTATCCTACTTCCTAATAGCCTATCCTAATAAACTAATATTATTAATGCGAAAGTTTGTGAGGATGGATGGATGGATGTTTGTTACTCTAACGCAAAAACTACAGACCGGATTTGAAATTTGGCACACAGATAGTTTATAACCTGGAATAACACATAGGATACTTTTACGAAGCTGTGGGCATAAGCTAGTAGAAGGATATGACCCTAATATGACCACAACATGATTATGACGAATACACGAATATGACACCATAAAAATTATTATGTTATTGACTATACAATGAATACTGAAGACGTAGCTCTGGTCTAAAATAAAATTAAAACAAGGTTTATACTACTAAGGCCGTGGCTGCGGCCTCATATACAATTGGACAACTGATAAGCACTGAAGACGAGGCCGTATAGTCCAAGACCTTAGCCTGCCCGAACAGGGTGAAGGAAAAAAAAAATGAAACGTCAAAGTCTTGAAGTGAAGTGTGTGTGAAGCTGTTTGTTATTGTTATAGTTAGCTTAGTTAGCTAGCGTCTTTCTTGGACTATCCGAGAAATCATTAAAATCATCGTAAAATCGATATACAGTGTCCCAAGGCAGGCATTTAAGGCAGGTCGTGAGTATTGACGAGCGGGCCGAGCGGCTCTATTCCTGTGCACTGCGGCGGCGGCGCGACCGCAATCAATCACGGTGTTCGCGATGTGGGACTCGTCGGCGTTCCTGGGCGCTCTGACGCCCAAGTTCTACGTGGCGCTGACGGGCACGTCGTCGCTGATCTCGGGGCTGATCCTGATCTTCGAGTGGTGGTACTTCCGCAAGTATGGCACGTCGTTCATCGAGCAGGTGTCGCTGACGCACCTGGGCCCGTGGCTGGGCGGTGGCGGCGCCAGCTCGGAGCCGGACGCGGCAGACTGCAAGGTGTGGCGCAACCCGCTGTCGCTGCTGCGCGGTGCGGAGTACGGGCGCCTGTGGAGCGCCGCGCGCCGGGCGCCGCTCACCTACTACGACATGAACCTGTCGGCGCAGGAGCACCAGGCCTGGTTCGGCTGTGGCGCTGAGGTACACGCTCACATTCATCATACTATTTCATTGCATTACACAATGGCTTTAAATTGTAAAAAAGCTATTTTAACAGTAAAATAATAAAAAATCCTCAGCACCATACCTGTTACTGTGATAGATGTATCAACCCAGATCACATTCTACTCATGTGCTACAAGAAGCTGCATGACCTTGGGCCTGTGTTGCAGTTTCTAGCTTGTCTTAAAATGAAAATCCAATCAACAAAAACATTTTATTGTAACATAAAGTTAATCAATTCATACATATAATCAAGGCCACAAAAGGGATGAATGAAAGGCATTTGCATGTGACGGAGATGAGAATGCTAAGAGGAATGTGTGGTGTTATGCAAATGGATAAAATAAGAAATGAGTATATAAGAGGAAGTCTGAAAGTGGCGCCGGTGACTGAAAAGTTGTGTGGTGATGCGGAGGAATGAGAAAAATGTTGTGAGGATAGTTTTGAGTATGAATGTTGATGGGTATATGAGTAGAGGAAGACCAAAGAAACGATGGATGGACTGTATAAAGAATGATATGGCAAGAAAGGAGGTGTCGGATGAGATGACGAGTAATAGAGAAGTATGGAAGAAGAAGACATGCTGCGCCGACCCCAAATGAATTGGGATAAGGGCAAGAGAATGATTATAAAGTTAATCAATTAAATAGAAAAGACGTGTAAAATATCAATAACACCTTCAGTTAATGCATGTATTTAATGAATTACATTTTTTCAGTTGGAATGTATTTTGCTCTTTTATAATTATTATCATTCAATAATATTATACAATAACACCTTTGCCATGAAAAAATTATAAAATTTGTTCACATCAGGGAATTTTCACCCCTACGAGGTTCCCTTACCTGGAGCATGTGTCAGTTCAGATTCGAGTGTTCATCAGTGAGTGAGAAGTCCCAAGCTTTATAGTACAAGTGGTATTAAAACAACCTGTAATAATACCACTTGGCTAAGAAGCTTGATTTTCGACCACAGTGAGTTCTGGCAATGAAGAAATGCTACGACTTCTGAGGTTCAACCAGCCATGATACAATACAGTACAGGATAGTTTTGACAATCATTGGCTTCTACTGTGCTCGATATTGATAGTGGTATTGTTGAATTAAAGACTTCGTATCGGTAGTGCAACAACTGAAATTCGAACTCACGAGTTCACACATCTGCTCCTCTATCTGATGTCATCAGCGTACGACGTACACAGGGGTGGCAGAGTTACGAACTGTGCACACGTTATCTGTCCCCGTACGTGTGCGCAGGGCCCGGCGGAGGAGGCGATGGCGCGCGCGTGGCGCGAGCGCGAGCCCGGCGCACGCGTGGCGGCCGCCCGCGCCGCGCTCGGCGTGCGCGCCGACTGCGCCGCCGCGCTGCTGCTGCTGGCCGAGGAGGACGCGCCCACCGTGCACGAGGCCGAGCGCGTGCTGCGTCGCGCCTGGCGCGCCGCCGAGTCGGCCTGGCGCCACTCGGCCGCCGGCGGCGCCGCCAGCGCGGCCGAGGCGCGGCGCGACGCGGCCGTGCTGGCGCACGTGAAGCGCCGCGCCGCCATGTGCGCGCGCCGGCTGGGCCGCCTGCGCGACGCCGCGCGCTTGTTCCGCGAGCTGGCGCGCGACGCGCCGCCCGCGCTGCACGCGCTGGCGCTGCACGAGAACCTCATCGAGGTGCTGCTGGAACAGAAGGCCTACGCGGACGTGCAGGTATTCATACTATTAAACCAAAGCACCTTTGGTTCTGCACTTTTCTAGTCCAATGGATAGGTTAAGGGAAGAGGACAGAAAATCTGTTTTAGATAAACATTTAAAACAGATTTATTTTGTTGTAAATACACAGGGTGGAAGGGACACCGACGCCAAAACTGTTACCACGAACATATACTAATACTAATATACTAATAATACAAATCTATACTTTTTATAATATTATAATAATATATAATTATGTCGCCGCAAGAGTGTCTATCTGCTACGAATATTAGTTAATCTAATTATTAACCAACTTATAATGTCTCATCTATATTTAATATTATAAAGCTGAAGAGTTTGTTTGTTTGTTTGTTTGTTTACTTGAACGCGCTAATCTCAGGAACTACTGGTTCGATTTGAAAAATTATTTTAGTGTTGGATAGCCCATTTATCGAGGAAGGTTATAGGCTATAAAATTTTACGCGGACGAAGGTCGCGGGCAACAGCTAGTCCATCATAATATTGAACCTGCCCTCTGTGGGTTGACTATCACTTATTTACTCATTTAAATTCCGACTACCAATCATACCCACGGACTTGCCTTTTCAGTTCAAATGACTCCAAACACATGGCCAGACATTGAACGACGCCTGCATTGCCCTAACTGTTCAATATTTTTCACACAACCATTTGAATGTTTCTGGCACGTTTGATATCAAAACTTAATAGTTAGGTTCTTATTTGGTTCTTATCCTAAAGAAGTCATTAATGTAGTATATCAAGAAATATCTTAAAACATTACTTTTATAGACTCATTTTCTGCCTCTCTATCATCACTACATATTATTATAAGACTAGCTGTGCCCGCACAATATAACAACAGGTTGAGAAAGATCTAAGGCCCCGCGGACGAAGTCGCGGGCACAGCTAGTTCAGTATATAATTCTGATGACACATAGAAATTTATCATTGGCTATTAAAAAAAAAAATCTACAAAAACACGGTCAATATGTTTAGAACAGCTGATTTTTTTTTTAATAACCGATGAATAATTTCTGTGGGGGGACTCAGAATGCTATATTGAATACGTGGTAACCGTTTTCGTGTCGGTGTCCCTTCCACCCTGTATACATAATTTGAATCGTCGATCATTGTGGCCGCAGGCCGTGCTGGCGCGCTACGATGACGTGGGGCTGCCGCGCTCCGCGTGCGTGTGCTACACCGCCGCGCTGCTGCGGGCGCGGGCCGCGGGCGGGGGGGCGGCGAGCGCGGGCGGCGCGGGGCGCGGCGCGGCCGAGCTGGGCGCGCTGGAGGCCATGCGCCGCGCCATCGAGTTCAACCCGCACGTGCCCGAGTACCTGCTGGAGCTGCGGCCGCTGACCCTGCCGCCCGAGCACGTGCTGCGGCGCGGCGACAGCGAGGCGCTGGCCTACGCCTTCTTCCACCTGCGGCATTGGCGCGCGTGCGCCGGCGCGCTGCGCCTGCTGGGCGCGGCGTGGGCGGCGGCGGAGCGCGGCGCGGGCGGCGCGGGCGGCGCGTGCGCGGCGTGCGCGGACCGCGAGTTGCTGCCGCAGCACCACGCGCTGTCCGTGTTCCCGCGCCGGCGCGCGCCCGCGCTGCTGCCGCTGGCGGCGGCGCTGTGCGCGGCCACGGCGCTGCTGGCGCTGTTGGCACACCGCTGGCCGGCGCACGCGCACGCGGTGGCGCGCGCCGCGGCGCAGGGGCTGGACCCGCGGCGCTTGCACACGCTGCTGGCGGCCGTGTGACGTGTGACGTGTGACGTGTTACGTGTTACGTGTGACGTGTGACGTGTTACGTGTTACGTGTTACGTGTGACGCGGGGCTAGTTGTTAAGTGTACAGCGATGTTGCATTTTCTTTGATCTGCATTTAATGCATACCCCATACTTAATATTAATTATAAATGCGAAAGTAAGTTTGTTTGTTTGTTACTTTTTCACGCCTAAACCACTGAACCGATATACGTTGTCAGATATACAGTAACTAAATGGTGAATAATATTTAGAAACGGGAACAATTTTTTTTTGTGTTGTGGACGTTTTAGTGCAGGCGCTAAAAAAAGTTTTTTTTCTGTAGCCTATGCGGTTCCACTGCTAGGCAAAGGCCCCAAATCCTTCCAGGAGTTTTTATCCCGGGTAAAAAGAAGTGCAGTGTGCAAAATGGACCCTTGAGGAATTGTTCTAAGTTCACAAAAACCTACAGATCGTGATTAGTAGTCGCCAGAAAATCCAAATCATTATCATCTGCTTAGCCCGGTGCCGGTCGGACGATGCAATTTATATTGGCTGACCATCGGTATCTCAGTAGCTTCTACGTGCCCGCCTTGTTGAAGATGGACGCGTCCTGTGCGAGAACATTGATGTGATAAGGCTTCTGTTATATTCCTGAGGGAATTCAAAACTTCAAACATACGAGCCGCAACAACTACGGAACAACCTTCCACAAAACACAAAATATGCCTGATAAGCAGCAAGACATCTAACAGATTAAAGAACTAATTTACGTAATTATGAAAACTGCCATTATCGAAAACCCACATGCGGATTGCGGCAAATTCTTCACTAAATTGAGGGAAAAGTGCAAAACTTTACGCACTCAGACTTCTGTGTTATTTACATTGGCGAGGAAGACTTTCAGAAAACACACAACTATTTAGAATTAGTGATGTTTGTAAGAGAAAAGTTAATGGAATAGAGTCATACAAATTTTATAATTTGCTTACCAACGTTTAAATACATGATAGATGCTAACTTAATGTATAACAGCCGGGTAGAAACATTCAATAACCTCATTTACTTGGACATAAACACATGTAACTATGCATATTTACTTGACTCAAATTCTAATCTATTTTATGACTATGATACTTACAGCTAACGATATGGAACCTTAAATAACAGTGGCTTAAATATAGTTATGTCAGATTTACAAGACCTCTTAGCCTCTTCTCTTCTTAGCCTATGCAATCTGAATGCTACGCACTCGGGGGAGGACCCTCAAAATCATAGTCAACACGAATTTTCTAATAATTCACAACAGTCAAATTCTCAGTTTTTTCGTTAACTACCTTAACATCTTACGCCAGAACATAGCTGGTTTGATTAATAAATCCGATACAGTAACTGTAAAATTGGTAGAATTAATCAACAAGGGGACAGGTATGGATGTTGTTTGTGTTACAGAACACTTCATACAAACAGGGTATGAGGATTTATTGCATATTCCCAATTTTTGTCCAGCTGCTTTCTTTTCGAGAAATACAAAGAGAGGAGGAACAGGTATACTCGTAAGAGTAGGATTACAGTTTGGAGAAATATCGGATATAGCAAAGCAAATCAGTTTCAGGCATCTTTGAATGATGCGCTGTGGAAATAATAGCTTATAGAATAATTATTATTTGTGTCTATAGAATCCCAAAATATAATTACGTAGTATTTTATGATAAGTTGGATTATATCTTAAATAAAGTGTGTCTATCTTCAAATAAGAAGGTCGTCTTGTGTGGAGATTTTAACATAAATGTATTGATAAGAAACAAAACTACATTAGAACTTGAATATTTTCTTATGAAGTACAATTTAAAACTGGCGCTTCACTAGGTTTAAAAGTCAAACCTGTAGAGACAACTTTGCTCACAACTATCGGAACGAATGTAAAGCTGAAGTTGTAGATCTGGTCCTTTCCGATCATACTTCCCAAATACTTAAAGTCCCTATAAACAAAACTTGCAAATTAAAATATTGGAAAACAAAAAAACAGGTAATATGCATGGAAAATCTAATTACTTTCAAAAGACATCTCAGCTCGCTATCATTTATGCAAGTACATAATGCTAATGACGCTAACGAAGCTTTTGACATGTTCATGGATGATTTCTCCTTTTTATATAGATTGTTTTCCTGAGAAAATTATAACCATTCCAACTAGCAAGAAAACGAAATGGATTTCTCACGGAATAAAAATTTGTAGTAATAAGCAATGGCAGTTACTTTGGGCATATCGACTAAACTCAGACTCAAAAAATAAATTAGTCCTTAAAAACTACACCAAACGTTATAGAAAAATTATAAACTTGACACAAAAGGCACAAAACAATAATTTCATAAACACAGCCCAAAATAAATCAAAAGCCACCTGGCAAATAATAAATAAAACTAAATTTAGGCTGCCGCAGGAACCTATAGTGTGCGTGAATAGAGACAATTTGACATTTACAGACCCCATGGACATTGCAAACGAGTTTAACAATTATTTTATTGACACAATTGAGAATAATATTAAAGCTGACATCACATCGAATAATTCACCTTTAAATAATAATACCTTAAATTCACTATTTATGCAACCCGTTACCGTTGACGACATAATAAAAATAATTTGCAACCTTAAAAACACGAATACTGTTGGATACGATAGAGTTTCCACAAAAGTATTAAAATTTACTAAACAACTAATAGCATCTCCATTAGCTCATATAATTAACCTGTGCATAGCTGATGGCATTTTTCCGGACAAGCTTAAAAAAGTTATTATAAAACCTCTTTATAAAAAAGATGACAAAACTAATTTAAAAAATTACAGGCCGATTGCAAAAATTCCGTTTATTTCTAAAATTATTGAGAAAGTTATCTATAACTCTTTATATGCCTATTTCGAAAAGTACAAACTATTTTGCAAAGAACAAAAGGGTTTCCGTAAGAACACTACGATTAATATGGCACTATTTGACTTGTTGGCTAATGTCATGTCATCTGTAGATAGGAGAAATCCAGTCTGTGCAATTTACACTGACATGACAAAGGCTTTTGACTACGTGGATCATAAGATTCTGTTGCACAAATTACATAGCTATGGTATAAGAGGGAACATCTTAAAGTTAATAGAATCATTCTTAAGTAATAGAGTACAATGCTCAGAAGTTTATATGTCCAAAAAGCAAATTAGAAACCATATTATTACTTAGACAGAAAACGGGATATTTACCATGTTTACTATTGTTGTCGAGTTTTTTGTTTGTTTGTTTTTAGAAACCATATATGTATCAAAACCAACACTCGTAAAATATGGCGTCCCACAGGGTAGCGTACTGGGTCCGCCGCTTTTATTGATATACATAAACGATCTCCTGAAAGCAACAACCAACCAAATGGTTCTTTTTGCAGATGATAGTACCGCTATAATAAAATGTACTTATACAAATAATTACAAGAATGACATCAATACTTGCTTACATGACATCATAAATTGGCTAAATAATAATAATTTGGTTATAAACCTGACTAAAACAAAAGTCATGCATTTTTATCAACGATGTCCAAACCCAAAGGTTAACATTTCCTACAATGGCTGTGATATTGAAGAAGCTAATAAAGCTAAGTTCTTAGGCATTATAATCGATAACCAACTTACATGGAAGCCTCATGTTGAAGAATTATGTAAGAAACTTAGCAAATCCGCATATGCTCTATTTCAACTCTCAAAAAAAGTTAACGGTCAGGCACTTTTAGCAGCGTACCATGGACTGGTTGCCTCTGTATTGCGGTATGGCATTATTTTCTGGGGTCAGTCCACTGATAGGGAGCCAGCTCCCTATCAGTGGATGCATCGCTTCTGCAACCTAAATACCAGTATTTAGGTTGCAGAAGCGATGCATCAGGTCAATGTGCGGTCTTAAGACAATTGATAGCTGTGTGCCCTATTTTAAATCATTGAACATTTTAACTTTGCCCTCTTTGTTTATAATAGAAACGGCTTTGTTTGTGAAAAGTAATCCAAATCTCTTTCAAAAATTATCAGAGGTCACAAAAAATCCAATACGGACTCAAGACCAAATTATGTCAAGTGAAATGTAAAACCTCACTAATGCAAAAAAGTTTTTTTGCTATCGCCCCACGCATATATAATAAAGTACCCAATGTTATAAAAAACATGACTGTATTAAAATTTAAAAGGGCGCTAAAGGAAATTTTAATTATGAAAAGCTATTATTCAAGTTGGCATAATATTATTCCGTTTGACATTACTGATAATATTTTTTATTACTTTGACCATATTGACATATTTTTTATTGTATACAATTCTAATGACATGCCCTTTATTTTATATTTATAATTGTAAACAAACCATTTGCATGCCCATGTGACGGCAAAATGTGGAGAACCTCATTATGAAAGAACATC
Source organism: Noctua fimbriata (assembly GCA_905163415.1). NCBI lineage: Eukaryota > Metazoa > Arthropoda > Insecta > Lepidoptera > Noctuidae > Noctua > Noctua fimbriata. Next base: position 19,971,465 of record LR990927.1, on the reverse strand, counting down.
TATGTACCTATTACCCATGTTTGCAAAGAAATAAATGATTTGATTTGATTTGAAAAAAAAAATAGTTCGACGATCAATTTGACATGCAGCAATATGCCGCCGCTGATAAATGATCTTCTTAACTCATACTTACCAGCGGTAGTTCATCGTTATCTGCCTAGCCCTTTCCTAACTATGTTGGTGTCTGCTTCCAGTCTAACCGGATGCTCCTGAATACCAGTGTTTTACATGGAGCGACTGCTTTTCTCACCTGCACAACCCAGTTAGTACTGTTTAATACGATACCCCTAGGTAAGACTCAGACTTTCGGGCCACTGACTACCTACACGAACTACATGGGACCAACGGCATAATGTGCTTTCCAAGGCACGGAGGAAGCTCGGTATGTAATGGGTGGTCACCAAACCACTGACCAACCTAGGCAATCGCGGATTAACCTAAAGATCGATTCGAGCGCCTGTTATTATTTAGCCATGAGCTCCTCCAAAAAATGCTAATAACAGACAATTACATCCGAACTTAGGTAAATCAATGTAAACAGGTTGATTTTTACCCGACTGCGGCGAAGCCCAAAAGGAGGGTTATGTGTTTGACCTGTATGTATGTATGACTGTTTCTGTATACCCTCGTAACTCCTAAACAGATGAACGTGTTTGGATAAATTTTACGTCGTTAGATTCGTCTAGGTACGCCAATGTACATACGTTTTACATTTAACAATAAAAATATACAGGTTAGGGTTCTTATGTAGGTACCAATTACAGGTGTACACAACATTCTCTTATGTACAATATAGCTATATTATACTAAAATTAAAGAAATAAAACGTAACATTAAATAGAAAACAAAACATCTTTGCCTTAAAATAAAGAAGAGATCATAAAACTGACTTACACTAATGTTAAGCTATGACGAAGCGCGCGAGCAGTGCCATCTAAGTATGTTATTTGCAAGTTTGGTCGTTGTGTCGCACCGCTAGCACGGATTGCATTGTTGATTCAAAACATAAATTAGATTACTGCTATTAAAGTGTCTAATTTACCCAAACCCTTCAGGTTATGGGCCCAGGGACTGTCAGTGAGTGAAAAACAGGACATATTAGTGAACAATTGCAGTGATTTGAACCAAAACAGTTCGTCGTAATTAAAGTTATAAACGCGTGTAGTTAAGTGAAGGTTAATTCGCAGACTTTCAAGTTACGTTCGCCGTCGCCGTTTGTTTACTACATTTTTTGTTACGAAGATTTTTATTAATTGCTATTGTTTTGTTTTTCGAGTTGAAGAAACTTCATTATGGCTACATCTAGATTGATCGACTTACTGATGATAATTATGATACATGGAAAATTCACATGCGGGCTATATTAATTAAAAATGACTTATGGGAGTTTGTTTCGGGATTATTACCCAAACTGCAGTTAAATGATCCAAAATATGCTGAATGGTTGAAAATGGACAGAAAAACCACAGCCGACATACTGTTAGCGGTAAGTCCAAGTGAATTAGCCGCATTGGATGGTTTGGAAAGTTCCAAGGCCATTTGGGAAAAACTGAAATCTATGTATCAGTCGAGTGGTCCTGCTAGAAAGGCCTCCTTGTTGAAGAAACTGGTACTGACTCGTATGCAAGAAGATGATGATTTGAAGAAACACATCTCGGAATTTTTTGATGCAGTTAAGAAATTGAGAGAAATCGGTTTAATAGTTATAGACGAACTATTAGCCATATTATTGTTGTACAGTTTACCGGATTCATTCGCCATGTTTAGAACGGCAATGGAATCACTCGATGTTTTACCATCAACGGAAACGTTAAAAGTGAAGATTATCGAGGATCATGAAGCTCGTAAGTCCAAGACAGCTGATCAGGGGGCTATGTTCGTCAAACGTATCAATAAAATTAAAAATGCCAATCTGAAGAAGAATCATGACAAGGACAACCACGGCAATAAAACTAATTTTAAATGTCATCGTTGTGGTCGTCGTGGGCATTTTGCGAGAGACTGCAGAACTAAGTATATCAACAAGAATAAAAAAAGTGCACAAAGTTTGGAAAATAGAGACGACAAAGAGCAAAAGACAACAATGCTATTGAGTACTACCGAAGAGGTTATGCAAGGTGAGAAAGTAAATCCTATTTGGAGCATTGACAGTGGATGCACAGGTCATATGTGCAATGAGAAGCAAATGATCGAGAATTTTACGCGTCTAGATTCAGAGCTAAATTTTGCTAATAGCGACAGAACACAAATTACTGGGACTGGTAAGGTCTAGATTTCTGTAGACACGGGCAGTGAAGAACGCCAGATTAATATAGAAAAAGTGTTCTACGTATCCGATTTACGAACAAACCTATTATCAGTGGCTAAGGTGACAGATCGCGGGTTCGAGGTTCACTTTAGGAAGAATGATGCGATTGTGATTGATGACAATGATAAAATTCATATGCGTGCAGAAAGAGGTGGAAATCTGTACCATGTTCGAATGAGTAAGAATTCTATTAATAATATTGAAGCAGTTAAGAATTCAATTGACATGTGGCACCAACGACTCGGGCACCTCAACGAACGCGACTTGAAAACCATAGTTTTCAAGTCGCGTTCGTTGAGGTGCCCCGGTGCGAAGAATAGTTTAGTACACGGGCTAACATTCAAGGATGGCGAAAAGTTGTCCAAATGTGAGATTTGTATTAGTGGAAAACAGACTTGCACACCTTTTCCAAAGAAAGGAGAAGATGGTACCACCGAATTACTAGAAATAGTGCATAGTGATGTTTGTGGCCCCATGAATCATCAGTCGTATGGCGGTAAAAAATATTTTGTTACTTTCATTGATGATAAATCCAAATGGTGTGAAATCTACTTCATTGCTAGTAAAAGTGACGTCTTAAGCGTGTTCAAAACTTACAAAGCCTATGCAGAGAATTTAACTATGAAGAAAATAAAGAATCTTCAGTCTGATAACGGTCGAGAATATGTGAATAATGAGTTTGATGATTATTTGAAGAAGGCTGGAATTAGAAGAAGATTGACGGCGTCATATAAGCCTCAACAGAATGGTATTGCGGAAAGAAAGAACAGGACATTGGTCGAAATGGCACGATGTATGATGCATCAAGCCGGAAGTCCTCCTTCATTTTGGGCTGAAGCAGTAAATACTGCTAACTATATAAGAAACCGGTGTCCAACAACAGCCTTAAATAGTCAAATACCTTTTACATTGTGGAAAGGAAAGAAACCTACAGTTATATATATGCATGTGTTTGGCTCGAAGGCTTATTATAAAGATAAGGGAAAACCGAAAGGAAAATTTGAGACACTTTCGCAGCTAGGAATATTTGTGGGCTATGATATTCAATCTAAAGCGTATAGGATACATGATCCTGCAACAAGAAAGATTATCGTTACTCGTGACGTGAAGTTCATGAATGAGACAGCATTTAGGCATGAATATAAAGAAATACTTGATAAAGAAGAAGATACTGATACAATAAAAGAAAGGAAGATAACTGTAAGATATTAAAAGCCAACAAAAATGTTGCCAGATCAAGAAGATCACTTGAAAGAATTTATGAACCAGAAGAAGATGGAGATAGAGATCAATTATATAGAAAAAGGAAGTCAACAGTTTCATGGGAAAACTTAATAGAACCCTCTAAAAGAGGAAGAGGAAGACCTCGCCTAACTCGTACTGGTCAGGCGGGCAGACCGCGGAAAGAATATCACACAGTGAAAGAGAATAATACTACAGATAATAAAAATGAATCGAATGAACACATAAGTGCAGGGATAGCAATAATAGAACAAATGACGTGGAAAGATATAGAGAAGAGAAGCGGCTTGAATTTGTGGAAATCTGCTCTAGAAAATGAGTATCTGTCTCAGATAAAGAACAAAACCTGGGAAATTGTACCACGACCAAATCAATGCAAGGTTATTGGAAGCAGATTCGTGTTTAGTGCCAAAAGTACCGGCAAGAAAGTACGCCTTGTCGCAAAAGGATGTTCACAACGGCCAGGGGAGGATTTTCATGAGACGTCTTCGCCTGTTGTGAGATCGGCATCCATAATACTCATAACTGCTTTGTCGGCTGAGTTAGGATTAGAAATCCATCAAATGGACGTAGTAACGGCTTACCTGAATGGTTTACTAGATGAAGAAGTCTATATGGAAATTCCAGATCAGTTAAGCGACGTTCTAAAGAAAGTAATTGCGAAAGAAAAGGTGGGTTCGCAGAAGAATATAATAACAGACAATGATATACTACAGACAGCTAAACGCTGGTATGAAACTCTTGATGAATGTGTGGATAGTGTGTGTTTATTGAAAAAGTCTTTATACGGCTTGCGACAATCAGGATTGCAGTGGTATAAAAGGTTAGCGAGAATGTTGAATGATATTGGTTTTGAATCATTGCCACAGGATCCTTGTGTGTTTGTTGCGAGAAAGGGTGAACGACTAATGTTAATAGGTATATATGTCGATGATATGATTCTAGCGGCAAATGATAATGTATGAATGGAAAATGTAAAGAAACAGTTAGGAAGTGCTTTTGAAATGAAAGATATGGGGAAAATATCTACTTGTTTAGGAATTGAATTTAGTCGTGATGATGAAAATAGAGTGTACTTAAGTCAAAAATCATATATTGATAAAGTGTTGGAACGCTTTGGTATGAGTGAGTGTAAACCTGCTATCACGCCTTTAGATGTGAATGTAAAATTAGTGAAGCCTGAGTGTATTAGTAATTATGTAATGGAACAATATCCGTATCAGAGTTTGATTGGCGCCTTAATGCACTTGGCAGTGTCAACCTGATCAGATATCGCGGATGCCGTTAACTTTTTAAGTCAATTCAATACGCGACGTCTCAGACAAGGAGAACTATCGACCAATCTCATTGGCTACTATAACTGCAAAGGTGCTTGACAGTGTGCTCGGGCGTAGGATGTCTGGACAGCTCAATTTACATGACGCACAGTTCGGTTTTAGAGCTGGGCTGTCTACAGAAACAGCTATTTTGGCGCTCAAGCACACGGTCAGTTACTACACCTGCAGGAACACACCTGTGTATGCTGTATTCTTAGACCTTTCGAATTCATTTGACCTGGTTAATTATAACGTCCTATGGACTAAGTTGCGTGACCGGGAACCTGAGGAGATAGTTGAGCTTCTCAGGTATTGGTATAATCACCAGATTAACCAGGTCAGATGGTCGGGTGCTTTGTCTGAGACGTATGGTCTGGAATGTGGTGTAAGGCAGGGTGGTCTGACCTCCCCAGCGCTGTTCAGCTTGTATGTCGATCAGTTGATCGGGGAACTCAGCAGCACAGTGTAACGTTTGGTTAGTGGTAGGTTGATGTAAAAGGAAAGATAGTTATTTTTATATTACTGAGTGTATCTTACAATTATGTAAAGTAACGGCAGAGCAGGGAGTGAGTTTAAAAGAATATCGAGCGCGTGTCAGGTTCTTTCCCGCCTACAGAACACCACTATCCTGGGTAGTCAGGCAGCTCGGCAGCGGACAGGCGGGTAGGTGTGCAGCGCGCTAGTAGATGCGGGACGCGTAGCTAAGTGCAGAACACGCAGGCACAGGCACGTAGGTAGACACAGGCACGCAGGTAGGCACAGGAACGTAGGTAGACACCCTTAAGAAGGTGTTCTAACCCGGTATTAAACCCGGTACTCGAACCCTGGAATGTCCGTTATGTTCCGTTTTAGTAACGGTCCGGTTCTATTCCAGCCACGGCTGCAACATCCCGATAGCCACTTACTAACTACCTAACTAAATGGAAAGCAGTGAACTAGCACCAAATAGCTATCGAGGTGAGGCAGTCTAGGCAGCGTGACAGATCATAATTCAGCTAATAGATGGAATTAAAAAGGTTGAGGGTAATTAAATGAATTGAAAACTACAACATAGATTTAGTGAAACAGTTACACAATTAATAATTAGATAGGCAGAATAAGAATTACCTAGAAAGAAAGAATATAGGAAAATATTTGTAGGGTAAGCCTTCATGACACGGTCAAGATGAACAGGTCATATAAAAAAAAAAAAAAAAAAATGTGTTTATTATCTTAAATCAATACAAATAAGTTGCCGGGGCTTCCCAGAAAGTAATCCGAAGATACTTGTGATGGGATAAACCTCGCTCTTCCTCAAATAATTAACAATTGATTCGTTGTGCTAATTAGGTATAAGTTACACATTTTTATAAAACAATAAAAAGAAAAATGAAAGTCGTGTTTATGGCCGTGTGAGAGAACTAGAGTGTGTTTGTATAATTGTGTGTTTATACGTGTGTATGATTGTGTGAATGTGTAATTTGTGTGTATGTGTGTGTGTATGAATGGGTGTATGTGGGTGGGCGTGTGTGTGTGTGTGGATGTGTGCTAGAGTGTGTGTGTGTTGGAGTATGTATGTGTGTGTGTGTCAGTATGCATGACGTTCAACCCAGAGTCGCCAAAATGCCTTCCACTGCATCGTAATTAAGTGTGAAGAGCCATTCCATCAATGTCCTCTTACACTCATACAGCTGCATAGGGTACATGTTAAGTATGCGATTAACTTTATTATAAACGCGTGGGGCTTGAGTTACATTTTGGCGACTAGCAAAAATTGAACGTGCTGAGTATGTAGGGGCTACTATATCACACCGTCTTTTTTTAAGTTTGGTATGACTAAAGGGTAGAATTTTGTGATATCTTAGTACCATGTGTAGTATGTAAAGTTTTCTAACGGAGAGCAGCTTAGAGCTTGTGTATAGAGTTTCAGTGGGGAACCTGTAGGGCTTACCGTACATGACCTTAATCATATGAGGTCAATTACCAAATAATGGTTCTATAAGCGTTAAGGCGATTAGCAAACTCTAATACACCACAAAGACAGCACAACAGCGTGATCGTAGCAGGTAATAAAATAAAAGTATGAGCGCACTATAATTTTTGCAAGTCATTCTACGACACGTTACGTATAACTATTTGGAGGTACACATAATAAGCAATATTTTGCAACACTCACCCGATCTGGGGTTGACACCGAATTTACAAGGTATTGGTTATTTCTCAATATATTAATATTGGTGTGGGAAATACCAAAAAGTATTTTATTATGGACAATGAAGACGAATGACAGGTAGATAACTATCTCGGCTCGCGGCTCCGTGGTAATGAGCGTGTGACGATTCTTCGCGGCCGTGGCAGTGTCGCGTCGTAGTCCCCACTACCAGTCCCCACTACTAGTTCACCAACCGGTTTCCGTCACACGACAACAGCGCGCGGCGCGCGGCTCGTATATTACCAATCTACCATCAACCCAATATTATTGAAAAGAAATAAGGTACAACGTTACAACAGGGGTTGGATGTTCGGTAGATGGTAAAATCATAAATAGCATATCTTACGCGGACGACATGCTGAGTCCCTCGATTGAGGCACTCAGACGTTTGCTTGAGGTTTGTGAGAGATACGCCTTGACTCACGGCCTCCTGTCTGTACAACGTGAAGAAGAGTGTGTTCATGATGTTTGGGGTTGCTGCAAAGGGTCACAGGGCAGTGCCGCCAGTGTACTTATATGGTGTTGCTCTAAACAGAGTGCCTTGTTTTAAGTACCTTGGACACAAACTAGTCGAGGATCTTAGTGATGACCAGGACATAGAACGGGAACGGAGAGCGTTGTCGGTCCGATGCAATATGTTGGCCCGTAGGTTTGCAAGATGTACGAGACCGGTCAAGATCACCCTTTTCAAGGCTTATTGTCAGTCTTTTTACACATGCAGCCTGTGGGTCAAGCATACGCAGAGGGCCTACAACGCTCTTCGGGTCCAGTACAACAACGCCTTCCGGGTGCTGTTGGGGCTACCGCGATTCTGTAGCGCGTCAGCCATGTTTGCTGAATCTACTACAGATAGTTTTTCAGCAATCATGAGGAAAAGAACGGCATCATTGTTACGCAGGATTCGTGGGAGTGCCAACGGCATACTGAAGGTGATCGGGGATAGGCTGGACGGCGTTTTCCTGGAGTATTGGACCCGTATGCACAGCTACGGGTCTGATACTGCAGGAAAATACATGAATTAAATTGTATGTTTTATTTTGTTTGTTTTTAATTATAAGTAAGTACTAACATAGTTACGTAAGTGGTATCACTAACAAAATATGGAGCAAGTATCCGAAATAAACGTTTTATTATTATTTCCTTTATTCATTTCCTAAACATATAATTTACATTTTTAAATATTTCCATATAAAAAAATAAAAATCATTTAAAAATATAAAACATAGTAGCCCACCGGCATCAGGAACAGGGTCCGAGCTACCGGTGGTCAGGGCTCTTGAGAGAGGAACCTCCAAACGATACGCGCCGTGTCCAGAAGTACTGCTTTCTGAATCAAGCCCTTGATCCAGCTGCCAAGCGAGAGCCTCCTCAGATGTTGGTCGAGGGTATTGGCTATTAAGCCATTGGCCGACACGACTATCGGCACAATGACTGCTGTACTCACGTCCCATATGTCGACAACCTCGTGAGCCAGATCTAGATATTTGAATTGTTTATCTTTCTCTGCTTTCACGAGGTTCTCGTCATGCGGAACCGTTATATCAACAATCATTGCGCGACGCTCCAATCGATCTATCACCACAATGTCAGGTTTATTGGCAACAATAGTCCTGTCAGTGACGATAGATCGATCTCAATACAACGTGATATTACCATCATCGAGAACTGGGTCGGGCACATACTTATAGTATGGCACTTCTGATTCCACAAGGTTGTACTTCAAAGCAAGTTGCTGGTGGATAATCTTGGCAACGAGGTTGTGTCTATGTAAGTACTCTCCGTTAGCCAGACGAGAACACCCAGAAATAATGTGTCGGATCGATTCTCCCGGACGGTGGCATGCCCGACATATGTCAACCGTGCCATCCTTCACAATGTATTTCCGGTAGTTATTCGTCATCATAACTTCGTCCATTATTGCACAGACAAAACCTTCGGTTTCCCCGAATAGGTCACCGAAACGCAGCCAAGCTACGGACGCTAAGAAGTCTACATCGGGTCCGTGTAGAGCCCGATAAAAGCGTCCGTGAAGCTCCTTGCCCTGCCATACCTCCTTGCGATCATTAGTGTCTAATACTCTAGGTTTGCGCCAGTTCTCGTTAGCCAGGGAGAGCGGGGTGAGGCCCTTGTCCACTGAGACCACATCTCGGTGCATCCCCACGTCAGCCTCTAGGAAGTATTCCCTGAGACTGCATACCTCACGGTTGTGCAGGGTCTGAGCATTTAAGAAGCCACGACCCCCACACTTCCGCGGGATATACAGTCTCATCACCGACGACCGTGGGTGATGCATTCGATTTGCGGTCAGCAGTACACGGACCCTCCTATCCAGGGCATCAAGTTCCGTCTGAGTCCATTTGAGTATGCCGAAAGAATACATCAACACCGGCATGACCCAACCGTTGAAGGCACGCACCTTGTTTCCGCCTGATAAAAGACTACTTAGTACCTTATTCAGGCGGCCAAAGAAGCGCTCCCTCAACGATTGTTTCATGTCAGCAGTATTGATACCTAATGCTTCCGACATACCCAAATACTTGTAGGTTTCTGTTGAGGAGAGAGATCTAAGGTGTATGGAATCCGAGAGTTGAGTTCTCACGGATTCCATAATCTCCCCTCGCTTCACATGCATGACTGCACATTTGTCCACACCAAATTCCATCCTGATGGAGCTACTGAAAGTTTCCGTTACCTTCAGTAGCTTCATCAGTTGCAAATTGTTGGGGGCAAAGAGTTTCAGATCATCCATGTAAAGAAGGTGAGATATGACCTGACCATCTCTCCTCAACCGAAAGCCTAGACCTGAACCCTCCAGCAGTGTGCTGAGAGGATTCAAGGCTAGACAAAACCACAATGGACTCAGACTATCACCCTGGAATATACCGCGCTCGATCCTTATAGGTTCGCTGTTCCCCTGGATCTGTCGACATCCTGGATAGCGAAGGACCGTTCTCCAGTGCCCCATACATGACATCAGGAAGGTACGCAGAGTTGCATCAACTTTATACAACTCCAGTACCCTCATGAGCCATGTATGAGGCACAGAATCATAGGCCTTCTTATAATCTATCCAACATGTAGACAGATCCCTTCGGGAGCGGCGGACCTGTTGGCTAACGGCCATATCTATGAGGAGTAGCTCCTTAGTACCGCGGGACCCGTTCCTACATCCATTCTGAGAGGCAGACATGATAGAATTACTATCAATATGATGGTTGATTTTAGCTCTCAAAATGGATGTAAGAACTTTATAGACCGTTGGTAAACAAGTGATTGGTCTATAATTTTTGGGCTCCGCAGTACTACCTGATTTATGGAGCAGGTGGGTAATTCCTGTCGTCAAGAACTGGGGCAGCGACCCTGACTCTAAGGCTAATTGAAACTGGGACGCCAAGCGAACATGCGATCTCTGGAACCATTTGATCCAAAAGTTGTGCAGTCCATCCGGCCCTGGAGACTTCCAGTTGGGCAACGGACGGACTGCACAAGCTACGTCTTGGGGGCTGATAATGATTGCCCCCATTTCAGGTATTGGATCACACGCTCGTTCAACCTCCCGGGTCCAATCACCCTCAATGTGACTGACAGGCACCGACCAGATGCTGCGCCAGAACGAACACATGGCGTCATCATCCGGTAGACGCGTGTCAGTCACACCTTGGTCCGGTCGCTCCCAAGCCCTATATACCCACCTTTCATCGCTTTGGAATGTGCGATTCTGAGTGTATCGTTCCACTCGCCTCTTGTACCGACGAATACGGCCTGCCCATGCACAGATCTTCTGCTTCAGGAAGTCGATACGCTCTGTGACACGGGCCAAGTAGTCTCGAAAACTAACATCAGTTCCCGAGAACGCCCGCCTCACAAAGCGCATCACTCTAGGTCGAGTATTGCCCTCCCTGAAGCAGATTAACTTGCCGATGAGTGCTCTAGCCTCACCGATACGTCGCTCAATCCTGCACTGCCAAGCTGGAACAGCTAATTTTGGTCGTGTAGCTCTGTCGTTGTTGGGAAATTTGACGTGAGCTACACGGCATGCCGCTACAGCTCCACAGTACAATATTGAGTGGGTATCGGCGAGGTCTTCGCTGGTGTCAAAGCAGTTTGACAGCAGCGAATCTAGAGCACACACCAGCGCCTTGTTTTTCTTGTGCATAGGCAAACGCGGTAGACGTGGCCTAAGCTCAGGCGGTGTGGAACGATACTCCCGGAATGCACTCTCCAAAGCACTCCTCAATTGTGCGTTGCACTGGGTACTCACGGATATAACTTCATCATCATCCCCTTCACCACCGCGGTCGGACCGCGGCGAAGCAATGGTAACATTTTGCAAATGTACCGCGGTCATTGGTGAAGCAGGCGTAACTAGGTTACTCCGTGACTCGGAGCGTAGTCGATCAAGTACGGTGTCATCCAACATATGGTTACGCTGGATGACACGCACCTGATCCGACAGTCGTTGCGCCGTCACGCTGACACCTTTTTTTTTTTTTTTTTTTTTTTCGCTGAGAAATGCTTTATGCATGCCCGTTCGTCGGGGGACGAGACGGGGTATGTGGGACTCCTGTCGGTGTATGACAGTATACCCACTAAAACTCAGCGGTGTTCCCTCGCACACTTGCGTCGGGGGGCAACGGGATCTGATGCGACTTCCGCTGCCCCGGACTAGTGCCGGCCCGCCTGACCTGCGGGCCTCGTCCCGGGGGGGAGTGAGGTGTAAAACTCCCCCCGTTACGTCTGAGAGAGGCGCGCGTGGAACACTACGCGCCGCCGTCTCGGATCCAGTGTGATCGGGGGCGACGGATGTTCCCGAATCCGTCGCCCCTGGACCTATTTAGGGGGGCCGGAAGAGGGCGTTGTCCGCCCTCTGCCGACGCCCGGTGCGTCTGCTGCGGGATGGGCGGGAGCTCGTCATCTCCCTCTCCCGTTCCGCAGCCTCCTTCTGCGACATGACGGTTTCGCAGAAGGACACCACCGCGTCCCAGGACTCTGCGCTGCCGACCATCGAGCGAACGACGGTCGGCAGCGACAGGTCTCCTCCCACCTCCGTAACGAGCGCACGGCGCGGCTCATCCCACGCGGCGCACTCGGCCAGCGTATGCCGCGCCGTGTCCTCCAATCACGCTGACACCTGGCTCAAGTACCTGAAACAGAGAGAGCATCCGACCACGGTACGCAGTCAAGTTGCTTCCCCCCTCAGTAGCCCCATAATATGCGCGCATGACTTGTTCATTAATGGACTGAGTCCATCGCATGCGCGACACATTTCCACCGGCAGCGGGTACCCTGTTCGGGGCCGGTTGGCCCTGAGGTCCCAAGCTCGCTGGTGGCCGTCCTCTTCCTCGTCGTCGTGGTGGTGGTGGTGGAGTCGACGGCGGGGAGAAAAACTCGTCGCTCGAGCTCGACGCAACTGCAGCGACCGGCGACACGGTGCTCACGGATGTGGCGCGTCCGGCGGCGGCTGCGAGGCGGAGCTGAGCGACGAGCCCGGAGATGGTGTGTGTGCCACTTGTAACTGTTTGGCTCGGCTTCTTGTAATCATTGGTGACATATCATTTCAATTATTTTTCACATTTCTTTTACCTATGTATTTTCCATTTTCATTTTTGTTTATCAATTTCAGTTTTATGTTATGTTTTTCTTCTTCATTATTTATGCTTGTAAATTGGTTTTTGTGAGGTAATTTGGTAAAAAATATTAAATTAAAATTGGATAGAAAAAATGTACGTCACTTCGATTTGACACTCGAGCCACTTTCTTTATTATTATTATTAATACAAATTACGACATTGAGCATTGGAAGGCTGCTAAACGTGTGTTAAGATATTTGCGAGGTACATCAGATTACGGGCTAGTCTATGAAATAACCGGCTTGCCTCTTTTTGGTGTGGTTGATGCAGACTGGGCAGGGAATGCGGTAGATCGTAAGTCCTATTCTGGCTTAGCATTTATTTTTGCAGGTGTACCAGTCAGCTGGTAAGCGCGAAAGCAACGAACCATTGCTTTATCTAGCATCGAAGCCGAATACATGGCTATATCCGAATGTACTAAAGAGGCCATGTGTTTACGTGATGTTTTGAATAGCATTGAGGTTAAGTGTGAGTGTGTGATACTATTCAACGATAACCTGGGTGCGATTAAACTTGCCCAAACTAAGAACTATTTACTATTCACGAACGAAACATATTGATGTACGGCACCACTTTATTCGCGATAAGTGCGAGCAAGGTGTAATTGATCTTAGATATTTGTGTACTGATCGAATGCCTGCTGATATTTTGACTAAAGGTTTGAGTGGAACAAAACATCATGAATGTCTGCATAATTTAGGGATGATGGATGAATGTATGTAAATTTCGGAAATCTGCTCACGACTTCGAGGGGAGGTGTTAAGCTATGACGAAGCGCGCGAGCAGTGCCATCTAAGTATGTTATTTGTAAGTTTGGTCGTTGTGTCGCGCCGCTAGCACGGATTGCATTGTTGATTCAAAACATATAAAAAAAAAAAAATAGATTACTGCTATTAAAGTGTCTAATTTACCCAAACCCTTCAACTAATAAAAACCGAACAAAAGACAAAAAAAATATATATATCCAAGTAAAACTAATGAGAAACTAATTATAGCCGTTTAAATGTCGGTTCAAATAAGAGCGCAACAGGCTTTTCAACTTCGGTAGGGAACCAAAGAACACATCCAAGTCAGGCAACTTAGGACTTGAGTTCATTGTATTGAATGCACATTCTTGATACTGGTGAATGTCTCCCGATGTTATTTCTACTGGTAGGCGGTTGAAAAAGTCTAGAAATTGGCTGTCTAGGAAGATTATGTGGGACTGACAACATGGCACGTTCTAGCAACTGTTCGCATTTAATTTGACTATTGACAACCTTATGGAGAAAAACTAAGTCATGGACAGTACGGCGGTTTCGAAGCGGCTCAATTTTAAAGAAAGCCAAACGTTGTTCGTATGTACATCGGTGGGATATTCCTGTGGACATGAATGCAATATGTCTTGTAAACGCTCGCTGGATGTTTTCGAGACGCTGCGAATGTACAGCATACATAGGATTCCATGCTATACTGGCATACTCTAGTTGACAACGTACCAATGCCTTGAAAACGATAATTTTAGTTTTTACTCCAAAAGATTTCACGATTCTTTTGATAAAACTTTTGAGCTGCTTTCTTAACAGTATCAGAGATATGAGAAGTGAACTTAAGTTTTTGGTCCAAAGTTACTCCCAGGTCACGGATTTCTGAAACCTCTTGCAAGTTAATGTTGTTTATTTTGTAAGGGGAAATCAATGGCTGTAATTTTCGAGTGTAATGTATACAAAAACATTTTTCTGCATTCGAGGTCATTCCGTTAGATTCACACCAAAATCTGATTTGATTAAGATCAAGTTGGAGTAGACTGGCATCTGCTGGTGACTCTACTCTTTTATAATTTTGAGATCATCAGCATAAAAAGAAAAGTCGCAGCTAATTCGAGAAGCAAGATCATTGACAAATATTATGAAAGGAAGAGAACCCACGTGTGAACCCTGTGGTACTCCAGACTTTGCATAATACAAACTAGACTCGTGACCTCCCACTGAAACTACTTGTTTCCTTCCGCTCAAATACGATTTAAACCAGTCAATAAGGAAACCATGTATATCATAAGATTCGAGTTTCAGTAATAAAAGTTGATGGTTTACCTTATCAAAGGCACAGGAAGAGTCTGTGTATATCGCATCAACCTGGTATCCTCCATCAATCCTTTTGTTAGATCAGAGATAAAACAAGTCAAATTAGTCTGAATAGAACGACTACTTCTAAAACCGTGTTGATGAGTTGAGATAAGTTTACTAACATGTTGATATAAAACAGGATAAATAACGGATTCAAAAATTTTGGCCAAGGTTGAAAGAATAGCAATGGGTCTGTAGTTTTTTAATGTTGTCTTGAGTGTCTTTCTTATAAATAGGAACAATTTGAAATTTCTTCCATTCTTCTGGAAAAATTCCTTCGGCAAGAGAGCAGTTGTAGATTTTGGATAACGGTGCAGCCAGTACATTGGCACACCGTTTTAGAAAATAGCACCTTTGTTAGTTTTTATTTTTTTATTTATATAAAAACATTGCTCCGCACTAGGAATTTCTCCTGTATCGTGGGTGCGTTTACAAACATTTAAGCTCACATACACAAACAGCCAGACCGGAACAACTACCTGTAGGCCATACAAATATTTGTTCCGTGCGGGAATCGAACCCGCGACACGGAGCGCAGTAGTCAATCGCTCAGCCACTGCGCCAACCGTGCCGTCAATAATAGTATCAAGCTGATTCAACTTGACAAATATTTCATTTGTGGTGAACTGT
This sequence comes from Noctua fimbriata, assembly GCA_905163415.1. Lineage (NCBI taxonomy): Eukaryota > Metazoa > Arthropoda > Insecta > Lepidoptera > Noctuidae > Noctua > Noctua fimbriata. Next base: position 19,956,043 of record LR990927.1, on the reverse strand, counting down.
ATATTACTAGATAAAGAATCACTTATTGCTGTGGTTGTGTTGATTAATGAAGGAGATATAATATTTTGCATAATGTTACTATAGCAGCCTTGGCACAATGGCTATATCGTCTTTGGTCAGTGAATGAGAAGCCATAAGTTCAAACAATGTATGCAACAATATATTCATTTTCTTTTTGTATTCATTATTTTGTTAAACATTACTTAAAGTAGAATTTATAACGATTCGATCTCGTTCATGGTTGTGTCATGAAGTTTCCAACGTTTGAGACAAACGCGGAACTCTCAGGCCATTTTATTTTGACTGTTTAGAAAATAACTACCGACAATTTAAAAATATTGTTTTCAAACACCTTCATTTATAATTAGTTGTCAATCTACGAGTAGGTATTTGCGTTACTGAATTTATTGATTACTACTCATGCGCATGTGTGCGGATTTATTTCTGTGGATCCAACCATACAACATTTATCAATGTTCAAAAAGGTAGAAATCGTTGTTTTGGATGAGCAAAACGTATTTATATGTGAAATTGTGAGTGTAAATGTGGTGCTGCCCCACAAGCGATGGGACACTTTATATCGTGTCCTGCCTGTCCTATCGTTTGCTCCTGTGATGTGCATCACAGGGCGCTCGCCAAACCCAAAGTGCCAAACTCGTCGCCAAATTTTGGGCTGACTCAATTTGAATTGTCATCGACACGCTAAGAAGAAGTGAAATTGCAAGGCGCTTATTGATATCGGTGAGTAACAGTTTGATATTATGTTGATATTATACCTACTTCACTTTAACTAACTCCTCTCTCACCTTTCAATGTTTACTAGGAATAAACAATACGACGTTCGAAGCGTATGCGTCCGTTTTGCTGTCTACAGCAAAACGGACGCATACGCTTCGAGACTCGGTGACCGACTATTTACCTGACTACGACTCTCAAAGTTTTGATTTGATTTCTCAAGATGTTTCAATGCAAGCGTTGCCAAGTTGAGAATAGGTACGGCGCTAAATGCGTGGGATGCCTGGGACAGTTTGATTTTCCCTGAGCTGGCATAACTGAAGGAGGATGGAGGAAATTGGGCCATTGCAAGAACACCTAGAAGTGCAGTAATTGCAAATCCTCAGCAGCATCCAGCCCTCGCCCCACAACTGCAGCCGCAGCTACGCACGCAACAGCTGACATGGACTCTTATTATGTCAGAACTGAAGGCCCTCTCAGCCTAGACGGACAACTTGCTAGCTTTAATGGAGAACGTGAAAGCTATCCAATGGGAACTAGAGGAACTTAAGTCGATCAGATTGGAGTATTCCAGTCTTAAAACAGATGTCGAGTTTCTGGACCATTCGGTGGAGACATTAGCCAACAAAGTGTCGAGGTTGGAGAGCGAAGTGGATTGCCTTAAGAAAACAAAGGAGGAGATGGCGGCATTACGAGATCGATGCTCCAAAATTGAAGATCTACATCGTGAAACTGAGCCAAAATCAAGAATGACCACTTTAGAAATTAAGGGTGTTCCATCAACCAACTCAGAAAATCTGTTCACAATCATTGGCAGGATAGGAGATATCATTGGATGCAGTATCCCTAAAGAGCAGATAAATTTCATTGCGAGAGTACCAATGCGAAACAACGAGCATAATAAAAATATTATTTGCTCAGTCCATAACAGATACCTCAAAAATGATTTCGTGGCCGCTGCTAAAAAACTTAAATCATCTATAACTGCAAGCAAGCTGGGTCTGCAGTCCGACAGTGTCATCTACGTCAACGATCATCTGACTTTTGAGAACAAAATGCTGTTGAACAAAACGAAAAAACTGGCTAAAGAACAAGGTTTTTTTATACACTTGGGTAGTTGGTTGCAAAATCCTTATAAAGAAAAATACTACTTCTCCAACCCATCACATAAAAACAGAACAGGATTTAAAAAAGTCTCTAAATTAAAAATTATGTGTCAATTTTATAATTTGTCATATTTGTATACTCGCACACACTACGAAAATAGTTTTAGAAAAACTGGTGCCATTTTTTTATGCGCATTCTTTTACCGCTGCCCGTTTGTTCTCTTATCGCTCGGTGGTGACCATAGCTATTTCTCTATTAAACCCAATTTGATTGGATCTAAGATTGTAATCAGCTTGATCTCGCTCATTTTCTTTATGTATCATAGTTTAATTTTTGCTTTTAAATGAATGTACAGTCTGCCAAGCTAATTAGTTTACATCGCACACAGCGGTAACTGTCATTGTACGAGCAGGTAATGTTCATACAGCCGCTCATTATTATTGTGTGCGTATTCGTAGTCCCCTACACGGGGTTTTTTTTTTTTATCTTTAACCGTGTAGGGTATACGGGTAAATATAAAATAAACGGGTTTACAATATTTTGTACAAATGTAACATGGTCACCATAGCTGATTGGTGTATGCGTTTGCGTCAGTTAGTGATCTAAGCTCGACGATGTGAGTTCGATCCCAGCTGAGGAGTTATTTTTGCTGTTTTTACTTTTTGTTCTTTATTAAATTAATTTTGTAACCAATAAAATCATTCAAGCAAAAATTAAAAAGTAATTAAATAAAACCAATAAAATGATTTGATTTTTTATTAGATAAACATTGGTATTTGGTTTGAAAAAGCCTTTTCCTTCCTTACATTTGTTGTTTTAAGGTTCAATTTGGCGGGGGCTGTATGTTAGCAAAAAAAAAACTTGTGTGGCTGATACAATGATTTAATACGAACTGGTTTTAAACATATATAGGCTATTCATACTAGACATCCCAATGAGTAAAACACGGTTGTTTACCAGTTTTATTGACACAGGCAAAGTTTCTTGTTGGTTAGGATGGATGTAAATAATTTGTCAAAGTAGGCAGGTATATAAATTGAATCAAAGTAAAATTAGAGGTGAAGTGAATGAACATGTTAGTAAGAAATTATGACAACGTCTAACCGCATAACAATAACATCACTTCACCATACTTTCAATACTTTACGAGTTGTGGTTTTAAAAAGAGGATTAGAGGAGGAGATTATTAACATTTATACCTAATTATTGCTAAGGTTTATATTTGTTCACATTCGCTCAACAAATATGAACATTATTTGCATAAAAATAAGATTATTATTTACTATTCGTCTACTAATTAAAATAAATTCGACCATAATGAGTCGGTAAACCTTCGTTTTCTATTACTTCTTGTAATCTTCACCTCATGCTGTTAACCATATTCGCGCATATGTTACTACTTTACGCCCATCCTTATCCGACTTAAACGTTTTTTCGTCGCTATAAATCAGCACATTGTTCTCCCAATCAAAATTGATCTATGACCTAGCAAAGTGTAGTCGGTTTTGTCGGTGCGCAGTGGACAGCAAAGGTACGCGCTGGCTTGCTGCAACGTAATCCAGCAGAATGTAGGTGATTTCTCACAGTTTGTAAGCACATATTGTGTGCTGTTGCTTTTACGCGGGTGGACAAGAAGGGATCAGCTTTGGGCCTTGACACGATGTCGTGGTGTCGAGCTGATGATTTTGCCTTTGGTTTTGGCCTAAGATGTTCTACGTCTCCAAAATCCGCATATCGGCGGTTCTCCTCTGTGGATAAAAACAGTATTTATAATACTATTAATAATATCTATTATTATAATAAATAAATACTATATACATAATATACATTATGTTTATACAATATACTTATAAATACCTAATTAATTTTATAATAATACAATACATAAATACAAAATATACACTGACATTAGCTTTTCTTAAACTGTTTAAGGGCTAAATCAAGCTAAACTTAGACCCAGTTAATTTTATCATAATCATCATAAGATTTAAAAATTAAAAAAAAAACTTTCAGTTATGATAATATATTATTATAACTATGGTAGGTATTGCGCTTAAGTTACATTAATTACTTATTCCTAGTAAACATTGAAAGGTGAGAGGAGATAGTTAAAGTGAAGTAGGTATAATATCAACATAAGATTATATATAACTGTTACCCACCGATATCATTAAGCGCCTTCCAATTTCACTTCTTCTTAGCGTGTCGATGACAATTCAAATTGAGTCAGCCCAAAATTTGGCGACGAGTTTGGCACTTTCAGTAGCGTCCTGTGATGCACATCACAGGAGCAAACAACAGGACAGGCAGGACACGATATAAAGTGTCCCATCGTTTGTGGGGCAGCACCACATTTACACTCACAATTTCACATATGGCTACGTTTTGGTCATCCAAAACAACGATTTCTATCCTTTTGAACATTGATAAATGTTGCATGGTTGGATCCACAGAAATAAATCCGCACACATGTGCATGAGTAGTAATCAATAAACTCAGTAATGCAAATACTCGTAGATTGACAACTAAGAACGCTCATTTTTATAAATGAAGGTTTTTGAAAACAATATTTTTAAATTGTCGGTAGTTATTTTCTAAACAGTCAAAATAAAATGACCTGAGAGTTCCGTGTTTATCTCAAACGTTAGAAACTTCATTACACAACTATTTCAACCATTATTTAGAATCGTTATAAATTCTACTTTAAGTTATGTTTTAACAAAATAATGAATACAAAAAGAAAAAGAACATATTGTTGCATACATGGTTTGAACTTACGGCTTCTTGTTTACTGACCAAAGACGATAGCCATTGTGTCCAGCTTGCTATAGTAATATTATAAAATATTATATCTTCTTCAGTACCATAATTGATGACTATATATTGGTATATGGTAATTGATGTGCCACATGCACACTAATAAAAACCGAGCTCGCTCGTTTTATTTAGTGTTTGTGTGCATAACTATGACTACACCCACACACGTATAAACTATAAATCAATTAGGTGGTTCAACTGTATCTCAAAAAACAATTTCTATTGAAGCACTAATAAGTATTTTTTTTTGTTTTCGATGGCACCTATAAAAAAAAACGTCAGTATTTTATCGTGATGTTTATAAGTTTATTTATTGCTCCTTAAAAATATAACATATTGGACAGTATTTAAATTTAAATGCAGTTAGGATGATGCACAAAAAATAATATGAACAACTGCGCCTGAGCTAGGCTGAGCCTGTATTTCAGGTCACAGTTCTCTTCCCAGATTTGTGAGCTGTATTAACAGTGGTTGGACATTTCAGTTTATCGCTTTTTTTATCCAGAAATAATAAATCAAATCAAATTAGTTTTTAAAAATGAAATTTCAAAAAGTTGGTTTGATGTGTTTGTGTGTGTATTTTGTGGTGATTGTAAGTGTTGTGTTGTATTGTCTTGTCTTGCGTTGTGTTGTGTTGTGTTGTGTTGTCTTGCGTTGTGTTGTGTTGTGTTGTGGGTGTGGGTGTGTGTTTTGAGTAGTGTGTGTAGTGTTTGTATGGGCGGGTGTTAGGATTATTATTTTATCTTAAAGTTTTAAGACGATCCTCAGTAGTTTGGTAATCGCATGTAAGCAGAAAATCTATTAGTTTGGTTTTGCATTCTTGTTTGTTTAGTGTGTAGATGTTGAGTATGGAATTGAGTTTGTTGTAAAGGAAAGGACCGCAGAAACAGAAGAACCTATGAGTAAATATGTGTTTAAATTGATTGGATCTTGGTACTATGGCATTGCGACGTCGTTTAAGTACATTACTCCTGTCTAAAGGTATGAGAGTGTGTTGTTTGAGGATCGTTGTTATAATGAAGTGTTGGCGGACGGTAGGTAATTTCCAGCATTGATATAATAAATGTGTAGGATAATATATGGGTCGAAAGGATGGGAAGAAGGCTAACTTTAAGGATTGCCCGTTGTGCTATTTCTAGCGGAAGAAGAGTGGTTTTCGAAGCTCCACCCCAACATGAAATGCAATAGGTTAGTACCGATTGGCATAATGCCTTATAAACTTTCTTCAGTATCATAATATCGGCCACATGACGTAAGTTTTTAAAGACATATATAAATTTTCTTAATCTGGACTGAAGCAATGATATATGTGCGTTGAAGTTCAGAGATGAGTCCAGAATAATTCCCAAGTATTTCACCTCAGATTTCGTGATCAGAGAAGGACAATTACAGGTGCTACCGTTTGTTGAATGAATATCAGCAGAGTGTGATTTTAGGGTTAGTTGTGTGAGTGATATATTAGGATTTCTGATGTAGAACGGCATGTACATCGTTTTATCTGTGTTTAGAGTAAGAATATTTTGTTTCAGCCAATCACACACCTTGTCGAAGCCACTCTGTGCCAGAGTGAAAGTTTTATCCCACGTATCAGCAGAGAATAGCAAAACCGTATCGTCAGCGTAGGATATTATAATACCCTGGTCCAATTTTAAACCACAGAGGTCATTTAGATAAATTAAGAAAAGTGTGGGTCCTAGCACTGAACCTTGTGGTACACCAAAAGAGATAGGAAGCTCCGTGCTAATGTATGAGTCTACTTTCAGACATTGTTTACGACCACTCAGGTAATCCTGAAACAATTTGAGCTGCAAACCTCTTAGTCCTAGGCGTTCCAATTTAGCAAGTAGACGCGGGACAGACACCGTGTCAAACGCTTTGGCGAGGTCCAAGAAGATACCAAGTGCTTTATTACCATCATCAAGTTTCCGAATAACATAGTCAGTAAGTTTATGCACTGCATCCTCCGTTGACTTGCCAGAACGGAAATCAAACTGAGAAGAGGAGATTAAGCTATTGATTTCAAGAAACCTAACGAGTCTGCTATTAATTATTCTTTCTAATATCTTAGAGAGAGCTGGTAGTATTGCAATGGGCCTGTAGTTACGAACATTGTGCTTATCACCGGATTTGGAAACAGGAACAACAATGTGTATTTTAAGTACGTCCGGGAAGACACCCTGCCACAGGCAACCATTGAATATATGACAAAGTGGCTGAACAATTATATCTTTAATGGCTTTAAGTAGGCTGTTAGATATTTTATCATGTCCGACTGCGCTAGTAAGTTTTAGTCCACTAATAAGTGTCAGAATCTCATGTTCATCTGTGTCTAATAATACAAACGAGGCATTGTTAGTGTGATTTGAAACAGGAAAGTCAGTTGGCCTTTGAATTATTGTTGAGTTAGGAAAACCATTGGCCAGGGAACTAGCAACGTTGACAAAGTAATCATTTGCCTGGTTCACACATGTTTGAGGAGAATCACCGAGAAGATCGGAGGAGCCTGATTTAGTTTTATTTGTATTTGTTATGGTTTTGATAACTTCCCAAAGCTTTTTATTGTTGTTGCTATTTTTGTCCAATTCAGTTTTGTCGTGTTCCCTCTTGAGTCTTTTCAATAAATCATTACAATGATTTCTATACCTAGTGTATGTTAGTTTTAGCATTTCATTATCGGGTGTTGTTTGTGAATATTTATGGAGGCGATCCCTATTTTTAATACATCTAAGCTATCCCGGTGTTATCCAGGGTCTAATTGTTTGTTTTTTACGGAGGATTTTGACAATCGTAGTATTTTCATTTATCGCATCTTGTAAAATCTTAATAAGACTGCCCATAGCCTGATTGGGATCTGCCATATCTCTAATGAAGCTGAAGTCTTTACTCTTCAGTTGTTCACAAATAGCGTCGATGTTAAGTTTAGTAATGTGAGATTGATGATGTTTAGTTTTGTGAACTTGATATAGACAGAGTAGTACCGCGTTGTGATCTGTGATTGTGGAATTTATGATAAAGGTGTGTGATTTAAATTTCGTTTTAAGCAGGACGTGATCTACACAGGTTTTACCTTGCCTAGTGGGAAAAGTATGGGCTGGTAGGAATCCTCCAAAAGCAGTTGTATTGAGGTATTCAGGTGCTTTGGTGTCGTGCGAATGTATTGATATATCTATATTTATGTCTCCAATTATAGCAGATTTAATATTTTTTAAGGCAGATAAAGTTGGGTTGAGGGATGTTAGAAAAGAGAAAAGAGAGAGAAAAGAGTCAGATTATTGTATGATAGTGAGCGGTACATTGCAATTATAGGTGTGTCATTATTTATTGTAATTACTAAACAGTTGCTTTCCAAAAAAGGTGGTTCAATTATATTAACATTAAGCGATTCTTTATAATAGATTGTAATTCCATCGTTCTGGTTTTTACAATTCTGTGTTGTGTGATACTTATAGCCAGGTAAGTTTGGTATAGTAAGATTGCACGATAGCCAGCACTCTGTTAGTATTATAACATCACACTCCATTTTCAATCTTTGCAAGAGGACAACCAATTCGTCAAAATTACGAGAAATACTACGTATGTATTGAGTTAGTATTTTTATATTGGGTTTACTGTGTGAGATAAAGCTACGACAGTCTTCAGCATTACAGACCATGGATTCCGATATGGTTAAGTCATCAATTTGTATGTCGGTATTAGCCGTTTTTAACAATTAAAATGAAGAGAGACGGAACATTTTTAGACCCGTAATAACAGCAAACGCATATACATTGAGGTGTGATTATCTGCATGTTAACGTTTGTGTAACTAAGCGAGTGCGTACCACTTCTGTATAGATACAGATAGGTAGTATAATGTTTAGATGTGCAAAAAGTATTGAACGTTGAGTGGGGGTTTGGTACAGCTTGTGTCGTCGTATAGAATCCTTTGATCGCGCTAATTACGTGTTTATTTGCATTGTGAGTTAAGACGAGGCAATGAAACTCATTCTTTATCCTGACTAGACAGGTTTTTAAAAATTGTGTACTAATCTTCATATTAGTACATTATAAGATTTTAAACTATCATGGTCACTTACATTATTACTTAGACAGAAAACAGGATATTTACCAAATATCGGGAACTCAAAACAAACAGTAAACATGGTAAATATCCCGATTCCTGTCTTTTGGGTACATTTCTTACTTCCGTATATGTTTTTAAACTACCAATTTCAAGAGAATCGAGTTTTTCTTCAAGTGCCGATATGTGTGAATGAATGTTTACGTTCGTGTTCCAGTTGGTCTATTTTATCTTCGGCTGCTTTAACATTTATTGATAAGTGCGTGATTGATTTATCGATATCTATGTTCGTTTTTTGTATGCCTTTATTTTGCTCTTGAATGGATATCATAATCCAACTTATCTAGGCGATTATTTTGCGAAACACGAATTTCGTTCATCATGGACATTATTTCGTCTTTAAAACATGAAAAATGAGTATTTGTACAATCATCATGTAATCGTAGTCTTTAACGTTGAGTTACGTTAATAGGTGTACTGATGTCAAAGGAATCTATTTTATTCAGATCTGGTGCTGAGGTGGACATGTTTGACAATGTTAGCTCATTAGATTTAGGTGGCGTTCTTTGAGTGGCCATTTCAATTTCAATTGTTGTCTTAAATTAAGATAATTGATTGATGTTTGTACCTTGATGTTGGCTCCTAGCAAAAATACAATTTCCAGTGGCCTATAGTGGACAGAGGTGTACGTAAACAATGGCCGAGTTGCGTTGCAGTGCTGTGGTAGTGACGATGTGAAGCATGTACTGGACGTCAGCGGGGTGTTAGGGTGGTTGCGGGGAGCGGGCGACTGTCGTAAGATGGCTATGGTCGTTTGATAAATTTTTGAAACTTTTTTCACTATTACTTATTTATCACTGTTCGTAGAGTAGTTTACTTTACTCTGTTTGGTAGCAAAGTTAATTGGCTAATTAATACAGTCAACAACTCATCATCATCATCATCATCATCATTTCAGCCGAAAGACGTCCACTGCTGGACATAGGCCTCCCCCAAGTGTCGCCACATTGACCGGTCCCGTGCGACTCGCATCCAGCGGATCCCTGCAACCTTCACCAGGTCATCGGTCCACCTAGTGGGAGGCCTTCCAACGCAGCGTCTTCCGGTTCGCGGTCGCCACTCCAGAACTTTTCGGCCCCATCGGCCATCCGTTCTGCGAGCAATGTGCCCTGCCCACTGCCACTTAAGTTTGGCTATTCTTCGGGCTACGTCGGTTACCTTGGTTCTCTTGCGGATGTCCTCATTTCTGATTTGATCACGCAAGGAAACTCCGAGCATAGCCCTCTCCATTGCCCTTTGGGTGACTTTAAGCCTTCTGATAAGGCCCATTGTGAGCGACCACGTTTCGGTCCCGTATGTAATCACTGCACAACAACAAACAACTCACTCCACGTTAACTTTTTATGACTTTTAAGATTTTATAACCGATAGCACAGTAAAACGATAACACTACTGTCAGAAGCGTTCCAGGGAAGGATGTGTGTGCGGTTAGCTAGTTGCGCCGACCCTCTGGTGCCGGAATATCCACACCATAGGGCTCTTTGTGTGTCAGCTGATTTCGTGGAACTTCATACTCTTCCTGCGCGTCCTCTTATATTTTTTTTATACCGATCAACCGACTACACAGCCATTAATCACCGGCTGAGCCAGATCGACTGGCTCAACGAAGTGAGCACTAGGACGCTCGAAGATGCCGTATCATTTTTCTATGACACTCTCAATGAATTACGTGATTCTTTTGTACCTGTTCAGACGGTAGTTCCAAGCAGCAGATCCCCTCTTTGGTTAAAGCAGCCTTTAATAAAAATTATAAAAAAAAGCGAAGTACCACGAAAAATTTGAGAAATACGGAAACCTGTCTGATCATGAGTCCTTTGTTTTGCTCCGACAGCGTGCCAAGGAAGTTGAAAGTGAAATGTTTAGCTGCTATATTACTAAAATTGAAGAAGAAATTTTCAAGACACCTAGCTAACGCAAGCGCTTACACCAATCAGCTATGGTTACCATGTTACATTAGTGTAAAATGTTGGGCCTTATTGTAAACCCGTTTATTTTATCTTTATCCGTGTAGGGCAGAATACGTTTACGCACACAATAATAATAAGTAGCTGTATGACCATTAACGGCTCGTACAATGACAGTTACCGATGTGTTAAGTTTTACTGAAAGAATACTTCATTTTGATTTTAAAACTAATTAGAACTGCATTCAAAGATTTTTAAATTATCGCCTGCTAAACCGGAATCCAACCCGCCAATAATGTGAAAAAAAACATGTATTTTATGATAACGGTCGAAGGGGTTAATCATAAGGATAATTTTATCCATTATAACATACCCTCTAAAATAAAAGGAAGAAGGAATTTTATTTAAAATTTTGTTTCCCATAAACAAAATTGAAGGTACTTTCCTTTCGTGTCGCACAGCCGTGAGACGCCCCTTATAAAAAAAAAAAAGTTAAATCGTCTGCGAATTCTTTCGTGTTACTAAACTAAAAAGCTGGAAATGAAAAAAGTTGTTGAAAAAACTAAAAAATCCGATTGAAAAATTCTGAAAAGCATAAAACAAGCACATTTTTAATTAAACAAAAGTTGGAAGCAGGCGGGCCCCATTTGAATATAAAATTATAAAAATTAAATCAGAGTGAAATCCGAAACTATAGGTAGTAGAGCAAACCTACTGTAGGCCAACGATGCGCGACATAAATTAGCATAATAAAATAACATTAATAACGTTGAAAGAAGAATTAAAAGAAGTTAAGAGAGCTGGAACTTGTATCCTAATTAGAAATACACGACTGGAATAAGCTATTAAAAATCTCAAGAATGTCAATAACAGGGACATTTGAATGCTGTACAATTGAGCTCACCAAGTACAAGACAGCCTTTGTATGTGTGTATAGAATTCCAAATACAAAAAATCTCCATAGTTTCTTTAATCAATTCGAAATAGTCTTCAAATTCGATTATGTTTATTTGTGACACATAGGTAAAAGTAAGTAATGGTGTTATCAAAAAAAGTTATGTCTAACTATGTGCTGCGTGGTGCTGCGTTGCAAGGCGTACAAATAATGTTTACACACTAAGTCGTGCAGGTAGTTTTTATATGTATAAAAACTGAAATTAAAATAAAAACTAAGACTAGGTACTGTTATTACAGCTAATTACCTAATATAAAAATCAAAAAAATCTGTCCTCTTTATATTAGTATAGATTTATACTAATATAAAGAGTACAGATTTTTTTGATTTTTAGGTAGATTTTTTCGTTTGTTTGTTTGTACGGTGCTCCAAAACTGCTGGACCGATTTGAACCATTTTTTCACCAATAGAAAGCTAAATGAGGAAGTAACAAAACAAATGCTATAACTTATTTTCAAAAAATTGTTGTGCCTGCTTGATGATTTTTTAGTAGCGGGAAAGGATAGGCAGGACCATTTAAAAAATTTACTCGGTTTTAGCGTTTAAAGCGTTTAGAGGACGCAGGGTTAACATTACAAAAAGAAAAATGTCGTTTTTTCCAGGACGAAATCAGTTATTTAGGTTATATTATTACTAAGGACGGTCTAAAAAAACTCCGGAAAAAATTAAGGCAATGTTAGAAGCACCAGTTCTCTTAAATATTAATCATTTACAGTCGTTCTTGGGACTAATTAACTACTACAGGAATTTCGTAACAAATGCCTCCATTATTCTCAGTCCTTTATACAACATTATTTTTAGTATATGCGAAACCTGAATACAGTTTGTTCAGAATAAGTAAATTAATCGATTTCAATAATTTTTAAACCAAGTTATATTTTGTCCCAAAAATATTTTGGATAAGTTACAAGTTGGACACCGAACGACATTAAGTATCTACCGCAATAATTTAGGTACCTACTGCCAAATTATTATTATCAATGAGCTCAAGACGACGTTGCAGGCGCGCGCGCGGGCGTTCTGCGTGGCAATCACATTTTTTTTGCGGACAACCAGGTAACAGAACAAGCTTACACTTTGTGATTTTTCATGATACAGTTTTGAAATTTTGTACATAGATTCTTTACAAAAAATACTAGACACGTGTTTCTGGTTTTGCATATACTAAAACTAATGTTTTGTAACTTTAAAAAAGGGCTCTGAGCGGGGCTGGACTGATGATCATGATAAGCCATTTGCAGATAGGTAAGTACATAACTTTAATCTAATTATTAAATGGATTGAATATATGTGTGTTCGTCTGTGTATGCGATGTATGTATATGAGTACATGTAGGTGTGTGTGCGTGTGAGAATAATTATGAGGTGAGCGTGTGGTTGCGAGTATGCGTGAGTGTATGTTTGTGTGTGAGAATAATTATGAGGTGATTGTGTAGGTGTGAGTATGCGCGAGTGCATGTGCGTGTAGGTGAGCTATGTTGAGAGTGTATCTACGTTTTCTGTGCTCTTAGCCGTATTCTTAGAGTGGTAAAAATAGTAGTTGTTCCGTCTCCTCGTAGCTTAATTTCTGTAAATATAGGCATACTTTTAATTTGCATTGTTTTCTAGTCAAGGGGTAGATATGTATTTTTTTGTTAAGCTTATTATATAGATAAGGGCCTAGAAAACTTACAAATCTTTTACCAAAAGTTGTTTTCAATGTGGTTAGATTGTCACATACATGATGTTTACGGCGTCTCTGTAATAACATTGGGTTGTAGGGCTGTTTTTATGTTCTTGCAGGATAATTTTAAGTAGAAATAACTCTCTTACTGTCAAAAACTCGCACAACTGAAACAGTGTAACAGTGGGAAAACGCATCGGTTTAAACGTGCTAACCTTCAGTACAGCTCTCTGGGCGACCTCAGCTGCCTTTAGCGTGGTTTTGCAGATACCTCCCCAGGATGAAATGCAGTAGGTAAAAAGCGATTGACATAGCGCCTGATATATTCGCTTCAGCAGTGCAGGGTCCGCAACATGACGTAGGTTTTTAAATACATAAAGTATTTTCGAACTCTATTACAAAGTATTTTGACATGTTCTTTGAAGTTACAATAACCTCATTGTCTAAGATAATACAAAGGTACTTCTGAGTATTAACCCGTTCCAGAGGTGAACATGCGCAACTATCCGCAGAAATGCACTCATGTGAGACAATTCGTAGGTCGCCACGAATATCACCGCCTGCCTAATGCTAAAACAAATACATTTAGTTTTATCTACGTTCAAGGTAAGTATGTTTTTTTGTAGCCATCCCTTAACCGTATCAAAGCCATTTTGTGCGGTAGTGAAGACCTCCTCCCAACTATCACCTGCAAACACCAGCGCGGTGTCATCTGCGAAAGAGATAATTTCACTTTTAGTTAGTTTAAGACAAGTAGAGACCCATGATAAGATGTCCAATCTCGTATTTGTCTGTCTCAATTAAGACGAACGGATTGGGGACATTTCGTACTTTATCTTGGGTATGACTTAGTAATTGTAGATTCCGGAGATGAATATTTTGTTGACATATTTTATCCACCAGCTCACCCACATTTATAAAATATCTATTTGCTTCATGAAGATATTGGTCAGGAGAAGAAGAGAGAGTTAGTAGATCTTTATGGTGTTGTGTTGTTTTTGTTGTGTGTGTGATGTTTTTGATGACTTTCCATAAATTTTATTGTTTGTCTGTGCTTCCAGGATTTGGCTTTTTTCAAATTCTCTTTTTAACCTTCGTAATACATTATTATAGAAATTTCTGTACCGTTTGTAGGTAATTTTCAAGACTTCGTTATCCGTATCAGTGCTGGCCTTTTTGTGTAGTTGGTCTCTGTTTCGCATGCAACGTTATTACGTTGCATGCGAAACATGGTAAACATGGCCTGGAGTTATCCAGGGCTTAATGATTTGGTATCTAGAGAGTGTTACAATTTTTGTATTCTTTTCAATTACTTTTTGTAATGATTGTGTTAGGTAATTTAGACTAGTGTTTGGGTTTTCTGTTTGATAAATGGGATCAAAATTAATACTTAAGAGGTTTTGTGATAATGCTTTATCATTAATTATGGCCTTTGTTGTAGTTGCATGTTGCCGTGGTTTTTTTTTAAGTTTAAACAAAATAAAACGGGATGGTGATCCGTTGATGTTGCATTAGGGACAATGGTGCTACAGGAGACTTTAGTTTTTGTAAGGACGTGGTCCATGCATGTGTGACTAAAGTGTGCGCTGGCAGTAGGCCGTGAGAAGCAGCTAAGGTAAGATAGCGTTCCCCTTCAGATTTAATTTTATTAGAGTTTATTTCTAGATTCATGTCGCCTATAACAACGATGTGCTCGAAAGAAGACACTGATTGTAACACATTATCCAACGACAAGAGGAACGGCTCCAATTTAGTGTAGGAAGGAGATCTGTATAGCCCCATTATGGCAATTTTTTTTCTAACGGTGGCTAGTAGGTAATTACTTTCATGGAATTCAGGTTCTATTATAGTAAGGTTAATGTTTGCTTTGTAGTAGATAACTACTCCGTCATTTTGTATTGGGTTTGTATTTGTTGCTACATGAGAGTAGCCAGATAGGTGAGGGATTACCATTGCACTTTTTAACCAGCGCTCTGTTAAAATTAGTATATCACATTTAAGTTTAAGTTTTTGTCGTAAAATCTCCAATCCGGGCATATTTCGGTTTATGCTTCGTATATTTTGTGTCAGTATAATTAGGTTGTCCATAGTGGAAGTAATAATATTTTGGCAATCCCCAGAGGATTGTCCTCGGTTTGTGAGTGAGATACGGATAACTATACTCAATATTTCCAGATAAGTTAGTTACGTCGTCGAATGGTTAGCAAGAGAGTAGGTATAGGCAAGAGTTGTGGTCAAGGTAGGTAAACCGATTATGGAAAGAGTTTGTATGTAAATAGTGAAACAGTGTTTATGAGTATGTTTTAGGTGTAGAGAGTTTGAGATTGTAATTTGATGAGTAAGTGAGTTGTGTAATAAATCTATATTTGAAAAATAAGTTGTGTGTATTTCTGGAGTAGTGTTTAGTTGAGCTAAGGTTATAATTAAGGAGTGTTTTAATTGATTTTGGCTTTCCTTGAATAAATGTGAAATGTTAGTGTGACCGTTGAGTTGTAATTTGTAAGTGTAAAAATAATGTATAAATTTAAACTTAAAATTAGCATGCAATCTTATAGTTAATGTAATAATGAGACAAAATATGTATCCTAGAGCAGTAGTTAGACCGCTGTGGGTTTAATATTATTGCGTAATTTCTCCAAATCAGCGTCGTTAATTTATCCGAATATGTGAGGAGTCTTCGTTGTTTTTTAAGTAAACAATACCATTTGCTGTCCAGCAGAAACAGTACCCATGACTTTTCCGGAATTGACGGGCTAAATAATACAGCCTCTGGGTTTTATGAGTGAGGGCCTCTGATATGTATATCGGTTTATAACTATAACTTGGGTTTAAATGGGTCGTGTTTAACTTGTTGCCTTTTTATTTACTTTTGTTGAAAGTTTTTACAGATTTGAAGACCTTGTCTTTCAAAAGCACAGTGGTAAAATCGACTACGATGGGGTCTGAAGAATCTGTTGATTTTAACCTGTATAGGTATATCTTTTATTTTACTGGTTTTAATATCTAGATTTAATATTCCTCCTAATTTAGAAATCTCACTTACAAGAGTATCCTTAGTTTCTCCATTTTGTTTTGGAATGTTTCGAATTTCTATCCCAAACCCACGAGTTTTTCGTTCCAAAGTTTCCAATTGTCCTCTAGTTCTAATAATAATAATAATAATCCGGGAGAATCGATCCGACACATTATTTCTGGGTGTTCTCGTCTGGCTAACGGAGAGTACTTACATAGACACAACCTCGTTGCCAAGATTATCCACCAGCAACTTGCTTTGAAGTACAACCTTGTGGAATCAGAAGTGCCATACTATAAGTATGTGCCCGACCCAGTTCTCGATGATGGTAATATCACGTTGTATTGAGATCGATCTATCGTCACTGACAGGACTATTGTTGCCAATAAACCTGACATTGTGGTGATAGATCGATTGGAGCGTCGCGCAATGATTGTTGATATAACGGTTCCGCATGACGAGAACCTCGTGAAAGCAGAGAAAGATAAACAATTCAAATATCTAGATCTGGCTCACGAGGTTGTCGACATATGGGACGTGAGTACAGCAGTCATTGTGCCGATAGTCGTGTCGGCCAATGGCTTAATAGCCAATACCCTCGACCAACATCTGAGGAGGCTCTCGCTTGGCAGCTGGATCAAGGGCTTGATTCAGAAAGCAGTACTTCTGGACACGGCGCGTATCGTTAGGAGGTCCCTCTCTCAAGAGCCCTGACCACCGGTAGCTCGGACCCTGTTCCTGATGCCGGTGGGCTACTATGTTTTATATTTTTAAATGTTTTTTTTTTTTTATATGGAAATATTTAAAATGTAAATTATATGTTTAGGAAATGAATAAAGGAAATAATAATAATAATTAATTTGTCTGACTTTCTTTCTTTCTCAAGATAAGCTATTTTCGATAAAAACTCGTCATATTTATTTGACATAAGGTCTATACTTGCTTGAAAGTCTTGATAAACGTCTATCTTGTTCAATGGAGAAAGAAGAGAACATTTTTTTAATTATTTCAATTTTCAAAAGATCGGATTTTCCTCCGTCATATTTCCGCTTTTTTCTTTCCGTTATGTTTGCCGTCATGGTATGAAGATCGGGTTCTGACTCGCAGTGTAGTAGGGATGGCGCACTTTGTTCCTTTGTCAACGCAAACATGATTGCACTACGAGCGCTAGCCTAGCTGGGTCTAGCTGGGCGTTAACGGGACGGGTGAGACAGGTGGACTGCGTTGTAGCGGCATTCTCCTCTTGTAAAGTACTAGGACAACAAGCTGAGGCAGGAGTATAAAATTCACTGAGTGAGTGTAGTGCGCACCGTTAATTGCGTATCCGTATTTACACAGCGATGATGTTTAGGGTTTGTACTGATCTTTTAGTACTAGGCGCCCAGACAATGCCCGGCGCATCACGCAGAACGCTGACATACATAGAGTAGCTGTGAACAGTGCGCACGCGCCGATGCAATGTCCCGAGTTAGCGAGTACTAAGAGCGCAGACAGTAGTGGAGTGTTGTTGGTAGCGGCTCGGAGCGTCACGCGCGTACGACAGAGATAGTACTATACCTCTGGGTTGCGCTGCAGATGGGTGGGGCTTCTGTGCTCACGCGGCCGAGTCGAGTGCTTGTTCGATGTAGTTGAATCCACTGACTCCTTGGAGATATGCACTCCTATTTTCTTGATAGATATTTAATTTTGAATTTGAATTTAAATGATAATTAGAATAATAAATACTATGTGGATCTATGGCACGTCTGCTCGTGTTCGAGGTCCGTGTCCGGGGGGAAGGATAATGGCACAACTTTTTGTTCACGGGAATTTGAACTATTTTGCGCGACTAACGGAATTACTCACATGACGTCACCGGTGTCTCATCTGCAGAGCAACGGGTAAGCCGAAAGTTTAGTTAAAGTAGTTAAAAAGGAATAAAATCATGTTTTACGTCGAGCCATAGCGCTAAAGAATCATCGGTAAGATTACTAAAATATCTCATGGATTATCGCAATTCGGTTCACACTAGTACTGGGTTATCCCCGGCTCAATTGGTTTTTGGGCACAAGTTAAAGTCATCGGCACCCACGTCACCGTCTGTATCTGATCACGTAAAAAATCAATAGTGTATGCAAACTAAGCACAAGGAAAAAATCAAACGAAACATTTTGAAATAAACGATATAGTATTATATAAAAAGTTCGTGAACAAAGCAAACTATACATGCTGTAAGGGCATCATAATGAAAAGAATGGGAAAAGTATTGTATCTAGTAAAATAGTTATCTCGATGGTTCGGAAAGTTACAAAAGACACATAAATCAGATCACAACATGATAACCCAACAATTGTTACACCAAAAAGATCAAAACGAAAACGTGATTTGTTTAAAAAAGTACTTTTAGTATTGTTAAGTATACTTGCGGGCATAGCATTAATATTACTACGTGCGTCACGCCACACATCCCCATAGCATTTTCATGTGAGCCACATGCAATTGGCTTTCATTCATCCCTTTTGTGCCCCAATATTTTGATCCATACAAGACAGCAAGCAGGTCTAACCACCACGCCATTTCATCTATCCAGTGTTACTTCTGTGCTTAGCACTCCGATATATTTCGCCACCGCTTTGCACGAGTGAACCGCAGTGTCCATAGCACCGAAAAGTTAACTAGGAAAACTATTTAGTGGCTTTCTTTGTCCATTGTGTGCTATCCATCCTGACAGATTCCCGGTCCATTTCAAGAGTCTAAGTTCTGATTTTTTTGATTCTATGATGAAGAAGACAATTTTACAGAAAAATAAAAAACATCACTAAAGTATAGAGTTTAGTTTTAAAACAAACAAAGTCACAAAGTAGACTTTAGTGATGTGAGTTGGTGTTTTAAAACTTATTTAATAGCTCTGGTAATGTGCCTAAGAGATTGGCGGCGTTGCCACGTTGTATGGCAACACAGCCTCTTCTCTCTGCCAGCCCTTGGGTCTCGGGAAGCGTCAAATAAGAGTTTTGAAGTTTCATTGAAAAGGCTGTGAGCACTCACGAAAATATAGTTTCCACAAGGTATTATGGATAGTTGATAGTTTATTTCATAGTTTTTACCTATAATTATGTATAGATATAAATATATACAGGGTGTAAACGGACCCTTCACGAAGCCGTCAACCAAGCGTTCTGTACATCAAACTAAGTAACCCTACGCAAAAAATATTACTGGGAAACGACTTTTTTTTGGGGTGAAAATTCACGTTTTACGGTAAAACTCAATGTAACGCACTCAAAACATTTTGCTGATGGATGCTTTGAATAATAAACAGGTCATTTAGGTAATTAAAGTCAATTTATAACCTTAAAAAGTAGTATTAAAAAAAAACTTACTAGAAGGTTCCCAGGTATGGTCCAGAACAAAAAAAAGATAGCACAGTACCTTTCTGCTTCGTTAAGGGTCTTTTTACACCCTTTATGGTTAGTATAATGAATAAATATCTGCTACTGTTTAAAAATTTAAGCTCTTCTGGGGTGCCATGTGTGAATTGTAACCCTGTTTGCTTGGCTAAGTTTAGACACCATTACACAAACTAAACGGCGTCGTGGAAACAGTCGTAGTATGAATGAGCAGCGTCGTTCGTTGTCAACCAAAACAATAAGTGAGTGGTCTATTATTATTATCAATCGGATCCCCCCCCCAACCCTCGTGAACGCGCCGTGGAGGGCGCGTAGCACGCGGCACCGCGGTACGCTCCGGCAGTGTGGCGGCGTGCGAGCGGCGCGACGGACGCAACTAACGCCAAGAGCGACGCGCGCCAACCTTGCGATGTGCGCGGAATACTTCGCAACTTTTACAAATCACTTTGTCATTTTCATTGACGACTTGCAAGACACGTTCTGAAGTGACTTGCTATGACATGTTTAGTGCTCTAAGCTGAATGATATTAAGCGTGTAAATTTGCTTCTTGAGAAGTATGGTGTTGTCCAGTAATAGTGTAATCAGATGCGGATAGATATCAGCCGTGGTCGCATCGAACATTGAGCTCGCTTGGTCGCGGGCGCCGTGCGGGATGCGGCGTGGCGCGGGGTGACGCGGCGCCGGTCCATGCTGGTGCTGGCGCGGCATGGCGGCGCGTCGCCTCGTGCTCAACGGGCTGACGGCGGAGGTGGGTGCGGGAGCCGGCGGGGGCGCGGGGGGCGCGGGGGGCGCGGGTGGCGGCAGCGGTTCGCCCGATTCGCTGGAGTTCTACCACGAGCTGGAGCTGTACCGGCAGCTGCTGGCGTTGCCGCCCGTGCCCCCCGCGCCCCACGCGCCCCACGCGCCCCCCGCGCACACGCAGAGGCGCGCGCGCACTCCCGACCCCACGCCCTCGAGAAGATGCCACGGTACTTATTGTTCTAGTACTGTTACATTAGCCACACAGAGGGAACCGTGCCACGTTCCACAAGCGTTCATGTACACACTTACAGCTTCAGCAGTTGGTCTCCGCCTCCCGAACTCGACCAGGTGTCTGCGAGAACAGACTGGTTGTATGCCTGTTGTGCAACTCCACCCAATCTCTACTATTATTTCATAGAGCTAAAGTTGGTAAGTTTGGATGTAGGACGGGTTCGTTCCCACTAGTTCTACTAAGCAGTTCTACGGTAGAACTAATGGAAATATTTTCCCACTAGTCCTACGATGTAAGGTGGTACAAAATCGTACAACTACTGGGACCACAAATTCCCTTCTGTCCTACCTGTTCTATACCTCAATTCTACTTTAAAACTAATAGTGTTTTTGTTCTCACAGCGTCATTATGTGCTTTACCCCTCAAGTTTTAAAATGTTGATCTGCTACAACATTGAATTCGTTACGAAACAATAAGAGTT
Source organism: Noctua fimbriata (assembly GCA_905163415.1). Lineage (NCBI taxonomy): Eukaryota > Metazoa > Arthropoda > Insecta > Lepidoptera > Noctuidae > Noctua > Noctua fimbriata. The sequence continues at coordinate 19,934,890 of LR990927.1, read as the reverse complement.
CGTTGTTTCGAATTGGATTCGAACCATCTCATCACCGAATGTCGTCATACTCATACCGGCAGTTTAACGAACTAGCCAGCGGCAGCGAGCCCATATGAATTGCGATGAAATTATTATCTACTATCGTCCAAGTCATCTGTGTAATCGATACATGTTATAATTTGAGGGTAGCAATTAATTTTACTTACTTACTTTTTCTTTACAAAATTAATCCATACCCTCAAATTATAACTACAACGTTTGATGTATACATTCACTTAAAACGACTAAGTTACCCCCGTTGTATTAAAATTAAATTTGCTACAACATCTTTGCAATTCAAACATATACATCCTTAAGAATAATACAAAAAGTATTCTTATTCGTACGAGATTCGAACCATCGAATCATTGGTTAACCTTTGATTACCGCAAGCTCTTACCAACTAAGCCAGTTAGGTAGTTAATCATTCGATGAATTATCAATCTACTTTGCTTGTCTTTATACGCAATAATAAAAGTATTAACGTTTTTTTTTTACACTAAAACAATACATTAATAATTAAAATACATCATCATCTTCTTAGCCTTTTCCCAACTATGTTAGGGTCGGCTTCCAGTCTAACCGGATGCAGCTGAATACCAGTATTTTACATGGAGCGACTGCCTATCTGACTTGTACAACCCAATAACTAATAATTACAATACATTAATAAATAAAATAAATTATAATAATACGTTTTTGCAAATACAAAAACCAACTTGGACCTATCACGGAATTGAACGCACATGTCTTTTGGAGGGGTAACCACTTAATGGAGCTGTGTGTACTACCTTTTGGCGTAGTTCGTACGTTCACATTGTGCAAACCTTACTAATGCGTATTTTACCCCGCTTTGGATTTGATTGGCACGAATAGCCTCAGGTTCCTGTGCGAGTTTAAACTCGAGTTTCTTTACGTTTCTTTACTTCGAATTCATACAGGAGTTGTGTAGGCTAGCAAGCTCGAAAATTTTAGAATTCTGCCACGAAAAAGGTTAGTTTCTCTTGTTGAACGAATAAGCAGAAAATTTGGTAATAATTTATATCCCAAATAAACTATTTTAAGAAGGTTTATCAATATGGCGTGAATGTTTTTGGGGGTGACCTGTGACCCCCCCCCCCTCCCTGGGACTGCGCCTGAGCGTAACGTGGTGTGTTGTGCGCAGATGAGCCGCGACGCAGTCGCACGCCGGTCGGCGCGGGAGCGCCTCCCCCCCCGCCGCCGGCGCGCGCGTCATCTCCACCCGCGCCCGTCGTGCGGCACGCCAGGGTAAGTCACTAACATAACAATACAAATAATAGTAAGGTTTTTAAATGTATTAGTTTATAAGATTATTTTGTGTATTTTTATCTATGGGCCTCAGTTGCCTGACAATAAAATGATTGATTGATTGATTGAATAGTTATAGAACTTTCTTATACGTAAGAGCAGAGCTGAACAAATGCTTATTTGACGAATATATTCAACAAACGTGTGCATATTATATAGGTTGACTCTTAATTAGTGACCGATACTATACACGTGATTGTACTCATGATAACAAACAAATTTCCCAAAGAACCATTTTTTTTATAGTCATTCAATTTTATCACAGTAACACAACAGCCGTATGAAAATCGCGCGTGCGCGCCTGTGACCTATCAGCTGCATGACGCCGTTCTGTGTCATTAGTACTATCGTAACGTGCAACAGTGTGTAGGCCGAGTCACGCGGCTAACAGCTGGTAGGTCACAGGCGCGTGCACCTCCGCCCAGAGTGGGAGGGGTCATTTGATGATTTCCCATCCTAAAAAAAAAGTGTAAGGTGCTCCCGAGTACCTGTATCCAATAGATATATCTAGGCTTGGTATGTGCGAACACGACTCAAGCGTATGTCATGATGGGACGGATCACCGCGGTATAGAGGCGCAACTTGCACCTGAGAGACCACTTACTCTTTGCCGTTAACAGGAAATAGAGCCTACGCATAGCAAAGGCGGCTCGGTCACGAGCTCAACTGATATGCAGCCCAAAGGACAGATGCTGATTGAGTATGACTCCTGGGTATCTGGTTTGCTTCTCCCAAGAGATAGGCTTATAATACATAGTGATCGCGCTGGAGGAGGTGGGATTGATACGCGGTTTAGAATAAAGAACCGCCTGATTCTTATCGGTGTTAACCTCGATTCTCCACTTCCGGAACCAAGCGCCTAAGACGTCCGCTGAGGTTTGGAGGGTTTTTTTTCGAAAGCGTTCTTACAACGACCAGTGTAGTAGATGGCCGTCCGCGAACAGGGCTAACTGAGCCTTTTTGCTCTTGGGAATATCGCTAGTAAACAGCGTGAATGCAAGCGGGGAGACGACGGAGTCCTGAGGGACTCCGGCTCGAATGGGATGAGGGGACGAGAGAGTTTCCCCGGTGCGCACTCTTAGTTGGTACAGCTTGTATAATAAGCCGATGTACCAGACTTTGCCGAAGGCTTTCGCTATGGTCGAAGAACAACAAGCCCGTCATCGGTCCACGCTGGAAGTCAGCGCTCAAATCGATGCGGTGTACCTGTTGGATGCAAGAGTATTGCGTTCTGAAGCCGAATTGCTCGTTGCGAAAGAGACTTAATAGTCTCGTTCGCAACGAGCAATTCGGCTCAGCGACTCAAAGACTATGCCGAGGGTAATCCCTCGGCATAGTCTTTGAGTCGCTTATAAATAAGTCTCTCGTAGATTTTGCCGAGCGCATTCAGAAGACTGTCAGACCGGTAGCTCGAGGGCTCCGCCTTGGCTTTACCGGGTTTGGGGATACCGATAACAGTGGCCTCTTTCCATTCCTGGGGGACGAAGTTGTTGCTCAAGGTGCCAACTTGAGAGGCGTCGCTGAACGAATGCAGTTTTATGGACTTCGGTGAGTCAATACAATCCATAATGCATTAATTCTAACTACGATATTGTTGAGCTTACACGCGAATAATATCGTAATGACGTGTTGAATACTATAGTTTTGCTCTAAAATTTCCGTAACATTATTTTCGTCAAAAAAAATATTTTGTTAAACTATTACAAAAAAAAAACAGAACCCAGTGATATTTGCTGAGACAACCCTCTCTCCCTCGTGAGATTCGCTGATATTTGGCGTGACCAACCCCCCCCTCCCCCCCCTTTAATCGCCCCACGTATGGACGCCCACTTAGGTGACTCCGCTCTTCCACTTAACATTAAACAATGTATATGCAATTGAAAAAATACTATAATAATTGTGTTATTAATAGAATAGAATAATATTTATTTGCTTTAAAACATGGTATAAAAAGATGATAAAATACAAAAAAGAATGAGCATAAATGTTTTTGCTTAACAGTAATAAGCGTGCAAAATTTTCCAGAGAATATCTAACATTTATTGTCAAAGAAGTCTTTGACACTATAAAACTGTGACTACACAACCATTCATGCAATTTTTTTTTAAATAATCTCATATTTAGCGTCTTGAGATTATTTGGTATCTTATTATATATACGTACACACATAGAAATACTTAAACTTTTATTATATTTAGCTAGTCTGGGAAGGATATCCAGAACTAGGCTGTGGGGGTCACGTCGGTTACGAGGATATCAATCATTTGCATTTTTAAACAATTCTTTATGCTTCCTCACAAACATACATGTTTCGTATATATAAAGAGACGGTAGTGGTAACAAGCCAAGCCTTTTAAATATTGGTCTGCAGGATTCATCAGGTCGAAGTCCGTAAATTGCTCTAATGCATTTTTTTTGTGCAATAAATGCTCTATTATGATCTGTCCTATTACCCCACATTATCAAGCCGTAGCGGAGCACCGATTTAACGTATGCATGATATGACGTTACTGCCGTTTTAACGTTTGTTATATTTCTGACTTTTTTAAGTGCATTTACCGAAACGTTGTCGCTCACAATGGGCCTTATCAGAAGGCTTAAAGTCACCCAAAGGGCAATGGAGAGGGCTATGCTCGGAGTTTCCTTGCGTGATCAAATCAGAAATGAGGACATCCGCAATAGAACCAAGGTAACCGACGTAGCCCGAAGAATAGCCAAACTGAAGTGGCAGTGGGCAGGGCACATTGCTCGCAGAACGGATGGCCGATGAGGCCGAAAAGTTCTGGAGTGGCGACCGCGAACCGGAAGACGCTGCGTTGGAAGGCCTCCCACTAGGTGGACCGATGACCTGGTGATGGTTGCAGGGATCCGCTGGATGCGAGTCGCACGGGACCGGTCAATGTGGCGGCACTTGGGGGAGGCCTATGTCCAGCAGTGGACGTCTTTCGGCTGAAATGATGATGATGACAAACTTATTTATTCGTTTGGAGTCGCTGACAATATGTGCTTTCCAGTTGATGTCTTGATCTAAAGTTACACCTAGAAATTTTGTTTGAGTTACTTCATTAATTTTATGTATTAGCATTATTAAATTGTATATAAACTGATTTTTTAAGATTTATTGATAAATTATTTTTATTTACTAATCAATTAGTCTTTCAACCATGTTATTAATATCAGTCTCATGATCGTCAATCGTATTATTTTTCCTATCATTTGTTACAATAATAGAAATATCATCATCAAATAATGTACATTTATGGTTGGTTATATTAATAATGGAATTTATGTACAAAAGGAATAAAATGGGTCCTAACACACTTCCTTGTGGGACGCCATATTTGTTGTACTTGAGTTCGGATGAGTGTGGTCATGTCGTTATTTCTATTCACTTTTGTAATGGTAACCCGTTGACGTCTGTTATTTAGGTATGACGATATCCACTGAAGAACTATGCGTCTAATTCCAATTGCCTCCAGCTTCTGTAGTAACAGGTCATGAGACACTAGGTCAAAGGCTTAGGATAATTTTTTTATAAGAGTGAAAATGGCTAGTGTTGTAGATTTAGTTTTTTGGAACCCGAACTGTTCTTTCTTAATTATGTTAAATTTATTAAAAATCCAAAAATCAAAAATCAAAATATTTTATTTCACATAGACCTAGATGGGCACTTATAAAACGTCGAAAAAAAGCTGCATGGTTCGGGTTGGTCGTTGCCTATGGAGAAGAACCGGCAAGAAACTCTATGGTTACTCTTTTCAAATCATTTAGTTTTACAACTTAAGTATGGGGGGACAGCATAGGCCCGACAATAAGTCGTTGCTTACTACACAAAAAATGTAGAACAAAATAAAAAGTTAACAAGCAGCTGGGAATCTACAAAGCCTACAATGTTCACACATTCACAAACAATTGATAAAAAAGAATGTATAAAAAGGTAAAAAAAAAAGAATTGTAAAGTACTAAATTAAACAAGTGACACAAATATTGTTATCAGTGCTGTAACTTTTCTGAGAAAAAAAAAATGTATAAATGATTTGAAAACTATTGTGAAAATCTGATTCGAAAGAGGAGAAAAAATGAGATTGAGAATAGTTATAGACATCCACATATTTGTGCCGTTTATGAGCTACCAGGGAAGCCGCATGCGCAGAAGGAACTAAAGCCAAACTTCTTTATCTTCAACGTGGTCCTTAATTTTGTAATATGCTTTTTTAATAAGGACACGTTTGATGTAGTTTTTGAATTTTCCATCGGTCAGTTCTATAACTGACTTTGGCAACTTGTTATAAAAGCGTATACTGTTTATATGAAAATACTTGCTAGTTTTTGTTAATCTGAACTTAGGTGTAACAAATTCGTGTTTACTGCGTGTATTTATATTATGAAAGTCGCTTCTAATTTTGAAAAGCCCTCGATTTTTGCGGACATATAAAATACATTCTAAGATATAAAGTGAAGGCAGGGTCAGTATATCAATTTCTTAAAATTTTTCTCTGAGGGACTCGCGAGGACCCATTTTATATATCGCGCGGACTGCCCTCTTTTGTAATCGTGTGATTTAATCAACGCAATACAATATTGATTGAGTGTCTGTGGTTTTCTTGCTCGAACACCTACGCCATGTCAGACCATGAAGCAGGCAACGCTCCTGATGCCTCAGAACCTAGGCGCGAGTCGACATCAGAATTGGGATCTAATCGAGCAACACCAAAACCACAACTCCCAGGCTTGAACGCAGACTCGTGGCAGGCGTTGCTAGAAGTCCAAAATCGCTCCATGATGCAGCTGATTAAGGCCATGCGACCGCCGCCGTGTCCGCCAGTCCTTAGCCTACCGGAGTTCAACCCTGATGTTGGGGATGCCGATCCACGTGCTTGGTGCTCAACTGTCGACATATGTTTGACCGAGCGGCCGTTAGAAGGCGGAGCTCTAATCATCGCCCTAAGCAAGGCACTGAAAGGTACCGCGACGACCTGGTTGTCACAAGTATCACATGTGGGTATGACGTGGCCTTATTTCAAGGATTTGTTTATCAGTCGCTATGAGTGCGCAGAAACAGTGGCCGTAGCCGTGATCAACATCAACAACGACCGACCCAAAGATGGAGAAAGTCTGGCTGCGTACGCTGCCCGCCTCACTGCGAAATTATCGGCGAAATGGAAACATTTGTCATCAGAAGAAATAACCGTATCGTACGTACTTGCCCATACATCTCAATTTGATACTCGATTACATCGTCTCGCTTTCACCACTGAGATTCTTGATCGAAATACGTTGTTGCAAGAGATGAAGTCATTGATCTGCTTGAAACGGAAACACATTGAAGATCACGGTACCACAGACGTGAAGCGCTTCAAGGGGACACAGCCAAATTAATTCTTGTGTAATCACTGCAAAAAGCCTGGCCATAAGGCCATAGATTGCCGCCTTAGGAATGCAAGAATTAACTCCACTCGCCAAAACACGTCACAATCCAACTCTACGCGAGGGGACAAGCCAATGACTCCCACAACTACAAGCACTACAATGCCGCCGGCTTCTTTGTTCAAGAAACCCATCACTTGCTTCCTATGTGGCGAGAAAGGTCACATCACCTCGCAGTGCAGCCGACCTGAAACGAGCGCAGCCGCAGGCGCTCACGGAGCCAGCGGTTCCGGCCCGAGCACCGTCCCGCAGCGACGTGTGGACAGCTGTGAAGTTCGAGGCGTCCTTGGACAGCTACAACAATCCGGTGAGTCGTACTCATTTTGTTTTGATTCCGGCACCGAGTGTTCTCTTGTTAAACAAAGTGTAGCTTCTAAATTATCGGATAAACGTTTACTTTCAACCGTGCAAGTAATTGGTATCCGTAATAATTCGAATGTTTTTAGCACTGAACAAATTCTCAGTGATGTTTTGGTTGACAATAACGAACTGATAATTTTAATTTACGTACTACCTGACGATTGTATGAAATACGATGTTATGATCGGACGCGATATTTTGACACTTGGCTATACGTTACATTTAACTGAATCTACCCTACGTATTTCGACAGTTCAAAATGTAGGTTGTTCATTATTTGATTTTTACAATGTTGTTTCTGATATTTCAAACGAAAACAAAATACCCTTTCAACCCAACCCAAAAACAAAAAAAATATAACCCAGGGCAGAACTCACAGAGAAAACTCAAATCAGAGAGTCATCAATACTTCCAACAGGTATAGTGGACTTCCAGTAGACATACCTGATGAATCTGTAAAATTAATGGAAAACCAAACCTTTACTAAGAAAGCTAGCAAACCACCACCAATAATCTTATATGGTATTACAGATATATCAAAAATATCTGAACTCCTGAAAAGTTATGTATCAAATGACAGCTACAGCTATACAATTGTTAATAGAGACCAGCTGAGAGTCATGGCGCAGACAAGCGAAGCATACAAAGACATCATTGACCTTATTGGAAAGAAAGGACTCATAGGCCATACGTTTTCTCAGAAAGACAAAAATTGTTGCAGAATCGTGACTAAAAATTTGCATCACACTACGCCAAAAGAAGCCATCGTAGAGGAAATAGAAAAAACTGGGAATAAAGTCATATGTGCCCTCTCAAGAAGAAATAAAAATCCACTAAATATGTTTTTCATTAATGTCGAACCTTGTCCAAATAATCCTGATCTTAAGCGTATGGAATCCATATACTATACAAAAGTAAGGATAGAAGATCCGCGAAAAACAAATGAAATCCCTCAATGTGCTAGATGTCAAAAATATGGATACACGAAAAACAACTGCATGCGCCCCTACTGATGCGTTAAATACGCAGAAGGACATAGAACTGCAGATTGTCCAAAAAATGACAGAAATACACCAGCCACCTGCACATTATGTCTAGGAGATCACCTTGCCAACTACAAGGGGTGTCAAGTATACAAAGAGATTCGCGGAAGGAAAATGATACAGCCAACACACAAAAATGCTCCAGTTTCAAATATGAAGTATGCAATAAATAGCACTGTCCCCTTTCAAATAGAAGACTTTCCACAACTACAGCCAAGTAGCCATACTAGACAACAAACAGTAAACCCTCCTATTCCAGATCTGAAAAAAACTGCACACTGGAACGAGAAACAAGAGAACATACAATCTCAGCCAACAAATTTGTTCGAACAAATCATTAGTAAACAATAAGAGAAAATAGATATTCTCATACAACAAATAGGTACCCTAATGGGACTCCTAACAACTCTAATTGCCCAATATAAGAAATTATGAAATTCCTACGCGTTGCAGCATGGAAAATAAATGGTTTGGCTTCTAATAAAAAGTTTAAATACTATAGGAAACTTAAAGTCTACGGTAATATTTCTGATCGCTTATCATATCAATTACTTCGTGATAGAGCCAATGATATTGAACAGCTTTGTTATAAGGCCTACATGACTAAAATTGAGTCCGCATTAGGTACTAGCCCAAAACTATTCTGGTCATATGTCAAAAGCAAACGCATGAACAGCAATTTCCCGTCGAGTATGACATAGGGTGACAGTAGAAGTGACTCGGGAGAGGGCATTTGTGAACTTTTTGCTAATTACTTTAGAACAACCTTCCTAGACGCTTCCTCTGCAAGTCGCAATTGTGACTCGACCGGGTGTGCTTCTAACTGTGATTTAGGTACAATTGAAATTGACTTATTGACTGTTCATAAATATTTCAAATCTCTTGACCTTACCAAATCTGCCGGCCCAGATGCTTTGCCTGCTGTGTTTATGGTTAAGTGCGCCGAGGAACTAGCTTTACCTGTATCACTTAAAAGGTCAATATCTGAAGGCATTGTGCCTTCTGTTTGGAAATCAGCTTTTATATCACCCATCCATAAAAAGGGTGCTAAAGATAAAATTGAAAATTATAGGCCCATCTCAAAACTTTGTCTACTAGCTAAAGTATTGGAGCGCATAGTTTATAATCAGTTGTACTGCAGTGTGGTTTCTAGCCTGAGTCCCCAACAACACGGGTTTCTGAAAGGAAGGTCTACAGTATCCAACCTGGTCCTGTTCACAGATTTTATTACTGAGCATATGGATAATGGATCCCAGGTCGATGCAATCTACACCGACTACAGCAAGGCGTTCGATAGAATCAATCATGTTATTCTGCTGAGGAAGCTTTTCGACTTGGGCATTAGGGGCGACCTATACAGATGGTTCTCGTCTTATGTACAAAATAGGACACGTTTACAGTATTACAAAAACAAAATTAACATTAGCCGTACTAAGCTCCTGTTACCATATCGTAACAGTATAACACCTATTAAACTATTACTCAAGATGTAATAAATTGTTAGTAATGCAATAAAGTTAATATTAGTTTAACTTGCTACGTGAGGGGCGCTACGCGAGTGTATGATTGCGTAGCACAAGCTACGCGCTACGAGAAGAAATGCCAATTCTCTACGATAGTTGTTGGACAACTAAGACGTTATAGGGTTTGGACAACTATTACGGTGAGCGAATAATATGCACCGCCGTCCAAAAGTTAAACCTAATCATACTTATTTTAAGAGTGGACGCCATAGACTCACTACGCAGTAAGTTTTAGGCCACCTTGGATCGGAGATAACAAACAGTAGGTAAATCACCAGTATCAACAACTAGGAAATTGTGACGAGACTGTCGCGGGCCTCCTGTCACCTGGCTGGCTGATTTTTGCTGATATGGGTCAATATCAACAAAGTTAATTTTTTGTCAAAATCAAAATATTTTATTTCACATAGGCCTAGATGGGCACTTATAAAACGTCGAAAAAAAGGTGCACGGTTCGGGTTGGTCGTTTCCTATGGAGAAGAACCGACAAGAAACTCCATGCTTACTCTTTCAATTTTGGTGGCTACATTTTTTCTTCAGTTTTCGTGAAAAATAAGGATCTGGTATAAGAATAGAAAATCCAATCTTGAAGGATCTTCAAGAGGTCTCATAATATCTCCATAACTTTTTGAGATATTTTAGTTCAAAGTCTAGTGTGGCCACCAAAATTGAAAATCACCCACCAAAATCGAAAGTGCCCACCAAAATTGAAAATCAGTGCCACCAAAATTGGATTTCTCTGCCGGAAACCTCAATGTCACTAATAAAGCTCAATGTGACTAATCTCACTACTCAATAACTTTTATCGGTTAACAAAACTCTCTTTTGTTAAAAACTAGGATAGATTCCGAGGTCTGGTCCTAAAGCCGGACTGACATGGCAGCGTTTTAGTACAAACACTTCAACACCTCAATGTACCGGTAGTCGATTTGGCACCGTTGGGGAGACTGCCGTACAATCCAAGTCTCGATCGAATCGAAGGCTTTGTCGTAGTCCACAAACGCCAAACAGAGATCGGTTTTCTGTATAACCTGCCGCAGCGTATGTATGTGGTCTACGGTGCTAAAGCCATTATGGAATCCGGCTGGTTCGGGATGATTCTTGAAAACAACTTGAAGACATGGCTTAGAAGTGAGATGAGCCTATAATTCTTCAGCCGGGCGTTGTCGCCTTTTTTGAAGAAGATTACCACCACACCCCTGCACCATGCCTGGTTTTCCCCTCGAGTATGACGGAATGAAACAGTACCGGCCGTAAGTACCGGTATTCCACCCGCCTTTAGGAGTTCGGCTGTAATTCCGTCATCACCCGGTGCTTTGTTGTTTTTTAGTTGTTTGAGAGCCATCCTAATCTCATACAGGCTGATGTCCGGGATGTCTTCGGTAAAGTTTCGGGTCAGTCTAGCTCTTGGGTCGTTTGCTAGATTTTCAACGAGCTTACTGGTTGAAGTGTACAACTGCCCATATAATCTCTCGATCTCCCACAGTAGCTCCGGTTTGGCGGATAAGATCCTGCCATGGTCGGTCTTCAGTTTCGTGAGCTGGCTCTGCCCAATGGCCAGATCTCTTGCAAATACCTTGGAGCCGCTTAATTGCATCTTTAATATGCTGAAGACTGCAGGATCATCTCACGCCGCTCCTGCATGAGCTTGAGAGTATGATCAGAGAGTTTTTTGTTCTTATGTGTACGACGTGTCTTGAAGAACTTAGACCCGTATAGACAGTTTCCACGAACCTATCGTTGTATTTGTTCAATGAGCTTCTTAGGCACTCGAAACGAGTCTGGAGTTCAAGCTTTTCATCTTGCAGCAGCTCTCGGGGTTTTAAATCTGGATCTGTGCTGGAAGGAGCGTAGACTTCATCAGTCGAGACCTTTCAAGCTTGTAATTGATGTTCAATGTGCCTCTTACTATGCGGTGATCGCTCCCGGTTTTCAATGAATTGATCATAGAGAAAACATTGAACATTTGCTTCTTGGTTGACCTGATGAAGTCAATCTCATTTTTAGTTGCACCATCGGGGCTCTGGCAGGTCCACTTCCTGTGCTCACGCTTTCTGAAGAAGGAGGTCATCATATAGAGGCCCTCCTTCTACATAAAACTCCAACCCCAAATTGCCCCGTTTCGCTTTGAAGTCCCCCATAACAACGGTGAAGTGCTTTTAATCAGCCTTTCTTTGCTTGTCTGTTTTGGCATTCTTAAATGCAAAAAAATAAAAATATATAAATCACGAGCTCACGTAGTACACTCGTTTGATAGCAAACAAATACATTTTATGTACTTCGCAGTAAGTAAGACCTATAAGAGTGTGGCATACTAATGATAAAGTTTCTTATTCATATATTTTTATTAACTGTCTTGCAACGTAAAAACTAGCTATATACCAACCAAGGTACCAACAATATAAATACAGTACATACTTAAAATCTGGTGGCTCGTTTGCAATTTTGATAAAACAACCACCAACAAAACCAGGAACCAGGCATAAAAAAAATCTCTAAAAATATCGGTTTTAAGTTAAAATTAAATTAATGTCATTCATTTATGGGTCACCCAAATCATTAGCTATAGCATGTAGCTTACTATTATAACACTTTAAAATCCACAGTAAATCGATACATCAAAAATTGAACAATTATTGTCCCCCGTTCCTCCCAAGGCGAGAACTTACGTTTTTGGAGGGTTATCACAGCACTAATCACACACCTGACACTAATCGCACGACTGACAGATGCGAAATAAATAACACGATTGATCGCACACGCATGAAACATGTAAGTTGAAAAAGTGCTACCAAAATTTTGATTTTTGCTTGGACAAACTTTGATCGAGTGTCCTGTGCTTTTAAATAAGATTTTATAATATGGTTTAATTGTTTTTAGATAATCTGTCTTATGCATATACGAACTAATTTTTTTTTGCTTTTAATTGTACCTCAAATTGTGACTGGTGAACGCAATTACATCAAGAAATGGAGCTGGGACTTTTTGTTTCCTTGATGTTTTATATACACTTATAAAAAAAAAATTATGTGGCCCTAATTGATCCAAGTTACGTAGAAAAAAAAAACAAGAAAAAAAAACAGAAAAATCCTATCATTTTACACCTCGATTCTCAACGTGGACACGTTAAATTTGCTGATATGATATTCACACATATATTCACTAGTTTACAAATTTTAACTTTTTTGTGTACCCTGCAAGATTTTTTCATTAACATGTAAAACTACCTTCTTTAAGCCTAAAAGTGTTAGCGGAAATATTCTATCACGTGAGTCACATTTTTTTACGGTCATATCATATTTTTCTGTTACCTCAATTGGGGGTTGTAGTTTCATGTTCAGTTAATCGACACAAACAATAAATAACTTATTTCAAATTGTATTATAATGTAAGGGAGAAAGTGTTTACTAAATTCTGATCTCTTTCCCTACATTGGCGCACAGTATATAGTTTCAAAAATGAGAAGACCCAACAAAAGTAGCATTGGGGCTTCTATAACGGTTGACTAGTAAGCTGTATAAGGGCTGTATAGCAAGCAGTGTAACACCGGCTTGGCACAAATTATGCAGCCTTAGTTCACAAAAGATGCACAGTAGCTGAATAGCAGCACATTACCGGCAGTTTAAGCGAGAACCTGTGGCCTTTAAGCTGATCAACGGCACCATACATGATTCGATGTGGTTCTTCATACAGACAACATGTTATAAGAAATAACGAGTGAACAATTATACAGCCTCTATCTCGTATTAAGCTCACAGGTGTACCCTAAAAACTACATTATGTAATAAATATTACGTATTTCGCTCGTGTGTGTCTAAACAGCCATATTTTTTAATGCGACTTTTTTCCTTTATTCGTATTTACACAAATTATTTACATTTTTAAATATTCCTTAAAAAATATATAAAATAATGTGACTTTATTATTACTGTGTTTATTATATACTATTGTGTTAAAATTATGGGTAATGTATTTTAAAGTATATACATATTTAGAGTTAAAATTTTCACGCGCCTCGGCAATAATGCCGTTTTATCAAAAAAATAATTCTAAATAAGCAGAGAAGAACAATTCAATTTTTGATAGTTCTGTTTTAATGGCATTAAAATCAGTCTATGTTTTTTATTAGAACATTAACCACAAAAATAATCACGAAAACTCCGTAGTATGTGATAAAGTCGTAATTAATTTAGCAATGTTATAGGTTATGAGTGAACAAAATGGTGGACATTGTCTCCAGCTACAGTGAACCTTAAGAACTCGAAATTAAAATTGTGACCTCTTTAAAGTCTCACATGTGTACCATTATAATGTCGTGAGCTCTAGAAAGGGTCACATTGTGTACCATTTTAATGCCAGCAATATAACACCGTACATGCGGACCTTTAAATAGTCCGTGCCGTATTTATCTCGTCTTAAATTGCTCTTGTTCGGCTTTTAAATTGAAAGCTGACTTAAAGATTAATGTTATCCTATTATAACACCAATAGTTACTTAATAGGCCAATTTTGCACTTCTATACATGCCTTATACAGGTATGAGCGAATTGGTTCACTTTAATACGGCCAACGAACCATGTGTGGCCAATGCTAATGCTTAGAGATCACCGGTGAACTATTAAAGAGAATAAAATGCTACTTGGAGAGTGAGAAGCTATTTATTGTAATTTTGTGTATATCTTTTAATGTTGTGTCCAATACAGAAGTAGAATAAGACCTATTAGAGATTCGTTAAAAAGTGCATAATATAATTCAGGATGTCCGGATTTCCTGTTGCAAACCAAGATAAAAACTGGGTTCCAAGTGTTTTTAGAAACTTTTTACTGCATTGGTCATCAATTATTAATTTATTCCCTGAAAACTAAAGAAGTGTACCTGGCTACCAGAGGCACCGTTTATCTAAAAACTATTGAAGATCGCCTCATCAAGGACTTTGCCATAACAAAATGTTAGAGACTGACAGTTGGCCCATTATAGAATAGAATAGAATTTCTCTTAATTCGAGTATCCATGACTCAAAAACTGTTAGTAAAACTTACTACTATGTAAGTAAGCACTGATAATAATAAACAACACAACACATAACGGTGCATCACTGCTGCGACAACCTATGAGTAATTGCACTACAGCGACCCAATAAACACAGTCCAGGCGACTTGCAATTATGCTCAGGATACTGTTGGTGCTGCCGCACACCCTGCGCACCAAGGAAGCGCACTTTAAGATTAAGAATAGTAAAATAGGAAGCGCACCTTTTACGCATTGTTGCGTAAAAACAATCCACATGCGCATCTGTGAACATCCCCGACACATTACAGGAGCGGGGAAGCCCCCTCAGCATCCTAAACGCGTTATTATACTGAACGCAGAGAGCACTGTACGATCTTTGCGTACATCTAGCCCACAGGCTGCACGTGTTAAAGAAAGAGATATCGTGAAATCATGTGTATTATAGGATAAAGTAATTCACATTTAAAAAAAACCAGACGTGACGGATTTTTTTAAATATTTTTTCCTGGATAACTCTTTCCATCATAAACAACTTTCAGCTGGGGTATCAAAATCGTGTAAACTAGTGTTATTATTGGCACCGAAAAAATCTTAGTATTTAGTCGTCTCGTGAAAATTTATTAAATCATTATCAGTAAAAACCCAATCTCACTTTTTGCCCGACCGATGGTAGAACTCTTATATAATACTAAAACTGCCAGACAATCGATAAAACCAAAGGAGAAAAAAAAAATGACTCACATTCACATTCACAATGATACAACTATACAAATAAATAAAATGAAAGTGACTGTTTGTTATTTAAAAAAGTATTAAGAGAGTACGGTACTTATGACAAAAAAAAACATTTTTCAATACACTTTCTTGAAAACCAGTTCTTATCGCACTACGATAAGGTTCAACATGCAAAGTATTTCACACGGGTGGTTTTTTAATATTTTTACGCACACGTGCGGAAATAAAAAGTTCCATAGATAATTATATTTATACTAAGTCCAAATGGGTTCAATGACTATAGTCGGCGGTGTTTTTTTTGTTAAATCTCGGGAAAGAGATATGCGTCTTTACGGCGTAAATATTTTTTGAGTATTTTAATCGAGTTTATAAAAAGAATATCATAGATAAACATGATTAATTAAAAAAATCTTTTTTGCAAAAAGTAAAACCGACTTCAAAAACACAGAAAAGTTAAAAATTACTTTAGCTTCAGAAGTCGCTGACTTTTGTTTGTTTGATTTAATTTTTTTGTTTTGCCATTTTTAGTTGTACATTGTTGTTATACAAATATTTGCTATACATTTATTTTACATTGTCAACAATTCATTTCATGGTAATAGGCTTATCAGCAATAAAATGGAAGTTAATATACTTAACTGTCGCAATCTGGGTACCCCTCAGAGCATACAGCCGTTATGTTATGTTATGATATTGTCTTAACAATAAACATCCAAGCGATTGCAGCAATCACGACATATTTGCTGTCTACTATTGAAGAGTTCCATTGTATAACTCCGAAGATCAGCTTCACCAAATTTAAACGGGACCACCGCGGAATAATATTCTTCCATATTAAAAAAAAAATCGGTTCACAATTATCGAAGATATGGATAATATAAAATTTGGAGAGTCCCCTCCTCTCCAGGATCCCATCATTAGATCCTGACCTATGACCATGGGACCATAAGGAAAGTTTAGGTACTGTTTCAAACAATGCCCATAAAATTTGAGGGTTGCCCTTAATTTTACTGGGATTCCATTATCAGATCGTGACTTATACCTTCCATCATCAGCTCAGCAACATGAGATGATGATTACCAGGCACAAATATCTGAATTGCGTTAGAGAGTATTGAAAAACATTGTATGTGCCTATAAAATTTGAGGGTTTGCTTCGATTTTCCTGGGATAGGTATATGAAAAAAAAACATACAGTCGAACATAGCAACTCCTCCTTTTTTTTAAGTCTTTTAAAAATTGTCAAAGGAGTTTTGGTGAAACATTAGTGAACAATACATGGCATGGTAATAGGCTTATCCCCAATGAAATGGAACTTAACATACCTAACTGTTGAAATGTGGGTGTACTGTAGACTGTACTCATCACAGAGCATTCACGCGTGATGGTATATTATGATGTTGTGTAAACAATGAACATCCAAGCGAATGCAGCCATCGCGACAGATTTGCTGTCTATTATTGAAGAGTTCCATTTCAAATCTCCGAAGATCTGCACCAAATTAAAATGGGACCACCGCGGAACAATATTCTTCCAAACAAAAAAAAGAATCATCAGAATCGGTTCACAACTGGCGAAGATATCGCTGAAACTACACACAAAAAAAAAATCAGTCGACTTGATAACCTCCTCTTTTTGGAAGTCGGTTAAAAACAAATATTTACTTTAATGAAAAAATTAACATTTATTTGAGTTCTAAATTCAAAAATATTTGAATCACCTGTTTCTCCTCAGAGTAAGTTACGCTAAAGAATGAGGGTTCGGTGAAATTGTTAACACAATCCGATTCAAATAGAAGTAACGTTTTTATAATAATTTCCTGCGGACAAAGGTCGCGAGTTGTAAAAAAAGGTTTTTAAAATGGTTCTTGATTTAGCGACTGCGTCTCGTGGGATCGTTAGGACATGGTCTGCTCTATTGTAAAGTTTAACTTTATGTCGTTCATATCGATCTGCTTCATACTAATTGAATGAAATAAATAATACACCAGGATTCGTTCGTGAATTTGTGAACAAACAAACAACACAAGTGCCTATTTAATTTTCGAAAGCAAGAAGTTATTTTTATATATTTATTTTGTACCCTATCACAATGTTTTCTTATTTAACCCAAGGTTGACTGGTAGAGAATGCCTTGTGGCATTAAGTCCGCCTATAGTGCCTACATGAAGTTTAAATAAATAAACATGAATATTAGTGCTGGTACATAGTACTCTAGCGGTGCGAGTACGTAGCACTAGGTATTACAGCGCGCGTTATTAAAATTTGGCAAAACAACGCGCCGGTAATGCCGCTCATTTGCCGCTCCAGCGCCACCGCCCCTCTGCACCCCCGCCCCCCCCCCCCGGCCCCGGCACCCGCCGTCTCATTACTGATAGATTTTGCCGAGCGATTGCATGCTAAATGATGAGAAATATTATAATTGAACGATTGCACGCAATCCTCTCAACTTCTGCGGGCACTGGCGTCTGCCGGCAAGCGAGCGTCGCGTCGCCGGCGTCAAGTCAGCTCATTGGAAGACGCGTTCTGTGACGAACTTAGTTATAGTACAGTCTCCAGCACATCAAGTTACCTCAAACTGTCACATTTTTCCAAATGAATTTAAAGCATAAAAAGTTGATGGTTAAGTTCAAAATCGTATGTGAAAATTTGACAGTTTGTGGTAACTTGTTGCGCTGGCGACTGTACGTACAGAATAGTGTGTGGAGGCCGTGAAGTGGTGTACGTGACATCGCGGTTAGTAATTGATTGATGATTGTGCGCGGCGCGCGGCGGGTCACGGGCGGCGTGGTATGGTGCGGTGCTGACACGCGCACCTGCTGCCCGCTTCTTAGACTCAGTTTTTGTTGTGACGAGATTTATAACGTGAACTGAGGAGCGGCGAGGTCGGCAGCTTCCAGTAGAGCGCGAAGATTTAAGCGCTTATAAATTCGTACTTTAAAGGAGTCTGCCCACCATACCATGAACATATCAGACACGGAAAGAAAGATGACACGAACTACTACGCCCACTAGAACGTATCAACAGCGTATCATACCCGTTCACCCGTTTATAATGGTCATCAATGTCGGAACGGTCTAGTGGGGATAGTGAGACTATCCCCCTAACTTTTCAATATAAAG
This sequence comes from Noctua fimbriata, assembly GCA_905163415.1. NCBI lineage: Eukaryota > Metazoa > Arthropoda > Insecta > Lepidoptera > Noctuidae > Noctua > Noctua fimbriata. Next base: position 19,916,323 of record LR990927.1, on the reverse strand, counting down.
CATATTTTCTTGACTGTACTTTCATAGCACGGTCACGGTATGATACGGTGTAGTTGGCAGAATCCTTTATTGTGAAGTTCTTGTTTCCAGGCTTAAGTCTATCGCCCATCAAATTATATCGCCGGAGTCGTTATTGCAAGTGAAGCACAAGAAAAAGGTAAAGATTAGCGCTCATCTTGCTACAGCAGTTCTTGAACATGAGACGATTCCCTTCTTTATGCAAATACTTGTGTTTTATTACATGTTTCAAAAGAACAAGGTACACGTAATAATAAGGCTGTGACATACAAGTGCTGCGCGCCGCTCGACGCGCTGAATATTCATGCGGCGAGTGTTCGAGCGGGAGAGTGGCTTCTTTGCGACTCGCCTTCACTACGGAAATGACCTTATCAAGGACCGTTTTTAAAGAGAAGTGTGAGCCGCCGGAGTTTTTAATATTCGTAAGACTGCCCGCGCGACACGCCGGGACATAGTGTAGTAAGAATATTACGAGTTTCTGGCGAAATAATACTGTGAACACGTGTCATCTCCAACCCCGGATATGTCACATGAGACAATCTATAGGTCGGTATATAATGGCAAACAACCATGGGTACTTCTATACATGCGTACGTGAATGTTTGTCTTAATTTATTGAAATATGTTATTGTCATGTTGCGGACCCCACTGCTTCCTGAGTAAGAACATCCATCTTCAGGAGGGCACGTCATCCGAAAGCCGCCGCCGTGCGCCGCTTACGACGTAGCGGACAACGAATAATCGTACAACGAGCCGGTGACAGTATTCAGTCACTCGATACAAAACGTTCAAGTGGCTTATCTTCATAGTGAAGGAGTCAACTTGACCGCGGGGTTATTAATTGCTTCCCCCCCGCTCCCGCGAGAGTGCTAATGGACTTGTCGCTATCGTCCCAGCTGTCAAAGTGTACCAGGTACATACTGTGTGACTTTCAGTATGCCTATTATGTATTTGCAACCCCGCTCCAGGAGGGTGCACTTGGTGGTTATATCGTTTCGCGTCGCTTGTTGCTACATTATACGGGGCGGAAGGGACAGCGACGCGAAAACGGTTACCGCATATTCAGTACATCATTCTGAGCCCCCCACATAGGAATTTTATTAATCGGTTATTAAAAAAAAATCGTTCGTACTGTTCCATACATTTTGACCGTGTAAATTATTATTTATTTATTTATGAGACTACAGAGAGGTCCACTGTGTTAGTAACAATATAAGTCAGCCTATATTAGTAGCTTATAACTAGAACAGATCGGGTGCGATTAGTTAGCGCCCACACTAGTGGGCTATCTGGCCGAGCTGCTATCGATTGCAGGATAGTGTTGGGACTGCCACGCAGCCTGTGGAGTAGCGATGCAGATTTTTTACGCCACAAAGCGTCAAAACTCTCAGTGCGTCGGCAAACATTGCTGAGGCACTACAGAAGCGTGGCAATCGCAACAATACCCTGAACGCATTATTATATTGGATACACAGAGCATTTTGGGGATTACGCTTGATCCTGGGGATTACGCTTGATTCAAGGCTACAATGGGGTTCTCATTTAACATCTCTAGCGGGGCGACTAAGTTCAGCAGCATATGCTATTAGAAAAATCCGTCAATATACTGATGTAGATACCGCTAGACTGGTCTATTTTAGTTACTTTCATAGTATCATGTCTTATGGCATTTTGCTATGGGGACGGGCTACAGACATTGAGTCTATATTTATTCTGCAAAAAAGAGCCATCAGAGCCATTATAATCTTCGAATGCGTGATTATCTAAGGGAACTGTTTAAGGAAATTAACATTATGACGGTACATTGTCAATCCATTTATGAAAACATAATATAAGTAAGAAAAAATCTACATCTTTTTAATAAAAGATGTGACAGACACAATTACGGTACTAGAAATAGAGACCAATTAGTTCAGCCAGGCTTCACACTCGCTAAAGTAGACTCATCTTTCATGGCGTACTGTTTGAGATGCTATAATAAAATTCCACAAAGTATTCTTGAACTGAATGAAACTAAATTTAAAACATGCAATAAACGCACACTATGAAAGCAATCATATTACAAGTTGAACGATTATATCGCTGATAAAAATGCTTGGCTCAATGCCGGTCCTGCTCCACAAGGTCAGGGGCGCATAAATGGATAGCATTTAACAGTATGTTGGAGCTGCTGAAGATTGTACAACTATCTTTGCATTGTAAAAAATTCAATCTCTTTAGTATTATATAACCGCATAGCCCATATTGTGTGAGAACTCTGTACTAGAAAGCTGTCATTCGCTGGAAACCTACGTCTTTTCTTGACTTGAATGTGCCCTGGCGGTTGAGATTATGTCATGCTCACTCAAATGTCTCGCTGATGGTGCCGCGTGTGTCGGATCATTTAGTTCTCTTCAAAATGGTTGAGTTGAATGGTGCCGATACATGCGTCCTGTTTGTGAACGGGCGCTGTCAGTTGTGACTGGTCATCTCTTGGTTGCCACGGCTTCTTTGAATTTTTTTAATTTTTTTATTCTGTATGGGCTTACTCTTGACCTCAATCTAGTCCTGAGGACAGAGGTGAGGTCGACGATGGAACGAGCTAACCCAAAAGAAGCCTATTAACTCGCGATTTAAATAGATTGGGGTCATATGAAATTGGAAACACCGACCCAGGCAGTTAAATTATTTTATTCTTGAATTATTTTTACTATGGACACTTTTAACGTACACATCTTGCTACATCGTTCTCACATAATGTACCATCTCAACATAAATGATGTAACCAAGTTATTGTAAAAGTATTCTGATTTAAAAGAGTGTCCATGGAGTTTCTTGCCCGTTCTTCTCCATAGAGATCTACGTTAGGGAATGGGCAACTACAGTACTTTCACAATTTTTATGCCTTGTGACTGAGACTATAGCTACTTTTCATTGTTGTTTTTGTTTCGACAATTCAAAAGTGCCTGTAACTGGCCTATTTGAAATAAATACTTTGATTTTGATTTTAATTTTGTATTTTCGTCTATTTTTGTTTTTTATATGGGTCTCGGACCTGAAATAAATGGAATTTATTTATTTCTTATTATATTATTATAAGCCTTTTGGGTATATGTGAACCACTGGGCTCCCGAGTACAGCGATGTACAGTATGCCTTAAAAGCGGGCCAGCATATTCGCCCTAACTGATAATGCTCAACGTTTCCTCTTTAAATCCAGGTCATCTTTTAGGTCATCCGTTACCAGGTGGCCCAGATATATACATTTGTATACCCTGTTTATCGCGTGACCTTTCGTTAACAGAGGAGGGACTGGAGCCAGACCTGAAGACCATGAATTCTGTCTTACTGCACTTGTAATTTAATCCATGAGCCACAGCGTACGACTCACACACATTGAGTGGCTTTCGGGGAGCACCGATCGAGGGTGCCAACAGCACCTGTCGTCCGCATAGCTACTTGTTTTTTTATTCGGCTGATCTAGGGTATGTTCAATGAAATGGTAATATCTTAGAATCTAAGAGATTTTGAGACTTATTGCAAGGGTAAACGCCGAGGCTACTAAATTTCTAAATACATTTTCCTGAACAATGTGCAAAAAGCCTCAAAGAAATTACGAAATGCTTACTGATACTGTTAGCCTGCGTCATCCCACTGCTGGGCAAAGGCCTCTCCCCATGACTTCCAGTGACTACGATCCAGGGCTAATGCGGCCACTGGTCGTTTGTTTTGTCCAGCTCGTTCCGCCATCTTCTACGAGGTCAGCCGCATCTTCTGGCTGTGTCAGGGTTCCAGAAAGTGGTTATTTTGGCTCACAGCTAATTGGGCATGCAGCAGACGTGGCCAGTCCAGGCCCACTTCAGCTTAGCGGCTTTTTGGGCAACGTCAGTAATTTGTGTTTTGGAGCGCATTGCGGTGTTCTGTACATGGTCGGTTAGTTTGACGCCTAGAATGCTGTGCTCCATTGCACTTTGGCAGACCTTGAGTTTAAACTTTTGAATGTTTGTCAAAGACCAAGTCTAGATTCCATAAGTTAAAATGGGAAGAATGCACATGTCCATGATTTTTCGCTTTAGTGACAAAGGAAGGTTTCCCTTCATAAGCTCCTTCATGGACCAGTAGCTGTTCCAGGCATTTTTGGGTCGTCTGATGACTTCCTTGTCTCGCCTGACATTTTTTTTTTTACATTTTCTACTCTAGTGCAAATTAACTCGTGAATGTTGCATAATTATGTTTGTATGTTTAATCAGAAGAATTTGAGCCAACCTACTCAAATAGCCTTGGCGTTTACCCTTGCAATGCGGTCATTTGCACGTGTCTAGGTCTCTTAGATTAAAAAAATAGCATTTAATTGAACACACCCTAGACCTAGCCGAATATAAAACAAGAACGCTGCCATTTGCGGGGTGTTGGGTTAGGATTATTTATAAACGTGTATTTTTTGATAGAAATGAGTACATAATATTGTTACGAGCTGGGTATGGGATAAATTAAATACTACCGATTAAACTTCAAATATCTCTAATAATCACAAAACACCTAAAACTCGATCACAAATACTCTACTGATCACTGTTCGCTTAACTATCGCACTTCTAGTTCACTTCGATTCGCTTCGTTGTGTAGCCAAAATCAGACTGACTGCTGCCCCAAACAAGACGGCTATTTATATGCCGATCGATCCTTCGAGAAGGTTCGGGATCCTTCGAGAAGGTTCGGGATCCTCCGAGAAGGTTCGGGATCCTTCGAGAAGGTTCGGGATCCTTCGAGAAACCATCAGGAAACTTCTTCACAGTTCTTAGTGTGGCATCACCCTTCGAGAAAGTTGACGATTCGTTCGTTCGTTGTCTGCTTAATGTTAACCTCCTATGTAGTCTCTCGAAGGCTTCTACTTCAAATAAAATACCGCTTATTGGGTTTTGTGCTAAAATGATAGCGAATCAATTCCGAGCCAGTATAAAACGTAGTGGTAAATATTGGTGTGCTAGCGGAGAAACTGTCGCTCGTCAACACGAGCTTACGTAACGGAACTTCCTGAACGTGATTTCACTGATGCGACGTTTATTTAGTGTTATTGGCTCTACCCACCAAAGCCGTAGACACGTCGCCGACTTGCACACGTCGCCGACTTGCACACGTCAGTCAAGCTTTCGTGTAAAAAATTTGCAGATCTCGTGGTGCCGACATGCCGCCGATAAAAATTTTCGACTTGCAATGATTTTAAGCCGCCACTAGTCCGCCGACAACAAAGTGGCCGACACAAGGTGGGCGGGTCGGCGACTGTGTGTGTAGATCCTTTGGGTAACTCGCTGGACCAACGTTAAGTTGACACTTCTTCCGGTCTCGATTTGCATCACATACAGAAAAGTCCAGAATAGTCCAGAACATGTCTGTCGCAAACTGTAATTGAATTTTCCCGTTTGAAAGTTTTCAGTTGGGTATACTCCGTACGAGTAGCTCGGGATTGAAATTATGTATGGTGATAGGCTTTCATTGGCTTAAGCTTGTCTGCGGCGTGTGGCAGTAGTTCCAATCACTGCTCAAGAGAGTACTGAGAGTTGTGTCAGTTTTAAGATGTGGTCTTCAGCTTAACCAATAAATAGAGATTCATTTTTGTGCACTACCTTTGCACACTGCACCGACCTGATCCGCACCGCTCCACTAAGCGTTTCGGCTGCCTTTAATAAGCTCGAGTAAATAAGTACAGGAGTGAGTGTGACTAGTTGTAAACAATGAGTCGGCAGTAATGGCTACCCGGCGCAATCCGCGTTCTTTATTACCTCAAGACGTTTTCTGCTCCAAACATAATAGAATACATTGTTATTGTTTTCAGTATCACAATAGCACGTACAAACCAGTACTCTTGCACAAGACATTCTGGGGATATAAGTGACGCTTCATCCTGCGATAGAAGGGTTTTCAATTTGTTTTAGAATGGAATAGGGACTTACTTATTGCGCTGCAAATATTACAATTTTGTTGTAGAACTTGCCAATATCAGATGCATTTGTAATAAAGGAGGCATGTACAATTTAGCAATTGGTTATTGCGTGTAATCTCTGCGTCCGTGTCCTGCTGTCCGGTTCTGTCCGGCAGTGTGGAGCGTGCATCAAGTGCGTGCGTGACATGGGCATGGCGAGCGCTGCCCGATCCGCCGCCGCGCGCCGCATTGCCACAGTCTCTTCAAAAGACTCACTTCGTACAACGTTCTGTTGTACAAGCTAGCTAATGTATATACCAAACCCAATAAATGTAATTAAATTACCTACTATTATTGCAAAATTGTCAAATTAAACGCAACTGCAACTTACGGGGCAATAACTTAAATATTTAATTGGTTATTTGTCAAGAAGTTGAGTAAGTCTGCTAATGTTTATAAGAAGACAGCAGAAGCTCGCAGGGCCGCCCTCAAATAGGTGCGTATTTTGTGGTTTCTTTAGGTTCAAGTGGACTTGCTGTGTCTTCTCATTTTGTGCCCGCTATGAATATTCATGTGTGTCGCCGCATCCGCCCGGGCTGCTGCCGCACCGCTGACACGCCAAGAACGTACCGCACGTGATGAGGTTACCGCGCCGTGCGCCGCTCGGTTTGACATCGTCGAACGGCTATCGACGGCTACTTCACATTGCCGCTGCTCACAGCACTGTTCCTTGCTCTACCACTGCGCGCTGTTTGAATGAATGTTAGCACGAGTCCGCGTACCACTGGTCAGTCTCCCTCACTCGACAGTGTTCATAATTTGCCAGTTTCTTCGATTCGACAGTTAGGTATACTCCAGGAAACAATATAATAAACAATTAATGTGGATAATTTAACCTGCTGTAATGAGCCGTTGTCCCAGTTTAAATCAAATTACAACTTGTATTTTTAAAGTAAATTATATTATTATGATAGATGGATGGATGGACTTTAAAAGTGGATTTCGATTGAGTTTACTGAGTGTCTCTTTTTATCATCTTTCTATTGATTTTAATAAGTCTTAATCGATTTAAGCACGTCCAAAGGTAATTTTTTTATGACGTCACTACTTGGACCATCCTGTATATTACACACATGTATGTACTGGTGGTTTAAGTAATCCGGTTTATTTTGAACTGGGACGTGCTGATGCAATTTCTAGAAAATGACCAAATTTGGAGTAACAGAACAGACACATACTGTTTGATAACAGACAGAGACAGATATAAGATAAAATTATATTATCTAGCGAAACTGCACAAACGTGATGGCGACGCGATATATAAATACGATTACACAAACCGGCCAACTGCGAGTCGTTCTCGCACAAAAAAACGCCGAAATCGTTGTATGGCTTCTTTAATTTTATTTTATTTCCTTTATTCGTTATCACACACATTAATTACATTAATAGTAACTAACATAACTTCGTCCATTATTGCACAGACAAAACTTTCGGTTTTCCCGATGAGGTCACCGAAAAGCAGCCAAGATACGGACCCTAAAAAGTCTACTTCGGGCCTATGTAGGGCCCGGTAAAAGCGCCCGTGCGGCTCCTTGCGCCGGTTCTCGCTAGCCAAGGAGAGCGGGGTAAGATCCGTATCCACTGAGACCACATCTTGGTGCATCCCCACGTCGGCTTCTAGAAAGTACTCTCTGAGGCCGCATAGCTCACGATCGTGCAGGGTCTTAGCATTTAAGAAGCCACGACACCCCCACTTCTGTGGGATATACAGTCTCATCACCGACGACCGTGGCTGATGCATCCGATATGCGGTCCGCAGTGCGCGGGCTCTCCTATTCAAGGCATCCAGTTCCGTCTGTCCATTTGAGTATGCCGAAAGAATACATCAAAACCGGCATGACCCAACCGTTGAAGGCGCGCACCTTGTTTCCGCCTGAGAAAAGACTGACTGAAGACCTTTATATTCAGGCGGCCAAAGAAGCGTTCCCTCAACGATTGTTTCATATCGGAAATATTGATACCTAATGATTCCGACATATCCAAATACTTGTAGGTTTCTGTTGAAGAGAGGGATCTAAAGTGTATGGACTCCGAGAGTTGAGTTCCCACGGATTCCATAATCTCCCCTCACTTCACGTGCATGATTGCACATTTGTCCGCATCAAATTCCATCCTGAAGTCGCTACTGGAAGTTTCTGTTACCTTCAGTAGCTTCATCAGTTGAAAATTGTTGGGGGCAAAGAGTTTCAGATCATCCATGTAAAGAAAGTGAATGAGCACTTCTCCTCAACCGATAACCTAGGCCTGAACCCTCCAGCAGTGTGCTGAAAGGGTTCAAGGCTAGACAAAACCACAATGGACTCAGACTATCACCCTCGAATATGCCACGTTCGATCCTTATCGGATCGCTGTTGCCCTGGATTTGTCAATATCCTGGATAGCGAAGGACCGTTCTCCAGCACCCCATATATGACATCAGGAAGGTACGGAGACTTGCATCTACTTTATACAACTCCAGCACCCTCATTCTTATAATCTATCCAACATGTAGACAGATCTCTTCAGGAGCGTCGAACCTGTTGGCTAATGGCCATATCAATGAGGAGCAGCTCCTTAGTACCGCGGGACCCGTTCCTACATCCATTCCGAGAGGCAGGAATTATTCCTTTATTTATTTTATATATATGTATTTTACATTTTTAAATATTTCTTTACAAAGTAATATAAAAAAAAACATTTAAAAATATAAAAATAGTAGCCCACCGGCATCGAGAACAGGGTCTGAGCTACCGGTGATCAGAGCTCTTGAGAGAGGGACCTCCTAACGATACGCGCCGTGTCCAGTAGTACTGCTTTCTGAATCAAGCCCTTGATCCAGCTGCCAAGCGAGAGCCTCCTCAGATGTTCGTCGATTCTTTCGGCCACCAGACCATTGGCCGTAACGACAATCGGCACAATGATAGCCGAGTTCACGTTTAACATGCCGCAGACAACCTCTTGTGCCAAATCGAGATATTTTATTTATTGTTATAGCGGCCATAGTAATATACACTTTGTGAAAACTTGAAAATTTCAAGTGTGCGAATACCACACACACTTGAAATTTTCAAATTGTCACAAGTATTGTGGTTCAAAAGATATAGCCCGGTTACAGACGGACAGGCAGACACGGTCCCGTTGGCATCCTTTGGGCACGGAACTCTATATAAACACTACCTGATCATTTCTTTGGGGTCAACTACCGCTTTTAATGCCGCTCGAGTCGATCTTCTGGTTAAGCCGCGCTTGCCTTGGTTGGTCCGTGGATGGCCATCCATGACATATCGAGTTTCTTCCGTGCCTCGGTAAGCACGTTAAGCCGTTAGTCCCAGCTGTTATTTGTAGATCTTTGACAGTCGTTACAGGTAGTCAGTGGCCCGAAAGACTGACAACCAGTCTTACTTATTACCTAGTACCAACTGGGTTGTCAAGGTCAGTTAGGCAGTCGCTCCATGTAAAACACTGGTATTCAGCTGCATCCGGTTAGACTGGAAGTAGACCCCAACATAGTTAGGAAAGGGCTAGGCAGATAACGATCAACTACCGCTGGTAAGTATGAGTAAAGAAGATCATTTATCAGCGGCGTGATATTGCTGCATGTCAAATTGATCGTCGAACTATTCCCTTAGGAATATAACAGAAGCCTTATCACATCAATGTTCTCGCACAGGACGCATCCATTTTCAACAAGGCGGGCACGAAGAAGCTACTGAGATACCGATGGTCAGCCGGAAGCCAATATAAATTCTACCGTCCGACCGGCACCGGGCAGCTTCCGGGCCGCACGCCGGTCTTACACCGAGCCGCACGCCGCGTCGCATGCCGCGTCTTCAGAACAACGCTAATCAGCGAGACTTGCATTCTCACTCGCCGTGTACTACAAAAGGAACATTACACGTACAAGACTCGTTGCTTTAAAATTAGCATAACGTTAAACTTTTATGATAACAACCGACATCATATTATCGTTGTAAGGATCTCTGAATAAATGGGAGTGAGTTGGAATCATTGCTTATCTTACGAACTATCTAAATCAAAAGTAACATTTATTTATTTTTGTATTAAAATATTTTTATGAAACCAGGCCGTACAGCACTTGATATTGTGCACTCAGTATGTAACCGAGCATTATGTGGCAGGCATAAGTTTAATATACGAGTACTTACATAATAAGCAACTACTTATAAAAGACAATAACGTACCCTACCACTTCTCATCATTAATGCCGTACCCCTACGACGTAACACGCATTACGTCGTAGCAAGTGCTACGCAGTAGCATGTGTTTGTCGTAGCTATGTCGTAGCACCACGTCAGTCGTAGAGCTGTGCGACAGTGAACTATGAGTTTTACACTGTAGGTAGTCATTCGAATATTTTCGTTTAAAAGTCTCTTTTGTGAATCAAAACACACTAATGCTGGTCTATATCTATTCTATACAAATAATAAAATCGTAGACTTTCCGTGTCTGCACCTAACAGATAATTTTGCAAAAAAATCACTGGAAGGTGCGAGAAATAAGCAATAGAAAGAATAAAATATTTTTTTAAATTTTTGTCTGTTTGTCGTTTTGTCTGTTCGTTTGTGCGCGCATCTAGTAAAAACCCCTCATTGTATTCAAAATCGAAATATTACAAAATAAGAACCATAGTTGTGGGTATTATTTAGCGTTTATTTAATCAAAATCGACCAACAGACGCAAAAGATATTAACTTTTAAAATTTAGTTGGTAACCTCATACGCGATTTCTATGATAAATTGAATAATTTACGTAGATAGGTTTTAGTAGTTGTAGTGTAGTCGGAATGGCTGAAAATTAGTTTTGTTTTATTTGTCCTATTGTATTTACTCTTTGCACCAAAATTTTGGCATTGGAAGAGAGAAAAAATGTGAGAAATCTAATCTAAATATACAAAAAAAGCGAAAGGTCACTCACTCACTCATCACGAAATATCGAAAACCGCTTGACGTATAAAGATGAAATTTGGTATGTAGTTTATAGTTAGTAGACGTTCGCTTAGAACGGATTTTACGACAGGGCTGGATAAAGGAGGCCTAAGGGCTCTCGCAAGTTTGGATGAAAGTCCTTAACTTTTTGTGCTAAAAACTTGATATTTGGCAGTGAGATAGTTTATAGTTAGTAGACGTTCGCTAAGAACGGATTTTGCGACAGGGCCGAATTAAGGAGGTTTAAGGGCTCTCGCTCTGTTCTGTATGGTGTCCGGACGTAAAGAATAGCACCATCCCATATCTTCCCGTGGGTGTCGTAAGAGGCGACTAAGGGACTTACCAGTGAATGGGCAGCAGGGTTCTCTGTGTGTTTTTTTTTTTTTTTTTTTTTTTTTTTATAACAAACATACTGCGATCGCCAACCCGCCTGCCAAGCGTGGCGATTATGGCAAAACCCCCCTTGGGGAGGCCTATGTCCAGCAGTGGACGTCTTTCGGCTGAAATGACGATGATGATGAAGGGCTCTCGCAAAAAATCATTTAATGTTATATACAGAACGGTATTACAATAAAACGCGCCCAACAAGGTTCACTTTGAAAAAAAGTTGTATAGCGCCAAAATACACCGACTTTTAAAGCCATATCGTCGCCTCAACGCCATTTAATTTTGTTTCGGACCTCTGCCGCCCAGAATTACAGCACCCAAAAGGACGCCGTTTGTAGTCATCAGTACATTATCACCTTTTGATCTGGCAGTCAGTTTTCACACATAACATAACATCACGCCTTAAAGCCCCGAAGGGTTGGGCAGACGTACCTAATCGTACACACACATTTCGCCAGTTATATTGAAGTCCCATGTAATAGGGGGTGAGCCTATTGCCATCAACTGGGCACAAATCCAGATTCCGTGGCTGCTACTGAGAAATTCCATGCGGGATAACCCAATAACACTATTATTTATAGTGTTTTTTCAATTGCATATACATTCTCTAAGGTTTAGTTTAAGAGCGGAAGCACCTAAGGGGGCGTCCATTAATTACGGGAGGCGTTTAAGGGGAGGGGGGGGGGTGTCGTGCCAAATATCACCCAATTTCACGAGGGAGTGAGGGGGTCTCGGCAAATATCACTGGGTTTAATTAAGTAAACATGTTTCTCTACAAATTATTTTTTTTAGTTAATTCAACGCAATCAAGCACAGATTACCGTATTTATACTAAACTACGCATTTTGATAAATCTCACGTGAGATTAGGAGGGAGATGAGGGGTCAAGCCAAATCTCACGACATCCCACCTAGGGAAGAGGGGGGTCGAAAAATCGCCTCACGTAATTAATGGACGCCCCCTAACACAAGTATCTCCTTGCTTAAAAGGTGACCTCCAAAACATGTGTGTGACAACTTTATGTAATTGAAATAAACATATTTTTTTAACACTTTGCCCGACCCGGGAATCGATCCCCACGCTTAGTAGTTGCGCTTGCGACCACTAGACCAACGAATCAGTCTCACACATCCACACTAAAATTTCCACGCGAACGAAGTCGCGGGCAACAGCTAGTGTGTAAATAATTTTGTGATTTTGACTCGATATGCGACTGCCACACAAACGATGTCCTATACTGTCAGCGTCCGGGCAGGCGCCGTGCCCCGGTCGGGTCGGAGCGGTGCCGGGCCGGCTCGCCTCGTTAGCTCACTTATTGGGTACACTCTGAGGGCTCTCATCACGTGGAAATGATGCTTGACAAACTTAGACACACAAGATTACAAGATTTTTAATTAGACTGTTCTGCTAATTATAAGAAATTACCTAATGGTTTAATCAATGGGTACCTTTTATAATCACTTTCCTTGAATCATTAACTTTTTTAATGTAAGTGATTGTTTTTTTTTATTGGACATGGCTTTAAAATTTTTTAATCTAAAAATTTAATATCTTTTTAACAATTGTATTCTATTTCAATAATCAATTACTTTTTATCCGTTTATTTATCTCAGTAATGCTAATCTGGTGGCACTTTTGAAATAATTTCAATTTTGTTAACATGCGGATAATGTAGTGCGCTGCAATATTGTTAAACACTATTAATAAACCTTAGATATTGTTGTATGTAAACAATTTGCATTGTAGCTGTTAATTGTCCCATAATAAATAATATGGCCTATGTCCAGCAGTGGACGTCTTTCGGCTGAAATGATGATGATGAAATAAAATAAAGACTTAAGTTTTTCCGGGTACTAAAGTGTGTGTTAAAACTTGGGGCTACCATCAAAACAATACTTATGCACAATACCTTTAATAGGGCTTTTACTATTTGCATTTTATACAAAGTGTGTCTGGAACCACGACAATAAATTAAAACGAGCACAGTACTAGTCCATCTAAACATTTTAAAACACGAAAATTAGTAGATAAGGGAAAACTTAAAAAAATTAATTTACAACAAAATAAATAGCAGAATCAACTGCATAAAAAGCAAGCACGCTTTATCTACGAAAAGTCACTGACCGTTGCGCAGCGCGGTGCGGGCGCGGCGCGGTGCGGGGCGCAGCGATGGCGGTAGGTAGTCGAAGGTCATAATTTTAGTCGGAGAACAACAAATTAGCGGGATAAACTCACTAAGTTGTTAATTAAAAGATCACTGATTGAATAATTAATCACATAATATCACATCACAATCAGAATTTACACCATCAAACGTTTGTGTGTCACCATATCTCTCCCGATATGTATGCAATGGTAAAGCTGCATTTTGATTACATTCTCCTTACGTAAGTACCATGTCGGTGTACTCGGCAGCTGGGTACCTTATTTGAGGCATAATTAAACTACAAAACTTCAAACCTAACCTAAATCACGAAACTATACCTATTAAATGCTTAATTAACTAACTAATATTACACTAACACTTAACAATAAGTCACACTAACCTATGCACTAATCCAACTATCACAAATCGTCGTCTTTAATCACAATAACAACTAAAACTTTTTATAAAATCACGACATTGCGCGCGCGGCTCGTCTCGTGATAAAAAAATTAGGCGTGTGCTCTCCTCAAAGGGCGCCGCTATGCACTGACTGCGTAGTTACCGAGTCCGAGACTTTTTGCCAAAAAATTCCGCTCACACACGCATACGCAATGGTCTATGCACCACTAATGCATAATTTGCATAAGTAATATTTCTTTTTCTTTCTAATTGTAGTATTTTGTGTGACTGGGCGGGGCGCGTTAGAGTGAAATAGTATGACACCTTTCTCTGTCTTTCAAGCATATTGAGACGTAGAGAATAGAATCGTACGTTTTGCACAGGTTCTTGACCTTACAATGTTTACCTATTATTGCGGACTCAGATCTACATCATGTTGTAAAATAAGAAAGTGAAAAATAATTTCCTGTGGCTAAAGTATTCATTGGATTTGATTGAATTTTTGTATACGGGTAAAGAACATGACACTCTTTACGTGTTTTGAAGGATTGTCAATCGTCCTGCCCCACTCTGTATGAAAATTAAAACTGTTATAAATAGGTATCATGTAATGATACCTATTTATAACAGTTTTTATTATGGTATCATTACAATAATCTTGATTACAAATAAAATTAAGTTTCTATGGCGGAACGGTACGTGGGTGAGTGATGAGTGACATTCAACAACGACAGCATTATATTTACGAATAGTGACTTTGTTACTAAATGGTGTCCGTTATGTTTTACGGACAAGATTAGTGGTACTATCAGCGCGGGGGGTAGACAGGCACTGACTAGCACCTAGTGTTATCAATATACGTGTACTGTTGTACAGACAGACAGACAGACAGCTCTTCTGCGGGAGTGTGTCGCACACGCTCGCTACGTCGCAGTAACAACGAATGACTTAGTGCTAGAGGTGTTCCGATCTTCAGAGACGATGTCCCACCTATTGTCATCTTTGTGCACCTCTACCTGCATCTTGAGGGATCTGTCCGAAGTCACTGATCACGGGTTGAGTTCCCATCGACGCTCATCCAAAGGAATCCTCACCACGACGACGCCCGAGGTGCGGTCTCCAACTGTCGCCAGCTCTGTCTGGCGCACATTGATGACTGCCACCTGTCGTTACTGATCAAAACATCATACGTTCCTTGAGTCTACGACAGATTAGTCGTCGGGGTGTTGACAATATGTGGTTAATTTTGTAAGCGCTGTAGTCTAAACTGCAGATCCGATTCCAACAAATGATATGTCCAGGAAATATTTCACGTAAGTGAGGTACTACGAAACCATTTCAGTGGTCGGGTTTTAGTTTTTTTCACTTTGACAAGGAATCAACGCGTAAGTCTCCTTCTGTGTCACTCGTACATATGCGAGTGCTCGGTACCTATAATGTACTCCAGTGGTACGGGAGTGTGGGAGCGTGGGAGCGTGGGACTGGTCTCCAGGCACGAGTGTTACCTGCGCCAACAAACATTCCGTTTAATTTGATGGCTCACACTTTGTAGCGCGTTATTAACACATCTCCCGGAGGAGGAGCAGAAGCCTCAGTCCAAACAATGTGAGGACAAGTTCATTTACAACACAACGAAGTAAAAGAGCGCGTCGCTCGTGAATGAATGAGATTGCAGACTGTTTCATTTCACTTCACTGACTGGTCGTATAGGAGTGATCTCCGCTGGTGTGTGTCCCGTGGTGGCACAGTGAGGCTACTGTAGTGGTACTACGCGCGCACACTGAGCGTCCGGGTGGTTATCACAACGGCGTCACACGACATTACAGGCGTCACATTACCGTTACACCGTCATTAGCACTAACTCGTGCCTCCACTAACACTAACTGAATAATGCACAATCTCTTGCGGTGTCGTCACAACTATTTAAGTATGGGTATTACTTGACCAACATATTTTGGGATGCGGTGGAATTAAAAACTATATGTTCCACTCCGCTCCGCTGCGGTCCGCAAGTGAAGGCAGTTTATTTGCCGCTCACTTTGTAACTGTCGTTCAATTTGTCGGAGCGTTCGGCGCCGAGAGCGCTGCATGTGAGATGTTATAAATGTGATCCAAGCGCACAAGCCGTCCCGACGGCGACGAGCGAGCAGCGGGGAGCGGGGGCGGGGAACGTATCCATAGGTGCACATTGGTCGCCTGTCTCGCCAGATGAAGTTATTGATTGTTATTTAGAGAAGGAAGTCAACCGATGTAAACAGTAAAATCAAGAAATACCTGTTGATGACTTGACTTGAAACCGCGGTTACGTTGCATCCATCACGTTAATGTAGTTAAACATCGTCTTAAAAACGTTTAATTTAGAAGCCATGATAAAAATTATAACTGACAGAGAACATCAGAATGTGGATATGTACAAGTGACGCAAAGGCTTGTGGTAAGTGGTGAGTGGTTCCACGCGGTGCTGCCGTGCGGCAATACCATATTGATGAGAGAGAAGCTCACTGACATTGAATCGGATCTGTTATCTCCGCATCGCGTCGCCGGCGCCGACCACTCGCTTCCGACGCATGAATATCGGAATGGAGATTTTAAATTGAAACCACGTGCGACCAGTGGACCAGCACATTACTACTGATATTCAATTCAATTTGAACGCTTTTAATCTACCTAGATGTAACAGTCGTTTTAAAAAGTGGAATTAATATTGCCAGTTCAAAGTTCAATTGACAGTTCTAGACCAGAGAGCGCACAAAGAAATGAAATGAAGTTGTGTGTGTCACTGTTAGCTAAACAAACGAATAAAATACATAGAGCTCGCCTTATGTCTTCTCTTATAATTTAAAAATTTTGGTTTACAAAGCAAAACATGTGTCATTGGCGACTTGGTGACAATGTGTTTCCGGAGTGAGACACTAGCGACGGGAGTGCTGCACACGCAGCAATAACGTAGCGCTGGCGTAGCAGTCGCGTAGCTCATCGTAGTGGCACGAAGCGTTGATTGAATGTAATTTGGAGCGATCCGTCGGAGGCGCTTTTTGTGGCCCTTTGAGGTTAGCTCCAATCGCAGGTTTTTGTGAACTGGTCGACCGCCTTTCCACTCCGCCCCCGCCCCGCGATGCTCGCCGTTCTCTGACCCGCGTCTCCACATGCACGACGCGAACAATTTTAATCGGAACAAGCTTTTAGTTATTGGTTTCAATATTCGGAAATGGAGCACTCATGATTATGCGGTGCAACTGACTATAATAGGTACTAATCAACCATCGTAAAATTGAAACACGCGCAAACTGATTTTGAAATATTTTTTTTTTTTTTAAATCTGTTATTTTATGAACGTTTATCGACCGCGGGTGTTTTGTGGTTGGTTACTGTCCGCAACTCATCGTGATCTATGGCACATGCGGTGCTGTGCCGGTGGGCTCTGCGGTGTATCTACTTCCACCACGCCACGAACGGCGCAGCGAACGGGCTGGCTCGTGCGCGTGTCAGTCCACCGGTGCAGTCACTGAAGTCGATCAACTTAACAACTCTGATCATTTTTTAAATTACAATTTGAACATTGTAAAAAGGTTTATCCGCTTGAGCTGTTTTGTGCTCGGTGATCATATCTGTTCTGTTGACGTAAATATTGCATCAATAATGTGTTGTCTACATGCACAGGTAATTGCCGTCGCAGCAGCACGATATTTGAGTGTATTTTAGAACAATTAATGTACTGTTGTCAAAAACAGTTTTATGTACCTATTTATTAACAAACGGAAATTTAATTAACATTACTATTTACAAACATTCTGAACTAACCAGTCGGAGTAAAATAATTAGGAGAGCTAGCCAGAGAGACACTAAGTTA
Source organism: Noctua fimbriata (assembly GCA_905163415.1). Taxonomy (NCBI): domain Eukaryota; kingdom Metazoa; phylum Arthropoda; class Insecta; order Lepidoptera; family Noctuidae; genus Noctua; species Noctua fimbriata. The sequence goes on along the minus strand of LR990927.1, from coordinate 19,898,638 downwards.
TTCTTATGTTAATTGTGTTAATTAAAGTTTAACATCGCAGAGTACATTGTTCTCCGTTGTGTATCACATCACATGCTGTACATCTGTATATTATTCCATTAGTATCGAAGCATCTCATCATGTTTGTGGATCAATGTGATTGTGACTGAAACTCAAGTTTTGTATAAAATTATAAACCGCGTTGGTAGCGTGCTAGACTCGAAGGAAAATAGCCGGCGTTTATTTTTGGTCCCGGCGCTTCCGTTTAGGGTCGCATCCTGTGGCGCGCTATCGGCCAGTCGGCCGCACACACACGCACACACGCTCGCGTCCTGAGCGATGTGCCTACAAACAACTCGCACGCTCGGCTACCCCCCCCCCCCCCTCCCGCTCACAGCCGCGTGGCACCTCTAATAAAACACAGTTTAAATGAAGTCGCATGACGAATATAATAATAGCTTCACGAGTCCTGAGGCCTAAACGTCGATTTTAAAATTAAAAACAATCGTTTCGCATACCTACCATATTTCATAATTTTAAAAATTTATTCATATATATGGATGAAACTGATTGTGCTTGTTGCAAATAATTTAATTAAAAAGCAGGATAATTGTATTGTCGACTAAAACATCAACGCATTTACGTTACGTTTATACCGCGTGCTCGTGCTAGGGCCTCTGGAACTGATTTAAAATATTTACTACACAATCCTGTGTCGTTCTGTAAAATAGGTACCTACTTCATAACACGATACAGGAAATTCCCAGTGCCGGGCAACAATTCTAAAAAAAATAAAAAATTTAAGCCTTTCATTTTAGGCAGTCTTGAAGTAAAAATAGTCTTTGAATCTATACTTCTACACTAAGAATAAAGAGACTATTACGTGAGCGAAGCCGCGGTCAAAACCTAGTATTAAATAAAAAAACAAAGAGCTGCAGCTGGTCTGAAAGTGAGTACAAGTGGCATCATGGCATGTTATACGGAAAGTGTTAATATAGCGCGCAGTCAGAGCCAAGTGCAGTGTGCTGTGCGTGTGTGGTGAGCTGCCAAATGCCTTTTAATTACTACATTAGCATCAATACGGCTAATATTAGTTTCTTTTATCAACACGATCTAGTTCAGTACTACATTGTACTAGATTGGTACAATCGTAGAATAGTATCAATAGTAGATGAGTAGCGCGGATTAGGCTAGTTCACAGTTTCACAATTGCTAGTAAACACGCACCACTGTTATGAACATGCTGAAATGATCGTCGCAGACGTTTCATTAGTCACCTTTTATTTGGAATGTCTAATAATGTGTGGCAAAATAGTTGTCAGTCTGCTTGTCACTAGCTCGACAATGAATGATCGTTATTACATACAACAAATTCGCCGAAACATACCAACGCAACGGTGAGAAGGCACTTGTTGTCTTGCAGTACATTACAAGTTATTTACAAACGCGAAGCTATTCAAGTTTTAACTGATAATATGAAAAGACTATTAGAGACACGTACCGCGTGGCGGAGACGTGCTATTATTACTCAATATTAGTTGCATTTTATGCCTGTGCCGTGGCACTGGCGTGGCGGTAGCGTGGTGCAGGCGGCGGGCGGCATATCGCCGGATATTGTAGTTGAGAACACAAACACGGCAAGTTGGCTCATTCGCGTGCGGCCACTAAACCGGGTTGAACCAAGCAACTTCCATCTAGGTGCTCTCAGTGCAACGTTTTATCGATGCGTCTTAAGATGTAAGTTCCAAAGAGAAAAGTTACACAATCAATATGACTAGTAGTAAGCGCACCCACGATAATCAAGAAAAAATACTAGTGTACAACTATATAAAATAAATTAAATACAGTTTTAATTCCGAAGCGAAATACAAATTTCATATCGGGCGTAAACTGACCCTTCACAAAGCCGTCAACCAGGCATTCTGTACATCAAACTAAGTAACGCTGCGCACAAAAATCATTGCTGGGGAACCACTATTTTTGTTCTGAAAAATCACAATTTACCGTAGTGCTCAATGTAACACATAAAACACTGTGCCGATAAATGCATTGAATAGTACTGAGGTTCATGGAGGTATTAAAGTAAAGTTATAACATTTACAACTTGTATTTTTTAAAAGTGTGGGAAAATGTTGAACATTTGATCTTCAATACCTCCGTAACTATAAGGTAGGAACCTTATGTATGATCCAGAACAAAACACAATCACAATGACAAGTGCCTCTTAAGGGTGTATTTACACTCTTTATAATCTACCTACCTTGATATTTTGGTATACAGATAGTAGACAGTTAGTGAAAGAAGGCCAATTAAAAGTGTTGAAGAGAAACTGCGATCACGAGCTCGGTTAAGCACGGCCACTCAACACATCGTCTATGTTCGCGGAGGTAGGGTGAGTGCGCCGGTAGTCCGCGCGCGCGGTGGCCCCGATCACTGCGCTGCATTTTTGCTGAGCGACGAGCGTCGTTTGTGTTGCGGCGCGTTATTGTGCAACTTTCCCTATTAGCGTTATAGCGGCACACAACACACACTCACACTGTTCACACGCTGACTGTGGCGGTCTGTCTCGCACTGAAATATTAGTTTGAATAGCGTTGATGGACGTACAACCATTTTTAGTTTTTTTGGTCTGTAGGGATTTAAGTCACAAGGAATGAAGTATTGCAGCACACATAGAGCAGACGACGTGGCGACGGCACGTCACGCACCTCGCACGTCGGTTTACTGCGCCCGATCCTGACGGATTGTGTGCTGCTAGCTCCGTGCTCCGTTAGGACAGCTCGCCTCATCCGCTGCGTTGCGGGTTAACTTGAATGTGCCCCGGCGGTTGAGAGTACTACTCTGTCAAGAAAGTACCGGGAAACGATCAATAATACACAAAATGTTTACAAATTAGTTATTCATCCAAAGTTATTGTATCGCCTTCAAAGTATGCTCCTTCAGAAACGATACACTTACGCCAACGAATAATTAAAAAACATTTTTTAAACGCTTTTTCCGGAATCGAGTTCAGTTCTCGCCGCGAATTCTCTTGTATGTCTTCTACCGAATGAAAACGGGTGCCACGAAATGGTAATTTGAGTTTAGTAAAAAGAAAGAAGTCGGCTGGAGCCATATCTGGTGAAAAAGGTGGTTGCTCGATGGTATTTGTTGAGTTTTTGGTCAAAAATTCGTTCAATATGATGACCTTGTTCAAAGGCGCATTATCGTGGTGCAGAATCCAAGAATTTTCTTTTCACAAATCAGCGGCTCTAAAATGGCCACTTTGGCAGAATCATAATAGGAAAATAATCACGTTACAATTCCTAAAATGGTCAACAAACAACATTTACAACAAATATGATTCTGATATGAATTGCATTGAGTATGATTCAGGTACTAAGTCTCACCATTTTACGAAAATTAGAGGAATTGCTAATGATCTGCTGGCAATTAGGAATATGAATTACATATAGAGGAATTGCTGAAAGTGGCAATTTTAGATCCTCTTACCTTTTTCGACGAATTTGGTCTCTTAAACGCCGCGTAACACTAAAATTTACTGTTTGACTTTCCGGCAAGAATTCCGAGTGCACAACATCGCGATAGTCAAAGATAACGGTCAACATGACTTTGACATTTGATCGACTTTGGCGTGGTTTTTTCGGTTTCGGTTCAGTTGGAAGGCGCCACTCCGAAGCTTGTTGACTAGTTTGCATGTCTGACACGTAAACCCACGTCTCGTCACCAGTAACAATACGTTTCATGAAAGTTGGGTCGGAATTGACTCGTTCTAGTATGACCTCAGCGACTGAGTTTTTGGAGAAAATTCAGGTCTTTTGGGACTAGCAGAGCGGCAACATGATTCATACCCAAGTGATTATTTAAAATGGTACGGATCGACTCTTGAGACACAGAAAGTTCAGCGATATACACTAGATATGGTATAACTAAAAACAGCACTGTATTTAATCTAAATGACAGATGTAACTCAAACTCCGCGCCAAAATGGAAAACAGTTGTGCCAATCTAACAACAAAAAATTGAATTTGGAACCATAAACAAATCATCCATTGCCGATACTTTTTTGACTGAATGTATTGCGTCATTCGCACTCTATGAGCGTAGTATGCTGGACATGGACAGTGGTCACGATGGTGACCATAAATTGAAATAAATTATGGTCAAATTCATTTTTTTTTTGTCATAGGTAAAATATCAGTTCTTATGATTGTTACATAAAAGATGATGAATACGTAGACGTTCCTTTAATGTCTAATATCAGGATTTTGTGACATCATTTAAATATGGTAGTTCTCGTTAGTTACTAAAGTTAGAGTTTTGGATAATATGAAACCGTAAAGCGTTTTAATATTTCAGCTTGTTTGGAAAGGCTAGTTAAGGCTACAGTTGCGGAGAAGTTGGGGGCGAGTTATTTGAGCTGCATCGTCGAGTTGTTTCTTACCTGAGTATTACAGTATTGCTCAACTTACTAATGACACAATATTATTATCAATCTTCAGGTTAGGCCGCGTTTGCCTAGGTTGGTCTGTGGATGGGTGATCACCCAATCGCCCATTACATACCGAGTTTGCTCAGTGCCTCGGAAAGCACGTTAAGCCGCTGGTTCCGGCTGTGATTTGTAGATCTTTGGACAGTCGTTACAGTTAGTCAGTGGCCCGAAAGTTTGACAACCACTATAAATCTCTGACAACCAATAGCAACGGGGTATAATTCTTGACTTAGTACTTTTTTATTTTTATTTTAAACTATTGACATTTATTATTTAATTTCATTGGTTGTTATTTGAAAGTTGATATTTAAAAAATTTGTAATTTAATAAATTAAAATAACCTACATTAACTAACTATCTTAAAAATAAACTTAAAAAATGGCGTCAAAAAACTCCTCAACGCTGTCAACTGGTAATGTACCTAAAATACGCCGGCGTAGCCACGTTGTATGGCAACTCTAAGCCTTTGGCCAAGGTAAAAACCAGCCCTTGGGTCACGGGAAGAGTCAACTAAGCAATTAGAAATGTCCTTGAAAAGGCTGTGAGCACTCGGATCCCACGGACCTAGAGTTTCAACCCCAAACGGTTCGAAAATATAGTTACCAATAAGGTTACTATATTTACGCCGCTTGAGGTTCTTTGCAGCCGCAGCGGCAGCCCCAGCATAGCACGATGAGCTAGGAAGATGGGATGGCTCAAGAGTACCGACACAAGTTGCATCCCACACTAAAGGCCTACCCATCTTTCATGGAAACAAAGACATGCCGTCCGGTCTCTTGATATCGTCGCGTGCCAAGCCATTGGGTTCTAATAAAGCTGGAACGCCGACGGTGACAAGAGCTCGACGGATGATATCGTTTAAGTTCGCGTGCCGTGCAAAGCGGCCCGCACTTCGGCTGCATGAAAGGCCGTGGTGTCCAAGGCTCTTGACAGCTTCACCACAGTGACAGCGAATTAATTCAATTATTTTTCTTTGACATTAATTGTAATTTGATATTTTATGTAGACAATTCTTGATTTTGTACTTTTTGTTTTGACATTGAAATTTAATTATGTTGTCACAAAATTTGCACGCCGAATTTAGTAGGCGGATTATGAAGAACTATTGTGTACTTATGTGTTATAAAATCTGTAAAATACCATATTTCAGGCCAATAAAAATGAATCTGAATCGTTTTGGTTTTGTTGATTTACTGCGTTGTGGAAGTCAGATAGGCAGTCGCTCCGTGTAAAATACTGCGCATCCGGTTAGACTGGAAGCCGATACCAACATAGTTGGAAAAAGGCTAGGCAGGTGATATTAGATATAATTTTGTTACTCTGTATAATGTTGTAATCACCGAACAGTTAGGCAGAGATGTACCTTCCTAAGCGTACACCCACATTTCGCCGGTTGTGTTTTTAATTTTGTTACAATATTATTTTATTTACGAATTATGCCAAAGGTCGAGTTCTACTAACCTATGTGCAAATATGAAAGATTCCGATGGTAGCCAAATAATAATGTTGGACAGCATTGATCACTTTAGAAGGCGTAACTATGTATAAAGACATCAAGCTGTAATGACGTTCAAGCGAATAAACTAAATAACTATAATGAACCTGTACCAGACGGGTGGCCTCGTATTTGAGATTTTTGATTTGATTTTTTTGATTTTTCAAGGTCTTTATTGATACATAAATTGAATACAATCTGCTTACAAATGATCTTATTCTATTTGTTCACAAGTCAGGATTTATTTTGTTACACAGGCTAGCCAGGCTCTCGCCTTTACCTTATTTGGTGTTGACTTAACTTACTGATTAACATCGATTAATTAAGTATGTGCAGGTCTTAGTAAGGACCCACATAATATTTACAATGACTTAAATACAAAACGTACGTTTTGTTATAATACCAAGTTATCATAATATAAGGTAGGTAGCGGGTAGTTTTGTGCAAAGACTGCGAATACCCAGCCGGTCAAGCGGCGTGGGCCAGTAAGCGAGCTATCGTCATGATACGTCACGGAGGAAGTAGTGATGGGGAGTCGATATCGATTGTACGTTCGAGCGTAAGGCAATGTCGATATAATAGTATGTTTCGGTGTGATGGGTTTTTGTGCAAATAAAATTTACGTGAAATCTTTAGTATAAAATCTTTTAGGAAAGGATACTTTATGCGTTTATGTAGTGTTTTAAGATTTGTGCGAAATGGTGTGTTGTACGATAATTTTAAGGCTTTATTTTGTATGGTTTGAAGCTTATTATACTTAGTTTCAGCCACACTGGACCAAACAAGTGCTGCGTAGGTTAAGCAAGGTCTGACCAATGTTGAATAAATAAGCAGTTTAGTTGTGGGACTGAGAATGGATTTTCGATTTAAAATTGGTTTTAGTGCGTTAAGGGCTTTCGCACCTTTACTTATGGTTAGTTCGGTGTTTTTGTTCCAGTTAAGCGTCTTATCTCAAATTATGCCTAAGTATTTTACCGATTCGCGCCACGCAATTTGGAAGTCATCAATTTTAACGAGTCTAGTAGGTAGTGTTCGTTTACCGGTAAATAGTATACCTTCGGTTTTTTCAAAATTTACTTTCAATTTCCAGGTCTTAAAATATTGGCTAAGTAATTCTAATGAAAATTGTAGCTGCCCCGCAATTATGTCGACATCTTTGTCTGTCGTGAATGTGGCTGTATCGTCGGCATAGATGGCAAGATGTGTGTGAGCCTGTTTAGGTATATCATTCAGGAAAAGTATGAAGAGGTAAGGACCCACGAGCGAACCCTGAGGCACACCGGCTGCAATGGTTTTGTTTTTGATTCTAGTAGTTTCCCTATGCTTGGTAGTAGGCTGATTGGTCGATAGTTAGATGGAACGGACTGATCTTTCCCAGGTTTCTTGTTGGCTATGATTTTAGCGTGTTTTAAGGACCTCGGGCAGTATGCAAGGCGTAGGCATCCATTAAACACTTTCGTCAAAAACACAATAGCTCTCTGAGGGAGGTTCTTCAGTAAAACATTTCCCGGGCCGTCAAAACCAGGCGCTTTATTTGATTTTAGCTTTGCTACAAGTTTGCGAATTTCGTTTGGCCTAACAAGTGTTGGGTAGTCATTACCCTGAAAACGGTCTAGTAACCTCATTGACTCTTTCACTGCCTCTTCAATACTAGGGTCACTGACCCAATTTTTGGTCAGGTTCATATTGTCTAGGAAGGTATTGGCTAGTGTCTCACATTGCTCAAGGTTTGAGGAGGTGGTGGTATTAGTTGCCGTTGATAGCGAGGGAATTGAGTTTGGTTGATAGTTAATTGGCTTAACTATTTTCCATAAGTCGGTAGCTGGGTTGGTTTTGTTATACTGGTTTGGTATTGTTCCAGACATTATCGTTTAGAGTTTGGATCTTATACTTTATACATTTTTGCATGTTGTTGACTTGGGAGAACAATTGACGACGATAATAGGGATTGGATTCTTCTAACGCTAGCCTGCGAAAATGATTTTTAACTTTTATTTGTGACCTGATCCGTCGCGGGAGTTGATGACCACCACCACTGGATATTATAGGAACGACTTTATCTCTTGCACCTGTTATTGACTGAGTCAAGTGTTCAACGGCAAGGTCAATAGCCTCAGGTGAGTTGAGTGTAGTTTGACTCAAAGTTATGGACTCATTTCGGTAAGATCTGTAGCCCTTCCAGTCCGCCTTTCTGTAATTGAAAAAGTTGTGGAGGTGTCTGTTGACTTTACCATCTACGGTAAAAAAAACGGGTAGGTGGTTGGAGGAGAGGCTGGTGATAACCTGAGGCTCCGAAAGGTGGTAGATCGAGTTAGCCAGGATAATATCTGGAGTAGAAGGTACGTGTGTGCTGTGATAGTGGACTAAAGTTGGACTAGAAGGCGCATGGATCTCGTATTCATTGCTCATCATGTAGTGCACCACGCCTTGGATGTTAGAGCGAGAGCAGTACCAGTAGGGGTGTTTGGTGTTAAGATCAACCATTACAAGTGTTTTTGACTGAACATTAAGAATTGCGTCCAAGTCTGTAGTTAACAATGATAGGTTAGGTGATTGGTAGGCTGAGATAAAGGCCATTTTATGGTTGGATAGGGTCAGTTGAATGCCGACACATTCCAAATTTTGGGTTGAAGGTAAATTTAGAGGAGTATGTGCTACATCTGATTTTACTAAAATTGCAACTCCTTGGCCGCGTCCATCAGGTTTCTTATCCCGCCTATAACAGGTGAAGCCAGGAGTTTGCAATTTGATGTGCGGGGCTGTTCTGGTCTCTGATATAGCTACAATATCAATAGATAGCTCACTTACCAGGTACAACAGTTCTGTGATTTTAGAGCGACGGCATCCGCTCTAGAATACGTATATTTTGTGTTTTACACATATTGACCAAGATGGGTTAAAATAATTATAACTTTTTCCATCATATTGTTACACCCTATAAATTGGCTTTTGATGGTTTTGATTGTCATTAATAAGGCTAGCATGTCGCCTGATCTTGAGCATTTTCTTGAACTGTGGGTTTTTGTGTATTGGCACCAGCAACGAAGTTCCAGGGTCGCCCATCAACTACGTTCGTCTTCAGTGGTGGTTTCATAGTCCTGGCGGCTTTGAGTTGGTCCTGGCGTTCCCGCAGAATCTGCAGGTAATTTTCGCGCTCTTTGCACTGTCGGAAGTTAGCAGGGTGATTTCCACCACAGTTGCAGCATTTGGTGGGTTGGTCTCTGGTCTTTTTTAAATAGACTTACTGGAGACCCACCGGAACCTGCCGGTGCCGGAATCAAGGTTTTGTCACAGCCAATCAAATAGCTTAACAGCTGCTACTCAACGGCAAACCCCTACACAAACTACAAAATTCCAAACTACCTGCTGATACTCCTACGAACTCCACCGAAATAAACAAGCTTTTTACACTCACTGACATCATTCTGGTCATTAAGGCACTAAAAATTGGTAAAGGTGCTGGTGTTGATGACCTTACGGTGGAGCAAATCAAACACCTGGTGCCTTTATCTGTATCGTGGCTTCTAGCATTTCTTAATGAATACATGGCTACTGCACACATACCCAAACTTTGGAGAAAGACCAAAATCGTTGCTCTGCCGAAACTAGGTAAACCCTCAGATGACCCCAAAAGCTACCGGCCTATTTCCCTGCTATGCCACACCTATAAGCGGTTTGAAAGACTACTACTTAATCGCCTCACAGCAGTAACTGATACAGCATTAATTCCTGAGCAGGCTGGCTTTAGGCCTGGCAAGTCTTGTTCCAGCCAGGTCCTCCGACTAGCGGAATATTTAGAGAATGGGTACGAGTATAACACAGTCACTGGTGTCGTATTTGTTGATTTTTCCGCAGCGTACGTCACCATAAATATCAAAAGACTACTCGACAAAGTGATCACTCTTACCAACGACCAGGGGTTTGTGCGTATACTAAGCGAACTCTTGCAGAACCACCGTTTCCAGGTTTACTTTCAATCTGGTAAGAGTAGATGGCGACGGCAAAGGAACGGTCTTCCTCAAGGCAGTGTGTTGGCGCCAATCCTTTTTAACATAAATAAACTAACGACTAACCTAACACCCAACACACTGAGCGGTTACTGTACGCGGATGACCTGGCACTAGCGTCACAGTCAGCGACTTTCGAAGATGTAGAGCACAAATTGACAGAGGCACTGGACGTATTAGGAAAATATTATGACAGTAATAATAGGAACTCGAACCGGACACTCAACATCTCATGGCGAGGAACAAATGTAGAAGATTGCCCCAATCCAAAGTATCTAGATGTCACGTTGGATAGGGCCTTAACGTATAAGTCACATTGTTATAGTACGAACAGAAGGTCGCGACCCGAAACAATTTGTTACGTCGCCTACTTTCCACGAGCTGGGGAGCAGCACCCGATGTTCTTTGAACAACCGGCATGTCCCTATGTTTTACTGCTGGCGAATTTGCGTGCCCAGTGTAGCACCGATCCGCTCACGCAAAGCAAGTAGATACTGCTCTAAACGAGACGTGTTGGATAATATCGGGCTGCCTAAAACCGACTCCTCTTAATAAGCTGTACCCGCTAGCAGGTATCGCACCACCTACTGTACGAAGGGATGTCGCATGCGCGCTGGAAAAAAAGAACCAAGAATCCTATTTTCGACATCGTCTCTTCGACCACACACCTACCCCGGGAAGACTAAAAAGCCGCAAAAGCTTCTTACGCCCCACTCAGGCAATCCAAGACAGGCCACTTAAAGTACGCGGCAAGTTATGGCAAGAGAAGTGTCCACCACCCCACGACTTCTTAAAGCCCCAAGAACACCTGGCCCCCGGCAGTGAACTACAGTGGCCTATTTGGAAAGCTCTGAATCGATTGCGTACCCAAGAAGGCCGCTGCAAACATAATCTGGCAAAACGGGGTATTATTGGTTCCTCCAACACCGAGTGCAGGTGCGGCGCTCCGAATCAAACTATGCCTTACCTGCTGGAGTGTCCCAGGTGTCCGTTTACCTGCACTCTTGACGACCTGAATAGCGCCTCTGCCGCTGCAAGAAACGTGGCCACCTACTGGGCCCAAACCGTCTAATATGGAAGGAATATCGATACGATAAGAAGCAGATTGTAAATATTATATTTTTATTTAAAAAAATGAAATTAGTTGTGAATGAAATAAGAAGTGTTCAGTAAAAAATACAAGTAGTGTCTTTGGATTAGTAGATTTAATAAAAATTATAAATTCGAGAGTTTTTTTAACGCGAGCGTAGGTACCTAACTCACTCGTGTGACACTTTTTTCACCCTATCCACTTATTTATTAATTAATCCAGGTATTTTACTCGGTGGAACAAGCAAAATACCTACCTATTAAAAAATAAACAAATTACGTATCTACTAGTAGGGATATATAAATTATTTCAAAGTCTTACATTTCGGAGTTTCCAGGTAATTTAAAAAATGTTATCTCTGGATGAGTTGTTGAAGAATTCAAGCAACCAAAGACAGCATAATATAGTCTATTACAACTCTGCTATATTTAGTAAAAACTTGTTCATAATTCAATCACATATTCAAAAATCGCACGCTTACTTACAAAACCATCACAACGTTCGTTCGTCAGTGCGTTGATTCGTGACTTCTTGGGTACCGAGTGTGTACCAAACTCTAGGCGTGTAGGTATGACTCGCGTTCCGACCGTGTGTATGAAGATACACTACTGTAGATATTATTACCGTGCCTGAGGAGAATTTTCTCGAGCGAATTTGTACCTACTTACCTTCAAAACTAATAATAACAGAAAGCACTTGAAATCGAAGCACAAAAACACGGTAATAACGAGTTTTCTCGAATGTTCTTTCTTTTGCACTATTTAAAATACTTTTTCACACTTGTCGCGAACAGAACCTATCGATACTAACAATGTTTTTCGGGGCCTTCTTTATTTTAACCCCTAAATTAATAAATGAGATTCACATCGTAGTTCAAAATATTACATTCTGACTGCCGCCAATTTAATTAGACCGTTATCAGATCTTCGGAGAAAAGATGGTCGAAGCATCTATTACGTGCTTAAAGTTTACAATGTTTCCAGTAGAAGGGCTCGGCTAGCCGCCACAAAAGAGAAGTGCGCGCAATATAGCGAAGGAAAAATATGTGCTATTTGATAGTGGCGGGCGAAGGGCGGCCGCGCGCCCGGTATGCCTTTGTGGAACAACAACCGCGCGACGGTCGGCGTGGCGGCGTGCAGGAGGCGCCCGGAGGAGTTCGTAATCCGATTATGTCGGGCGCCTCAACACCTACACCAGCCAAATAACCACTTTCAGCCAATGAAAATTGCTTGAAATTCTGTGATCGCCGAGATCCATCAACGTTTTTTGGAAGAGTAAATCCTGCGAAAACGTGATACTGTCCAGAATGGTGCCGGCTGATTAACTCCGCACTAGCTGCGGTAATTGTACAAAACGAGTTGAAGGACGCAGCCGGCGTGTGCGATAACGTGCACCCGATTATAATATCACTACACTACACTCGAGAGACATGACGACATCCTGTTGTATTTGAAAACAAAACATGCAGCTCATAAAACACACATCATTTTAGTAAACTAAAAAATATCCAAATTCCAAGTTGATATGGGAAAGTGGAAATATTTTGTTTTCTATTTTATTTAAGGCGTTTCAAAACTAAGTGGTATTCGCTACCGCTGCGGGTAGAGGTACATAGCGCACGGGTTTCGCTCAGGTATTTAGTATCAAGTTTCGGAGACGGTAGCGAAATCCGCTTTGGTGTGAACGGTAATATTACCGCATACCTACTCGGTTTTCTCTACCGCAGACGGTAGCGAATACCGCTTAGTTTTGCAGCAATTCGCGGCCGTCGGATGCACCGTCCACCGGCTGTCGGCTTATTTCAGCTAACTCACAGTGGCCGTATTAAAATCAAGAAATTTTATAATAACTATGACTGAAATACCGATGTCCAAAACAACGAAATTCAAAATACCGAAAGTTTTAAATGCCCATAGCCCTTATATCGAAACATAAAATACCGATGTCCAAATGCCCGAAAGGATGAAACCCCGAATGAACGAAATCCCGAATGGACGAAATACCGATGGATGAAATCCCAAAGAGCGGCGACGTAGTTTCCGAGATTACTCATAGATGGCACTACAACACAGTTTCAGTTTACTCCGACCATATATAGGTTAGGTTAGGTTTGAACTGTGTGTGTGAACCAACAACACGCGAGCCGAGCGAGCCAAGCGAGCGGTGCCGCGGTAGCGGCCGGCGAGCGCTACGAAAACTGCGACCAATTCCAAACGGGTACTTATTGCATATCATTGTCTTAGAGATTTTAGGCTTTGGGATGCAATTTCGGGATTTTAAACTTTCGGGCAAATTAACTTTCGGGATTTAAATTATATTATAATTTAAAAAACTTTCGCCCAAACAATCATTCGGCGTTTAATTTTTCGGAATTTCGTCCATAGGTATTTTAAAATACGGTCTTTTTAAATTTCGGTATTGGGGGGGGGGGGGGGGTGACTGTCGCGGGTAATGATTGAAGGCTATCATAATTGTGTAACAGAGTGGTTTATATGTATAAAAACTGAAACTTAAATAAAAACTAAAACTAGGTACTGTTATTACAGCTAATTATCTAATATTAAATCTTTAATAAAATATACGTTAAACAAAAACAAATAAACAATACAAAGTAAGTAAACAATAAAATTATTGAGTTGTAAGTAATAATAATAATCTTATGAACTAAAGCTATTAAGTAATAAAAGTATAAAATAAAAACAGTTTTATACTATACCATCGAGTGGGGTATCAAAATGAAGGGGCTTAAAAGGTGATTTCAAAAATATATGTAACTTATATGTTTAAAAGTAATTCGAAGTGACAAATCGTAAATAATAAAATAAATAAAATAAAAATACTATCTGAAATAAAAGGAAGACCATCACATTTTATGTTAAACTGGTTTATGCCCGCGGCTTCTCCCGCGTGGAGTTCGGGAATTGCCCACAGGACTTACTTCTGGGATAATAAGTAATCTATGTGCTATACCAGACTACAATCTATCTCTGTGCCAAGTTTCATCTACATATTTTCAGCCGTTCTGGCGTGATTGACTAACAAACATCTATCCATCCAGACTTTCACATTGATAATAGTTTTTGCAAGATATATGTGTAATATTAGTTTTTACTTTTAAAGTTGAATGGGTAATAAAGAATAGTTAGTGTAAGTATTTAATTTTAGTTGAGTAATCCAGACAAACTCAAGTTTTTTTTACATGATCTTACTTATAACTTATACATATTAATTAGTTCATAGTAATATCAAATATTTTTGTTCAGGAAAATGAATTAAACTGAACTAAGACGTACCTATTATTTCAGACATTCACCATGCAACGATAAGTAAATCAAGTTTTCTAAAATAAACAATATTTTTCCTTCCGTGTGGCATAGCCGTGGCACGCCCCGTATAATAAAAAAGGTTAAATCGTCTGCGAAATCTTTCAACTCGTTACTAAACTAAAAAGCTGGAAATAAAAAAAGTAATTTAAAAAACTAAAAACCCGACTGAAAAAACTGAAAAGCATAAAACAAGCACATTTTAAATTAAACAAAAGTTGGAAGCAGGCAGGGCCCATTCCATTTTTATAATTTTATATATTTAAATGGACCCCGCTGTCTGTCTGTCTCTATGTATGCTTAGATCTTTAAAACTACGCAACGGATTTTGATGCGGTTTATTTTAATAGATAGAGTGATTCAAAAGGAAGGTTTATATATACATATAGTCGCTAGTTAAGAAATAAAGGCGACCAGTGACATAATCATTGTTGGTTTCTGGAACTCCCGTCAACCACACTAATGGACACTGGATATTGTTTTAGAAATTTCAATCTTCTTAGTCCTTGCTGAGGAATGTGTTCGCTGAGCTTGCGTGTACGTTTTCTTGTGGTACACACGTTAGCGCCACGCGCCGTATCGCTCTATTACTAGCTCTTCTACACTAGCACGACACACGGGTGTGTCCGCACGTGTTTGTACTGCTACCTCGCGTCTCGGCGCGCGGCGCGAGTATTGTCTGTCGTCTTATCAGAAGCAACAAACAACTAATGAAGCGTTCAGCTACTGGGAAATTAAAACGTGGCATTTCGTTTTATTTAGTACAATTAACAAAAGGTATCTACTAAGTAGGTATGTTTGCCTTCCTAATCCTCAACCTTGTGTTATCGTTCGACTGGAAATAGACTCTTAGGTTTATTTTACCACTGATGTGAGCACAGTGGCTGGTGTGGAGCTGTGGAGCTATATTGTGCTAGGTCGCACTAGTTCCGCTTGTTGTTGTTTGTGCTCTCAGAAGTCTCAGTCTCAACCCCCCCTCCGACCCCCCCCCCGACGGCACAAGCTTGTGACTCTTTTGTCAACGCTTACTTGCCGAACCACTATTATTGTCAAACTTCCGGAAAATAAACTTTTTGTGTTGTATAAAATGCATTGAGATAATATTTTTAAAAAGTTCGCATTAAACCAACTATATTAAGAACAGAAAGTAATTGAACACTATGGAGGAAAACGGCACAAGATACTCACTGAAACTTCATATCCCTGAAGAAATGTTAGCGGAAAATAAAAAAATCTCGTTATAATGTAACGGAGGTTTTATATGTGGAGCAATTTCAGAGGGTGTAGTATCACAGGTAAGTAATTGGGCGGATATGAGTTTGTTGAGAGTATAATTTGCGAAATGAAGTCTGGAGTGCGTCCCTCCGCGGTCCCCGGGAGAGTGCGGTGCGTGGGGCGGGGGCGACGCCGGACTGCCGAAGATTGCGCGCCGGCCCCGGAGCCACGCCGTGTGTCCATTATATTTGCGACTTTCAGTTCGTTACTTTCAGCTCTCCCAGGTGCATTCTTTTTATTGTTTCATTTGCATGCTTGTCTGAAAATAAAGGAAAACTACAAATTACAGGCTACAAGTATAATTATGGAGGTCACCTGACGGTTTAAGATGGTTAATGGTTCACCCAAGGGGTTTTTCACAGTTAATGTTTCTTTTATTGGTAGTTTAGATCTAGTTAAGGTAAACTTTACTAATCGCGATTATCGTCGAGGTAGTTGCATGTTGTTTGGAATTCATGCTCTCAGGCCTCAACGACCGCACAAGTAGTTGTGGTGTGACTTGTGAGAGATCGCAAAGGAATGCATTACATTCAACGCATCATTATAACATACCTAATTATGTTCCAATAAGAAGCTCTTTTGTGTAGGCGTCCGACACGTTACGACCTCTGTGGACATGCGATAAAACAACACTTTTGTCCGGAACTAACCATTTTACTTTGTGCACACGAGCCACCATAAAACTACCCGCCGCCGCCGCACAGTGGTCTGGAAATCGAGCTCCATACTCATAGAAACTCAAAATCAGGGATTCAAAAAAAAAATGTGCAATGGTTCTGGTATACCTCCCTTGATGTCATATTAACGTATGGATGGTATGAGTAGCTCCACGCGTGAGAAAAAAAAGTTTTGTGTTTTTTTTTGTATGGTAGAAAACACTTAAAGTACATTTTATTAAAACTGAATGGAACTGTAGGGCTGGTGCTCACACGAGCTATTGTACCATACACGGCGATCAAAATGACATATGCAACTTTGGGTGCCGCTTGGAACGTAGCAATTTTTTTAAATTTTGTATTTTTGGTATATGATTTTTCAAATCTTTGACGTGGTTAAATGAAGTTCTCGAACGATTTACTTATTAAGTGTTTTCTCCTATACAAAAAAAACACAAAACTTTTTTTTCTCACGCATGGAGCTACTCGTACCATCCATATGTTAATAGGACGTCAAGGGAGGTATACCTGAGCCATCGCAATTTTTTTTTTTAAATTCCTGTTTTTGAGTTTCTATGAGTATGGAGCTCGATTTCCAGACCACTGTGCGCCGTCCCGCCACCGACCGCAGGACTAGCAAGCGGGAACAGAAGGACCACTTCTTTTTATTTTTTTTATTTATTGTTCACAAACATTCATATATTTTTGTATACAATTTACTCGCCAAACTTTTGAGTTTGATGGCGAGAAGCGCTTGTTTTTACATACTAAAATGGTCAGCAAATAATCTAGTAATTAACATGGGGGTCACCACGACTTCTCAACGCAGGAACAACTCCTGCGCGGGAAAGAGACAGAGCTAAACAGGTCGTCTAGCGCCATCTCCCCCCATACCGGAACCACTTCCGCCTCAAGACGCCACGGTAGGCCACCAGACCTTAAAACTACTACATACTGTTGACCCTCTGATGTGAATTTATATCTCGGTAGCGGCTGAATCCTCGTTACCGAGAAATAAACTCTTTAATCTTGATTATACTTGTCCTGGCGCCACCTCGCGATCAGCTTGTTGTATTGGTAGGAACTTAGGAAAAAAGTATCAGTTAGTTCCTCTTGTGAGCTCATCACGTCATCAGTTCATGCAGTGGGCACCATTTGATTCGGACACTATGCAGGAGAATAATGCCGCAGTCACGGGGCGTCACAGTAACACATAAAGCTTTAGAAACAGACTGTAACTTAGATATTGTGAGGACAAGCAAGACAAAGCTGATCTTTTTCTTTATTTCGAAACTGACGTGCCATAAGTATCATCCACCGTCCGTCGTTCAGAGTATAACTTCTTTGCATGTTACTTCGGCCCTACGTCCCTTCCGTCCCTATGCCCGGCCGGAGCGGCCGTCCTGGCCGGTCCGGGTCTGCCTCGCAGCCACACTCCGCAATAAACCCGGCCCGTCTTCTGTGATTATAATTTTATCGCATTGAGTAACTTGTACTCGACTACTTAACATATTATAACTTGTTACGGTCGTTATTAATGCCACAACATGTTCACACTCACGTTTTCAGTTCCCACATATACTGTTACAAATTGATACAGCGACCAAGATGTCCTAATCACTGTGCCGTAGTGAACACAATGTTTATCGTTCCTCATTAGTTGCAAGTGGCGCTCAGCGTAAGTAACGACGTACTGTGCGACGCACGATACGTAACTTATATTGCGGCGCATCATAACATCGTGAGCTCATCACGTTACGAGGTAATCGCGTTATTGCACAAAGGCACCGCGCGTCGTCGGCTGAGACTCGCTCCAGAAGCGGCCCTCGCCCGTGGGACACGCGCTAGCTTATCATGTTATACTCTATTGTGAAAAGGCTTACGCCGATAGAATTGACAGTGATAAGTCTTTGATGAGATTATGTACCAACGAACCGGGACGTCGCAGATATTGATGGTACATGGATTACAACTGGTCTGCTGAGTGTGGGTTCGATTCACTTCAGTCATGGTCTATGTACAAGAAAGTGCTCGTATTCGGAATGCTTGCGTATATTTTGATTCATAAGTAAACAGGTGCCTATTAAGGATGTTTTGATGTTTGTTGCATGCAGCTAGTTGCGAATGACACTGATTGTTACGAGCAGATAACTCAGTGCAATCTGCGAGAGCGAGTGCTCTTATTAGCATAAAAGGCAGCTCTATCTGATGGCCGCTGCCCTCCCCCCCTCACTCCCCCCCCCCCGCCCCGGGACGAGTGCACGATGAGCTTATTTCCGATACGTCCTGCCGGAGTCGTATATCAAGCTTTATCAAGTTTTACAATTAATTTTATTACATGTTATTATACCGTTCCGGACGTAGCGCGCGGACTAGCTCGGGCGCGGGTGGCGCTTGCCGATCTGTTTATTTCTTCAAGTTTCTCCTTCAGGCGGTATTATTATAAGTAAATTTTCTTCTATACTTCCTAGTTTCGTGCTGAGAGTAGATAAACATGCTCGTATCGTGAGTGCTCGGTCAATAATGCCAAACAAAGTTGCTACATCGTGGTTGCAGAGAATTTCGTCATAATGTTACGGGGCACTCAACGAAATCCTTGCGTTCAGCGGCGAATACTAGCAGGCGGGTACACCGGGTGGACATATAGTGCGCCTACTGGCTACTGTAGTACCGTGAAACTGTGCTCTATTACAATAAGTTTGATGGTTCTACAAAGTTCGTGCTTGAATCTCGGCAATTTTTGTTAGCAATAAAGCAAAGAGAAGAAAGTAATTGTTCCTACAAATGAAAATGACAAATATTTTTTTTTTTTTAAACGTTGCCCCACACTAAGAATTTCTCCTGTATCGTGGGTGCATTTACAAACATTTAAACTCACATACACAAACAGCCAGACCCGGAACAACTACCTGTAGGCCATACAAATATTTGTTGCGTGGGGGAATCGAACCCGCGACACGCAGCGCAGCAGTCAATCGCTCAGCCACTGCGCCAACTGTGCCGTTGTCAAATGTACAGCGGTATGATAAATATGATGATAGTCAAACAGCGATAGTACAAACGAATAAGTCAAGCTGCATGCAGTTCTACTCGTGTTCACTTGTATTGAGATTGGTTCAATTACGAGTACCGAATGCTTTATGTTTTTTTCCGATACGATATTAGTTATGAACCACTGCAGTCGTTAATGTATTTAACGGCTACAGTGGGTAATGAATGACTAATAGACATACGATACGCCAGGTACAGAATTTTTGGAAGCTTGTGTGGTGTGATCGTATGAAATGTTGGTGTACAGTAAAGCATTATTCCATCTACGACGAATATGGTTGCGAGACTGGTCGCGCTCTTAGCATATCCGTGCGCGTTGAAACACATAAAGCTTCGCAATTATTTACAGCACATTGCTTACTAACAGTTACAGCTTATATCAGCAGATTGTTGCAGCCAGTGCATTCAGCGAGAGAGCTGAACTACTAAAGTATGCCAGGTGTCTCAGTTTGGCAGTTGTAAGCACTAGTGCGAAGGCAGAGGAATCAATTACCGACGCTCCCTCGATGTTTACCGGCGGTAGACAGTGATGATACGAGTGACGTCACGAAGATCAAGCACTATGCAGATAGCTCAAGTGTAGCTATACACTACGTATACAAGACACCGTACATATTGGGCCCCAATATAAGCTCGCAAAGTGCGCGTCGCGGTAAACACGCGCGACTAATATTGTAAAGAGGATGGTTTTATTTGTTTGTCGATAGGCGAGCACAATATGTGCTGCTGTACCCAGTTGTATTGAAAGTAATATTGATTGAAAGGAACCTTAATGACTTCTTTTGTGGTTTAGCGGTCGCAAGCATGGCTGCTGCGAGTAGGGTGCTCGGTGCGATCCCAAGGGTAAGGAATTGGATTTTCTAATAGGAATTACTCAGACATAGATAGAGAACGACAGACTGTCAGACGCGTTGGCTTAGGTTTTAACCCTTTGATGACTCAAGTATAAAACCTAGGTAGTTTCATTTCAGCCTACCCCCTCGGAAAAAAACGTTAGTTAATGCATATCACTATCTTGCGTAAAAGGTAGGTATAGTAGATTATATTATTGAACAAACATGTCTGGCAGGCCCTGTGGCAGCACCACCGCACCCTCGGCACCCTCGGCCGCAGGCCCGGGGCGGATGTCAGCCTGATCTCGCCTATTTCATGGCCTTTTGTTGTAATAACCAAATAAATGTATCTAAAATAATGTTGACCTCAAAACGTTTCTTTCCCTTTCGGTTCCTTTTGTTAATTAAATGTTACAAATTATTGTGATGAGACCACTGTTGTTTAATTGTATGAAATGTGTCACATAAATCAAGGTTTATGAGAAAGGTACGAAAATTTCATACAATTTTACGACTTGGTAGTTTAGGACCTATGTTACAGTATCTTGGAAGCGCACTCATCCGTCTCATAAATGTATCACGTTGTTTTAGCAGTATTGTACCAACTATGTAGTTGGTTATATTTAACGTTATAGATATTTTCACACTACCTGCGCGTAACTGTCAAATTATGTGTCATGAAAACCTAAGTCATTACTGCCCTAGGCTCTAGCCGGATAGCTGTAGCTGCGCTGGTTAATAATGTGATTTAAATTTAGTACGAAATTTTTTACCAAAGAGTACCTCCGTAGTATGGAATGCAAAACCGGCCAAAGTGAAAAACCGGTTTTTTTTCGGGCTCCGCACAAAAAAGAACCCGAGTTTCGGTGAAACCGGTTTGGTAGGTTTTAGTTGCTGTCGACGAAAAAAATATTAAGTAAACAAAATATAAATATAATATAAAAACAATAATGTAAATTAATTTAATTCAAGTCAAGGCCACTTCCAAATGATTGAATAATTAACTCGCCCTCAGCTGTTTCTACATTATCTGGCCCATCTGGCAGGCTGCTGCGGTGCGTACCCCCGCAGTAGAGCGAGGCGCTGTTTTTCGAAAATCTAATAATTATGTTTTTCTGCAGTAGGTGTGAAAAGTAGAAGATGCTCTTCGGAGATCAAAGTGTCTTCGTCTTGGATGAGTTTTAATATCTCACAGTATGGTCTGGAATAGTCCTAAATTTCCTCGCATCTATTGGGATTTGATGTGTATGAGTGTACCGTACACCTCCCCGCGCGCGAAGCATGAGCGTCATCTGAATTAAGCAGCGCGTTGCCTACCAGCGATCGTTTCTCTTGTCCGTACGTATCTCGACCCATCCCCATACCTAACAGTAGCGACGGGGATGGGTTAGTGAGGTTGTGTGCAGATTACTCCATAACTATAAATAAACAATTACTAGTAGAACAATATCCGCTACAGCAAAGTGAGAGAACATTTTTTTCTGAACAAGTGATTCAATATTTTTCCACAAGCGGATAAAATGGACACTGGTCTGCAACATCATCAACATCATCAACAAGACCAGATTTAAAGATTGGCGTGATGTGCGCTATTTTCTACTGATCAGGGAATAAGCCCTGTTCCAAAGAATAGTTGAATATTGTAGTCAGAGGATCAGCTAGGTTCGCTGCACATATTCTAAGGAAGCGAGGAGGGATTGAGTCAGGCCCGGGACCTTTATCACAATCTAGGGAAGACAAGCAATCAAAGACTTCTTTTACTTCAAGTTTGCACCAACTGAAAGTGTTATTGTTACAGGGAGTGGGTTCAACTGGCGTTGAAGTGAGTGTGTTACTATTTACTCTATATATGGACTGAAAATGATCGGAAAACAAGAGGATGAGATTTTTCTGCTTTTCGCCACGGCATCGGCCTTGGTTATACGTATGCACGAATAAATTGTGAATTGCCGACGTGTTTGATGTAAAATATGTGTTAATTATGTTTGTATTCATACGAATCCTAATTATGCAAATGCATCAAAATGTTGTATGGATTGAATATTATATTTATTATGTTACCATAATAAATATAACACGAAAATAAGCGAAGGGTCGAGGGTCACGAAATATTTTTTCTTACTATGGGGGTCGTGTCATGAAAAAGGTTGAAAAACACTTCTATTCCATCGTTCGATACGTTCATATTTTTGCGTGGGATTTTATGTGTATCATTGCGATTTTGTGGATTCTCGATGACTTGGCCTTTACATCTTGAACTGACGATACTGCACCCTGACTTGGACTACCGCATTCTTCTTTGGACAACGAGTTGCTTTTGATTTGGACTTTGATTTTAACCACTAACATGCGTTGCGTTAATTGCCATTTACGACTTACTTACGACGCGCGCTTACGGAGGCATCGTCTCTCTGATGAAGGTGTTCAGATGTTTGAAAAAGTGTAGACATGGGTGTATATGTATGTGTGTTCAGAAGAAATACATCCTGTACTTATTACCTATCCTGAATTTCATGGTAACTACCCATTTATTTTACGTGCCAGAATTAAATAGAAGGCTACAGGGGCGAAGTGGTGTATTGAAATGCTATTGTTGCCAGTTGCCACGGACAGTCGGTTGTTGCTCTCATGTCACGAGCATATTATGGTGCATGGGCTATGCCAGACACCAGAGCTATATCGCTGCACCAGCTTTCTTTTTAGATAATCTTTTAATAAGATTTTTTTTTTCTATAATACTTTTGAATAATATAAAATAAAAACCATGTAAAAATACCATTAAACAAGATTTATTACGTCACATAACACTTTTTTTATTCAACAAAGCCTGCCTTTCAATAGCTGTACTCGTACATAGCTAGTGAGCTCTTGCTGTTATAATTTATGTACAAGTATATCTTCTTTCAGCGTAGTAAGAATCGTTTTACTTCACCATGATTCGCTTATAGATCAAATCGCAACAACATAGTTTTAGTAGTGATTGAACTAATTACTAGGTTAGTAATCAGTATAGCCTCTAGCCGCAGTTTGGCAGTTTTATGATTCATCAATTAGGTACAGGCAATGAAGTAAAGATTCGGGTTTTGGCTTAAGACGAGAAGCCACACACGTACCGTCAAAACTAAAACTGCGAGGGAAATACAGTAATCTTCGAGACCAGAAGCGAAATAGAAAGTTATATTTCTTACAATTTGTCTTTAATCAACAACTAGCACTAAGACTTAGGTAAATAAAAAGTACATCAGAATAATATAGCACGACCCGAACCCAAATTATTATCTCCCTGGCACCTGTCAGTTGCCTACTACCAAAAACCAAAGAGAACCAAAAATCACAGAGCATCATCCAAAAAAGCCGTGTACAATGCGCCATGCCTTTTTATACCCTTCTACTCGGACCGGGTAGGTTGGAAAGGGAATTATCTAAGAGTAGTTTATTCGAATCTTCCTTTATGATTCATCCTAAATATTATTATTTTCCAGAGCTGGTCATTTGATGATTTCCCAAATTAAAAGAAATAAAGCTATACCGTGTTTGGGCTCATTTAATGCACCTTGATTAATTATGATTTGTGATTGGTTAATCGATTACTTACTTAAACTTTGGAGCTTAGCTATACTAAGGTTTATTTTTTTATTTTTCGCTTTTCAGTTCGAATGAAACCAAATCAAATCAAATAATTTATTTGCATAATATGGGTCTAAATAGATGGTAAATAAATGTTACACTACACAATATAACGTTAAGGATCCTCATATTAACCATTTCTGGTATACGAAACATAAAATAAAAGCTTATAATATAATAACAATAAAACGGAACGGTGAACTTAACTAGGTATTAATGCACTAGAATAGGAACATAGTAAGGTTTTACAATAATTTTCTATTCTTATAACTAAGGTATTCCTGGGTCGTGTAAAAACATTTATTGACTAACCAGGTGTACAATTTTTTTCGGTATATAGTAATTTATTTATTTATTTATAACAGCTTAGACTATCTTTACAGGGTTACCCTAATGCGACAGTTAAGAACTTAAACTAATATACTTACAATAAAATAATAATAAAATAGTAATGGGTAGGTCTTTCAGTTCACTAGGTAATTTGTTAAATAACTTAATTGACATGGGGTAACAGTTTCTTCTATAAAGATCAGTTTTTATTTTTGGCAAGGGAAAGCTATTAGGATACCGGGTATTAAAATTACAATAGTCACCAAATGATTTGCATAGGTACTGATGTGTTTTGATGAAAATACAAGACTCAAATATATAGATGATTATATTGATTGCTGAATCATGTAGTCATTATTATGAAGCACAACGAAGCAAGTCGATGTGGGCTTATTATCAACAATTTTCATTAAAAGCTTATGTAGCTCTTATCTAGACACGTGTTGGGAATAGTCCCGCGACTGCATCGCGTGCGGTGCGCTGAGGACGATCACACGAGCACTCGAGCAGTCTCCCTCGCACTGCGAGAACTAATTGAATAACTTCAAATTAAAGATAATATTCATAAACTTGTATAGGATAACAATAACCTATTTCGATTTAGTAAAATGAACAGAATGTCTCATTGAGCGATCGTTACGTTTCGTGTTAAATCCTTGAGTCGGGGTAAAATTGTATTATTTAATTAAGAACAAGTTAATTTTGTAAATGCCTTGATCTCGACTTGAGTATGATTAGTTACTGTTTACGTAAATTAACTTAATTACACCCGTGATACTCAAGACCCGCTAACCTGATCACGATATTAAGGGATAAACGTGGTTCAAGTATAAACATCGGATCCGTGTAATTAACTGAGACTTTTACCAAATAATGTTGTGTCAGTTTGTATTTTGTTTGTAAGTGATGTAACCCAGTCGCCTGTTTATAATCTTCTCAATATCAATGTTTCATCGTACCTATACCAACGCCTTGTATAATCGGTTCTTAATTCAGTTTATCTGCAGACGGAATATTAATTGAGTACTAATTTATTCACATAAGTGTATTATCGATGTAGGTCGCGGCAGACAACGCACTACGTAGGTATCGCGCGATGTTCACTTGTCACGCAGTAATCTGTCGCCAGGCCTGCGCCATAACCGCTCAGCCACGAGTGTCATGCGACAGCGACTGCGCACAAAACAAATGAAATAAATTGCTTAGTGCATGCCACAAGACACCGCGACTGTCACGTCGCCGTGTCTAAGTTTCACATACATAGACACCGTGACGCGGACGTGACAGTCGCGGTATGAGAAACAAGTGAAACACGTGCGAGTTGCTGCGCTCGCTGGACGCAAGTCGCTTCGCTTGAGCTCGTGAGCGGGGTACTACTGAAGTTGTAACTGAGGTACAACTGTAACTGACAGGTAGGGTAACTGACACATGGTACACCCATTCAATTTTTACTTCAGACCTGCCCATCATGAGTGACGGCGCGGCGTCGTGATCGGGACTTTTGCTGATTACACTCCAGCCCTAACTGCCCATGAAGAAACGGTGCAAGGAAGTAACATGCTTCAACGCTCCCTAGACAACATCACGGAATGGCTGACTACCTGGCGAATAAATTAATAAATAATGCTGATATGTTTTCACGGAACAGATTAGGCAAGAACATAATTTAAAAAAAGTTCGATCATCATCTGCCTAGCCTTTCCCAACTATGTTGGGGTCGGCTTCCAGTCCAACCGGACGCAGCTGAATACCAGTATTTTACATGGAGCGATTGCCTATCTGACCTCCACAACCCAGTTAGGACTGGGTAATACGATAAAAAAAGTTTAATAAGACGAAATAATTAATCCACGGAGGTTTCGGTTTAGAGAGGATTTAGCGGTAGATTTGTGTTGTAGGAGACAGTGGGCGTGGGGCCGCAGGTGGGGGGGGATTACCTTTTGAATACGAATCATTGGAAGTAAACAAATGCGGTGTAAACAAAACGAACATCATGTGTGTTACAATGATTAATGAATCATCGTCATTACTTATGTGCCTGTGACTCAATTATCGGATGGGACAGAATAACAGGCTGCTCGGCCGACGGATTGTCGCTGGGCCTTCTTCCTTGATTTCGTTTTTTTCCTTTTATTTGGTAACTCGCCCAATCATTTCTTTCGAATTACGATTACTGTTCGTCACAGAGCAGTTTAACCGGAGGCTATAAATCTAGTGAACACATTAACGGATCGGCGATGTCAGTACCAACCACAATAACATCTGATTGTTGACAGAAGCTCTCATCAAACAGAACGGAGTATAGGTTTTCGCATAGACTTGCTTTCGTATTTGTCCCTGAGGCCCCGATCGGTACCATGCTTAGGGTAAAGATGGGCGGGTAGTAGAAGAGGATACACACACCACACAGTTGTGTTACTACCGCATTGTGTGGAATAAATTACAATAAACAAGGAAGTACAAAAGACTTGCAGCCATAGTGTGATTTTCACGGAATGTTTTCTTTCGTAGGAAGTGCTCTTAGAAGTGAGTCTTCTGTTCTCATGTTGATGGGATGTGTGACGGTCGGTCGTGTCACCGGTGACGATATAATTACATGAGGTGTGTTCGCGTCACACACCGACGATGTGTGGTCGGCAGTAAAGTTTACCTCTATCAAGACTACAGATAAGAGCCAATTCACAAAGAGCTTTATCTATCTTATTACGACGTGAGCACGTTTATTGGCCTGAGCCGGTCAGAAAGAACTTTTGTCCTTGCAATAAAACCTTGCGATTTCAACGCCTCGTTTTAGTTCAGATGACGCGCCTCGATGACTAAAAATATGCGACAAGGGTGATCATACAAGATTAAATGCCTCCTGCGTATTCAAACTCAAAGCACTTATTTCAATTAGACCATAACATAAAACGTGGTCGCTCACAATGGGCCTCATCAGAAGGCTTAAAGTCACCCAAAGGGCAATGGAGAGGGCTACGCTCGGAGTTTCCTTGCATGATCAAATCAGAAATGAGGACATCCTCGAGAGAACTACGGTTAATGACGTAGCCCGAAGCGTTCCCCAACTTAAGTGGCCCTGGGCAGGGCCCATTGCTCGCAGAACGGATGGCCGATGAGGCCGAAAAGTTCTGGCGACCGCGAACTGGAAGACTTTGCGTTGGAAGGCCTCCTAGGTGAACCGACGACCCGGTGAAGTTTGCGGGGATCCGCTGGATGCGAATTGCACGGGACTGGTCAATGTGGCGACACTTGGGGGAATCTTATGTCCAGCAGTGGACGTCTTTTGGCTGAAATGATGATAATGAGACCATTACATGCACTTTTGAAAGTCAAAAACAAAAGGATGAAGAGACAGTCCCAGTCACAAGTCATAATAACTGTAAAAGTAGAGAAGCTGCCCATTCCAAAGCGTAGATCTCTATTGAGCAAAATGGGCAAGAAACTCTAAAGGCACTCTTTTTCATCAAAATATTTTTACAACACCTTGGTTACAACATTCATTTTGAGATGATACATATGTATACAGGGCGGAAGGGCCAGCGACGCGAAAACGTTTACCACGTATTCAGTACAGCATTCTGAGCCCCCACATAGAAATTTTTCATCGGTTATTAATAAATACAGCTGTTTCGTAAAAAAAGTGCAATACCTACACGGTCAAAATGTATGGAACAGTTGTTTTTTTTAATTACTTCCTTTATTTATATTTTTACAAATTATTTACATTTTTAAATATTCCTTAAAAAATATATATAAAAAACATTTAAAAATATAAAAAAAATTGTAGCCCACCGGTATCGGGAACAGGGTCCAAGCTACCGGCGGTCAGGGCTCCAGAGAGAGGAACCTCCTAACAATACGAGACGTGTCCAGAAGTACCGCTTTCTGAATCAAGCCCTTGATCCAGCTGTCTAACGAGAGCCTCCTCAGGTATTGGTCGAGGCTCTTGGCAATTAAACCATGGGCTGTCGACAACCTCGCGAGCCAAGTCAAGATACTTGATTTTCTTTTCTTTCTCGGCTTTCACGAGGTTCTCATTAATTACTAATTATTAGTCTTGGACTTTCATGGTAAAATATTTAGATCCAAAGAGTGCCCATGGAGTTTCTTGCCTACCCCGCATGTGAGATCGATGTAGAAAGACATGCACATTAAGAGCATGCAGAATAAAAAGATTAAATCAACAATTCAAAAATAAAGTAATTAAAATAAACAGTGGCAGCTATGAGATGACCAGTCCCAACAGACAGCGCCCGTTCATGAACATGAAGCATTAATTAAGCATGGATTAGCACCATTTAGCTCAACCATTTTGAAGGGAACTAAGTAAATGATCCGACACATGCGCCGCCATTAGCGAGACATTTGAGTGAGCATACCATTCTCTCAACCCGCAGGGCATACTTGAGTCAATGATAATACATAGTACTCACACATGTGTTATACAATTATACAATATGGAAGAAATTGAGTCAATTCAATGCAAAGATAATTTTACAATCTTCTACAGCTTCCACAATAATTTCAACTTGCCAATCAATTCGTTGACCCCTTTGTTTGTGGAGCAAGACCATTGAGACATGAATTTTTAGCATCAATGTAATCCCCCAACTTATAATATGCTTGCCTACATAGTGCGCGTTTCATACAAAAGAAAATGGCTAAAAATCCATACACCAAAAACCCAGAATCGACAGCAATTAAATGTTTATCAACGAATTAGCTGTAATAGTTATTTGATGGTACCAAAGGGACAACCCAGAAATCCGTCGGATATAGGAGCTATATCATAATTATCATTATTTGTATTTTGAATTGATGTTGTAATTGTAGGTTATTCTTTTGTTTCGTTTTCCTACTACGGATTTGGTATATTATGTAAAAAAATATAGGTGTATTTAAAATATTTTATTTTATTTATTAGACAGGGTTTAACAGAAAGGGTAAAGACATATGAAAGGATATGCTGCAGACCATCAAACTGAACAACTTCCTCCATGGGGCCAATATCGTAAATGCGAAAAAATTATCATCTGTCCCATACTAAATTTCAATACCTACTCGACCCAAATGTATGGGACAGCTGATAATTTATTATCATTGTTTTTGGATTTGTAAGTATGATCAATAAACGAAAAAAAAAACGAAATTCCACAGTTTTTCGGGTAAATAAAAACATTTTTTGTATGTACACAATAAGCCCACTCAGACCGTACATAAGAAGTTTTTGTCGACTCTGGGTTTTTTTTAGCCATCTTTAAATTTCGTCTCATTCAGTTGTAGTATGCGAGGTGGTATTTTATTATAACATTTTAAACAGTACTCCATAAAAGATGAACTGCAATGCACTACGATGCACTGAAACCTATTTCTCTTTTGTGGGTTGTTCAATGAAGACACGCTGCCTTTATTACGTCACAATTTTGAAACATTCTTCCAGGTCTGGAATTACAGTTGCTTGGATTCCACTTGAAATGCCTGTATATATTTATAATGCAAGTTATTTGCTAGCTGGCTTCCGTCCACGCTACTGGCTATAATGCGAACACTCGCGTATCCGAACATTTAGGACAAGCGCGGAGGGCAGATATTTGTAAAGAAGTTGTTTGTGCTGCTGTGCTCCGGTACACATCACTCGATTGTTTATTATACCTCGGCCGACATTGTCATGTTTCCATTTCTGTCATCGCTCGGTCACTGCCCACTGTACACTGGCGACAGATTAATATTCCGTTGGGAGGTATCTTTGTAGTGATGTAAAGGTGCAATCAACAACAATCACACTTTGTCGAGGTTCAACTACACAAGCACTACTATTAACAGGTTCTATTTTTTATGACATTTTCAGCTGAGTCTTACTATACATTTCATTGTTAGTGGTTTCGGCAGTTTGTTGTGTGGTTTAATACTACCGTAGCTATTTCTTTGAATGTGGTAACTAACTTTGCTTCAATTAGCTCTAACTCTATAACTGCGGCAGGTAAACAGGGACCATAATGTTCCATGTTTGCCGTTCATTTCTGGATTAGTAAAGTACGGTGCTAGTGTTTAGTGTTGAGATTCAAATATTACGAACAAAGTAATTTTAAACGAGAGTTCCTCTCACTAACAGTGTACATGAGAAAGTTTCTTTTGTTTGCGACTCAAATAGACGACAAGGGCTGAGAGGACTTGAATTAAATTATAAATAGGTAGGCTAAATATGTATTTTATTTTATTTAACTTGCAATGTTTGTTTGTTGGTTTAGGTCAAATCTTACAACTGAATTTTAATACAGTTATCCCGAACCAATTGAGCTGAAATTATGCACACACCATTAGTTCTGGTGAAAAAAGGTGTGCGTGTGTATTTAAATGTGTAATGTGTAAATGTAAAAATGTAAATGTAGCCAGGATCGTCTCCTCACGAGAGAACTTTGTTTATTAAATGGTTGATTTCTAGACATGCGGTAGCGTGTCAAGCCAAGTTCAAGCTAACAGAACTGGCGAGCAGCACCGTGTGTAATATTACACGAACCATTTGGAGTCACTTTTGACCCCCTCATAACTGAAAAACCATTTCACATAAACATGTCAAATTTGGCTCATATATTGAGACTTGCGAGATTTATATGTGCTCCAAATTTCATAAACACACCTCAAACGGATTTAGATATTAACGTCGAAAAATCGTCATTTTTATCACTGACTGACCTATAGATCAAAACTCTAACCCAGTTCCAGATGACCTTGAAAGTTCAAATTTGGCATCCAGATAGGTAGTTGGGTGAAAGCAAAGGAATAAATCAGAAACTAGTAAATTTTTATCATTTTATTATAATTTTTCAATTAATTGATTCTAACCACTGTTTTAAGCTTTTACGGTTTACAACTCAATTTAAGCTCAGCGGGAGCTCAAAATAATGAACAATCACGGAAGATATCCCGTAAGTGACAGTATAAGTTAAATTGATTCTATTAGGAACAGTGCCAACAGTTACTTACAGTGCCTGTAATGTAAGAATCAGCAATGAAAATAGATGGCAGCCGATCTTTATGTAGATTTTAAGGTCTTCACGTGAATATATAACGAGTTAATTTAGTAATTTGTATCGTTACCTGATTACTGGTTCTTATCGCACTACAATTTATTATTTCCTTTATTAGTATTTACACATATAATTTTACATTTTTAAATATTTTTATACAAAGTAACATAAAAAAAAACATTTAAAAATATAAAACATAGTAGCCCACCGGCATCAGGAACAGGGTCCGATCTACCGGTGGTCAAGGCTCTTGAGAGAGGAACCTCCTAACGATACGCGCCGTGTCCAGAAGTACTGCTTTCTGAATCAAGCCCTTGATCCAGCTGCCAAGCGAGAGCCTCCTCAGATGTTGGTCGAGGCTATTGGCTATTAAGCAATTGGCCGACACTACTATCGGCACAATGACTGCTGTACTCACGTCCCACATGTCGACAACCTCACGAGCCAGATCTAGATATTTGAATTGTTTATCTTTCTCTGCTTTCACGAGGTCCTCGTCATGCGGAACCGTTATATCAACAATCATTGCGCGACGCTCCAATCGATCTATCACCACAATGTCAGGTTTATTGGCAACAATAGTCCTGTCAGTGACGATAGATCGATCCCAATACAACTTGATATTACCATCATCGAGAACTGAGTCGGGCACATACTTATAGAATGGCACTTCTGATTCTACAAGGTTGTACTTCAAAGCAAGTTGCTGGTGGATAATCCTGGCAACGAGGTTGTGTCGGTTGTGTGTGGTTGTGGTTGTGAGGTTGTGGTTGTGGCGAGTACTCTCCGTTAGCCAGACGAGAACACCCAGAAATAATGTGTCGGATCGATTCTCCCGGACGGTGGCATGCCCGACATATGTCAACCGTGCCATCCTTCACAATGTATTTCCGGTGCACTACAATTATTATTATATGTATTTCACAATTGTGTTTTTTTTTTCATTTATCACAACGTTTTTTTTATACTAAATGGGCTTACTCTTGACCTCAATCTAGTCCTGAGGACAGAGATGAGGTCGACGATGGAACGAGCTAACCCAAAAGAAGCCTTAAATAGATTGGGGTCATATGAACTTGGGAACACCGACGCAGGCAGGACGTGTACGGAAATAAAAATAATCAACAGATAAACTATACTTATATTAAATCCAAATTGGTTCAATTCCTATAGTCGGCGGTGATTGTTTTTTTTTAATCTCGGCAAGGGATATGCGTCTTCATGGCGTAAATTGTGTTTATAAATTAATAGAATAACATAAATACGTTATGCCCGCGGCTTCGCCCGTGTGGACATCGGTTATTGTCCCACGGGATCGTACTACCGAGACAAAAAGTATCCGTTCAGTAGTTTTTGCGTGAATGAGTAACAAACATCCATCCTCACGAACTTTCGCCTTTATAATGTTAGTAGGAAGTAGGATTAGTAAGATAATATTATGGTAATATCGAATAAAAATAACTGTCAAATAATTAGAAAATATTACAAAAAAAAAATCAGAATACGTGAGTTTCGAAGCACTATTTGACTCTGTTGGGGAATGATTTTGGAAAAATGCACATGATGACGAAATTACGGCCGAACTCCTAAAGGCGGGTGGAAAACCGGTACTTAAGGCCCTTCAGAAGCTGTTTGATTCCGTCATAGTCGAAGGGAAAACCCCACAGGCATGGTGCAGGGGTGTGGTGGTACTCTTCTTCAAAAAAGGCGACAATGCCCGGCTGAAGAATTATAGGCCCATCTCACTTCTAAGCCATGTCTACAAGTTGTTTTCAAGAATCATCCCGAACCAGCCGGATTCCATAATGGCTTTAGCACCGTAGACCATATACATACGCTGCGGCAAGTTATACAGTTAGCGTTTGTGGACTATGAGAAAGCCTTCGATTCGATCGAGACTTTTGTTGTACTGCAGTCTCCCCAACGGTGCTAAATCGACTACCGGTACATCGAGGTGTTGAAGTGTTTCTACAAAAACGCTACCATGCCAGTCCGATTTTAGGACCAGAGTTCGGAATCGATCCTATTTTTTAACAAAAGAGAGTTTTATTAACTGATTAAAGTTATTGATACTTCCCGAGAATTTGTGAGATTAGTCACATTGAGCTTTATTAGTGAGATTGAAGTTTCTGACAGAGAAATCCAATTTTGGTGCCACTGATTTTCAATTTTGGTGGGCACTTTCGATTTTGGTGGGCGATTTTCAATTTTGGTGGCCACACTAGACTTTGAACTAAAATATCTCAAAACGATCTCTCTTGAAGAACCTTCAAGCTTGGACTTTCTATTCTTATACCAGGTTCTTTATTTCACGAAAACTAAAGAAAAAATGTAGCCACCAAAATTGACAAAAAATGCACTTTGTTGATTTGACCCATAAGTAAGTATTATAAAGTATATTGAAGTTTTTAGTTAAAAAGTATGCAACTTATATGGCATACTGATGATTTATCATCGTAGGTAACCGTACTTCGAGGGTCGAGAGGAAACTAAAACTTGGCTGGAAAATAAAATCCACTCTTGACCCCCAAGGGTCCAGAAGAAACTATAGTTAGGGGTCCAGTGGACACATTATTTTTTGGGGGTCGAGGGGCCGAGAGTGGACTAAACGCAAATTTCATGTCTTTAACACCAGCGGTTTAGGCTGTACGATGATATATCAGTCAGTCAGGACATTTGAATTTCGTATGTATGTATTAATGTTTACTTTTATGAACAAATTATACATTTATTTGTTCTAAATTTAAAAATATTTTAATTTTCTGTTTTTCATATTAGGCTGCTTGGCGGCTTCATACCTTTGCTTCTTCTTCAACCTGGCGAAAGCAAATCGCAGAAAAAAAGCAATTGAAATCATAGTTTCCTAATAATTCATGACAAAAATACTTTTCGTACTATTATTTTATTTCTTAGAAAGTGTACTGAGAAACGTCGTTTGCTACACGTGGGCATTTGTTACTGCAGTTCTCAGATCCATAACAACCTCGCCTGCGGCTCGGGTGTGAATGCCGCCTCGAATGTAATAACAAAGTTTCCCCACTTATATCAAAATGTAATATATTTTACATGCTTTTATCTTAATTGCAATTTTTGTATGTATGTTAGTTTGCTTAGGTAAAATCTTGCAACTGAATTTTAAAACAGTTATTACCAATCGATTGAGCTGAAATTTTGCATACACGTTTAGTTGAAGAAGGACGGAGGATGACACACTTATTGATTTTGATGTGCCGTGCTTCTCCGAGGCTATCGATGCCTGGAAACTCGCTTGCCCGAATTCTGAAGAATTTTCCCAGACACGGTGGGACGAGCCGCTCTGCAGAGTAGTTCAGAACAATTTACTGAACACGTCTTCTACTAATGCTGAGCGTGCGCGTCTGCTGGCTGTGGGTGAGTGGGAATCGGATCTTTGGTTTCACGCACTACCGTCGTCGAGCATAGGCACGTTGCTCAACGACACTACTTTCCACCTCGTTGCTTCTCTACGCCTAGGCGCCCCTTTATGTTCTTCTCATCGCTGTCACTGTGGTGAAGTTGTCAACAGCCTTATACAACACGGCCTGTCATGCAGCCGAAGTGCGAGCCGTTTTGCATGGCACGCGAACATATCCGACGAGCTCTTGTCACCATCGGCATTCCAGCTTTATTAGAACTCAATGGCTTGGCACGCGACGATGGCAAGGGACCGGACGGCGTGTCTTTGTTTCCATGGAAGATGGGTAGGCATTTAGTGTGGGACGCAACATGTGTCGATACTCTTGCGCCATCCCATCTTCCTAGTGTGACTGTTTGTCACATACTCCTAATTATTAAGTAAATATTTTAGTCTTGATTGTTATTTCAAATCATCACACGGTGTGGGCCACTTACAAACATTAAACTTATATTTTATGGCTTGACAGGCTGACAAGTTTAATAACTTAACTTACTTATTCAAAGGAAGAAAGGACACTTCGTTATTAATATAACGAAGTGTCCTTTCTTCCTTTGAATTGTAAAACAATATTGCATCACTTGGAAACGCATACATGCCTGACTTAATTGGAAAGGCACTAGAGATAAAAGCTAACTGACAGGCCGAATGTAATAATTCAACAAATTCTTAAGAAAAGATAAAAATATCTGATTTCTAAACGCATTTCTGAATACTAGTGCAACATCTGGTTGCAATTTACTCCGGTCTTGGGCGCTCGAAAAGAACAATTGAGACGGTTGTATAAAAACAGCACTTAACCAATTCTGCGACCCAAGCGTGGTGTGTGGAGAAAGACCGAGGGCGGAGGAAGGGTGGTGGACTCGAGGCAATTGTTTTTAGATCGCAGAAGGGTCTAAACGTGGAGGCTAGTCGAGCTAAGTCAGGTGCTCGGTCTAAAACGGTTAAAATGCTAGGACGTCCTAGGTTAGGTTCGTAAAGTTAGCGTAATCTTGGTACAAAGATGGTCATGTCCCAGAGGACTGTCTTAAGAGAGCGATTAGTATTTCATAAGTTAAATATAAGTCTAGTAAAACTGAGTGTCGAGGCGCGGGAGAAGACAAGCTGTGGCAGTGACGAAACTGTTAATGTGTGCAGTACTCTGTAAGTTAGTTGAAGATTAATCCTCTTCAATGAACAATGAATACGTGGTAAGTGTTAACTAGAATTAACTCCTTGTTTAAGTAGCAGTTTGGCGGTAACGCAGAGGAGCGAGTTAATAATAATTTAGCAAGACGGAACAGCCGCTTTATCATCACAATGTATACTAATATCTCATGTGTGAAGTTCCACCTCCTAATCCGAACCTTGGCACATATTCGTCATCTGCGTTTGGTTATAGGGAACGGAGACCGCCTTTCGTTACACTGTACACACATTTAGAAACCTGACTTCCTCAATGGCAATGGCCCCACAGCCCACTTTCTTAGGATTGGGAAAGACATGTAGATAGAGCTTAGGGAACGTGACCTGTTAGAGTTTGTAGCAGTGTCCTCAGTAGGGCTATGCACTTAGGTCTCCAACAGTTCGTGGGAAAACTCCACTGCCGCGGCAAATCGCCGCTCAGCGGACAGACCTCCGGCGCGATCTCATGGTGACATGGAGAGAGCGACTGTCGCAACCCCGTGCAGGGCACGCCACCATAGTGGCGATAAGTCCCCTCTTTGAGGAGTGGCTAGAGAGGCGCCAAGGCGTCTTCACCTACCGCCTGACGCAGGTCCTCACCGGACACGGTTGTTTCGGGAGGTTCCTGCACCGAATCGGGCGGGAGGAAACGCCCGGGTGTTTCCATTGTGAGGATCGTCCGGAGGACACGGTGCAGCACACTGTGGAGGTCTGCCCCGCTTGGGCGGAGCAGCGCCGTGTCCTCGTAGAGGCGATTGGCGGCGGCGACCTCTCGCGCCCGGCCCTGGTTCAAGCCATGGTCCGGAGCGAGAGGGAATGGGAAGCCGTCACCTCCTTCTGCGAAGCAGTCATGCTAGTGAAGGAGGTGGCGGAACGTGAGAGGGAAAGAGCCTCACGTCCCAGCCGCCGCGGGAGACGCCCTGGGCGTCGGGGGTCACGTGGTGGCCCCCGGCCACCGTAGGCGCGGGCCTGTGGACGGCGAGTTATATTAGAAGGCCTCCCACTAGGTGGACCGATGACCTGGTGAAGGTTGCAGGGATCCGCTGGATGCGAGTCGCACGGGACCGGTCAATGTGGCGACACTTGGGGGAGGCCTATGTCCAGCAGTGGACGTCTTTCGGCTGAAATGATGATGATGAAAAAATGATGATTAATTAGAATCGTCTCGCGCGCAGGTTTGACGATTTTCAGCCTCCCGAACAAGCCGGATTCCGAAAAGGCTTTAACACCGTAGACCACATACATACGCGAAAGAGTGAGTCTTAAAATGAACATGGACAAAACCAAAATCATGTTGAATGCCCATGTAACACCCACTCCTATCAAGATCGGAGACTCTACACTCGAAGTTGTAGACGATTATGTCTACCTGGGAAAAGAAAGAGGTCAATCGTCGAATCCGACTCGGCTGGGCAGCGTTCGGGAAGTTGCGTGGTATCTTCTCGTCCTACTTACCGCCGTGTCTCAAGACGAAAGTCTATGACCAGTGTGTGTTACCAGTGATTATATACGGGACCGAAACATGGTCGCTCACAATGGGCCTTATCAGAAGGCTTACAGTCACCCAATGGAGAGGGCTATGCTCGGAGTTTCCTTGCGTGATCAAATCAGAAAGGAGGACATCCGCAAGAGAACCAAGGCGCGAAGAATAGCGAAACTTAAGTGGCAGTGGGCAGGCCACATTGCTCGCAGAACGGATGGCAGATGGGGCCGAAAAGTTCTGGAGTGGTAACCGCGAACCGGAAGACGCTGCGTTGGAAGGCCTCCCACTAGGTGGACCGATGACCTGGTGAAGGTTGCAGGGATTCGCTGGATGCGAGTCGCAAGGGACCGGTCAATGTGGCGACACTTGGGGAAGGCCTATGTCCAGCAGTGGACGTCTTTCGGCTGAAATGATGATGATGACGACATGAATTAGGAAAAACGAAAATTTTAGCAGCCTAGGGTAATTTTGGAACAGTCACACTAGCCCATCGTGGTGCGCTGGGGCTGACGCTGCGGCTGGAGAGAACCTCAAGCGGCGTAAATATAGCTTATTGGTAACTATCTTTTCGAGCCGTTTGGGTTTGAAACTCTAGAACCGTGGGGTCCGAGTGCTCATGGCCTTCTCAAGGACATTTCTAAACGCTTAGTTGACACTTCCCGTGACCCAAGGGTTGGCTTTTGCCATACAACGTTGCAACCTCGCCAGTCTTTTGGGTACATTACCAGTTGACAACGTTGAGGAGGAGTTTTTTGACGCCATTTTTAGGGTTCTGTAGCCGAATGGCAAAAAACGGAACCCTTATAGATTCGTCATGTCTGTCTGTCTGTCACAGCCACTTTATTCCGAAACTATTAGGACTGTACAGTCGAAACTTGGTAGGTAAATGTATTCTGTGAACCGCTTTACGATTTTAATACAAACATAACAAAATAAAAGATTAAGGGGGCTCCTCCCTATACATGGAACATACCCTAAATTTTTTTTTTTCGTCATACCTATTTGTGCGGGGTATTTATAGATAGATCTTTTAAAATGACATTGAGTTTCCTAAAACCATTATTTCTCAAAGTCAATCGTTTGAAAGATAGACACTTCCAAAGTGGTAAAATGTGTCCTCCCCTCATTTCTAAAGTAAGAGGAGAAAAATTCTGAAAAAATGTAGGACTGTAGAACGTTAAAAAAAACTTTCAATGAAAATTGGTTTAAATAAGATTTGATGTTTAGTTTTTGAGATATGGGACCTTTTCATCAAACTGCAGCAGTAACTTTGTTTTTCAATGATAATGAAAGAACAACAAATTTAGTTTTGCTGTTGGCTGTTATACAATACAACATATGAATGAGCCCTCAAAATAATTTTATTATATTGTTTGGTGCTACGGAAAACTTTGTGCGTGTGAGTACGACTCGCACTTGGCCGGTTTTTTAAGTTAGTTAGGTACTTTAGGTTATTTTAATTTATAAATGTATACACCGAGAAATTTTAATGGTTGTTTTCCCGCGACAGAATAACTTGTCATAAGGAGTACTTTCGAGGCATAGAGTAAAAGTAAAAAAAAAGGTGTTTTTGTTTTAAAATTATTTAAAGAAAAAGTAATTTAAAAAACTAAAAAACCCGACTGAAAAAACTGAAAAGCATAAAACAAGCACATTTTAAATGAAACAAAAGTTGGAAGCAGGCGGGGCCCATTTGAATATAAAATTATGAAAATGGAATGGGCCCCACCTGCTTCCAACTTTTGTTTAATTTAAAATGTGCTTGTTTATTACTTTTTTTTATTTCCAGCCTTTTAGGTTAGTAACGAGTTGAAAAATTTCGTAGACGATTTAAACTTTTTTTATTATACGGGGCGTGCCACGGCTATGCCACACGGAAGGAAAAATATTATTTATTTTAGAAGACTTGATTTACTTATCGCTGCATGGTGAATGTCTGAACTAATAGGTACGTATTAGTTCAGTTTGACTATAATTCATTTTCCTGAACAAAATCTATACATATAAAATTCAAAGTCATGAGTGACTGACTGACTGATATATCGACGCACAGTCCAAACCGCTGGTCCTAGAGACATGAAATTACATGGAATGGGGTGTTGAATTTTCTGTGAAACTTTTTATTTTCGGGGTCGAAAATTGTACTTACTCTTCAGTTAAAATTATGTCGAAAGTGTATCACAGTTTTTCCAAAGTCATCCCCCATTATAACATTCAAAGTCCTGACTGACAGATTGATATATCAACGCACACTGCACAGCCTAAACTGCTGTTCTTAAAGACATGAAATTTGATGGGTTTATTCTTTATGATGAGTGGGTATCCACTATGAAAGAGTTGTTCGAAATTCCACCCCTAAGAGGAAAAGGTGAAATGGGGGGTTAAATTTCCTGTGAAACTTAATATTTTCTAGGTTGATTGACTCGAAAATTGGCTCGTGATACGCGACATTGATATTAAATATTATGTAAAAGTATTATGTCTATAAATAGATTTCTAATAAATCATAAAATATGATTGTTGTCACCGGTGTCCAATCTCAAACCAAGATATTGCACATTATGTAATTTCATTGATATTACCATGAACTAATATTTGCAAGTTATAAGCAAGTACATGTAAATCTATGTAATTATGAACTATATATACATAGATTACTTAGAAGTAGATAGTAGATCCCAGAAGTAAGATTCCGCGCGGGCAAAGCCGCGGACAGAAGCTAGTTTAACAGAAAATGTAAAATTTCATGGTCTTCCTTTTATTCCAAATGGTATGTTATGTATGGTATGTTCGACCGTTATTATAATATTGGCGGGTTCGCTTCCCGGTTTAGGCAGGTGATTATTTAAAAATCTTTGAACGCAGTTCTGATAATTTTAAAAATCAAAATGAAGTCATCTTTTAGTAAAACTTCCTATATACAATATTTAAGGTCCTTCCGTGTGGCATAACCGTCGGACAGCCTGTATACGATTTTCTCCCTTTTTATACGATTTGTCACTTCGAAAAATAAATAAAAATATTCATCAACTCGAAAATGTGAGAATCAATAGTAACACTAGACCTAACTTGTAAGCACTATTCGAATAGTACGCGCCGCCGACATAAAAACAGTGCTGCATAAATATTCAAAGCAAAATAAGCTCTCGCAGCTGGTGATACGGCATAAACTAGTTTGCACGCAACAATACAAAACACAGGCGCAAAGCCGACAAACGAAAGTGTGATGTGAGGTGTTGGTGTGCGTTAATGGCTACCTCATTGGACCGCATTTCGTCACAGGACGCTTAACAGGTGGAACTTACCTGGAAATGTTACATAATGTTATCCCGGACATAAGTCCGACGACGACGACGCTCCGCTAGCGTGGTAAAACTGTTTTTATTTAATTTCGTATTCAGTAAATTGCAGCTAAAAAGTATTTATGACGGTCCTAAGCTCATAAAAGTATGAAGGAGAAATTTTAATAACTTGTTGGGTAAAGCTTATTATTGTCATGTTTTATTAACTCAAGAATAAGTTATCAGCTGATTGAAAAGCACGTGGGTCAACGGCCGCGCAGCCGGTCGGCGCCCGGCTTGCACCGAACGTTGGTATCGGGAGATATTACTATTGGTTCGTGGTCGCTTTCGAGTTTTTTCACAATGGTTAATCAGCCATTTTTTGTTTATAATATTTAATTTGTTTATAAAACGAATGTTTTACCAAGACAAAACCATTTCGCTGCGGGAAAACAACCATTAAAATTACACGGTGTATAATGTTTAGCTAATAAATATATTTAAATCTTTAATCAACAATTTTTCCAAAATAACAAGACTACGTAGTCAAAAGTTTTGTCTGTAATAGTCAATCTATTTGTTTGTTCGATCCCATGTCAATAACAGAAGTAGAAACTTATAATTTAATCTTGAACTATGTATTATCCCCTAAAAGAACTACGTAGGAACAAGAGAGGATCGGATATAGTTTGTCACAAATAACATCGGATTATCACAATATTTTCAAGTAAAAAAGATAATATTTTCTAACTTCCAAAAAATTTGTATGACTGCGTATGCTGCCTGCCTAGAAGATGTTCTTACCTAGTGGTACCACTCCACCAAGTTGCTTCTCTGCGAGTTAATCCCAACTTCAACAAGTCGGTCGTTAGTATTGCTTCGACTTGTGACTTGTGTGCTTTACGCGCCCACTTCAGATATTTGCTGACATACATCTGATCTCGCGAAACTGCTGTAAAGCTTCAAGAGTCAGTTTTATATTAGTCTTCACATTATAACCAAAGTATATAAAAAATACATAAGAAGAATAAGGTGACTTCAAATATTCAAACTGACTGACAGACTGACTTCAAATATTTATGCTGTCTTGGTTTCCGTACGTTTTTTCACGGGTGACCACTGAAAACCAGCGTTGTGTTGTGGGCCCCCCATAGCACAGCATCGTGCTGAGTGGTACCCTGCTTGTCGCAGTCACGACGTGTAAGCTGTTATTTTTTTTTCTTTTTTTGTTCCGTGCTGTTGAATTTATAGTTAATTGTTTTTTTTTTTTTCATTTTTTGTGATGCACGTCATGTCCCTGCGGCAAATAAATATATTTTCTTTCTTTCAAATATAATTACCGTAAGTTAGTTTAGCTGCCCTAACCTGACAAACTGTAAGATATTGGAAAGGTTAAGAAACTTTCATCGCTGTGGAGGCGTTGCTATTAACTGGGCCCGCGCACCCAAGAAAACTCTTACGGCTTCTCAGTCTTGAGGCACTGAGATGTAGCTGTACATTGTTTTTCATTCGTCCTCTCGATGCGGCCAGCCGCATATATACATACTAGCTGATGCCCGCGGCTTCGCCCGCGAGTAGTTCTGTAACTGTCCCACGGGATCCTATACGTTAATCCAGGTTATAAACTATCTATGTGCCAAATTTCATCCAAATCTGTTCAGTAGTTTTCGCGTGAAAGAGTAACAAGCATCTATCCATCCATTCAAACTTTCGCATTTATAATAGTAGTAAGATAGTTTATAATTATATACATAAATGGTTATAGCTAGTTACAGACCTACGAATTTTTGTGGTCGCAATGTCAGTGGATGCAGCATTCGTACCGGGGTCTCCGGCACGTCTCCTTTAAAGCTGTATAGAATATGTTAGCGTGGACAGAAAGGTCTCATACTGGACAGGAATGTTCACCAGCGCAGAAGCAGAGCGCCATTCCAGTTGTTTGCAGGACTTGAGGAGCCGCCCCCCCTTTGGTGGATGTCAGACGGCGTAGCAAGTTATTCATGGCATAAACTTGTAATTTAAAATTTTGGCAGTTAGTTTTGTAGGTGGACGACCGGTCTAAAGAATTACCGAGGCATTTCGGGTGAGAACTGTGCGCGACTGGAACCGCCTTCCGGGAGATGTTCAGAGATAAAAACGCATAATTGTGTCTTTGCGGTATTTGATTTCAGAGCGTTTTCAGCACAATAGTTGCTGAGGTCACTGAGAGCTGTGCAGGCTGTCGCTTCAATCTAATCACAGTTAGTTGCTTGGCAGGTAAGTGCAAGGTCGTCAGCGTACAGGAATTGAGTTGTATTTGGAATAACTGGTTGGTGGTTAGTGTATACATATGGTTGTCGGATATGTCAAGATTTATTCCGTTAGGCTCGTACATTATGCGGGCAGACGATGTGTTC
Organism: Noctua fimbriata; assembly: GCA_905163415.1. NCBI lineage: Eukaryota > Metazoa > Arthropoda > Insecta > Lepidoptera > Noctuidae > Noctua > Noctua fimbriata. The sequence goes on along the minus strand of LR990927.1, from coordinate 19,855,695 downwards.
CAGGGTGCGAAACACTGTTTCTAGCAAACTTAAGATTACAAATTAACACAATAACACCGGGCTTAATGAATAGGGTATAATTCCAAGACGTCTCAACTCCGCCGCGATCAGACATTGACTGTCGCCCTCGCCTCGAGTTGAACACCAGGGCTCTGTAGAAGCACGCTGTGTTGTGGGTAGACTGGTAAGGTGGTCGCTTGATGTCACCGCACACAGGTGCGCTTTCCAATTCATTTTATGTCCGTACTAACAACCGGATCCGACATGTTCAATAGTGGGCTGATACGCTATTTCAGATAGTTCATTTTTTGGTCTCGCCATCTACTTTTATCTTCGAGAAGATTCACCTGAAATCTTCGAATGCTTAGCAGTTTAATTTGTTCGACTGATATGTTTAAATTCACTTCGCAGGCCTTACCAGAAGTTAGTCGTTGAACAATTAAATGACATCCAAGGGGTTCATCTTTGCCTGTTTCATCTCGAATTTCGTGTCGTATAAGGCCCCGTACACTAGCCTCAGGCGACGCCACTTGCGTCAAGCGACACGAGCGCGCGTCATTTGTTTTCTTCGCATGAGTGTCGTGACTCGTGGCGTGTTCGAAACAACTTCTTTCATTTGTTTTTTCCACTGTTGCTGTCGCAACACGCGAGACGCTTGAGCGTGTAGCTCGTGGCTTAGTAAAGTAAGCCTTCGTATGTGATTGTCGTGTGTTCGGAACATGAGGCGCGTGCGGTGTTCCTTCAAGTTGTGCCGAATTCCGGTCGAGTTGGGAGTTGTTGGCAAGTTTAGTTCCGTGCCTCAACACTTCAACAGGCGAGTGTGCCGTGTGGCGCTCTTTTACTAATGCTCCTCATACGTGTGTAGGTATTAGCAATAACATAGCGCAGTACTCCGCGAGTGACGAATAACCTCAGTTGTGTATCAATATTATTAAATAATTCGATGTTCGGTGTTGTATTTTAATGTTCTTTGGTATTCATTTCAATTAGGGTTTCCCATCGAGATTTCTCGAAGCGGGAATTCTCGAGGAATTTGGCCTTCGTCGAGACCAGAATAAAAACCGACAAAAAAACACGAACTAAAAAGAGAACAATAAAAAACCTTTTAGTCTAGCTAAGATCCAAAGTTGAAGTAAGTAATTAATTTTGAGTCGGTGCCAACCAAACAAACAAGAAAACTAATTATGTAAAGCTTGAAATAATGGTAGCTTGAATGATCTTCGCTTATTGATTATTGGCGCCGACTCGATATTAATTACTTACTTTAACTTTGGAGTTTAGCTGGACTGAAAGGTTTTTTATTTTTCTCTTTTCAGTTCGTGTTTTTTTGTCGGTTCTATTTTTTGTTAAAAACTTTTTATCTTTCGCTTTTTAGTTTCTATTTTCGTGCTTATTTTTTTGTTGGTGCAATAGCAACCTAAAATTAAGCACAAAGTGGAAATTTTGTGCTTAATTTTAGGTTGCTATTGAAATTCTAAATTCCTAGACATAGGAAGGGTGGCGAAGAATTAAATGATGGTATTGTAATACGAATTTACCCGAGCGTCAAACCGGTTGACGAGTACATAAGCAAGATGACTGATGACAGTGCGCAGGGATCAGATAGAGGAAGGCATGCATTTAAGTGAAATTTGACGATGAAAACATAGGAAATAGATCGAAAGATAGCGATAGTTGTATTGCTATACCTCCAGTGGTTGCAACTTTGCAAGGAACAAAGGGTCAAGGTGACATTGGACGGTACCGGTAATTCTATGCTGGGCCGTCAATGTACATAAACTACAAGGGACGACCCTCAATAAAGCATTAATCGAACTGGAAAAGTTTTTTTTTTGATATAGTGCAATGAGCTCTCGAGCAGAGCAAAACACTCGATGGCATTGTTTTATTAGATTTAGAATAAAAAAAAGGTGTAAAACGATACGCTTGATACTTAATAAACGCAGGCTGAAATGCAGACACTGAGAGGTTTACTCACTCTACCCTGAATATATACATTTTAAAATAAATTAAGGTTGGTAACAATTTAATTTCTCGGAAATATTTGCATTAATCGCTAAAATATTCTAATTATATTTTTCCAAACTTATTTGGAAAAATATAATGCTTAGCTTTTACGTCTTCATCTTCAGACACTGACAGCCATAGCTTAGCTAGGTCTACTGTTCTAATCAAGGTGCATGAAATGAGCCCAAACACGATGTAGCTTCTGTAAACTGTTGCGGGCCTTTTGAAACATGTAACAGAATAAACGCAATTCCTGAAAGTAGTTGGTTCAGAATCGGCTTCTGAATCGATTTCCGTCATAAAAAATAGGTGTTAAATTTTGACGGAAAAATCTTTTAAATAACTTAAATTAGAAACACAGTATCCTGACAAATTAATACAATCCTTAATTCAAGGAAATTGAAACCTTAGCTCAGAGCAATAAAGGCTACTAAAACGCACGACATTATTTGTAGTTCGCTCACAGCTACACGTAAATAATATCAATGCATTTTACATTAAAAGTAGTGTGCGTCAATTAATTAGGTAATTTAAAGGAATTCCAACTTTATCTCCAATGAGTAAGGCTTATTTGAATGCACGACCAAACTTAGTTGGTCATCAAACAATTTTTAGGCATTTTAACAAAATAAAATTATTTAATTTGAAGAAATTTAGAACTTATTGCAAAGAGATAAAGCATTTGTCGGCAACCTCTTTGACGTTTATGCGAAATGCCGACACACACGCCGCCGCTACCGCCGAATAACATGAGTACCTAGCACAAAAGCCAGTCATCCGCCGGTAGTGACGTAGTGCAGTTGTCCTTTTATTTACTAAAGATAAGATAATTTATTGTTAAAAACATGCGTTTACACACAAATTGAGCATGCAAGATCTTAGTGAGTAGGGTAGGGTAGGTCCGTATATGTTTTACCATGTGAGGTGTACAAATTTGGTTTTTGTTTACAATTTAAAACATTTCTATTTTAGCCATTTTTTTCTAGGTAACTACATATTCATAATAACTAATGTTGGCTTATTAATCTCATATTACAAATACAAATAAAACATAAAATAAAAAATACAAATTTTCCAATTGTCATGAGAATAGAATGAAATATAAGGTAAATATGGCAAAAGGTAAAAACATAAAAATAAAAAAATATCGCAAGGTAAAATATGTCAATAGGTAAAAATGTATCAAAAGGTAAAATATGTCAATAGGTAAAATATTTCAAAAGGTATCCGATAGGAAGTCATTTATATTATAGTAACATTTGTCTGTTAATAAATTCCGAATCTTGTTTTTAAATAAATTTGTGGTTAGAGCTTTGTAAGACTGAGGTATTTTGTTTTAAGTTTTAGGGGCCATACAAAAAAAGTTTTTTGACATTAGAGCAGTTCTTGATGAGTGTAAGCAAAGTTGGCTATTGTCACGTCTGTTGCGTGGAAACGCGTCTGATAGTCGAGCACCCCGTGACAATATTGTTTCCGCGCGCGATGGCTTTCCAGTATACCAACATACAATACACGGATATGGTGAGGACCCTGGCTCGCTGTCTTCATAATGTCGCATTAGCTTGTCGGGAGTTCAATGACCGTTTTGGCTTCAGTGTGTGCGCCAGGACGATGCTGGCTGCAACTCAGCGACTGAGGGACTGTGGGACGTTCCTTCCTAATACGGCTTTGGACAGAGGGACGAATGTGCGCACTACTCGTCTGAAAGAGCGTATTCTCGACCATTTCGACGAACATCCAGAGGACAGCTCGAGAGAAGCAGCACCCTAGTTCGACTGCAGCCACATGTACAGCCAGCAAAGCTAAATAGTTTACATCGCACACATCGGTAACAGTCATTGTACGAGCCGGTAATGTTCGTACAGCCGCTCCTTATCATTGTATGCGTATACGTAGTCTACCCTACACGGGGTTTATTTTTTTTATCTTTAACCTTGTAGGGTACAAGGAAAAAATAAAAAAACGGGTTTACAATAAGGCCAACATTTTATATAAGTGTAACATGGTCACCATAGCTGATTGGTGTAAGCGCTTGCGTCAGTTAGTGACCTAAACTTAACGATGTGAGTTCGATCCCAGGTGAGGAGAGTTATATTTGCTGTTTTTTACTTTTTGTTCTTTATTAAATTAATTTTGTGACCAATAAAATCACTCAAGCAAAAAGTAAAAAGGTAATTAAATAAAACCAATAAAATAATTTGATTTTTTATTAGATAAACATTAGGTTTGAAAGGACCTTTGCCTTCCTTACATTGGTTGTTTTAAGGTTCAATTTGGTGAGAGTTGTATGTTAGCAAAAAAAACTTGTGTGGCTGATACAATGATTTAATACGAATTGGTTTTAAACATATATAGGCTATAGCTATCCATACTAGACATTCGAATGAGTAAAACACTGTTGTTTACCACTTTTATTGACAAAGGCAAAGTTTTTTGTTGGTAAGGATGGACGTAAATAATTTGTGAAAGTAGCAGGTATATAAATTGAATCAAAGTAAAATTAGAGGTGAAGTGAATCAACATGTTAGATAGTAAGAAATTATGACAACTTCTAACCGCATAACAATAACATCACTTCACCATACTTTCAATACTTTACGAGTTGTGGTTTTAAAAAGAGGATTAGAGGAGGAGATTATTAACATCTATACCTAATTGTTGCTAAGGTTTATATTTGTTTACATTCGCTTAACAAATATGAACATTATTTGCATAAAAATAAGATTGATATTCGCCTACTAATTAAAATAAATTCGACTATAATGAGTCTGTAAACCCTCGTTTTCTATTAAAGAGAAGAGTCTGTAAACCCTTGTTTTGTCGGTGCGCAGTGGACAGTTTGTAAGCACATATTGTGTGCTGTTGCTTTTACGCGGGTGGACAAGAAGGGAACAGCCTTGTGCCTTGCCACGATGACGTGGTGTCGAGCCGATGAATTTGCCTTTGGTTTTGGCCTAGGATGTTCTACGTCTCCAAAATCCGGTTCTCCTCTGTGGATAAAAAGAGTATTTATAATACTATTAATAATAGCTATTATTATAAAAAATATATACTACATTTAAATACTATATACATAATATACACAATGTTTAAATAATAAACTTATATATACCTAATTAATTTTATAATAATGCAAAAAAAAAAAATATAAGATATACACTGACATAAGCTTTTCTTAAACTGTCTAAGGGCTAAATCAAGCTAATTTGAGACCAAGTAAATTTTTATCATTATCATCTTAAGATAAATTTAAAAAAATCTTTCATTCATGATAATATATTATTATAACTATGGTAGGTATTGCACTTAAGTTACATTAATTATTTATTCGTAGTAAACATTGAAAGGTGAGAGGAGTTAGTTAAAGTGAAGTAGGTATAATATCAACATAGTGTTATATGTAACTGTTACTCACCGATATCATTAAGCGCCTTCCAATTTCGCATCTTAGCGTGTCGATGACAATTCAAATTGAGTCAGTCCAAAATTTTTCTACGACTTTGGCACTTTCAGTAGCGTCCTGTGATGCACATCACAGGAGCAAACAACAGGACAGGCAGGACACGATATAAAGTGTCCCATCGTTTTATCCCAGCACCACATTTACACTCACAATTTCACATATAGATATGTTTTGCTCATCCAAAACAACGATTTCTACCCTTTTGAACATTGATAAAATGTTGCATTGTTGGATCCACAGAAATAAATCCGCGCACATGCGCATGAGTAATAATCAATAAACTCAGTAATGCAAATACGCGTAGATTGACAACTCAGAACGCTCATTTTTATAAATGAAGGTGTTTGAAAACAATATTTTTAAATTGTCGGTAGTTTTTTTCTAAACAGTCAAAATAAAATGACCTGAGAGTTCCGTGTTTATCTCCAACATTGTAAACTTCATTACCCAACCTTGAACGGGATGGAATCGTTATAAATTCTACTTTAAGTAATGTTTTAACAAAAGAATGAATACAAAAAGAAAAAGAATATATTGTTGCATACAAGGTTTGAACGTACGGCTTCTTGTTTACTGACCAAAGTCGATAGCCATTGTGCCAAGCTTGCTATAGTGATATGATGCAAAATATTATACCTCCTTCAGTACCATAAGTGAATGATGACTATATATTGGTATATGGTAAATGATGTGCCACACGCACACTAATAAAAACTGAGCTCGCACGTTTTACTTAGTGTTTGTGTGCATAACTATGACTTCACCCACACATATAATCTGTAAATCAATTAGTTGGGTCTCGTGTACGTGTGGCGATCGTCGCGTGCTGATGGTGAACACCCATTCCATCTTCGACGTTGTCAAGACCTAACGCCGGCCGACAACTTGCCACGACTGGAATTCAGTAGGTTGTTGGAGAACTGGCAACAGAACATTCTTTGGACGGACGAGAGCACCTTCACGCGTGTTGGCATGCAACCAGCATTCGTGGCAAATAAGTGCATAGAACAAGGCGGTGGTCATTTTGAAACTTTAATGAAAGTGGATTGCAGAAATAGTGCAAATTAATAAATAAAATAAAATAAAAATAGCCTTTATTTACTCTGACCTTCGTATACACAATATATAGTAATTTTGAAACTAAAAATATAAACTACACTTATTTGTTTTCTACATCTAAACTTAAATTATAAGATTAACTAAACTTAAATTATATCTTAACTAACCTTAGATTATACATATTTCATTTATTTATTTATCTTATCAGCTACCAGGTCAGGCTGTCTTGCGACATAGGCCTCCTCTAGTTCCCTCCAAATTTGTCGATCCCTCGCTGTATTCCTCCATCCCTTAGGCAGATCATCCTCCCATCTTTTTATCTGTCTTCCTCTGCGTCGTTTTCCGTCCCTTGGGTACCATTCAGTAACTTTTTTGGTCCACTTTTCTGTTTGTGTTCTCATCATGTGACCTGTCCATTTCCATTTTAGGGTTCGTGTTTTTACTTTAACATCTGCTACTTTTGTGGTGTTCCTAATTATTGTAGCTTTCCATTTGTCTTTCAACCTTAGACCCATCATGCTCCTTTCCATTCCTCTTTGGCATACACCTAGTTTGTTTTCAATATTCTGTGATAGTGGCCAAGTCTGGCAGCCGTAGGTAAGGCATGGAAGTATGCAGGTGTTGTAAATGGTTCTCTTTTCTGAGATGGGCACAGATTTATTTTTCATGATTTCCCTGAGTGACCAGTACCTTCGCCAGGTGTTGTTTACTCGCCTTTCTACTTCTTTCGTCGATAAATCTTTCACCGATATAACTTGACCCAGGTATACATATTCGTTTACGTATTCGATCTCATCTTCGCCCACCTCAATTTTGACTTCGGTCTTGTTTGTCATTATTTTAGTTTTGCTTGTATTCATCGATAATCCTGCCTTTTTACTCTCTGATGCTAGTTGTTGTAGCATTGTTTGTAGTGTGATGGGATCTTCTGCGAACAAAATGAGATCGTCTGCGAACCTTAGGTGGTGCAATTTTTGCCCGTTTATATTAATACCAAGGGTATCCCAGTTGAGTTGCCTAAAGATATTTTCCAAAACGGCATTAAATATTTTTGGCGACAACGGGTCTCCCTGTCTCACGCCCTTCTGTATTTTAAATTGATCTCCAATGTTTTCGAGTTGCACTTTGGCTGTGCTGTTGACATATATTTCCCTAATGATACTAATGAATTTATTTTCCACTCCTTGGTTTTTTAAAGAATCCCATATGTAATTATGTTTCAAAGAGTCGAATGCTTTATTATAATCGACGAAAGACAGGTAGTACGGGCGGTCGTATTCATTGCATTTCTCAATTATTTGTTTGACAGTATGTATGTGATCAATTGTTGAAAAATCTGAGCGGAATCCCGCTTGTTCTTTGGGTTGATTACTGTCTAGATTCTTAGTCATGCGGTGTAATATTATTTTGCTGAATACTTTGTACAAGTTTGACATTAAACTGATGGGTCTGTAATTGTTAATCTCGTTCTTATCTCCTTTTTTGTGTAAAAGTATTATTGTTGACGATGTCCATTGGGAAGGAATTTGTTCTGTATCCAAAATTTCATTGCAAATGTGTGTAAATGGTTGTATTATCTCTTCTATAGTATTTTTTAGTATCTCATTGGTTATCTTATCATCTCCAGGTGATTTCCCTGCTTTCTGTGTTTGGATGGCTCTTCTTACTTCACTTTGCATGATATTTGGGACTGGTTCTGGATTTGAGTCTTCTTTTGGTGTTGTTTTGTCCGCGATTTCTTTTAAGTCATCCGTATATAATTCTTTGTAAAAATCTGTTGCCATTTGTAAAATGTGTCGACGTTTAGTTGCAGTTTGTATTTTCTTGCCTTTCTTAATCGTCTTAGGTATCCATGTTGAATGGTCTTTAAGTTGTTTTAAAGCACTTTTAATTCCTCCTGTTTTATTTATTTGTTCCCTTATTATATTAAGCCGATTTGTTTTTCTATGGTGTCTAATTGCTTTTGAAATTTCTTTACTTATCTTAGCTATTTGTTCACGATTTTCTTTTCTGTCTGTTATCATTTCTTTTCTCTCGTTCATTTTTAATCTGGCTTCCTCTCCGAGCTTGTCGCTTGTATCTCTGGTTTTACATTTGTTTATTTTTGATAGCGCCTTTTCTAAAATATTATATTTTTCTTGAACATTGTTCTGTCTCTCAACCATGTTTAATGACAGTTTTAAGTCCTTCAAGTTTTGTTGTGGTATATGTGTTAAGGCCCTGCAGTTCGTTCCATGGAATTTTCGTCTCTGTGCTTTTAAATCCATTCCCACGATAGTTCCTCTTACCATTCTATGGTCAGAATTGAAGTTTAAGTTTGATACCACACTGACGTCGTTGAAAATCTTTGGCATATTGGTAATTATGAAATCTATTTCGTTTCTATCTCTTCCATTTGGAGACATCCATGTCCATTTCCTGTTATGCTTCTTGAGAAAGAAAGTATTCATTACTCTCAAGTTCTGTTCGAAGCAAAAGTTTATCAGGCGTTGCCCATTGTCATTCCTCTTTCCCTGGCCGTATTTACCTACTGTATACTCTCCTGTGTCTGATTTTGTTCCTATTTGACCATTGAAGTCCCCCATCAATATGATATTCTTATTTACTTTTTGCATTGTTTCGTTGAGACTATTATAAAATGTAACTTTTTCGTTGTCGGTTGCTTGATCTGTTGGGGCATATATCTGTAGAATTGAGAACGGGTTCTTGTAGCCAGGTAAATTTATGTTTAAAATTCCGATTCTATCCGATATGCCTTTGAACTCTTCTATGTATTGTTTTAATTCTTTTTTAACAAGAAATCCTATACCGTATTTGCCCTGTATTTCTCCTTTGTGGTAAAATATATAATCTTTATATTCTTTTATTTCTTCTCCGGATCTTCTTACTTCACTGAGTCCAAGTATATCCCATCTAATATCTTTCAGTGCTTCTTCGAGTTCAATAAGCTTTTCTTCTGTTCTTAATGTTCTTGTATTTAGGGTTGCTACATGTATTTTGTTTGTTATATTTCGAGTAGATAACGAGGTTTTTGAGGGTAGTGGTCTGTCAACCCCACGGCATGCAAATTAATAACCTAAGTGTAAATAGTACAGTTCTGTAAGTACCTACTTCTTCCTATCAATACGATTGTGTTCTTATCACTGTAAATATTATGATTTAAATCTTTTAAACGCGCCGTCTTTGAATATCGTTGTTTTAAATGCATCCCCGTTACTAAGCCTAAAGTCTCAGACTCGTGTTGATAATTAACACGGTAAACGGCTGTTAATAACATAATTTATTCATAGTAAATATTATATACATTAATAAATTAAAATAACCTATATTAACTAACTAACTTAAAAATAAACTTAAAAAATGGCGTCAAAAAACTCCTCCTCAACGCAGTCAACTGGTAATGTACCCAAAAGACTGGCGGCGTTGCCACGTTGTATGGCAACGCTAAGCCTTTGGCCAAGGTAAAAGCCAGCCCTTGGGTCACGGGAAGAGTCAACTAAACGTTTAGAAATGTCCTTGAAAAGGCTGTGAGCACTCGGACCCCACGGACCTAGAGTTTCAACCCCAAACGGCTCGAAAATATAGTTACCAATAAGGTTACTATATTTACGCCGCTTGAGGTTCTCTGCAGCCGCAGCCGCAGCCCCAGCACAGCACGATGAGCTAGGAAGATGGGATGGCGAAAGAGTATCGACACAAGTTGCATCCCACACTAAAGGCCTACCCATCTTCCATGGAAACAAAGACATGCCGTCCGGTCTCTTGCCATCGTCGAGTGCCAAGCCATTGGGTTCTAATAAAGCTGGAACGCCGACGGTGACAAGAGCTCGACGGATGATATCATTTAAGTTCGCGTGCCGTGCAAAGCGGCCCGCACTTCGGCTGCATGAAAGGCCGTGGTGTCCAAGGCTGTTGACAGCTTCACCACAGTGACAGCGATGAGGAGAAAAACAAGGGGCGCCTAGGCGTAGAGCAGCAGCAAGGCGGAAAGTAGTGTCGTCGAGCAAAGTGCCTATGCTCGACGACGGTAGTGCGTGAAGCCAAAGACCCGACTCCCACTCACCCACAGCCAGCAGACGCGCACGCTCAGCAGTAGTAGCAGACGTGAGCAGAAAATTGTTCTGAACTACTCTGCAGAGCGGCTCGTCCCAACGTCTCTGGGAAAATGGATGGTCGGGTTCTTCAGAATTCGGGCAGGCGAGTTTCCAGGCATTAATAGCCTCGGAGAAGCACGGCACATCAAAATCAATCAGTGTGGAAGCCAGGATATTCCTGATTAATTTCTCAGTGCCGTGGACCGAAAATATAAACGCCGGTAAACTAATACTAGAAATTTTGCGGACGCCGAGTCCTCCCATACGAATGGGAAGAGTAGCTTGTATCCAAGCACGGTCGTCCAAGGCCACATTTAAAACGGATAGTATTTTTGATAATTTGGTCCATTTTGTCCAAAAGATGAGTGTGCTTCCATAAAGGGGAAGCACGTAGAAAATATGTTAATTTTGGGCCGAAACAACAGTAACGGATTAGGGTGATGGCCGAATGCATATTAATTTGGAGCAACCTTTCCGAAATATCATTGAAATTTTGAATTTTTTCCTCGATAAAATCGGGAAAGGAATTCTCGAAGATTGGAGACCCAAGGAGACGAAGAGAACTTTTTTCAATAATTTTGAAGTTAGGGGCTATTACGTTAAATTTAGGAATAGTCAGTTGTCTGTTGGTACAGTCCGCTAAATACAGTTCACATTTTGCAAGGTTTAGGTCAAGGCCAATTGAATGAAGTTTATTTTTTAAGAAAATTAAATCATTTAAAACAGTATCTACGTCGCCGCCCAGGGTTCCATCATCAAGATACCAAACGTTAAATTTAGAATTTAGCTGTCGAACAATTGGGTGAATAGCTAAACTGAAAATCACTGGCCCCAGGGGGTCACCTTGTTGACAGCCAACAGCAGATTCCAAAAGGTTGTCGCGATACAGTAATTTAGACGGGTGAAATAAAGTAAACTCAATGAAGTATCAAAAGTTATTCATAATATCAGTCTATGACATTTTAGGTACGTAAAATTCGTTCATTGAACTAACGAACATCATTAGATGGCCAGCTGCTGGCTATGGTCAGCTGGCGGCAGCGTGCGTGTCGCGTCGGCCGCTAACATTGCATGAGTGTGTGTGCAGAGATTTTGTTGCACATACGTTTTGCGTTTAGTAAGGATAACTATTTTATAAAAAAGAAGTAGGTTTGGTTTAAATTTATTTAATTACGATCGTTGTTTTAGCCTTATAATTTAATATTCTAATTGGGGTGTCTGAGGTATTGCGCTTAATCTGTTACACGTTGTATAATGACAGTCATATTCCAGCTAGGTCTAAAGTGCTCATCAAGATGCACGAAATGAGTTCAAACTCGATATAGCAGCTGTAAACTGTTGAGGACCTCTTGCAACTGCCTTCCGTGTCTACCATCAGATAAAATCCAGATCTATAATATATGTTCCTAGCTTTTGCCCGCGGCTTCGCTCGCGGTAATTTAGAATTTGAAAATCAATTCGGGTTGTACTCTGCTTGTAATAATATAATTCAATCATGTTTCGAAAGACACGTGGCGTTCTAATCATAAGAACGTTATTGTTGTTTTCCTCGTGAACAGTATTTTTTTACGGGATGGTACCCTTTGTCCGTTTCTGTACACCTGACAACGTATATGCAAAATTTCAGGATGATCGGTTCAGTGGTTTAGGCGTGAAAAGGTAACAAACAAACAAACAAACTTACTTTCGCATTTATAATATAAAATATATATGTCGTACAGGTTACGATATATTCCGTTAGGCTCGTACATCGACGGCACGGTTGGCGCAGTGGCTGAGCGATTGACTGCTGCGCTTTGTGTCGCGGGTTCGATCCCCGCACGGAACAAATATTTGTATGGCAGGTAGTTGTTCCGGGTCTGGCTGTTTGTGTATGTGAATTTAAATGTTTGTAAACGCACCTACGGTACACGAGAAATTCCTAGTGTGGGGAAACGTTTAAAAAAAAAAGAAACATCATGTGAGCAGACGATGGGTTTCGTGCTATGAAAACACACTGAGTGCGATACACTGTTTCAAGTTAACACAACAACACGGTACACAATGAATCGGATACAGATCCAAGATATCTTAACTCCGCCGCGATCAGACATTGACTGTCGCCCTCGCCTCGAGCTGGACATCGGGGCTCTGTAGAAGCACGCTGTGTTATGACTGGTAAGTAGATCGCGTGATGTCACCACTGCACACAAGCGCGTTTTCTAATTCATTTTATGTCCGTACTAATGACCGGATCCGACATGCATAATATATTAGTAAGGATATTGTTAACGAAACGTCATGTGTGGCAAATTTAAACAGAATGGCTTCACAATTGAAAATTCAGTAAGAAAAAAATCAATCAACCCCTGCTTTCAACCCTTAGGAGTGCATTTTATTTTTCAATTTGAAATGGGACTAACTTGAGATAAACACTGCAATAAAAAAAAACATTCAAAATGGACTTCTAATGCGATAGCGGCAGTATAAACAGCGCACAACTATTTTACAAATTACCGATAATTTTCGGTATCTGGACTAATAAGAGTTATCTCTGGACTCCAAAAAAGGATTTCAAAATAGCCATATAATTCAACCAGATCGAACTGGTAACCAAACCCGTTATGAATACGAGATCTCTCTACTAGAACCAATTAATAAACAAACTTTAAAAAGAGATACTGGTACTGGTACAACAAATGGTTATACTAGTAAACCTCATTACTACACTGATCAGCAAAATAAAATGACCTCCATACGTATTGGAACATGGAATGCAAACAGTTTAATTCCACTTAAAAATGACCTAGAATTAACTTTTGAAATTAATAAAATTGACATTAATATGCTAATCTCTGAAACAAACCTAAAGAAAAAAAAAAATCTTATTATGATCTGCATTGCACCAATCATCCAGATGGTACCTGTCATGGAGGGACAGCTATATTGATTAAAAATAACATCAAACATCATATTCATAGTCAGGTCAAGGAAGATTACCTACAAGCCACTAAAATCGCATTAGAAGATATAATATTGGTTCTATAAATATAAGGTCTATCTTTCCATACACGAAATATTTTAAGAGTAACTTCTATAAGTAGTAAAGAGGCCATCGCAACAAAAAAAAAATATTAAGTGTTTTTGTTTTACGAAATTATTATAATTCTAAAATTTCTTGAGACATTTTGCATAAAACCTTTTCTACGCAGCAACAGCAACCTTTTCTAAGCGCAGATGCAGCGACGGGCGGCATGCATCTTGTTGTTCATCGTCTTGTTGTTCGCACGTCATGACACCGTGCGACCGCGCAAGAATGGTAGTCATTTCGGGTTCTGATGGTTACCGTGCTCCAACTCCACAGTAGTCTGTGTGAGTCTAGACGCAAACACCTGCCCTGACCTGCTATAAATTGTGGTGTAACAATATTGCTGGTGAAATGTAGTCGTCGTTCGAAAATACATCTCTGCCTATCTATTTGGGGAATGCAGGCGTGATGATGTTAAAAATAAACCAACGTATGAACGTAGGTAGACTTCATTACTTGTTGAAGTCTTATTTCAATAGATTACCGCTTACAATAATAATAATTGTGAATTTAAATAACAATACCATCTAAATCTAATAAGATGTAGGTACCAGGGGCGTGCCGTCCATAGAGGCAATTAGGCCAAGCCTACCCTACCAACAACGCTAAATGCATTTATTATAACTATGTAATAAAATAATACAAAATATTAAAAAAGTGAAAACTCCTGTTAGAACACTTATAGCAACTTGTCGCGCCCGTGTGACGTAACTTAAAGTCACACTATACTGTAAGGTAAGTAGCTACAAATTGTCAATTCTGAGGCTAGGCGAGGACTAGCCTACAATAAAGTGAATTTCATTGATAATTTTACGCACACTGTTGCATATTTTCGTGTGTTTGAACGGCACACATGTATAGATTATGGGCATCACTCCATTCACCGTAGACAATCACCACGTGTTATGATTGGCTAGTTAGATTTATGAATGAAGAGCATTAGAGCAGTGTTCCCAATTTGTGGACATTTCCCCGAATTGCGGGGAATTCAAGAAACAGAGACAGACACGATAGTTTCTATAATGACTACTAGATACAATTAAAAAAGATGGTGGTATTGTCGAATTTATACCTCCAACAAAAATGATAAATTGTATTTGTAAGAATTGCAAAAGTCATATAAAAATAATTAAAAACTACATGAATTTAATTTCGCTTTGATTTTTGGGGAGTTTGGAAAATAATTAATGGCAACATCACCTTTACTGTCGTCTGTCATTGTTATTATCCGGCAAAAAAATTGTTATGCGCTTTTATAAAGGATCACGGTATGACAATGATGTAATTTTATTTGGTAGTGTTTTTTTTTAACAAATTACGAATTTTTCCTGAGGGGCCATATTGTTTCATGTGACAAGCAATTTATATGCGATCTTGAATGTTTTTTTATCTTACTAAGTTATAACTTATAAGTAATTCGTTTTGAAACGTACATTAATGTAAATATTATTTGTTAAGTACATTTACAATTAAAGATGGTATTCTGTTGTGAAGTGTGTGTTTGTCAGAAGTTAAAAGCAATAAGTTTTCGCAATTATCGTTTAATGATAAGATTCAAGTGGTGTCTAAAGGTAGATGTATACCCGAATTACGAGAATTAATCCAAAAATATGATAATTCATCTCGTACTCGTCATTTCAATCCTCAAAATTATTCAACATTTAGCTAGCTGTGTGGGTGTTTACACAAAAATAAATTGTTTTGTTTTCCGTGCATTTTGTTTAATACTTCCAGTAAGTGGAGTGAGGGATATTATATTGATTTGAATAGTTTTCATTCCTCGCCAAAAAAGGATGACCTATCAATAGAATAACATCTAGAGGCATGCTTAAAGTTAAATACATTTGGTAAATGACGTATTGAAACTAGCTTGCATCGTCAGAAAATCGTGATTGGAACCTTTAATAACGTGGTGAGTTCTTGTATTTAACACTTTTATTTTGACAGGCTTATTTTCAATGTTTTTTTAAATTTGATAAATCACATTTTTTTTTGGGTATCAGTGTGCGTGGCGGTGGCCTACCCTCCGTGGAGAATCACTGCGCGCCACTAGAAGGTACAGTAGGGACCATAAGACCACAAAACGATCGCATCAAAAGAAGTCGCACTTACGACCTTTTTCCATAACAAACATTTTGCACACATACACGATCTCGTATATCGCACTCTTTTATCATTATCTAGTCAGAAAGAGTGCGTTATCATGATCATTTGCTTTAGTGATAAGCCTGTCATGTCGCGACGGCGCGTATTCAAGGTTTCAAAGAAACAAAAAACAGCCACACATTGTAATAATAAATAATCTTAGCAGATTCGAACTTAGACTTCATTGATCGTGAACCCATGCGCAGCCCAAACAGCTACGAACACATGTTAGAACTACGCGAATTTTAGCAATGCAATGGTAAGAACAGGTCACCACTATGACGTGTATTTTAAATACAACAGAAATATAATGCTATTTCGCGTAGTGTGAAGACAGTTCATTAGTGTGTGTTATCTGAGGAATGTTGAGACAACACTCTTACACCCACACGCACACGTACTGCTGTATCGTGCTCGCACAGTTGATAGCAATGTAATCCTTAGCATGCTACTGGACTTTTGAACGTTTCCTGTAAGTTAAATAAATTCCCTCCTTACAACTTTACGAAAAAGAAACCTAGATGTGATCAAAACAAATAGTACCTATTCTACAGCATCTACCTACCTACACATCTGTAAACTAATAAACAGTTGATATGTACAACTCGAATTTGAAAATGTTTGTAGAAAACTTGAAAAATTTTGGAACTCATGTCGACTATGACCATTCGAATATCCGTCAGCTGTTTTTTGGTTGTACCTACTCGTACTACAGATGTGAACTGTCAGTGCGTAGCGTGGATTGATTGATGATTGATGATGATGATGACAGAAAACTAGTCTTTTTGTAGGTAAATGACACTGTTAGTGGATCCGTAGTTCTTCTTCTTAGCGTGTCGATGGCAATCTAAATTGTATCAGCCCAAAACTGAGCTACTAGTTTGGCGCTTTCGGTAGCGTCCATTAGTTCCTGTAGTGAATGATGTTGAATCGACGATGTCATGACACTCGTTGACTGCCTCCGTCTGCAGCTGATGGCATGTAGACCCCATAGTCCTGGTGCCGCTGTACAGCACCTAGGATAGTCTGCAGAGATGGTTTTCTCATATAACGCTCCAGGAAGAGGGCTTGTGCTCTGAGAAAATTATTCCCACATTCCTTGTAGCACATCACCATGTTCTGGTACTCCTGGTTCGTATACCTGTAGTTCGGCATTGTTACGATTGTTTCGCGACCGATCGTTTGTTAGCTAAGGCGCAAGTAGCGCACGCGACAAGCCGCGCGCGCTCCTTTGATCTAACCGCGCCGTGCGCCGCCCGCTTCAATGACAGTAGGTAAATACGACGTAGCAAACTAGCGTAATGGATGTTGCAAAATAGGGAACCAGTATTTATTTTGTGGGTCAAGTAATTATAATTTATTCCTTTATTCGTATTTACACATATAATTTACATTTTAAATATTTTTATACAAAATAACATAAAAAAAAAAATTACAAATATAAAACATAGTTGCCCACCGGCATCAGGGACAGGGTCCGAGATACCGGTGGTCAGGGCTCTTGAGAGAAGAACCTCCTAACGATACGCGCCGTGTCTGTCGTGTGTACTGCTTTCTGAATCAAGCCCTTGATCCAGCTGCCAAGCGAGAGCTTCCTCAGATGTTGGTCGAGGCTATTGGCTATTAAGCCATTGGCCGACACGACTATCGGCACAATGACTGCTGTACTCACGTCCCACATGTCGACAACCTCACGAGCCAGATCTAGATATTTGAATTGTTTATCTTTCTCTGCTTTCACGAGGTTCTCGTCATGCGGAACCGTTATATCAACAATCATTGCGCGACGCTCCAATCGATCTATTACCACAATGTCAGGTTTATTGGCAACAATAGTCCTGTCAGTGGCGATAGATCCATCCCAATACAACGTGATATTACCATCATCGAGACCTGGGTCGGGCACATACTTATAGTATGGCACTTCTGATTCCACAAGGTTGTACTTCAAAGTAAGTTGCTGGTAGATAATCCTGGCAAAGAGGTTGTGTCTATGCAGGTACTCTCCGTTAGCCAGACGAGAACACCCAGAAATAATGTGTCGGATCGATTCTCCCGGACGGTGGCATGCCCGACATATGTCAACCGTGCCATCCTTCACAATGTATTTCCGGTAGTTATTCGTCATCATAACTTCGTTCATTATTGCACAGACAAAACCTTCGGTTTCCCCGAATAGGTCACCGAAGCGCAGCCAAGATACGGACGCTAAGAAGTCTACATCGGGTCCGTGTAGGGCCCGGTAAAAGCGTCCGTGAAGCTCCTTGCCCTGCCATACCTCCTTGCGATTGTTGGGATACGCAGGGAATCAAGTTCGTGAAGTACCTCATGAATGAAGCGTTGGAAAGTCTGTCCAGCATTTCTCAGACCAGGGCACATGCGGGGAAATTCAAATAGCCCGAATGGTGTGATAATGGCTGTTTTTTCAATGTGATCTTCCAGAACTGGCAATTGTTGGTAAGCCCTATTTAGGTCAAGCGTTGAGAATACCTGCTTCCCGTGCAATTGGTAAGTGAAATCCTTCAAACGTGGTACCGGATATCGGTCTGGCTTGGTTATGGCGTTAAGTCTTCTATAGTCTCCACATACACGTAAGTCTCCGTTTGGTTTGGGTACCACGTGAAGTGGACTGGCCCAGGGGCTCTTGCTTGGTCGGCATAATCCCTGATCCATCATGGTTTGAAATTCTTTCTTCGCAGCTTCGTAACGGTGAGGTGGCAGTGGACGTGCTTTGCAGTATAATGGCGGCCCTGTTGTTTCGATATGGTGCTCGACGTTGTGCTTCGGAGTATTTTTCATAGTGGAAAGTCTTGTTATATCGGGGAATTCCGCTAATATGTCATGATATTTTTGTTCCAGGTCTATGGTTCTGATTGTTGGTGCTGTTGATTTGCAAATAGAAGTTTTCACTGACAAGTTAGTTATCTTGTCGATTAAACATTTTCCAGCGAGGTCGACTAGAAGGTGATGGTGCTTCAAGAAATCAGCGCCGATGATGGGCTTACTGACTGCTGCTACGACGAACTTCCATCTGAATGGTCGTCTCAGGTTGAAATCTAGATCTATTGTTTTTTCACCGTAGGTCGGTATTTCTGTGTTGTTTGCTGCATAAAGTTTGAATGCGGTGGGCTTGAGGATTTCGCAGCGTTTTCGAGGAATGACGGATATGTGTGCACCAGTATCGATGAGAAAGCTTAGATTTGTCTTCTTGTCTTTCAGAAATAGACGGTGTGATTTTTCCCAGGCGCTAGATCCCGTCTCTGCTAACACCTGCTTTAGTTTCCCGTGCTTGAAGGGTGCTTATTTTCATAAGTACATGGTCTAGTACATTTTCGGGCTTGTCCGCCGAACTTTCGATGATAATAACAAACGGAATTGTCGTAGTTCTCAGTCCTGTGTTGTTGATTTGAATCCGACCGGCGGTTACCGTGCGGCGATCTGTATGAACTGCGTGATCGATGGCGGGCGCCTCGCCAGTTTCGCTCGCGCTGCCTTCCGTAGCGGTTGTGGTATGTTTTTAATTCCGATATTTCTTTCGCCAACATGTCGATCTTCGCGTGAAGTAATGCGTTTTCATGATTTGTAGCTACTGGTCTGGCCTGGTCGTTCTGCTTCGAAGTAATCGCGTTCATGTTTGTTTCTAGGTGTTTCTTCAGTCGGGGTCACCACTGTTGGGATACGCAGGGTTTGGAAATGAGACTCGTGGTGATGGCTGAATATGGAATGGAATGTATTTCGAAAAGACGGTCCCTTTTATACAAAATTTGTAACAATAAATAAATGCCTAGTAGGTACATATAAAAACTTAGTTTGGGCACAATATTGTCGATGTACCCTACGTACTATATTGTTACTGTGAGGATGAATATTCCCTACACGATCATTAGTCTAGGTTTGCGCTAGTTCTGGTTAGCCAGGGAGAGCGGGGTGAGGCCCTTGTCCACTGAGACCACATCTCGGTGCCGCTCCACGTCGGCTTCTAGGAAGTATTCCCTGAGACTGCATACCTCACGGTTGTGCAGGGTCTTAGCATTTAAGAAGCCACTACCCCCGCACTTCCGCGGGATATACAGTCTCATCACCGACGACCGTGGATGACGCATTCGATTTGCGGTCAGCAGTGCACGGACCCTCCTATCCAGGGCACCAAGTTCGGTCTGAGTCCATTTGAGTATACCGAAAGAATACATCAACACCGACATGAGCCAACCGTTGAAGGCGCGCACCTTGTTTCCGCCTGACAAAAGACTACTTAGTGCCTTATTCAGGCGGTCAAAGAAGCGCTCCCTCAACGATTGTTTCATGTCAGCAGTATTGATACCTAATGCTTCCGACATACCCAAATACTTGTAGGTTTCTGTTGAGGAGAGGGATCTAAGGTGTATGGAATCCGAGAGTCGAGATCCCACGGATTCCATAATCTCCCCTCGCTTCACATGCAGGACTGCACATTTGTCCACAGCAAATTCCATCCTGATGGAGCTACTGAAAGTTTCCGTTACCTTCACTAGCTTCATCAGTTGCAAATTGTTGGAGTTTCAGATCATCCATGTAAAGAAGGTGAGATATGATCTGACCATCTCTCCTCAACCGATAGCCTAGACCTGAACCCTCCAGCAGTGTGCTGAGAGGGTTCAAGGCTAGACAAAACCACAATGGACTCGAGACTATCACCCTGGAATATACCGCACTCGATCCTTATAGGTTCGCTGTTCCCCTGGATCTGTTGACATCCTGGATAGCGAAGGACCGTACTCTAGTGCCCCATACATGACATCAGGAAGGTACGCAGAGTTGCATCAACTGTATACAACTCCAATACCCTCATGAGCCATGTATGAGGCACAGAATCATAGGCCTTCTTATAATCAATCCAACATGTAGACAGATCCCTTCGGGAGCGGCGAACCTGTTGGCTAACGGCCATATCTATGAGGACTACCTGATTTATGGAGCAGGTGGGTAATTCCTGTCGTCAAGAACTGGGGCAGCGACGCTTACTCTAAGGCTAATTGAAACTGGGACGCCAAGCGAACGTGCGATCTCTGAAACCATTTGATCCAGAAGTTGTGCAGTCCATCCGGCCCTGGAGATTTCCAGTTAGGCAACGGACGGACTGCACAAGCTACGTCTTGGGGGCTAATGATGAATGCCCCCATTTCAGGTATTGGATCACACGCTCGTTCAACCTCCCGGGTTCAATCGCGTTCCACTCGCCTCTTGTATCGACGCATACAGCTTGCCCATGCACAGATCTTCTGCTTCAAGAAGTCGATACGCTCTGTGACACGGACCAAGTAGTCTCGAAAACCAACATCAGTTCCCGAGAACGCCCGCCTCACAAAGCGCATCACTCTAGGTCGAGTATTGCCCTCCCTAAAGCAGATTAACTTGCCGATGAGTGCTCTAGCCTTACCGATACGTCGCTCAATCCTGCACTGCCAAGCTGGAACAGCTAATTTTGGTCGTGTAGCTCTGTCGTTGTTGGGAAATTTGACGTGAGCTACACGACATGCCGCTACAGCTCCACAGTACAATATTGAGTGGGTATCGGCGAGGTCTTTGCTGGTGTCAAAGCAGTTTGACAGCTGCGAATCTAGAGCACACACCAGCGCCTTGTTTTTCTTGTGCATAGGCAAACGAGGTAGACGTGGCCTAAGTTTAGGCGGTGTGGAACGATACTCCCGGAATGCACTCTCCAAAGCGCTCCTCAATTGAACGTTGCACTGGGTACTCACGGATATAACTTCATCATCATCCCCTTCACCACCGCGGTCGGACCGCGGCGAAGCAATGGTAACATTTTGCAACGGGTACGTATTTGAATATCGAAGATTATAATACCTACTGTTAAAATATCGATGTTCAAAACATCGAAAATGGAAATATCGAACGATCATAAAACCGAAAATTAAAATAACGAAAGTTTATATTATCGAATGGTTAAATATCCTACGTCCAATATATCTAAAATCAAAATATCTACAAAAGTTACATCGAAAGATCCAAATATCGAAATACAGATTATCGAATGTCCTAAATATCGAAGTACAAACTATCGAACGTCCTAAATATCGAAGTACAAACTATCGAACGTCCTAAATATCGATGGGTACATATATTATTTGAACATCGAAAATTAATATACCTACGTGTACATTACATACATTCATTAATTCACCCTAAAAATACGTACAAGTTAAAATATCGAACAAATTTTGATATAAGTATATGAGTGGATGTGGTCAATGTGGCGACACTTGGGGGAGGCCTATGTCCAGCAGTGGACGTCTTTCGGCTGAAATGATGATGATGATGATGATATGAGTGGAAAAAGGCTGCTTCTGCAACGTCTCCGGCGCTACGGGAAGTGTAACCCCTTCGCCCTTGCGTAACAAAGGATGTACCCATGTTCACCTCCGCAGCTTCGGCTTGCAGTTACAGCGGGCGGGGGTTGCCCTCCCTTCGCGCCTCCGGATTTTTATATACACTCTAGGGGTAACAGCCAAAAGACTACGTAAATTCGGGGTACCCCAATTCGGTTTTGGAACAATTTCGACCTATTTTATCCATGAAAATCAGTGTCCAGTGTACAAGCATAGGTCAATCGTGAAGGTATTATTTAGGTCTTTAAATTAATTTTCTTGAAAGTCAATATGTTGTGCTACTAAAGTTAGTGACAGAAACGTATCGCTGCAAAACCGACTCCACGTAGTCTTGTCTGCCCTACCCCTAGAGTGTAATTTAGAATCGCGTAGGCGCGGAGGGGCGAGGCAGCCCGCGAGCCGAGGAGCAGGTGGTTTTAACAACCGCCGCCGCAGCTGAGGCTGGCCGGCTAAGCCAGCCAACAAGCCGAAGCTGCGGTGGTGAGCGTTTAGACCATCTGCGACGTTAAGCTCGCGTGGGACTGCCGGAGCCCTGCAGCGCCGGAGCCGTGACAGAAACCATGCTTGCTTGCATGTTGCATGATTGCTGCATGCTTGTTTGCTAGATGGTAATCAGTTACTAGGTGGTTTACAAAATAAAACAAGGAAAACCTCATGTAATGTACTTTAATACGTTTCATTTATGCAGTAAACAGACTAATGACTACTTAATAGCAACGGGTTTGCAGGGTGTGACAACTTCACATCTACCTACATTTATGAATACACATACTGCCTATATAATTTTTTTTTTCGGTATTTTAACTAGTAGGTATTTTTTACGTAGATATTATGAATTTAGATGCATTAAATGTTGATATTTTGAACTTAGGCATAATGTCATTCGACATTTTGGATCATTCGAAATTTTAATCACTCGGCATTTCAATCTTCGACGTTTTAAGCGTAGGTATAACAATTTTCGACATTTCGATATAATCTATAATAAAATTTTCGATGTTTTGAACATTGGTATTTTAATCTTCGATATTCAAATACGTACCCTTTGCAACTGCACCGCGATCATTGGTGAAGCAGGCGTAACTAGGTTACTCCGTGATTCGAAACGTAGTCGATCAAGTACGGTGTCATCCAACATATGGTTACGCTGGATGACACGCACCTGATCCGACAGTCGTTGCGCCGACACGCTGACACCTTTTTTTTTTTTTTTTTTTTAGTATGGGAAATTATCAAATGACCCACCCCCCTGCTCTGGGCGGAGCGGAAGGGAGTGTCAGACTTGTACTGACTAAAACCCATCCATGTTCCTTCTTTGCCCTTTGTGTTCCAGGGTCGCGGTATCTCTTTCGAACAGTCCCGCAGCCCTGGCAGGCATCGGCCCGTGCGGACCCCTACGTGGTTGGTAACATCTCTTTGGGGCGCGCGTGGAACACGAACGCGCCGTCGACACGGCCTGTCGTCATACGTCATAACACGGCCGGACGGCGAGCTAGCCCATAACTCGCCGTCCACAGGCCCGCGCCTACGGTGGCCGGGGGCCACCACGTGACCCCCGACGCCCAGGGCGTCTCCCGCGGTGGCTGGGACGTGAGGCTCTTTCCCTCTCACGTTCCGCCACCTCCTTCACTAGCATGACTGCTTCGCAGAAGGAGGCGACGGCTTCCCATTCCCTCTCGCTCCGGACCAAGGCTTGAACCAGGGCCGGGCGCGAGAGGTCGCCGCCGCCAATCGCCTCTACGAGGACACGGCGCTGCTCCGCCCAAGCGGGGCAGGCCTCCACAGTGTGCTGCACCGTGTCCTCCGGACGATCCTCACAATGGAAACACCCGGGCGTTTCCTCCCGCCCGATTCGGTGCAGGAACCTCCCGAAACAACCGTGTCCGGTGATTGCGTATTTTCCATTTTCATTTTTGTTTATCCATTTCAGTTTTATGTTATGTTTTTCTTCTTCATTATTATTATTAATTTTTATAAAAATATACTTAGATAATTTCTTTTTTGCCCTTGAAATGGCTTCGTTGTAGCCGTCAGATGATTCTCTGAAAATATTTCGTGTATGAATAGTTAGACCTTATACAAGTGCTGTATATTGTCCACCACGATACAAAATTAAGGAAGAGATGTTTAAGAACTGTTTCCAAGATTTTTGATTTAGACTGAAATAAACACTGGGGATTTTGACTGACGACGAGGCAGAGAGCTCAAGAAGTGTATGGACAGTCTTTAAACTGTCTTTCTTAAATGACATCGCTCTCTGCTGGTGAACTTACTTACTGACCAACAAATCCGAATAAGCTCCCTCATCTGCTAGGCTTTTCATCATTAAAGGTCTATCAGATAATTACCTGGACATTGAAAGATGTTTGGATTCAACCTGATGATCACTCGCCTACAGTCTGCACACTCAGTAGAAATGTAATCCACAGAGAACCACAAACAACCCAGTATAATCACTAAACCGACTGGACACTATTTGCTGAATGGTTGGAAATGAAAACAGAACAGCTAGTAAAACTGAAAACTGAAACTGACATAGATGATGCAACATTCTATATTATCAAACTAATACACCAAGCTGCTTGGCCGTGTACACCACATTTGAAAGCTATAAGCAAGACCAGAAACATACCTCTGCAAAGACGTGAGAAACTTGCCATGAAAAGAAGTCTCAGGAGAGCCTGGCAGTTGAGCCGACATACGGATGATAAAAAACTGTATGAGAAAGCAGCTAGAGAACTGAAGGAAATCATAGCAGAGAATGAGAATTACACATTCCAACAGAAAATGTCATCTCTATCTGCAAAAAAGGGTGATGATTATTCCTTGTGGAAGCTTACGAGTAGTTCAAGAGACCTCACCAACCAGTACCACCACTGAGAGCACGGTCAGAAAAATGGGCCAAAAGCCTTAAAGAGAAAGCGGATCTCTACCCTCAACATCTTAGTCAGTAGCAGTGACCAGCAGCTTTCACAACCTTTAAAACTTGTAACACCAAGGGAAGTACAAAAATCAATAAAAAAGCTCCAGGCTTTGACTTAATCTCTGGTGAAGTCCTAAAACGCCTTCCCAGGAAACCTGTTATCTTTCTGACTATGCTATTTGATGCAATAATGAGATTACATTACTTTTACTAGAGCACGAGGAATACTGTGCTGTGGTCTTCTACTACAAACACTCTGTTTGAAATTGACAAGTGGTTGGAAAAATAGAGAATAAAGATAAATGTCACTCAGTTCATACAAAAGTGTGTAAAATACCAGGGACTTCATTTGGATCGATGGCTAAAATGGGCTACTCACATATAAACAAAACGAAAAGAAGCGGATTTAAAACGTCAAAGACTCTACTGGCTGTTTGGGAGACAATCACCACTTAATTTGAACAACAAGATGCTAGTCTGCTAAATGAATAATAAAGCCCATATGGACATATGGAATTCAGCTCTGGGGCCAGCTACTAACTTCAACCTTGAAATCCTGCAAAGGTTTCAGAACAAAGCATTGAGGGCAATCTCAAATTCACCATGATTTGCTAGAAATGTAAAAATACATGAATACTTGGAAATTCCAGCGGTCAAGGAGGAGGTAAGCAGATATTGTGCTAAATATAAGGAGAGACTGCAAAACCACACAAACCAACTCGCTAGGGATCTAATTCTCACCAACAAGGACACTACAAGACTGAACAGGTGACAAATACTACAGTTGGACCAAAGATGCTAAAAGCTCGACAGTGGACGCCATCATGCGCGTGAGAGCGGGCTCACGGCGGGGGAAGCGGTGTCCCGGGGTGGGGTCCGCTGGTGCTGGCACAAGGGAGGTCGCGCGAGGCGGCGGCCGAAAATATGACACGCGGGGTTGCGATAGTCGTGGAGAGGATCCGGCAATTGGGTCTCGAGGTGGCATTGCACAAGTCCGAGGCCATGTGCTTTAATGGGCC
The DNA here is from genome assembly GCA_905163415.1 of Noctua fimbriata. NCBI lineage: Eukaryota > Metazoa > Arthropoda > Insecta > Lepidoptera > Noctuidae > Noctua > Noctua fimbriata. Next base: position 19,829,532 of record LR990927.1, on the reverse strand, counting down.
TGGTAATGAGCCACCATCGGGATCCCTACTGACGGTAGGAGGGGATGCCATCGCCGTCGGGTCGACGATGGAACTTCGTGGAGCATCTGAAGAAGTGTCTGTTTGTAATTTCAAAATAACAGCTGTTTACTGCATGCATATGAAAGTATATACAGTACTTATAACAAAATACATATTTTTTAATTCTTGTCTGTGCGTCGATCCGTCTGTCTGTTTGTTTGTTCCGACTAATCTCAAAAACGGCTTGATTGATTTTTACTATCAGATAGCTGGGGTTGTAAGGAGTAAAAATAGGGTTTCGTGCAAAAAATGAAAATCCATGAAATTTTTAACAAAATCCAATATAAATATAAATAGGGAAATAATTTCACGCGGACTAAGTTGGCGGGGAAAAGCTAGTGTTCAATAAATGAGAACATTTGGGTCGGTTTTCATTGAGCACACGAAGTAATCCCTTGTTCACCAGCTTAGGAAGTAGGTCACCTGCAGTCGCACGCGTAATCTGAGATATATCCCACAAACAGATGAGCGGCCGCTGTCGTGTGCTATGACTTACGGCGTACACCCTTACACACTGCCTACTGTGCGTTATGACTTGCAGAGGCTTTGAGCTATAGCTTGTGAGCTGTGCGAGCACTAGTACCGTCGCGATACATTGTTCAGCCTCATGTCGTGACGGCCCGAGCACCGAGTGCGACGGATGCGATTTTATCGTTATAATGCTCCGGAATGTTTAATAGAAGTCATCCCGAATGTAGCGTCTCATGAGCCGCACGATGACGTCTAATTTGATTAAATATTTGAAACGAAAAGTATTGTATACAACAGTATAAAGAGACAAGTCTTCATTTCTTGAAGCCTTATCCACGATGCAGCGGCTCTGAGCGATTGCCGCCGGTACGTAGCGGTAGGTAGTGGGAAGTATTTCAATCAGCGTCGTCCCTTGAGTCCCAGCTAAGTATTATTGCCTGATTCTTCTGTGATTAAAGTCCGCTGCGCGATATTAAACGGAGCGGGCCTCGCTAGCAGTTAATTGAAAACGTATCCGGAGACCGGCGACGGCGGCGGCGGCTTGGTCCTGTCTGCGAGTGAATCTAGAAGTCCCACTCGCTTGTACCTAGTAGTGCATCATGAGATACTTGCACAAATAAGTGGTTGGTACATTGTAACTTATATCGGCCTACATATATTATACTTGCACACCGTTTTAGTTTCAGGCGGTTGCGATTAAGCCATCATTACTTGAAATCACACGAGGCTCGCACTTACCTTCTGTCCGCATTTATTCGACATCTTTCGGCATTCGGCCTCCATTACCTCGCGCCGCACTTCCCACACTAGCTTACCTTTGATAAAAGTCTGTTCGTCCGATTGGATTACGGATTCTAATCTATCGGTTGAAGCACCTAACTTATTATTGTTGATTAATCTGGAAACCTGGTCGGAACGCTGACCGATACTTGGCTCTAGTTATGCTATCGCTGGTCTACCGGCCAAATAAAATGAGAAGTTAGTTCTATTGGTAACAGGATAAGTTGGAGCCATTAATGCTTATGAGGTTCGAGAGCCGGTCATCTGAAACTGTAACAGCGCGCGGCTCTTTAATAGGAAATCCCTTTATGACACGATAAATGGCGATGGGCGTGTTTCCTATCACATTACAACTTAATACTATTATCAAGAATCTTTGTGCTGTTTACAAAGCTCCAAAGAACGCTTTTACGGATAACAGTGAGCTTTATTGCCACGATACCCTGAACAATACTAAAAAATATATGTAAACTGCTGCACCTTATCAATAGTTTTGTTTCAATTCGTAGTGTATGTAATGCAAATATGCACAGGTAACAATCCGCCCTGCACAGTTACAATGCCATTGTGATGTTCAAATACGTAACTCATTGAGCGCTGGATGTAGCGGATTGAATTGACGTGGGAGTGTGAGCCCTTTCGTTGCGGTTATTTTCACACATTGTGTCCTACTGTACCGCTCGTGGGTCCCTCGTGGGGCTGTGCACGCCCCAACGAGCGCTGCAGCGCTGTGAATCGCCACCGATACAAACTGTTGAGAAGTTTCAAGCGTGCTGAGTGCATTTCGATGTAGATGCTTAAATTGTTTCTGGTGCACTCCCAACTTATAATATTCTTAAGAGTTCACGAATGACGACTTAATTTGGAAACGTTATTTAGACAAAAGCTCTTTACCAAAACTCCGCTGAAGTACGGTTAATGTTGTTAAGAAAATATCTTAACATGGTTAAAGTACAGAAGACACACTTCCAACGCTGATGAATCTAGATGATAATATTAAACAAGGCATCAATTTGAAATGGTTCATTGACAAAGTCACAGAAAATAAAGGAATGCGGCGCGGCGGCTGGAGTTGTGTAATTGGTTTGGAATAGTTGGATTGGAACATGTCAGTGATTACGTGCAGTTTATCGAGAGCGCGATATCGACAGACGACTAAAATAGCGTTTACCGTTGCAGTCGCGAATCGCGGCGCTTAACCCAATTACCACCTGTCGGGACCGAGACCGGGGGACGACGACAGGGAGAGGGGGGCAGAGGGCAAAGGTCAGCGACAATTTTTGGATGTTTCTTGTTCATATTTAATTAGCGGCAGCGGGTCGCGGCTGTTTGTTGAGCCTTTGTTCTTGAATGAATGGCGTGTTTTAGCCACACGAGCACCTAACTGCTCTCACAATGATTGTGAGGCACTGGCCTTCTCCAGCCTTGTTGGTGGCGTCAAATTGTATTTGTACTAAACATCGCGCTTCATGCGAGGAGCTCGTGACTAAATAATAACAGCCGCTAGGGTCGATCTTTAGATTAAGCCTTTCTTGCCTAGGTTGGTCTGTGTATGCCCATTACATACCGGGTTTATTCATAGCCGTTGGTCATGGCTGTCATTTGTATGGCAACCAGTCTTACCAAGGAATATCGTATTTCCTAGTACTAACTATGTTGTGGAGGTCAGATAGGCAGTCGCTTCATGTAAAATACTGGTATTCAACTGGATCCGGTAAGACGGGAAGCCGACCCCAATATAGTTGTTAAAAGGCTGCTGATGCGGCAGATGATGATGATTGCGATTTATGCGACATGTTTAAGCAGAACGTTCATGAAAGTGTGTTTGAGCGTAGAAGTGGAGTTTCAGTCGAGTTACGTGTTACCGGTACAAATAATTCATAATTCAGTGTAAGTCAGCTATCTTATTATCATTCGTGGGCTCGTCCGCGCGAGCCCTCGGCGTGTGAGCGCAGTACGCGGGCCTGACAGATCGCTATCTCTGGGTCGGTCTATTGTCGTGTATCATCGGTCATGATCGGCTATGATCGGGGCGGTGCGTGTGGCCGTATATCGCGGATGGCCCGTTCGGCTCGGGTCCTTATAGCCTCTTTATGAGCTCCTTATTCGAGTGAATGGGAGCTTAAGTTATATTTACTTACCCTTACGTTTTGCATGGTCACATAAACTCACATGTGAAATATTGGTTTTATTAGTAGATAGGTAAACTAACAACCTACTTAGCTAAGTAGGTTGTTAGTTTACCTATCTACTAAATACTAAATTTAAGTGTAGCTACACTTAAATTTAAATTAGAGGCCTTGCGCCAAATAACACTTTATGCATGCATGCGTATTAAGCATGTAAGTTATAACTTCAAAAACATGCGTATCAAGAAATGTACATCTGGTTATTTCTAAGACCTATCTGTCGACTAGTCCTCACATATCTTGGGCAGCGAGTGCACGTACCCTTAAAGTAATTCATCTACTTACTGATAATTTGGTGGTTTAATTCTAACCCTTAAGTAGTGTTTCTAGTGAACACCACCCTATCTATAATATTTTTGGCACCAAATATAAAAACAACATCGCATAAATACGAAAAACTAACGATTTGAAAGAATATGTGATACTCTAGGTAAACTGCCAAGTGGATAGTCTGCCGTTACCCCTATTGATACGAAATCGACAAGTGACAAATTACAATCAGTGTTGCCACATCTGGATGAAACACTCCACGAGAACGTGATAAACAGATGACTCACTCTTCTTGCCAACGCAAAATAAAGAATGCCATTATTATTTACTACATATTATCAGTTTCCTAAGGGGCATGCCTTATGCCTGCAATACTGTAACATATCGTTTAAATAACGAGAAGCAGAAGATAGCTGCCAAAAAGTTGCACGTAGTAACAGTACAGTAGGCGGGACGTCTGGAGTAAGTAACAGTTTGACTTGAGCTGGTCAATGGAGTTATATTATGTAGGGTAAGAGGCCAACTTATACTTATTATGTTACCACCGACATGCAGCCTGCCGTACGTTACAATGAACAGTGGTTGTAGAGTAAGCTCGAACATCTCTAGTATGTAGTGTGAGAAGTTTTCATAAACGTTGAACCGATAATTCAGTTTTGCGCGCTTGATTTCTCTTTCAACCGTAGTAGTGGACTTTCTGTGAGTTATTTTTCCAATTTCGCTGTATTATGAATACTGTTGAGACGTCGCCGTAGCGTCGCCCCGGACGCTGGTCACGGTCGCCGTCCGCAGTCGTGGTAGCCGGTCGCAGTCGCGCTCCTAGGAGACCTGATTGCTCAGCATATTGTACAACGCGAGGGCGCTCGTCGCCCTTATCGTCGGTTTATTGCATTTCGCGGATATTTGCCCTTATAACATACTCGGGATTCCCGGATTTTTCCTCTTCTTGAACTAATAACAGACGGCAGTATTTTTTCTTTCAGTCTATTGAGTGCGGTGTCCTTGTGTTCTCCTATGTATGTATTTAGTAAGCGGCTTATGTGTGTGTATATTACCTGTTCGGCTCACACTGCCGTCCGCACACTATTACACCCACAAAAGGGTATTTATCGGCTTCTAGTAATGAGACTGGATGCGAGCTAGTGATGTGCTAATGATCGGCGGATATTGCGGCGCGTGTAAGGGATGAGTTCTGACAAATCTGGTACATACAAAGACCCAGGCCCTGTATGATTGTAATTTTACGCATTGAGAAAATAATTACATTATAATGATTGTAAAACAATAACTTGAATTCAAGGTAGTCCCTGTGTTAGTTTCAAACAACTAAAGTAAAACTTTATAGGCATTGTAAGCTTATCTATCTTCAAAGCAACCTCAAATCATGCCGACTGGCTACATAGTTGGTACTGGTCGCATTCGGTGGATAAAACTATTAAGGCCAGGTTCCTCAGAATCGACCTATTTTTGCTTCAACAGTAAACAGTCAAATATTGTTTGTTTTGATCTGATAAAAATATATATTGTAGTTTAATAAACATTCTTGATTATTCTCCGGTTCAAAACACGATATAAACAACTTCGCCCGATCATAAAAATCGTTAATAACGTTAAAATGCTGATATATTTTAAAATGGTACTTGAAGTAGACCAAACTTTTACACCCAAAAACATATAAAAAAATTGGCAATGATGTTTAGCACAAAATTCTCCGGTTTGTTTTTCTCAGAAAAGTTTATTATTGTTGTAACTAGATATTATATAACAAAGCGGCCCGCGCGAGTCGTAGCCCGCCGGGCGTCTCCGAGGCAGGACCTGTGTCGCTTTTGATGGCTCGCTGCGTTCGCCCGCTAATCGATCGAAATATACCTTCGTTATATTTTTATTGTGTATCGCATGCAGCAGCTAGGTACAATCAGTAGGTTAAGTCTTTTTAAGGAATGTACATATTTGTTTGAAATGAAATAAGTTAATTAATTAGAACTGGACACAGCAAAATCAACAAATGTAATACAATAATTTGGTACAGTAAATATTAATCATAATCGTAGGTAGGTACTAGGTATATATTTATATATAAAACAAAGTCGGGTTTGTTTGAACACTTATAACTCGAGAACAGCTGGATCGATTTTCACGGTTTTTGATTTGTTGTATTTGTCTCCGTGTTGCCAGTTTTTTTATTTTATTTTGTTGACTTATTTACATATTTAAGATAAAATCAATTATTTTTTTTTTATTATACTTCCTCTGCATTTTATGCGAAACTGAGGTCAAAATGAAAATCCAAGATGGCGCCGACGAAAATTTTCGGTTTTTCGTCATGGGTGTCATTTTCATGGTTTTTGGTGTCACTGATAACGAAACTGAGGTCAAAATCTAGGATTTTGATTTTAGATTTTTTTGATTTTTTTAACCATGAAAATGACACCCATGACGAAAAAACCGAATATTTTCGTCGGCGCCATCTTGGATTTTCCTAACCTACCACCTACCTACCACCTACCCACCACCTACCTACCGCCTACCCACCACCTACCTACCACCTACCTACCACCTACCTGCCACCTACCTACCACCTACCTACCACCTACTTACCACCTACCTACCACCTACCTAACACCTACCTACCACCTACCTACCACCTGCCTACTACCTGCATACTACCTGGCTACTACCTAAGACTAAAGAATAGATTGTCCTGTGTATTCTATTTTGATGAGTTTTATCCGAATTTACGGACAAAACTAATGTACGCGTGGTCTATAATAACTTAGTTTACAAACTACCGAAACTCCCAACAAAATCTCTCCAGTAGTTTACTGACAAAAAGTCCAAAAACCAGATTGTAAGCACTGCATAGTGCGGAAGCAAACAATCATGAAAGTAAAGGAGATTCGGTGAAAATAAAAACAATTGTAGGTAGTAATAAAATAAATTATGTTACCGTACTTATATTACACTAAAAACTAAACCCCCAAAAATTAATATGAATTCCGTAAAACAATTTTATACTGTGACTCGAAATTTTTGCACAGCGGGGTCAGCGAGTTCATTTCAAATTGCGTCCGCGGCGACTTGCCACGCGCGTAGGTTTTTTAACACTAAATTCCTACTGCGCTCGAATATCCTGGCCTTAAAATTTTGAAAGAGAATAGTTCGGTTGTGCCTGTGATGATGGTCCAAGATCCCAGGGCCGCCAGATGTAACTTATTTTCTGATTAGCAAAATGTGTGGCATCAAGTAGTGTGGCATCGAAAACATAAATGTGAAATGAGAGCCAAGTTCAATATTATGATTTATGCCTTGGTTGTTGACTTCAACGACAAAAGAAGTGAGAACTAAATGGGTGCCAAGTTCATTGGTCAGTCCTGAAATTTATTTATAACAACATAAAATGTTTCCTAACAACTTAAAATATCATTATTTCTTTTATCTTAGGATAATATATTGAAGCCTAAGGTCTGCCTTGGCTAGTTCTCATAAACAAAATATTATTAAGTACCTACTAAAACAGTCATGGAAGAGCCCTATGTTCGATGGCTAGTTTCTACCAGCAAGCCAAATTTTAGGAAGAATAAAATAAGAACTTACAGCTTCAGAACTTGCGGGACTTCATCATCATCATCATCATCATAATATCAGCCGAAAGACGTCCGCTGCTGCACATAGGCCTCCCCCAAGTGTCACCACATTGACCGGTCCCGTGCGACTCGCATCCCGCGAATCCCTGCAACCATCACCAGGTCATCGGTCCACCTAGTGGGAGGCCTTCCAACACAAAGTCTTCCGGTTTGCGGTCGTCACTCCAGAACTTTTCGGCCCCATCGGACACCCGTTCTGTGAGCAATGTGTCCTGCCCCCTGCCAGTTAAGTTTGGCTATTCTTCGGGCTACGTCGGTAATCTTGGTTCTCTTGCGGATTTCCTCATTCCTGATTTGATCACGCAAAGAAACTCCGAGCATAGCCCTGTCCATTGCCCTTTGGGTGACATTAAGCCTTCTGATGAGGCCCACTGTGAGCGACCACGTTTCGGTCCCGTATGTAATCACTGGTCATAGACTTTCGTCTTGAGACACTGCGGTAAGTTGGACGAGAAGATACCACGCAACTTCCCGAATGCTGCCTAGCCGAGTCTTATTCGAGACTTTCATAATAAAATTAATACCAAATGGTTTTTGTTAATCTACTGTGTTTTCCTACGTTTACGGCGTATAATTTTATTTTTTGTGTTATTTTCTATATTTTCTTATACCTTTGAAATGTTCGAGTGAATTGCCCATTCAGATGGCCGCCGCACCGTGCGCCGTGGTCCGAAATACCTATTGTTTAACTATTTATAAGTAATGATCTTACACTATTGATGTGCGCTAAATATTGAAATAATAATTAATAGTAAATCCCAGTTAATACCGTAATAAATACGAAAGTCGACTATACTCTTAGTTAAAAGTAGTTACAAGTACTAAAACTGATATGTTTGGATTAAAAAAAAATTAAAGGTGGTATTCCACTCGTTATATAAAGGGTGTAAATAGGTCCTTAACGAAGCCGAAAGGCACTTTTGCTCCCCGTCTTTGCAATATTTTTTTTGTTCCAGATCATACCTGGGAACCTTCTAGTTACGGAGATATTGGGGGTCAAAGTTCGACAAGTTTTTTTAAAATACATGTTTTTAATGTAATTAATGTAAGATTTTACACACCTCCACGACCCCCGTACTATTCAATCCATCCATCAGCACAATGCTTTGAGTGCTTTCCATCGAGTCCAACCGTAAAACGTGATTTTTCACCCCAAAAAAAAAGTCGAGTCCCAGCAATAATTTTTGCGTAAAGTTACTTAGTTTGATGTACGCAATGCTTGGTTGACAGCTATGTGAAGGGTCTGTTTACACCCTGTATACATATGCAGGCTTAGCTATGGTTAACACTGGCAAATCACGAACACCGTTGAGTTTTTACAAAACGTTCATTAGAGGTCTTAGATCACCGATGTACAGTTACAAACGACACGAAGGTATAAAGGAAGATGTCAAGAAAATAAAGAGAGATAGGATAGCACTTTCACACCACGAGAAAGTCTACATTTAGGCAAAACATATAAGTAATAGTGATTAGGTGCATTCACCGTCGGAGCAGGAAGGGCCAGAAGGGCCTAGCGTGACCGACAGTTTGCGGATCAACCGTCTCACACCACGGCAGGAAGGTGCGCGGGCGCAGGCGGCGAGGTATACAGACGACGCGCTAGGTTAGAGTGCGTCTTTGTTGTTAGTGTCGCCACACATATGTTACAGAGAATATTGTTAAAAATTAATAATCAACACTGCCTGGCACCTCCCGGTGACAAAAATTTCTGCCAGACGCTTTAAAGCGCGGAAAAAACAACGTTGAAATTCACGTCACAGTCTATTTTTATAAATATTTGGTACTGAGATGGATTTTTTAATACTCATTGTAAGCAGTCAGAACAATTGTAGGGTCGCAATTTATCATTTTTGTATGGGTCAATAAACCAATACGCTCATACAGCGACATTTTAATTGTGTCTTGGGGATGCTTGGCCCACCTATGATTGGTCTGGCTCAACATACAGAAATGATTTCCTGACTATCAAATAAATCAAAAATTAAGTCTCAGGCTATAGGTAAATTCTCATTTTTTCGTCTGTGCTTTAAAGTGCGTGGCAGGAATCTCCGTCGACGAGAAGCATCTGGCAGTGTTAATAATTAATTGAAACAATGTTCTATACATAATATAAAAAAATCAGCACTCGGGCTTTAAGAAAAAAAATGCATTATTTTTACGCAACTCGCAACCTGATATCTAACAATTGGCCGTCGGCACAAGTTAGAAGGTCATACGTTCACAGTACATACTAACACTACTTGATGACACACATTTTGTTAATCAGAAAATAAGTAACGTCTGGCGGCGCTAGTATTCGCTCGGGACGAGTGGGACGAGTGGGACGACCCTCTGACATTATCCGCGTCACATCCCTCGGATCACCTTTTGATTCACAAACAAGGACATGTACGACGGTGGTCCCGCACTACGTAAACAGATATGTTGGGGCCAACATTTACACAAACATACGCGGCTTGTGTACGAGTACTAGGTGCTGTCGAGTGGGACATGCTTGTCGAAATCTTATCGTATAATACTAATCAAATACGAAAAAATCTGACAGGAAGATGATTCACTAGAATCGATTTATAGGAGTTTAAGTTCTGGATTTAGGTAAATTTTAATGTTTTGGTAGGAACTGTGTTTAAGTACTGCATCGATCGGTTGAGTTAAATATTCCCATTTTATTGCCAACAACATTATTTTGAGAGGTGGTACTAAAATTCAAATCTCCTATTCACATTATGTAACTACCATCGCGCTGTATCTAGACGTAAATGAATTGTGCACAATTCAGGCCAACTAAGCGGCACACGCGGTGGGCGGACCACGTGTTTATCATGTACTAGAGGTTCACAACTAGTAGAGTTTGACACCAATTGTGTAGTTAAATATCTAAGCCCGGTAACTTACACCCTTACTCAAAACTGAACTTTGAATGAGCCCAAATTTAAAATTATTCACAATGTTTAATTTAAATCAAGGTGATTTGAAACATCAATACAAAATAGCGGTCAAAATCGATGATTTCTTTCATATCTCGGAATGTCCAATTGCAAGTGTTAATTCAACTGAAGCACGTCCGCTTCGACTAATCAGGATAAAGTATAGAGTCCAAGATGGCTCCCATTTCGATGAGTTATCGGGAGTGAGGCACGTTCCAAGCCCGGCAAGTCCACAGTGACTTCTGTCAAACTCCGGTATAATCTGATTTTCTAGCTTAACCTATAATTAAATGTAATTTTAATTTGTATCCTAATGTTTATAATAAAACCTCATAATTTAAAAACGTATAGTCAAAAACATATTCCTTTCATTTCCTATTTAGCGTGGACATACCGGGTTGTGATCGGGATGTAATTAATAAACAATTAGGGTCGATAAACACAAATTCATATGTTTATTGCTCAACACTGTACATAATTAAACATTTCCAGATGTCAATTGAATGCGCAGTCCACTGTGTTGTAACAATTCAGGCATGCAAAATTTCTCATTAAAGTTTTACAATTTCATAAATTCCAATTCCATAGATATAGTCAAAAAAAAAAATACACAGCTAAGTTAGTGTGTAGGCACGCGCAAGTTTGCTTCGTCGGAGGCGATGCAACATGCAGAAATGTGACGATCCCATGTTATGTTATGACTTATGTTATGACTTATGAGGTAATGTAAAATAATCATCATCAGTCAGTAATATTTCCATTGGGAAGGAACATGTACAGGAATACAGGCGTGAATTCACCACGCGGCCGCGCGGGCTCGAAGCGGGTTGCTCTTCAAATTGTTTCTATAATACCGATTTCAGTTACATTAAACAATTAAAACAAAGACACTTTTGAATTATCAAGGAGTCGGTTTGTCAAAAAGATGAAGCTAGTTGCCCATTCCAAAGAGTTCCAAGGAGTTCCAAGGTTCTTATGGCGTAGAGCAGTCCATAATTGACGGTGGCATCCTTGCTGTACAGTGTACACCGCGCGCGCGGAGAATGCCACGTTTACCTGTGTGTTGCCGCGATGTCGCGCGATTATTAATGACGCGGGCTGCGCGCGGCGCGTTTCGGACGAGCGAGCGTCATAAATCACGCGCCGACGTCGACGCTGTGTACCTACACTTTATAATTTTAAAACTATTTCGCGAGGAAGATCCCGCTTCCGCTATTACCTCTCCTCCGCGGCGTTGATATCATTTTTCTTCCTTTCATTTCCTTCAGAATTTGGTATTTCAAGTTCACCAGGATTATGTCAAGGGGACGAGAGTGCTCAAAATAATATTATACTTACTATGTAGAGGACGGTTTTATGGCAATGTAACACACATCCATCCACTTTAGCGCTACATTATGGAGCACGGTGCTCAAAATTGACACTTCAACGAGCGAAACTAGTTGTGGAACCTAAAAACGCTAAATATTTATTAGTCATGAAATGAGTCATTTATCGGCCGGTCGCATGCGCGGCGGATCACTGCCGCGCTCACTCGCTCACATCGCTCAAATCGCTCGCTTGCGCGAACAATGCCATTCGGCACAATGCCGTATTACTGTTATAGTACGCTCACAACGCTGATCCGCTTAAATTGTATTCCATATGAAAAAGTAGGCTTTTATACTTATGCTTTTTTATTTTCTCGATCGAGTATCATCTCTCGTTATACATTTATGATGTGATTGGCAGTGGAGGGCACTTGTGCCGCGTGTGTGTGGCGCCGGTCGGTGTAATGCTCGCTCGGCTCACAGTCGGTAATTAATATGACAAGTGGCACCAACTATTGACATTCTAAGGACGTCATAAATTAATAGCACACTTGTGCTTTGGACTTATGTTCAATGAATGGTTATGTTATGAAGCATCGGACACTCCAATGGTTTCAATCTAATGACAGGTAATTTTATGATGACATATGTATACTAAAATCTCTTGAAGTTTCAAAGCGTTTTGTTCGAGCTAATACCAGTAATGACACCACATTAGCGTCTAACTTGATGTCCGCGGCTCATTGATGTGAGCGCTAATTGTTCGCGAGAGAACCGCGTCAGCGCGACTCGCGTCACGCGTCATGTAAATATGACAGTAACGAACTGTTTTGTACGCAGGGACTACTATTGCACTAGTTTTTGCAATCCAGATCGTGAGCGGGGTGGAATTTTTAACATTTTAGTGTCTCTAAAGCGCTAAAAGAAAATTAATAACGGTTGACCGTTTTACGCGCTCATACAAAGTAGTGTTTGTCGATGTGGCGGCGGCGCGGTAAGCGAGAGCGGCGCGCGGCGCAGTGTGTGACTAGCTTTACGACGCGACTTTATTGAAACGGGTCACAAGGGACTGTGGCACAGCATCACGTCCAGCAGCTCTACACCTCGCCTTTGATTGACGCTGCTATAATTCTGGAGTACTGTGCGTAGGCAAAACAGCGATAAGACGTTTGTTCAACTCAACACACAATTATTTTGCTATCGCCATGGGCACGTCCTTTGTATTTCAGAATATACCACAACGAGTATCATGAAGTTTTAACGTTACATTCGCGCTAAATTGTCCCGATATCATCACGGCATCGTTTTGTAACGCATCGAGCGTTTTATTTGTGTTAAAGGCAGTTATTGTGTATTTGTTATCGGGCTGCGTAAACGAATTTCTGTCGTTCGGCTGTAACAAAGCGTAAGCTCGTCGATAAAATTTGTTTTATCTGAGAGCGCAGGAAATTTTCTAGCAACGTCCGGCGCCGCGTCTGATCAAAATTTATCGATAACTAAACTGGAGGAAAACGAACGAAATATAATATTGTTTCTCAAGAGCAGGCCTGAAATATTACAGATACGCCGCACTAATAAACCTTGTTACAAATACAAGGAAATTATTCTTAGATGTTATTATTTTAGCTAATACAATAAGTTAGCGATCCCGTCGCGGCATATTAGACGTGCCCCTAATGAATAGTAGTGATTAATCAAGAAGTGGCAGCAAGTGTCTGCGGGACAGATGCGCGCTCTTGACGCCAGTGATAACGTGGACTGACTGCTCCCATCAGCGCCTGTGGGTGGGTAGCTATGTGCTGTGGGTAGCTATGTGCTGTGGGTAGCTATGTGCTGTGGGTAGCTATGTGCTGTGGGTAGCTATGTGCTGTGGGTAGCTATGTGCTGTGGGTAGCTTCGACATAATCGTTGTTTGTGACAACAACCAGCTGTTGGCTCACAACAAACAAACAACTCGAAGCGGACGTACAAAGCTCTCTTGTTATCGTTCTAAAATGTTTTCTGAACAAAATGCCTGCCTCTTGTTTTCTTTCGATATAAGTACTGTTCGACGCTGGAAAATATTGGAGCTTGTGACATGAAATGTTTACAAATACTCAGCTCTCTTAAGAACGTTTGAGCAGCCTTTATTTTATCAACGAGAACTTATAAGTTTCACACAGTAGGAATATGACAAACAGAAGTTGCAGTCCGTACAATGTATATCACTAGAACTGAGGATCAGGATGGTTCCGTTTCAATCACACTCCGATAGAACTTATTTCTACAAAAGTGGGTTTTCTCTATGTTCTTGCTATGCGGTAATATGAAGTAGGCTTTCAGTAGTTAACTCAGTTAGCTGACAAAGTGTGGAGTCGGCTCGCGGCTGAATGTCAGAACTCAAGTTTTAAGTGAAATTCTTACACTTACATTCAACTAATCAGAGAAGTTGGTTCCTTATAATTGCAAAAGTAATTCTTTATTATAAAATATGTTTGAGTCTGGTTTGCGCTCGACTGCTCGGAGATATTTCGGCGAGTTGTTGAGATGCCCGGAGTTACTTGAAATTGTTAATTAATTATTAGACCGGTTCCGTCCGGAGTGTGTCGAGCACGTACGTACACACAGGTAAGAACGTACCTACACAGGTGCGCTGCGATTCGCAGGATGTTCAGAGATATACCTACTTAAAACATATTTTATCAAAGAATTTACGACGAAATGAGTCGGAACAGCTTCCTCAGCTCGACTAATCCGTTAGTCGCCAACAACAGGGTCAAAGAAGAAAAAACAAAGTTAGGGCTCCTCAGACATCGCCCTCCGGCACACTATGCCGAACCTGCAGAAAAGCTCCCAGCGGGACACCTACTACCACAGCCCACCAGCCACAGTTGCGGTCGAAGCTTTTTTGAGTCAGAAAAGGAATTATCAACACGACGAAGAAGAAGATCAACGTCGTGATGTCGGCCCTGTATTATTTTCAGTTAGTCTGTTATAATACGGTTACTGTAATAACGTCCATTACACCATAGTCATTTACAAAATCCTCCTTTCTTGAAAAATGTCCAGTAATATCTAAATCTAAAAAAGCAAATGATACTTTTTGTCCCACCATGGGATTGCATTTCCGACGAGACCCACAGATGTGCTCAATCACTTGACCACATTGTCTCGGCGAAGGAAAAAATATTCGCACCACATAGTGGACGGTGAGGGCGAGCCTAGCGGGCGCGCTTGCCAACCGCATGTTGATACGAATCTCGCTGAGTAACTGTAATGGTCCTCTACTTCAAAAATGAATGAGCTGCTATTTGATTTAGTTCGAGTTTAACGATAAAATTTCCAATAAAATTTCCAATAAATTCGTAAACTTTTGTAGACTGGCGCAGCTAGTGCGTCACATGAATGCCTATTTGCTAGTACACACGGCGGCACATGAAGCTGTACATTTCCAGCATAACTTGGCCTCGCTTTGTATAGATTTCCTACACAATGAGAGCTCCGTATAAACGTTAAGCCGTTGGTCCCGGATGTCATTTGTAGATCTTTGACAGTCGTTAGGTAGTCAGTGGCCCAAAAAGTCTGACAACCAGTCTTACCAAGGGGTATCGTATTACCCTGTACTAACTGGGTTGTGGAGGTCAGATAGGCAGTCGCTCCATGTAAAATACTGGTATTCAGCTGAATCCGGTTAGACTGGAAGCCGACCCCAATATAGTTGGGAAAAGGCTAGGCAGATGATCATGAGAGCTCCGTATAAACTGGTTTTGTATAGCTTGGTTGGCCATCGAACGTTCTAGTTTTGTTTTTTTGTTGATATTAAAATTAAGTGAAGAAGGTAGAAACAACGTAGAAACGATACAACGATTGAGTAAAGGATCGGCCAGAAGGGAGATGATTTCTGCAATAAAGAATTGAATTGAACTGAGATGATCGCTCATTGAGATGTAGGTGTGGAAGAAGACGTGCTGCGCTGCTCAATAAATGGATATAAGAGCAGGAAAATGATGATAGTTTGTTCATTTTAGTTCATGTCCTGCGCTGAGTGTTCGCCGTACGAAATAAAAACAATTTAAGTACCATTTAGTACTTTTGTGAAGCATTTTGGATTTGGGTGAAAGGCCTCTTAGCACTGAACACTGACATAGTAACCCAAGTCAACGCTTCCCACAATATTAAATGAATGCCGTTATTACATAATACTACTAACCAACCCGATCCCGTGCACAACCGACGGATGTACTCGTATAAGCCGCTTACACGCGGCGTGTGCAGATCGTCACATAATGACGTTATTAGCACACCGCATTGTGCCGCGCCTGTCGCCGGGGCATTAGGCACAGCTGCTAATTGATACAGCATCCCGATCACATCCATCATCACCGACTGTAAGTACTTACTGTACGTACCTAGTCAGGCGGCGCTCAGCAGCGGATTAGGCTCTAAGTAGATACCTACTTATGTTTATAGATACACGTAGGTACTTACTAGTGGCTGGAAATCGATTGAAGATTGGGAAAACTGAGAAAAAAATAGGTAGAACATAATATTTGTATAGTCTATACAAATTACTTTCAAGGGTTGGGGGTGTTTAGTTTTTATGTGTGTTGCGTAAAAATTCGTAGAAAAAACTAGAAATAACGTTGTTGTCTGTTTTGTTGATACTTATTGGAAAATCATAAAGTGTAATCGTAAGTGTTGTCATGAAGAGCTCCCACAGTGAGGCGGTCACATCGCGTATCGCCGCGATTTGTTACAAAATTGGCATACCTACACTTTTAGGATTATCATTATTACCTTCATAAACAAAAAAAAAAGAAAAAAGAAAAGCTTTGTTTCACCTTTGTTATGTTTGATCTATAAACCAAGAACTTGGCAAAATCAAAATCAAAATATTTTATTTCACATAGGCCGAGATGGGCACTTATAAAACGTCGAAAAAAAGAAGCATGGTTCGGGTTGGTCGTTTCTTATGGAGAAGAACCGGCAAGAAACTCCATGGTTACTCTTTTCAAATAATTTGCAATAGAACTATCCCAACAACAGAACTTTATTTAAACGCTCAACAAAAGTAATGATATATATTTAGGCCGTAGTAATATCAAGCATATGAACGAGTTTCTGTTGTTCATATTCATGAGTAGGATCCCTCCTCTCCTACCGATAGTGCCCCAAAAAGGAGGGATTTGGAAGACTATTTTGTTCTCTGAACTCACCGGGCAGTACGGAGTTACTTCTGCCTCGATCAGCTGACTCATGACGAGACAGGAGCTAGTTACTGCTGCCCGTCACCGCGCAGTTCACTATCGTCGGCAGATAATTAAGCAGTAATTAAGTCCGCGTCGACTTCTTAGCACTCAGCGGAAAAAGTCACGATATAGATCATACTTTGTAGTCTTGTAGATAGTGTACAAAAGGTCCATTTAAGAGTATAATCACATTTTACAAGTAGCCAGTTTTGAAACCACTACACACACTCATACTTTGATTGTGGTCACTAGACATAGGCGTCTCTGGTTTATAAGGAAAAATGTTTTTGGGATCAAATTACGATTCTATAAAAGCATATAATACAGAACGCGTCCAATCTGCGTCTGTTACGCTTCAAGTCGGGTTCCTTATGACCATTGTAACGAGTGGTCCTTCTCTCTGTGCAGCCCACAGGCGAGCACAGGCGAGCACAGGCCCGCACGGGCCCGTACGGCGAGGGCGCGAACACAAACACGGTGACTTATCGTCCTCGGCGCGTTATTAATGTCCCGCCCTCGCGCACTTCGTTCCACTTATCGTGCCCTTGCGCCCCCGCGCCCCGTCACCCGCGCCCCCGCGGCCCCGCGCCCCCGCGCCCAACTTAATAGTTCCACAGACATCTAACCTTGTTGTGATCTCAAATTAGTTTACCTGTACCTATCACATTTGTCTGTTTCTCTATTCTCTACGAGAACTTTACACCCTTTCTACATTGGAAGGTGTTACTACGTATGTCTAAGTTTCATAAGCTGATATTTATAGTTTCACAATGCGAAGAAAATGTTTAAAAAACCTATTCCAAACTTCGGATTGCTTTTTCAAAATTAATATTTTTTTCTTTTTTCGAGTTTTCGAGTGCGTGAGCAACTGAGCGACTTAATTACAACAACAACAACAACAATAACGTTTATTTGGACCAAATAATAAAGCCTAATACAGAAATGGTATTAAGAACTAGTAAAAACATTTATATAACAAACAAAATTAGGCAGCTAAACTAAGTGAACTCCTGACTTCCAAACTAGGTAGAACCTGTATCTCAGAATTCAGAACATCATAAAGAAGAAGAAGACGTCAAAAGAAGTCGAAGAAAGAAGAAGAAGAAGAAGAAGAAGAAGAAGAAGTCGAAGTCGTCATTACATTTGTAATTAGTTGCTAAAATATAAAAAAAAAACAATTGTAATATTGTAAGAACGCGACATAGTTAAGTAGGTAAGGCTACCTCAAACCGCACACATATGTAACACCTACACATTTTCTAATAAACAAATAATTAATTAATTATTTTTATTCCACTGGCACTAATTAATTCACCTACTTACTAGTTGCCATAATCCCCGTCACATAATTATACCAAGTAGCGCACATATTCCATCGCGGCACTCAAACCAATCATGGAAATAGATAAAGAGACGTTAATTAATTTTCCACATTCAAAATGAATTTAATTGAAAATGTCGAATGAAATCGACATACGGAAATTAGAATTCCCGCTAGACAAAGTGAGTGCTAGAGGTGTCATAGAGTGCTTATATCCCGCTCGAGTCCGCACCGCGCGTCCCGCGTCCCGCGTCCCGCGTCCCGCGTCCCGGCTGTGGCGATGCAAATGAGTGGCGCGGGCTTACCCCCGGGATTCATTTGTAAGCGTTTAAATTGTCTCTCCGACGTACAACGGTGTTACACGGCCATTATTAAAAAGTCAGCGATTTATCTTAAAGACTTTGATGCCCGCCGCTCGCCACTGTTCTCTCGCAAATGTTTTACTGTAAGAGTTGATCTCTTTGTGGTATTTTGTTCTTGGCTTAAGTTAATAGTCACAATTATTTTGCTATTTGCTTTGGTGTTGTAAGTAAGTAGTTTAAATCCCCGTTCTTGTTGCCCACAAATTCATAATATCACACAAATCTTCTATTCAAAATATTTTATGATATTGTTAACTACTACAGCCACAGAATAAATGTATAACTTTAGGAAGTTAAGGCGGCTTTAAGGACAGTGACAAATGTGTTGCATTTACCGACGTTACCTGAGGTGGCGGCGAGCGACGCCGGGCGGCGGCATTAGTGCGCGGCGGCAGCGGTGTCCCGCGCATTAGTCCGGGGTCCCCGAGACGTGCACCATATGTCGCACGTCCCGCAGACGTTAGCCCCGAATTATCCACACGCCGGCTGATACGTCTACACGAGGTGTCAATCCTCGATCGTTACATGCGCGTGCAGATGGAGTAGGTGAACGTTTGGCTGAACGGCTGATTGTGCTGGGGAGCTAGATCCGAGCCTGTCTCACTAAAGGACTCGCATTCCTATTTCACTTTACTTTCGGAATAAGAGTTATTATTTGTTAAACATTTAATTGAATGCACAATACCCATGACAACCACGCGCCGGAGATGTTACAGACGCTTTTCAGTGAGAAAACAGATACCAATCATAAATTAACGGAAAATGTCTGTTCTTCGCAATTAAAGTCAGTAAAGTAGGTTAATTGCGAGCAATGTAAAAAGCCTGCAATCTGTCGGCGTATTGATTGGTTGCAAGCCGTCGTACTTCGGTATCAGCTCGTAATGTTCAACGGGTGCTCCTCTCAGCGAGCGAGTAGTTAGCATTTCGGTCACCAATCAGCACCTAGGAGTACCTAACTGAGCTAAGCATTTAGAAGGAAAAAATGGTTTTCATTAAAATGGCTACATCACTTTGTTTCAGTCCTACTTCTCCCGCGAACACTTCGCTATGAAACATAATTTTGAGTGTTTGAAGTCAAATTTTTCTTACGATATTCAATGCATTTCTTTCACCAGTCAACATATTCACTCAACATAGAACTATAAGAACTGTATGGTTGTAGCTTTGTTCCAGCGTCGCGGTCGTCTCTGTTCGTGACAGCGTTTTCAAAAGCCGAACTGGACGAGCGACAACCACTCGCGAACCAAACGCACACAGACAGGCATACATAGTGTAGGCTACAGGCTGCAGGCTGCAGGCTGCCCCTCACACAAGCATCACTATCGAGCCTGAAATGTTTCACAACATTCGTTTTAATTTCCATGTTTGTTTCGGTGTAGGTACGGTACGGACCACTTCGGTCGAACAAAAGTCCGATTCGTAAAACGGATTCGCAAGAGCTCTGAATGGCATGTTTTGCTTTAAAACCGAAAGTAATATTTTTTTAACTAATAATTTGAACTGATTTTGATATCTATACAAATAAATAGAATTGCAGTGTCTGTTTGTAATATCAAAATAACAGCTTTTTACTGAATGCATTTGAAAATATATAAGTACGGCATTTATAACAAAAACACATTTTTTCAATTTTTTTCTCAGTCTGTTTGTTCATGCTAATACGACTGGACTTTGACGGGACTTTTACTGACAGATCACTGATGTTATAAGGTTTAGCATAGGGTACTTTAATTTTAGAAAAATAATTAGAGTTCCGTGAAAAAAAAGTTAAACTCTTGAAAATCACGTTTTACGGTAGGACTCGATGGAGAACACTCAAAACATTGAGCTGATGGATGGATTGAATAGTATGGGGGTCGAGGAGGTGTGTAAAGTAAAAATCTTACATTAAAAACATGTATTTAAAAACTTGTGTAAAAGTTGAAACTTTGACCGCAATATCTCCGTAACTAGAAGGTTCCCAGGTATGGTCTAGAACAAAAAAAATATCGCAAAGACGGGGAGAACAAGAGCCTTTCGGCTATGTTAAGGGTCTATTTACACCCTTTATATTTCAAAATCAGATTTCTATCGTTAATCTAGTTGCTTACAATGGAATTAAGCTATGGAAGAATGTCTCGAACTACGTTCCTAAAGTTTGGTTCGACAAGTGCATTCAATTGGTTTTATAACTTTTGAATACTTGCATTCAATTAAGTATATTACCTACTGTATGAATATTGTTATTATTGTGCTCTATGATTAGTGCTAAAAATTACATAATAGGGACCGAAACGTCGATCACAATGGCCTCATCTGAAGGTTTAAAGTCACCCAAAGGGCAACGTAGAGGGCTATGCTCGGAGTTTTCTTGTGTGATCAAAACAGAAATGAGAACATCCGCAAGAGAACCAAGGTTACCGACATAGCCCGAAGAATAGCCAAACTTAAGTGGCAGTGGGCAGGGCACATTGCTCGCAGAACTGATGGCCAATGGGGCCGAAAGTGCTAGAGTGGCGGCCGCGTACCGGAAGACGTTGCGTTGGAAGGCCTCCCGCTAGGTGGACCTGGTGAAGGTTGCAGGGATCCGCTGGATGTGAGTCGCACGGGACCGGTCAATGTGGCGATACTTGGGCCAGGCCTATGTCCAGCAGTGGACGTCTTTCGGCTGAAATGATGATGATGATGACGTTCATACTTTGGTTTTAGTCTTTTTTTTACGTTCTTCAATAAACGTATACATTCACTAAAAGCTGCCTTTCTTAATATCTGCCTGTCACTTATGTATTACGTGTGTTCTCTTTGACAATGCCAACGCTCAATACATCAAAAACAATGGTTTCACCTTTTTCGGCACCAATTTCCTCCTTGCCAAGGCAACGGCTATTTCCGCGAGGAAATTACTTACACCCTTCAGATAATATGGAGATAATCTCCTAAACGTCTTCCTCTCCTCACGGGCACGCCTCACGACTCACGAGCGCTACGTGTTTCATATAAAGTATTTACGCGAACAGTTCGACGAGCCATCGCTCTAGATTCGCTCCACGTTAGAAACAAAACAAATATTGTGTGTGCGCTGTGCGGTGATATGGGGCGAACGCGCTTGTTCGAGGCGTTTGTAGCGAGACTTGGGACGACGAGTCGACCATGTTATACCGGCACAAATGTATTGTGGAGGTAAAACGATGATACTCTTTGACGTTTGTGTACAATGCACACCTGCTGTCAATTTAAGATAGATTCCAATCTTAATTCTGAATGTAAGAGACACTTATTCAAAAGTAGTAACACCCAGGGAATTTGCTGATAGTTTAATAATACTTTGGAAAACAACTATGTTGAGTGTAATTCAGATTCAGAAGGGAATGCCTGCCTCAAATGGGCAGCCTCCGTTTCGTTAATCCTAGTGACATCCTGTGAGCGCAGATTAACGTTCCGCTTAAAAAATCGGATAGTTAAAACTTCAACCGTGCACCGGACAGACACACACATACAGGTACATTCGCACACACACACTCAATCGTCACAAATTTTATTATTGTGAAAGTCTGGCTGCTATAAGAATTCCCATTTATGCAGTGAGTTGTCCAAAGTTCCCGGAGAGCCACAAAGAGCCCTTGCTCATGCCGCGCTGCAATTAAGGTCATTCAACGTAATCTTTAGCTTTTTTGTTCATCCCAGACTTTTCTTCTAAGTATTATAAGTTGAACAAGCAGCGATCTATCAACATGAACAAAAAGCTGCACGCTGTTCAGTGATTTACTTTTGACATTTTTTCTTACAAACTTAAGGAAATTCGCACAAGTTACCTGGGTTTTATGGCTTATTTTTTAATTGTATCTTCAAAGAATTTATAGTAGATATTGTTGATGATGAGTGAGCTCACGGAATAGCTTTAAACCGGTGGATGAAATCCTTTTAGGAAGACCGCCGAGAGGGCTACAAGGCTGCAATACGGACGAGGCATTGCTTCTTTTAGTTTTTAATGTAAAACTAATGAGATAAAAAAAGCGAGATTAAAACTAAGACGTCGTCAAAAATTGCATTGAAAAGAAGAAATAAGAATTTAGTGGGAGTGCACATTTCTATACTACACACATACACTGCATAACACACATAGTGGTATGATACGATGTAGCGGATTACGTGGACGATCGTTAGATTTTATCCTTTGTTCATCCGAAGTCTTTTTGTCGGGCGAGTTTGTGCGACACGCTGCGATCCGGTGCGGCGTGGTGCGGTGCCGTGCGGCTCACCAGTATCGTGTGCCAATTATGCGGAAGGAATTCAAGAAACCAATGTACAGAGATATAATAATGTGGAAGTCATTTCTGATATGCCGCGTCTGAAAATATACCGGTCCGAGTACTTTTAATTCGACATTTTAATCCATTACAAAATGTTAGCATGAAGAATAAGTAGGTAGTTAGTAGTTCATACTGCGAATAAAATCGAACCCCTTATCCACACAACGCTACATTGAATATAAATAACAATAACACAGTAGTATAGAAATAACTTATTGGTTGTAATGTAAACCGGTTGCTGAAGTAACACAGTACTATATTTATCTCGGTTGGTTACAATTTGTATGGTAATTACAAGTACAATCAGATGCAACTGGTGAGGCGCCGCGTTTTTCTTCCATTTAGTTCTATTGGCTTCCTTACTTCTCATTTTGCTTGGTTTTCCATTCTGTGGGTACTTTGAATTTAAATTGAAACTTGACAATACCGCGACCCAGTGTATTATACTGTAAGTAGTAGTATACTTGGAATCTATCTCACTGGAGCTCTTGCACCTCGAAATAGTCGTAAACTCTTGGAAAAGGATCGAACCAGCAACTTCTAAATCTGATAGTCTTGTTGTAAACTGTGTAGAAGATAGAAAGAAACAAAACTCTACCGGTAAGGTGGGATTACATCAGCTGCAGCTGCTAATGGCGAGGGAGGTGACGCTACCGTCAGCTTTGTGTCTCCATTGTGCGCGCGGTCGCCTGCACCGCTTGTGATGGCGCACCTACAGGTACACGAACCACTCTGTCTCAACGACTATGGCCCGTCACCAGTTGCCGGAGAAAGTGATAATTTAAATATAGTTTTAGCTATAAAACCTCAAGTTGCGTCGTGTATTCCGTTTTCATTGTTGATTATATTGCGTACTCTATTAATTTGAATAAAATAGTTTAGAAGGTGTATCTCCAATAACTTTTAGAATTGACGTTACCGACATAGTTTGTCGAAAGATCGATGGCCGATGGAGCAAACGAGTCCTGGAGTAGAGATCGCGTACCAGCAAGGATAAGGTAACCACCAGCAGGCATCGACGACCTTAAAGCCGGGTCAGACTGTCTATATTTATGTCCAGCATTGGACTGCGATAGGCTAAGGGATGATTTCCACCAAACGGCTCGCATCGCATCGGATCGGAATTACGTACGCGCACAGCAGCATGACCGCGGGCGTCTTCCGTGACACGCGATAGTGCCGAAAGTATGCTGCGACGCGCGATCGACTCCGTTCGCCTGTCGTAGTATGCGACACGGTAAGAATAAAACTATTTGACTTGGCGCAGAAACGAATATGTTCGCAAACGACGGTACGGAGCCGATGGTATACGTCCACATCCTGTCGGACGCGATCGGCTGTCGCCGAATCCGTTCGTATCCTTTCTGATCTGATGCGATGCGAGCCGTTTGGTAGAAATCATCTTTAATTTTTTGTTGGTGTTAGGTAAATACCAATATTGACATTTGAGCAATTTAAAGTCGCCCGTGTACCGTGTGCCCGTGTGATGCGGTCCCGATCGGAGCGCTATCGATGCTGTCGTGGACAATTGTCTCACGTGGTGACTGCAGCACATTGTGTGCCTCGCCTCGTATCGGATACGAGCGAACACGAGTGAATTGTTTCTACTATGTGGCTCTACTTACGTTCAATTGATACTAGTAATGACTCGTAGGGATTCAACAAACATATTTTAGGCTTCTCCGATGTTCAAACAGTCTTAACTTAATGTTGTTATTAACAAAACATGGTACAACATTACAAGTTACTTAATACAATTGTACATATTTATATTAGTATTATAGATTTGTAGTTTGTAAATAATGTATGTTAAGACAGTGAAAGGATTAGGAGTAACACTAATCCCAAATACGACGCCATCGGCCATTCAGCCATATTGTCTTCGCGTGACACGATTCTTTTGTTGGTAGATAGGTAGTTGGGTAGTTTATATCACATACAATACTTGACTCAAACTTTAAACGTTTGTTTCTATTAAACCATTTACAAGTTGAGCCACTCGTTCGCAAACATGGTTGTTTATAAGGAGAAGACCGGGCTAAGAAACTAATTACAAATTCTTTTAAATCGTGTTACAGTTCTCATTTACACAACTTAATATTGTTTACTTCAAAAACCACTTTCAATGACATACTTCAATTGTTTTCTAATCGCGAGCTAACTAACTCGACTTCTCGTTGTAACTACGCGAATTCTCTGTCCGGGCGGAAGTGACACACACGCGCAGTACAGTAATTAATTACATAGGTAGTAAGTTCATTTAAACTTACAAACAATACTAGTATACTTCACAATTAATTACTCTAATAATTAAACTATACCAATATTCACAAATCCCAAGGCTTTATCTAGTTAAAGCTAATTAGTGGCTTCATTTCTTTTTTTACAACAATGTTCCTCTTGCTTGTGATGTTTTTAAATATTGTAATGAATTTATTATGCTGACATTGTTTTATTATTGGTTTTTTATAATTTAAGTGGCAGTGGGCAGGGCACATTGCTCGCAGAACGGATGGCCGATGGAGCCGAAAAGTTCTGGAGTGGCGACCGCGAACCGAAAGACGCTGCGTTGGAAGGCCTCCCACTAGGTGGACCGATGACCTGGTGAAGGTTGCAGTGATCCGCTGGATGCGAGTCGCACGGGACCGGTCAATGTGGCGACACTTGGGGGAGGCCTATGTCCAGCAGTGAACGTCTTTCGGCTGAAATGATGATGATGATGAATTTAATTTGTGATAGTGATGGTGTATCGTGCTTATTAATCAATTTATGTATGTTTCTTTTTTTGCTATTTAGCTATATATTTTTTTAATGGAACATTTAGACCCAATGTAATTGTTATTGAATAAATGAAATGAAAAAAAAATGAAAAAGCTTAAAACACATTTCCAGCAGATTAAAGGACAGGTCTAACCTATGAATATAAAATTCAAAGTCCTGACTGACTGTCTGACTGATATATTAACGCACAGCCCAAACCGCTGGTCCTAGAGACATGAAATTTGGAGGGTGTTTTCTTTGTGAACAGTAGGTATCCACTAAGAAAGGATTTTTGAAATTCCAACCCTAAGAGGGTGAAATGGAGAGTTGAATTTTTCTGTGTAATTGTGTGTTATTTTCTCTGGGTCGATTGACTCGATAATTGGCGTACACACTCTTTAATTGAAATTATGAGACACGTGTATCACAGTTTTTCGAAAATCATCCCCCACCAGAGTCAAAGAGGGAGCGAGAGCGCTTCTAATGTTTATTTCGGAATAAAAAAAAGTACATTTTTTTCATGTAGGCACGCGGGCGAAGCCGTGGGCGAAAGCTAGTTTAATACAAAGAAAGGTCTTCCAATAATAAATTGCTTTGTAAAATAATCTTGTTACTTTTTAGTTTGTAAGTAGTTATAGAAACTGATTTAGTTGTAGTTTCAAATTATAAATTGAGTTATTGACCATTAAAATCGTATTCGGAGCTATCTTCCATTCATATTGTGGAATGTTGCCGTGTAAACAAACCTTAATGTCAAATGAGCAATAATAAATTGCTAAAATCCCAAAATATTCATTCATAAAATATTGCTTATCTTAATTTTAACTATATTTCTAGCTAAAGACTTTCGTGTAATAAATTAATCTTCAGAAGATCTAGTTACGAACTATCTCAGTACTAGTTACTACAGGGACCAATAGATTATCTCTTCTGTCAATCGGTACAGATCATTGTAGTAATTGTGCCTGCCATCCTGCCATATGTGGGTTGCAAAACGCACAGATGGCAGGATCAATATTATGATGGATGAGACATTATAAGTTGATTATTAATTAGATTAACTATATTCTTAGCAGATAGACACTCTTGCGGCGACATGTAAATATTCTTTGAAATAAATTCTATACAATGTGCCTCAGAAATGCAATAATGAAGTCATTACAGAACGCAGCGTTTGACAAATTCGTCTCCGGCAATGATGAGTTCTGTTATCATTGTTTAAAGGGTAGCCTCAGGCGGCTGAGCGGGCGTCATTACGGAGGGCGCTGATAAATCCATCGCCTCATTTATTCACAGCCCTGTTTCACTCTCTTTCGAATAACTCCCAAGTTTCTCGTTTTGAATATTGCTGGCCGGTGAATTTATTTCATGACTTAATTCAATTATTTTAAAGTACAGGAAGTTTCCTTGAAGCCAGAAACCCATTTTGTTTGAAAGCTGGGTTTGGTCGGCTTGGTCGGCGCTGCGCTGTTTGAAATTATTTATGTCATGTGTATTGTTGTGACTCTGGCTTGCGGCGCGCGGCGGCGGCGGCTCGGCGGCGACGGTGCGCGGCACCTCACCACTGTGAGTTAGTTAGTTTATTGCTGCTCGGAGTGTACTCCGAACAAACAGCAAATAAATTGTTGTGATTGACGATATTTTGTTTCCAACGAATATTGTTTTCATGAACGTTCTTTGATAACCAGAGGACTGTGTTACTGGGCACTCGCTTTATATTGTTCCAAGAAACACGCGTGGAGTAGGAATATTATATTTTAACAGTTTGATTTTGTAAGGTTTAAAAACATGTATGAATTCTACGGAATCGATCAATCATATATCATGTTACACGGTCTGTTGTAGGCCAAATTCTAACATATTTTATCTGTAGGTATGTGGTGACATTGTCCCAGTTCGAGCGCACATCCCATCGTCCTAATTGATTTTATTTTAAGCTCGAGTTCAATATCGCGCGGTCCCGCACAGGACGAGGGTCGCGTCTCCCGCAGTCTGGCGGCACGCGACGCGACGTCTCATAACGTTGTCAGTCGACATGGCTACAGTGTCCCCACTCCGGAACTTATTCCGACGCTCTTTTACTACAAATCAAGTTTCAATGATGTGACAGAGAAATGTCGGAACCTTCCCCGATACTGATTGTAGTCGACAGACTTCTAAGACCCGCAAATAACAATTTTGAAAAAAAAAAACTATTCATATTTGAACACAATAATTTGTCACAAATCACTGATTACGAACGTCAAACCCAAACCGTTCTAGAACCTCTAGTTAAAGTATTATCGTATGAAAAATACCAAGGTTTATGAGACGTGCGAAGAATATGGTTTTTATATAAGGAAAATCACTATACTATAATGCGACTTGCACCATTTAAAATACTGGTATTCAGCTAAATCCGGTAAGACTGGAAGCCGACGAAAAGGCTAGGCAGATGATGATAAACCTCAGTAAATTTAAGTGCTAAAGGTAACAGATCGTTTGGTTAAAACATAGATTTGCATTGAAAGCTATCAAACGTAGGGTGCCAACAAAATCAGGCCGAAGATTTTCTAGTAGAGGTACAGAAAGTGTGTAGTCGGGGATTTAGTTTAAAAAGGTAACTTGAGTAACATATGTATACGTTCGTCCGACGCCGACGGTCGGCAGGACGACGCAATCCGTCCGCTATTGTTCCTTGTCTATTACAATAAAGGTTCGTTCAGCCACACTTTCCCGTCGAGGTCGCCTGTACTGTTTGTACTGGTACAGAAGGACTGAATATAAAGTAGCTCCTAGTTTACCTGGGGGGCGATATTATTCCAGGCAGGTCTGCGTCCGTAAGTCTTGTATTTATTACGATATTATTAGTAAAATACGGTCGAAATATAATAATATGATAAAGGCAGGAAGCAAGGCTCATTTTCTTCGGGTACTTTAATTTTCCAGTCCATGTGGTATAGTCCCCCCCCCTCGCCCTTCTCCTCGTAGGGTGGGAGGAGGGGGGGTCACCTGTGACCGTGTCCTCATTATGCATCCATGGGGAATGCTGGTTGGTTCCACATAACATTAAAGGTCACATTCTGTGAAGGGTTCCGTCTGTTACAAGCCTCAGACCTTATTGAGGAATGTTACTCATGATGGAGATACAAATGATGTACTTATTTATTTAGTTTGTTTTAACAGTCAAAAGGTTTGCTAAGCGGAGCCAGGGCCACCAGGTAAAAGACTGTTTGTGTATACCAAGACCATACAAACTAAACAAACATAAACCATCAGATTTACATGTCAGTATGGTTTGCGAGAGTCAGACGGGTGACTGCGGGCTTCAGCGGCCCTTCTGACGTCCGCCTGCCACTAGCACGCACTTTATTCACCGATAGTATACTTCCATCTGACTGCTATAATTTTATGGGTGACTCGATAAGAGTTAGTTTATACGAGGTGGCGCCAACAATACGACTGTAAATTAAACTGCCTATACCTCGTGACGTTCCCAGTCTGCATGTGCGGAGCTCGTGGCTAAATTATAACAGCCGCTCGGATCGATCTTTAGGTTAAGCCGTGCTTGCCTAGGTTGGTCTGTGGATGGGTGACCACCCAATACATACCGAGTTTCCTTCGTGCCTCGGAAAGCACGTTAAGCCGTTGGTCCTGGCTGTCATTTGTAGATCTTTGACAGTCGTTACAGATAGTCAGTGGCCCAAAAAGTCTGACAACCAGTCTTACCAAGGGGTATCGTATTACCCAGTACCTACTAACTGGGTTGTGGAGGTCAGATAGGCAGTCGCTCCATGTAAAATACTGGTATTCAGCTGCATCCGGTTAGACTGGAAGCCGACCCCAACATAGTTGGGAAAAGGCTAGGCAGATGGATGATGATGTTCCCAGTCTGCATACAAAAATTCAATCGAAGCTCGAGCTATTTACTAACAAGACATTATTTTTCATTTGCAAATTATACCTAAGGTTAGAGAGTCAATATTTATAAACGGTGTTCTATTTCATTAATAGTTTTATGCTATTTAGTTTGTTTGAAAAATATTTTTTTTTAACCGACTTTCTTTAAAAAGGAGGAGGTTCTCAATTCGGTTGTATTTTTTTATGTTTGTTACCGCATAACTCCGTCATTTCTAAACTGATTTGAAAAAATATTTTTTTTAAGTGAAAGGATATACTTCTCGATTGATCTAATAGAAATTTCATCAGAATCGGATTAGTAATTTTGTTTTTTCGTCACGTTAATTACCACATCACGAAGTCGCGCGTCGCGTGAACGGCCATAGCATAACAGGCCACTTCACGGGCCTTACAATTAGGTACGAGCCATAGAATAGCGGCAGCAGCGTATTGGTTCTGGTATTTGTTTTTATTTTGGCCATCTAGGTAAGTTCAGCGTTTTGGCTTGGCAATGAATATAATAAATACGTATTTTTCCTTCTTGGGCTATTTTGATAACATGATGATCTCTTAATAACTTCTAGTTACAAAGTAAAAATTAATTCATGACAAAAATTTCTGTGGTATACTACAATTAAAAAGGGTAATGACTTCCAAAAAAAGTCTAAAATAACTTTACTTTCGGAAGTCGGTGACAAAAATGTCAATGAAACAAACAAAGTAACCGATTTCCGAAAGAAAAGTTATTTTAGACTTTTTAGTATTTTTTTGGCAGTCGTTTTTTTTTCGCAGAAAGTTTTTTTTTAATTGCGATTTTAGGATTCATTTGATAGTTGTACAATATTCCCAATATACTATAATAAATGAAAACACTGGTACTACTTGTTGTATTACCAGTGTTTTCAGTGTTTATCATATTATTGGCGCCACCTTGTATAAACATTATTTTTAGTATATGCGAAACCTGAATATAGTTTGTTCAGAATAAGTAACTGAATCGATTCCAATAATTTTTTAACCATGTTTTATTTTTTCCCAAAAATATTTAAAAAAGTTAAAAGTTGGACACCGAGCGACTTTAAGTACCTATCGCAATAATTTAGGTACCTACTGCCAAATTATTATTATCAATGAGCTCAAGACGAAGCTGGAGGCGCGCGCTGCGTGGTGACCACGATTTTGTGCGGACAACTAGATAACAGAACAAGCTTATAACTTTGTGATTTTTCATGAAAAGTTTTGAAATTTTGTAAATAAATTCTTTACATAAAAATAGTAGACATGTGTATCAGGTTTCGCATATACTAAAACTAATGTTGTATATAAATGTAGGCAGATGTCAAGGGAATATCACTCTATAAAGTTATAGTGCTGACAGGAATCTCGATTGGTATTCCATAAATAGTTCGGAAACGTTTTAATTAGACATAGATAATACTTGTGCTCATGACTGACTTATTGCTGAGTGTATAAACAAACACAAAGCAGATCATTCTAACATCTCCAACTAACACAAACTCGCGCCACTTGTTGCTGAAGCCCTGCGCGAACGTGTAATGTAACGTGCTGCTTGTAACTTGTTGCATTATAAGTTTGCCTGGATGAAGCCAGATGAATTAAAGGAACATAAGTTGGTGTCGTCATTTGTTCTAAGATATTTATACAAAGTGTAAACGGATCCTTCTAGGAGCCGTCAACCAAGTATTCTGTACGTCACACTAAGTAACTCTACGCAATTAATATTGTTGGGGAACGACTTTTTTTTGACGTGAAAAATACTGGTTTACGGTTGGACTCAATGTAACGTATTCAAAACATTTTGCTGATGGATGCATTGAATAGTACATGGTAGAGGATTTAAAGTTAAGGTATAACATTAAAAATATATACTTAAAGAACACGTGTGAAAAAGTTGGAAAGTTGGAACTTTGACCAGCAATATGTCCGTAACTTGAAGGCATGGCCCAGTACAAAAACAATATCACAATGACGGGGAGAGCAAGTGCCTCTCGGCTTCGTTAAGTATCTTTTGACACCCATTATAATCGGCTTAGTTTAATAACATGCCACTTGTGGCTCAAAGCTCAATCTCTAGAACTCATTATTATAGCGTGAGGCTATTATTTCACATGCGCGCCTCAAAGAAATGTCAGCAAAATGGAAGGGGTCCGCAAGGGCTGATGCCTTTCGGCGCTGCGGGACTGTTCGAAAGAGATACCGGGAACACAAAGGGCTAAGAAGGAACATGGATGGGTTTTAGTCAGTACAAGTCTGGCACTTCCTGCCGATCGCCCCAGAGCGGGAGGGGTCATTAGAAGATTTCCCAGAAAAAAAAACAAGGCTATTGTATCAGTTTGCAATATCTCAGCTCAGAGCCTTGCCAGCCATAAACCAAAAACGAATATGTCCTTGTGCCGACATGATTTCCTTCAATCCGACCGATGTGTGAGCATTCAAATAGAACGCCGCCGTAATACGCGCCGCGAGCGACTTACCCGCGCCGGATGATACGCGCAAATCCCCCGCGACGTTCACTCTCACACCCATTCACTCAGTCGCGATACAAGTCTGTCGATGCCACACTATGGCACTTGGGTTTGCACAGGGATTAGCTTTTGACTGTCACGTCTTTCACGCTCTCTTCACAATTGAAGAGTATGTTCTAGTTTGCATGTTTTTTTATGTTCTTTATTTTTGTATAGTTAACTGATATGTCTATTTATTTGGTGGGGCGTTCCGGGTCCGAGGCGGCACCGTGACGGCCCGTGGAGCGTCACACCATTATCCGCCGCCCCGGGCCGACCCGGACCGGCCGCCCGGCAAATGAAACCGTCCCGCCAAATGAAGCGGCCGGGCTATTGCATTCTATTACCTGCACTGACAACGTTGTTGTTTTTACTAACACCCTTACCTTCTACTACGGAAGCATAATATCACTGTTTTATTTGCATTTAAACGAACCTTTTTTCTCCTGTTTTGCAAAAAAAAAATGTTCTTCAAAATATTCAACATAGGGTTCGAATTCCTTCATGAATTGCTCATTACCTAGCCTAGCCACTACTACCACTGTGTAGTACAGTCGCTGTCACAGTTCCCATTATAAGGCGCTGAGCACACCACACACTCACAGTATACTCGCCGACCGCTCGGTGTCAAGCGAGGCGCGCTCATTGTGTGGGCGCACAGTACGGGGTCACATCTGTAGCATTTGTCTACGCCGGCCGCTACGCGCTACGAGATCGCTACGAGACCGCTCGAGCGAGTAACTGGGTGCTACGAACCGTAGACCGCTGAACTCCGTGTTACAAAAGTGGGAGTTCCTTCTTTATATTTATTATTTTTATCGCAAATCTGTTGTTCCACGCTCAGGAAGTTTAACTTGAAATGAGTTTGCGTTATGATGAGAAAGCTCCGAAAAGCAGTTTGTTATTAAATATTTTGGAATAATTAACTTATACTTACAAAGTTGTTGAAGCACTCTTTTGAAATATAGTGTAGTTAGTAAATCTTCAACATTTTCATAGTGTAACTTTTGTAAAATTTCTGTAGTGAATATATATATTATATAGGCATGATGCAGGTCGTAATTTACAATTTAATTCCTATCAAGTTCGTGTGAAAGTATAAACATAAAGTGGAAGCATGAAGTTTTAATTAAACAAGTTACAGTTAGTATTTAGAATTGCAAAGCGCGCTGCACGTAACGCGCGAGCCGCTCCCGCCACGCCGCCGCCACGCTACCGCTCCGGACTCGCCCCGCAGCCGCCACGCAGCCTCCACGCCCCGCACTTGCCGGCCAACGCCGACCGCTTCTTTCTATTTGCATTTACATGCGTTTTAAGCAAGAAAATACATTATGCTCGCCCGAAGCAATTTATTTGATGTGACGCTTCTGTTTAACTTGTAAGGTTATACGCAATTTATTCGGGGAGCTATTGCTGGAGTTTTAAGGCTCAGAAATTATAAAAAGAAAGGTGTTTACGCTATAAAACTTGAGTGGAAACACAAACTGTACTGTTCGGTCACTGATAAGATGAACACAGAAGGTCGGACTTTTTATTTTCCATTTAATCGTAATGATCACGTTGTAGGTGCGCGGTTAGCTCACGCCACTACAGTGACTGTAAGGACTCCTAGTACCACCACAAGTCTGACTCACTGAGTGCGACAAAGCCAACAGTTGTTAGTTATAGCGCGAGTTTGTTGTTGCGTCGCGACGTCTCCGCGGCTCAGTAATATGACCAGATACAACGTAATGTCCTGTATGAGCCACCTCGGACGCGGCTGTCCACGGCACACGTTGCTCTAACTTCTTTTGCGAAAGTTACGCAAGTTCGCGGCGTAAGCATTTGTTTGTGTTTAGGATCGTCGGTACAGTACAACTTTAGTAGTTGTTATTTTTAGTACAGTGAAAAGTATGTAGGCTTTTAACTACAGATGTACTTGTACATTAATTGAGTTGCGCATACGCCGAATTAAAACGTTTGTCATCTATCTCAGCTTGTATGGAGCTATAATTATAATACAAACGAGATGAAAAAAAAAAAATGAAACATTCTTTCATAATGAAAATCGCTGCAATAGAGTCTTTAAGATTTTAAAGACTCTATTGCTCCCTGTCCGGAATGATTAATTATTTTCATGTAATAATGAAAACTTTCACACACGAGCGAGTGTGTTACTGTAACAGGCCCTAAGACGTGACCTACGTGTTGCGTGTTAAGTCGTCGTTGAAAGTTAAGCACGTGGTCAAGATTGCAGCGCGCACTATAATGTCGAACTATGTGCACTAACTACCTCGCAAGTACTATGTGAAGTTTCAACTTGTACCTGAGTATGAAACTGTTGTCGGCCATAACTCGAGGAAGGCTCGAACTAAGAACAAACTCGGAGCAAACTATCAAGTACCTTCCTATCTACTTGTGAGGGTCACACGTGGCAGGATACATTATCATCAATTTGGCTTTAGTTCGCGGCAAACATCGACCCCATTGTTGAATTGATGTGTATTTAGTCTGCATCAGAATTTGTGTCATATTTAAGGGTGTGTTCCTGAGCATCAAACTGAACAACTTCCCCCATGGGACTACCATGGTCGTCGCGACATATCGATACAAGCTGTAAATACATAACATACTGATCAATATAACAACGGTAATAGTGTATATTTTGTAATTTATATGTCGGATCCAGTCGTTAGTACGGACATAAAATGAATTGGAAAGCGCGCCTGTGTGCAGTGGTGACGTCGCGACGCGACCTACTCACCAGTCTACCCACAACACGGCGTGTTTCTACAGAGCCCTGATGTTCAGCTCGAGGCGAGGGAGACAGTCAATGTCTAATCACGGCGGAGTTGAGACGTCTTGGAACTGTACCCGATTCATTGTGCCCCGTGTTATTGTGTTAAGTTGTAATCTCAAGTAATTCTTTAGTTTGCTAGAAACAGTGTATCGCACCCAGTGTGTTTTCATAGCACGAAACCCATCGTCTGCCCACATGATGTATGAGCCTAACGGACTAAATCTTAACATATCCGACATATATGTATGTTTTTGAGTATCGTTCTCAAGTAAGTGACATATGTCTTTATTGGGAATAAAATTTCTTTAAACCGAATATTTATTCATTTATTTATTAAACTTCATGTACAATATTGGTGGAAGGCGTGGAGGCGGAACTCATGCCACAAGGCGTTCTCTACCAGTCAACTATTGGGTCCAATTGACCGCATTGTAACAGAGAACAAAATAACTTATTGGAAAAAGGTTTTAGAAAATTCATATACATACTAAAACGTATGTATATATACTTACAGATAAAATTAACTAATCACATCTTAAAGAGAAGATAAATGTTTGTTTTTAGGCTTCAGATAATTTTACCTCATTCATTATCATCATGTATTTACAAAATCTGCGTATGTTTACTTAACAAACCCAGCGTTTAATGAGAGAACTGAGACACTTACAACAGGTATATGACAAAAAAAAATGAGAAAATTAAACAAAGGTCGCCCGCCAAACATCGCTACTACGACTGTTACAAAACGTCCGCAGCGAAGGGTTAGCGCTCACCGAGGCAGCACCGAGGCAGCGAGGCACCTCACCGGGCGCGCTCAGATATTTCACAAATAGCACGGCTTTGTGACAGTTTGTCGTGTTCATAGTGAGGGGGAAATTAAAACGTGTTACCTCCACTATGTGTAGCCGAGCAGAAAGTCCACTAGTACCGACACAGGAGATGCGGTACAGTACACGACAAACTAATTGTTAGTTCAATTAGAAGCAAATTGCTACTTTTAGCATAATATTGGTACGGTTGGCTTACGATGTAAAAGTTCTAGACTAGCGTCGTCATCTTCCGGCCCCTGTCCCAAGCTACTTGGGGTCGGCGCGCAACGTTGTTCCCTGTCAACCGTCACGTTATCATTCAGTAACAGTTCCAGACTATTTATAATCTCATAAACCATCAGATGATAGATTGCTGTAATCGAAGGCTTTGCTGTTACTAAGCTGAAATATCAAAGAAGGCTAGTGAAGCTTCTGAGCATGGCCTCGCTGGTAACAGAGAGCAAGCGGAACAAAGTGTTCAGGTCAGGAGTAGTGTTATTGTGTACATTGTAGAAAAATAAACGCGTCCCGACTGCGGGACTGCGGGACCAACGGAATAGGCGTAAGCGTGCGGTGTGCCGGGTGTTGGGCAACCACTATCTAGTAATAAGCGTGCTAAGACATTTTTAGAGAACTCAAATTTAAAATTACAAAAGCAACAAGATTACAAGATTTAATATAAGATAGCGCAAAAAGCCTTATTTGTGATTAACTAAGCTACCTTTTGCGGGAGGCCTATTCTAAGTATCTAACTATATACTTTGTTATTATTTGATTTCTGTGTTTGATTTATAAGATAAGCACTAATTCCAAGATTGTATATTATAAAGATAATGTTTAGAAAAAAAAAAACATAATATGATACGCATTAGTAAGCACCTAATGCTGCCATAAAAATAAAATGATCCAGTGAACAATCCAGTGAGCTGCTTCGGAGAGTTGAGGAAACTTCATCACTCAGACACAGACGCGGACGGTCTACATGTTTCACCAACGAAATGTAATTTTCTAGAAGAATTCATATCGATTAAAAACACATTTCTAAGTCAACTCTATAGCATAAAGAGTAAAGCCCTTCCATCAATCATACACGACGTCATCATTAGTCTTCATCAGCGCACGCTCTTCCAAAATACTAAATGAACTCATCCATCTACGCGTATCAAGTACTTCATACTTTCGTCTGGTCCATCACAGTCCCGGTTCAGTCGTCCACGTAGTTGAGCTGTGCCGCGACGGGACAGACTCGTCGTCTCGTCGCTCCCAACAATTACTTTCGAACAGTGATTTATAATTTTCCACAAGAAATTGGAAGGTCTTTTAAGCGGCTTACGTGTGGTGGCGGCGGTCTAGTGCGAGCTCGCTCAGTGGGCGCCTCGATAAGTAGGCGGCAGGCGCGCAATCGGCGTCGGGTTTTTAATTTCCCCCGGGAACCGAACCCTAACGACCGCGACCTGGCTACCCCAGACCGAGCCGCTGAACACTGGCGACATTGTTTCTAATGTGTTCCTTTCAATAATGTCGATGAGGCGACGCCCGCACAGCCCCCCCCCCCCACAGCCCCGCCACGCGCCCACTCGTGGTACAACACATACATCGTGAGGTATTCCGCTGTTTTAGAGAATTAAATCGCGCTTTCGCTCGGAATGAGAGTTATTTGGGTGACTCACTCGCGATGTTACATAAATTGCTGCGTACAGACTTCCGTTCAAAGGCTACATAACATAGCATCCCAGAGTGGTATGAAATCATGATATACATCGGTCTGTTTAATAGTAGATCAAATTTAAAGTTGTACACAACAGTTTCAGCTGAAAATGTTTTGTTGTGGAAGTGCACTGTATCATTACAAACTCCTTTACATTATGAGCGGTAGTTGAGAAGTACTGTGCAAGTGAATTCTAAGTGAGAAACCCGATTCCGAGTATGTGTGTGTGTGTGGGTTCTGTGTGAGTGAGTTGTGGATTCTTCGTCGGTAGCAGATGGCAAACCACCGGCTGTGACGATGAAGGAGCGGTGGGTCCATCACGCAATGCTTTGATATAGCCGGCAGAGCTTACAGTGAGTGTCGATTAAGTGACTGTTTGCAGTAGTCCCACCCGCGGCGCTCGGCTCTCGGTGATGTATTGGACGGCTTGTACAACAAACTAAGTGCATCGCGAGCTTGGATTTCCTGCTCGATAAAGTAGACGCAAGGGCAAAAATCTAAAAGATAATATGCTCAGTGTATCCTAGCGCTAAGGACCCAGCAGTTTGGTTTCCCCGGGGCAGTTATCGGTAGTTGTTTATTTTATTTTAGATCAGCTCTAAATAACAAGCGTTTTCGTCGGAAAAAGGTCGATCATAAATATTGTGAATTCATGGAAGGAGTTACATCATAGGTCGGGGCTAATAGTCCACAGTGGAACAGTAAATATTAGTGCAGCAGTGCAACTATTATCAAGTGTATCTACTGGGAGTTATTAATACTTGTCCCCTGCGTACCGTGGCAGCCTGTGGCTATGGGGCAGGATAGTCCAGAGAGATCTTTGTTGTATCGCACATGAGCGTTGTAAGCTTGTATGTTATATTATAGTTGAGCTGTTGAGTGGCGAATAAAGACATGAAACTAAATGAATGAATACTGATGCCAATAATTATTTTGCTATCAATTACGTATGTTAAGTCATCATCATCATCATCAGCCCCGCCTTTTCCCAACTCCATATGTTGTGTTCGACTTCTAGTCTAACCTGATGCAGCTGAATACCATAGGTACATACCTTTTTCACTATTTTTCATAAAGCTAGCGAAAACATTTACCTATCTTTCTTAATACCGTCATCCGAATCGCCAATTTATTTGTTAAATAATATCAACAAACAAGAATTCAACGCCTTTCTCACATAATATTGTTTCATTCGTAGAAAAAGTAAATGACGGAAAATAACCCGACATTATTTACCTGTGGATATTTTGTGATGTTTATTTGTTTCATTGTTCGCGCCTAAAATAACCTTAGTACTGTGGGAGATCCTGGGCTTGTCGTAAAAAATAATAATCGACGAGAACAGGCGGACATTTGGAACCTAAGCCAAGCTTTTCAGTTTACATAACACCGAGAAATGTGAAGCAGTTAAACAAATCGTACAAATACTTTCTTACAAACTGTTAGCTAGTAACTGTTTTAAAAACAAGAATATTTCCGTTATTGTTACTTGAAATACAACTGAAAATATTAAATGCATTTCGTTTAAAGATATAAAAGATGGAATCTCCATTTATCGTAGTGTAATAGCTGACAGTGCGGCTCATCCCGCCATCCCGCCATCCGTAGAATGTGCGACGCGCACTCTACGTAAATTCTGTGCTGTCTGTGTAAATCCGCGACAGGCGCGTGCGACTGCGACAGGCGCGACGTGTTGCCCCCCCCCCACCGCACCGCCGCGCGTCTCTATCGCCCTCCGCTTTAAGCCGCTTTGCACTACCCATTTTCCGCATCACAATATTTCGCACATTTCACCCCCGAGGAAATTTTTATTTACATATACACGTCTTAGATTTTACATCTCGCGGAAATCCGAGAATCCTCTTCTTAAATAACTCTTAACATGTACGTTGTTGTAATACTATGGAGCAAAGTCGCACATTGGTCTACAATATGCAAAGAGAGTTGATCGGAGAGCTTTTAAATAAAATCTTTAAAGCAGTACCCTGCTTACCTTCACAAAATAAATGTAAATGAACGTGGACGTTAATGCTGGTTTACGTCGTATTGAAACTAGCAACAAATACAATTATCGTAGACAAATGAAGACATTCGTTAGTTAGAGTTAGGCAGTAAACAAACTTCAAGAGTTAGCGGCTGTGTACCGTATTGTGAAATTAATTCTGTAAACTAATACACTAGGCGCTCTCTGGTAATTTTTCCCGGGAGTCTGAAGTATTCGCATAAATTACCCAAAGTTTCGCGACTAAATAAATACTTGGAGTTCTGTAAATGCTTGTGTTATTAACATGACTTATAGATATTGTTATATTGTGTCGGTATTACTTGCTCAACACTGTGGTACGTTAATAAATAAAACAGATGGTTCATATATGACTGCCAGGTACACCTGTGCTGGTTCCCTTTGCTTGAAGTTTCGCGAAATGTCGGCACATTGTGTAACCTCTGTGTGTCGATGGCGGACCGTCATCGTCAGTCCCGCGGGACCACCCATGCAAATCCCATGTAAGCCACACTTGTGTGGGGACTTTGCGAGGATTTGTGTTATCGGGAACAAATATCATGACTACGTGATTTTTGTTTTGACGAGTGTGTAATTCTGGCTGTAATTCAATGCTTTTTCTCGAAGAACACCTCTCCTTCTACTTGCACACCTTTGCAAAGTATTGAACAACGTTTGACCAAAATTATGATGGTGATTAGAACCCATAGTCACAGATCATATCTAGTGCAGTTTCCCATCTGGAAGCTGTAAAGCTGAGTACCATTCTAAAATGTTATACTCTCTACATTCAATTATTTTCAGTATATTCAAACTATTAAAATAATAGTGATACCTAATTAAGGCGCTTCATGAGAACCGCGATTGTTTCCAACTGCATTTGGACACCACCTGTTCCTGACACTAAGCGCACAGATTACTTCACAACCTCGCTCAGGTCAGCTCCGCTCCGCTCAGGCTGCTCTTACATTGTGATTAAGAGTTGGATTTATTGCCGGAATTATGTCCCGGATCGAGTCACTCACAGGTGTACCCGCGATAACAGATACTTTGGACACGTTCATGAGCCTCCTTATCTTAAGTCTAGACGTTTTTATGACGAGAACAAGTTCTGATTTGCATTCGGTAGGCCTCCTTTAGAATTTCTTCAGAATATTGTGTTTGAGCCCGGATTGGTCTAGCTAGCGTAAATAAGTGGATAAACGACTTTTTCAGAGTCAACAATGTTCAGATTGATTATCCCAATTCAAATCTTAAGCTAGGCAAAGAAAAAAACATTTCTGTAAAAGTAGACCTTTCAAATCGTCATATAAACTACATCGTACCGAGAGTATAATATCAACCGTATCATATCGTATACGTGTGGGGCGCGTGTGAGCCGGTGCGGCACATGTGTGAGCCAGTGTGGCCGCATGGCCGATATTCGGCATCTGTTTACACCCATATTTACGAGGCGCGTCGTAAAGCCGAGCCCAATTCACAGCCAAATCTTTATTCAAAGTGTACATAAAATCGCAACAAAAATACGATCTTTGTTTTATGTGTCGTATCGCGACTATTACATTATAATGTGTGTTCATGTTCCGCTGTATTGGACCTGCAACCTGCAGGGAATGACCGCGGTAGTGGGAATGGGCCTTTATGTACTATAAATTGAATCCACACATGAATAGGGGGCTCCTTATTACTTACTATGTACTTGTAACAACTTGTAAACTACATGAATACAATAAATGATGACTATGACTACTTCCATCACCCGAATTTCAAACAGTTTATATTGGGACAGTTTTAAGACTGGGGATAATCTGTGTCACTTGTTGCGACATAACACTGACGCTGACGCTTCGTAGTTATGCTTGCCTACGTTGTCTACTGTTGAGTTTGCGCACTGCTTCATTTGAACTCTCGGTAGTGAGCGGGCCGTTGAAAATCCAACAGTGCGCTTGTATTGGGGCATCACTGCTAGGTGTCGGTCACCTTGTGTTAGTGAAAACTGGCATACAACAATAATCTGTGATTCTCAGTAGTCTGTATTGTATCGTGTTAGATACAAATGCAACGGCTTAAAGCTTCCAGCGATACATAGAACTAAGGCCGACGATTAGACCTTTGCTTTTTCGAGAATATCGCTTTTGGTATATCAAAATCAAAATCAAAGCATTTATTTTAAGTAGGCCAGCTACAGGCACTTTTGAATTGTCGAAACAAAGGCAACAATGAAATATAGCTACAGTCCCAGTCACAGGGCACAAAAACTGTGAGAGAACTGTAGTTGCCCATTCCCTAACGTAGATCTCTATGGAGAAGAACGGGCAAGAAACTCCATGGACACTCTTTTAAATCAGAATACTTTTACAAAACCTTGGTTATATCATTCATGTTGAGATGGTACATTATGTGAGAACGATGTAGCAAGATGTGTACGTTAGAAGTGTCCATAGTAAAAACTATTTAAAAATAAAATAATTAATTCAAATGAGCCGTGGCAACCAAGAGATGACCAGTCACACCTGACAGCGCACGTTCACGAACATGACGCATGTATCAGCACCATTCAACTCCATCATTTTGAAGGGAACTAAATGTTCCGACGTGCCACCATCAGCGAGACAATTGAGTGAGCATGACATATTAATAACCGCCAGGGCACGCAGGGTATAGTTTCAAAAGTAATATGTCGTAATTTACGCAATCAAATACTTTGGAGAGGTCACAAAATATTCCTACGGCGTCTTGGGACTCTTCTCACGCAGTAAATATGTGCTTTAATACGGTTACACCGGCGTCGGTTGTACAACGTCCCTTGGTGAAACCATACTGTTGATCGTGTAAGATTCTATTGCTGTTAAAATGATTGAGCATATGATTTAGCATTACCTTTTCAAACACCTTGTTAAAAACGGGCAGCATAGATACAGGTCTATAATTATTTGTATCTATACTATCTCCGGATTTGAACAGACAGAGGTATGACTTTACTGTATTTCATTAATTCAGGGAAAACTCCTTGGTCTACACACAAATTAAAAATTAAAGCTAATTATGCTGTTATAGAGTTAAAGTGACGTTTGTGTGGTGATTAGAAATAAGAGTAAACAATACTTCCCCTGAATTATCCGTATAAATCCGTAGTTAGAACGTCAGCTGTTATTTTGGTTACCGGTGTCATTGTATAACCGAAAACTTTATTAATTATCAGGATAACAATATTCCTGAGTATTTACGCATTTATGATACGTTTACAAATAATTACGCCTTAATATAACTTTTTACTACTTATTTACTAATTAAATTAAATTATTAAAATACGGAACACAAATTTTACATGTCACTCGGGCAGTCAGTTAAATCAGGGAAAACTCCTTGGTCTACACACAAATTAAAAATTAAAGCTAATTATGGCGCTATAGTCTCAACTATGGATGTACAAACTTTGATAGATATTCCCCAAAGATCTTCGGTCAGTTTGACTTTTATTTGCCGGAAAGATTTAATAACTACCGTAGGTGTGTTTAAATTTAAATTCAGCCGGGCAGCCAGACACATTCGCCTTTAATAAACCAATTGAGACTTCAAGAGAGGACATAAGAGCCTCCGTAGGTTTTGACTGTATATCGGTAAAGAAATTTACAAATTCATGAGCTACTTCCTGATTAGAGCTTTTAGGACCACATGCTGTATCTAATGTGTAGCTAGTGTTACGTATTTTCTTCCTGTTAGTCTCGTTATTTATGACTTTCCAAACTGTCTTAATTCTGTTTTCTGCTGTTTTAATCTTGTTGCTAATGTGCAGGGCTTTGGCAACCTTGCATGTATTTCTAAAAATTTTTGAATACTTAGCAACATACTTGTTAAAAGTTTCAGTGTTTATATAAGGCTTAAGGCCATAAAGCTCAAATAGCCTTTCCCTACTTTTTCTGATACCTCTAGTTGCCCAATCACTAAATATAAATTTAGGGCAAATAGATTTTGTCTTCTTTTCAAAAGTTTTGTTGAACTCAGTGCTGAACTATTGAAAAGAAATTATCATGCAATTGATTTATATTAATATCGTCCATATGATGGCTCATAACACTGGATCATCGAAACACTCGACACTTGCTAGAAAATACGTGGATTATCTAACTGTCCATCAGGCCAGTATCCTCAACTGTTACTGATATAAACCTTATGCATCATCTGCTTAGCCTTTTCCCAACTATGTTTGTTGGACTCGGCTGCCA
Source organism: Noctua fimbriata (assembly GCA_905163415.1). Lineage (NCBI taxonomy): Eukaryota > Metazoa > Arthropoda > Insecta > Lepidoptera > Noctuidae > Noctua > Noctua fimbriata. Next base: position 19,785,990 of record LR990927.1, on the reverse strand, counting down.
GTCTAACCGGAAGCAGCTGAGTACCAATAAAACACTGGCATTCAGCATAGGGCGACTGCCTATGTGACGTCTACAACCCAGTTAGTACGGAGTAAGGCGAACCTTGCAGCTGTTATTATTTAGCCACGAGCCCCTATCAGTCTCAGATATAAACCTTATTATTATGTATTTTAATTTTATTTCTTTGGAGTAAATAGTGTTGACTTTCTCACCTATGAGGTGAGATTCGAAAGACGTGGCATGTGTTCCTGCCAACCTGGCATCGCAACCGCGTGTATAACATCCTTAATGTGCCTATTAGCGATAACTTACCATATAACGAGCACCTGTGCCAGTGTGCGCTAATAAAGAATCGTTTTAATTCCATTACCGCTTCAGTTTGATTTAGTTGGTCGCGCGCGCGATCACGCGCCTCGAGTTACTGAATACTTAGCGATCATACATGTCGCGGCTCTAATGCGTGCCTAGATTCGTTTCGGGGGCAATGTTATACGGTGGTGACATATACTCAGAAACAATTGTATTGCACCAACACAAAGTAACATGGGACATGGGCAGGGAGACGATGATGACGAATTGATGACTTATGTCCGGTTTCTTAGGTCCTCAGATAAATTCTTAATAGTTATTCGTTCAACAAAGTTCCCTGATCCAGAAACAAGACATCGAACCAACAATCACTATAGAACAGATAAACCCCGGTTCAAAACTTCGGAAACCAGGTTCAGTCAGTTTCCAAGATTATTTGAAGTGGTTATTTGAAGGAGATTTATCTTTATATCAGAAAGTAATGTTGTCTGATATGTTAGTCATGAGAACGGTGTCAATGGCGTGTGTTCCGCGACATCTCATTGATAAAACAATACCAGCGGTGCAGGTGTGACCTGCTCCTCTAACGTATTCGACGAGATCAGGGCAACGTGTAATATTGAGATTGATTCCATTTCACGTATTACTGAGCCACCGCCGCGCCGGTGAATATGATCAGATTGAGAAGAAGACTGAACTAAATTGGTTAGAGACCCATCTTCTTGTGAAATACTTATGCTAACGCTAGGCGACACCTAAATGGATGCGTAAATCAAAAGCTCACTGTTGCATTCTCAACGCTCCGATCAGTGCGGAGTCGGAGAGTTTAGAATAACAATCACTCGCAGACATTCATTTTGGTTTTCCTCTATCAAAAGCACTATCCAACATAATTATTATCTACTAGCTGTTGTTCGTTCGCGTGGAAATTTTGGTGTGCATGTGTGAGACTGCCTCGTTGGTCGAGAGGTCGCCAGCGCGACGTCTGTAGTGAATAAGTAAATATCAGAAAACATCATACTGTTATAACCTCATCTAACCCAAATGATTCACCAAGAATAGAAGGCATCTGGCGCTCGGCGGCCGCTGCCGCGGCACATATGAACGGATGAATCGACATCTCTCGGTCGTCTCAATCGTTTCTAAATTATAATTTAGAAACGATTTTAAACGTTATTATAGATTTTTAATATTATACTAACTAAATATTATACTAACTGAATATTAGTTCAAATGTGCATTTTATTAGGTAAACTGAAATTATATCAATAATTCATTATATTATTTCATCGTTATACTAAAAAATAAAATATATTAAATGAAATTAGGTCATGTGATCGTTAGAACTTTTGTTATTATGTCCAATGGTAAAACCCGTAGGATGTCGTGAGATTTGGCTTGACCCCTTCATCCCCCTCTTTATCAAAATGGACGCCCCCTTAGGTGACTCCGCTCTTCCACTTATCATTAAACAATTTAAATGCAATTGAAAAAATACTATAAATAATAGTGTTATTGAGTTATTCCATCAGGAATTTCTCAGTAGTAGCCACGGAATCTAGATTTGTGCCCGGTTGATGGCAATAGGCTCGCCCCCGATTGCATGGGACTTCACCATAACTGGCGAAACGTTTGTGTACGATTAGGTACGCGTCTGCCCAACCCTTCGAGGATTTAAGGCGTGATGTTATGTTATGTGTGAGAACTAACTGCCAGATCAAAAGGTGATAATGTACTGATGACTACAAAAGGCATCCTTTTGGGTGCTGTAATTCTGGGCGGCAGAGGTCCGAAACAAAATTAAATGGCGTTGAGACTACGATATTGCTTTAAAAATCGGTTTATTTTGGCGCTATACAACTTTTTTTCAAAGGGAACCTTGTGGGTGGCGTTTTTTATTCTAATACCGTTCTGTATACAACATTAAATGACTTTATGCTAGAGCCCTTAGACCTCCGTAATCCGGCCCTGTCGCAAAATTCGTAACAAACATCTACTATCTATTACCTACCTCCCTGCCAAATTTCAAGTTTGTAGCTCAAAAAATGAAGGACTTTCATACAAACTTGCGAGAGCCCTTAGACCTCCTTAATACGGCCCTGTCGCAAAATCCGTTCTTAGCGGACGTCTACTAACTATAAACTACCTCCCTGCCAGATTTCATCTTTATACGTCCAGCGGTTTTCGATATTTCGTGATTATAGATGAGTGAGTGAGTGAGTGACCTTTAGGTTTTATATATTTAGATTCTGGGTACCAAGCATCGTATTGTTATATTCCTGGTAGTGAATGATCTATAGGCGGCGACAGCCGGAGGAATTGCAGTGGCAGTTCTGAAACAGACTGTGAAGTATTAATTGTGACCACCTGGTTGTTTTCTGGTGATTACTCACGGGCTGTTATAAAACAATCGCAACATTAGGCACGCATTGTTATAGTACGGTTCAGATAGAATGTAGAAGCTGAAATGCGCCGATATCGCCAGCGAAAGACGACGAAATATGATCAGAAGGATCAATCCATTCAATGTTCGTAACTTGCAGACCATAATTATTCATATTGAACTTACTGAGACAAACCATTTTCAATGTTGTTTCTAAAAGTGTTACTACTGTCTTCTTGGTTCTTTTGTATTCCTCTTCTTAGCGTGTCGATGTCAATCTAAATTGTGTCAACCCAGAACTGAGCTACTAGTTTGGCACTTTCGGAGAAAAAATCTCTATAGAAAATCTCTATACCATTCTCGTTTGAGCACTTGGTGGATAGTATGCTTACGCCGGGGGCAGCAAACATTGCGTTACCGTATTTCGGCTTTTGTATTTGTCAGACAGAATCTTTCCAGTATACCTACTTATGACGATCTTGGAGTACCGACTGGCAGTCACCAATTGAGTAGAAAGAACTAGCTTTCATGACCTGTATGTTGTTTTTTTTTTGTTGGTAGAGAAACGCTGAGGACTTTAAGATCTACAGACTACTGATACGTTTAGTATGGCTCGTTGACAGCTTTGGTCCTTCTGAGACTGTTTACACAGTGTTCGGAGGCAGCGTATAATTCGGCGCGCGGCGCAGACGCCGGTCGGACCGGTCCTCCTCCCGCTCCCCCCCGCCGCGGTGCCACCTCGCTGCCCCCTCCCCCCACTGGTCTCCTGCCCCGTACCGCGACCAGTTCTGCGAGGCTAGTGGCACTCGCAAAAACTGCCACAGTCCCGCCGCAAGCCTTCGTCCTATTTGTTTTGGTAATGTCAGAGAATCGCGGTCAGTAGAAAAACGTGAGTGTCGTGGAATGTCAGCGGTGTCGGTGCAGTGGTGTCACGAGTGTCCAGTGTCGGAGATGTAGTGTCGGCGGGAGATGTCGCGTGCAACAACATGCTCGCCGTCCGCCATGCGAAGGTACTCCTACTCCTACATGTCATACTGTCACGACGACCCCTAAGGGGGCATCCACTAGTATACTTCAATTAGTGTAAGCTTTAAAGCTGTTGAAGAGCAGATCACTTTAATTTTTGTTAAAAAAAACCGGTTTTTTACATTTTTGGTGGGAAGTGATCAGTTAAGTAAGTTATTCTAAATTGTGAGTTAGACGTAGGCGTAGAGGCAGACCACTTTTGCATTAATCATAACACGATCATTGATCCTAATAATATCTAATCGTTACCAATTTCAATATCTTGAGCACGATAAGTTCGTCATGCATGTCAGTTTATAGGCGCGACGTTAGATTGTACTTAACGTAAGAACGCTAAAAGCTCCGGCTCACTGCCACCCTGGAGACCATCACTTGCTAGGAATATGGCTCACTTACTTACAATAATCTGCACAGATTATACCACGGAGTAGTGAATTCCACATCCTTACACAAAAGAGGAACATCTCACAGTGTGCGTGTCCCGAGGGGATGTTAGAAGCGCGTAACACAATGTTTATAGCCAATGTCTCCCGAAGCGGCGGCTCTAGTTTCGACAAATAAAGTGAAGCAAGAGGTAGTATTGCTGTTGATGATCTGCAACCATCCGTGGGACATTAGGGGCAGCTGCGGCTAAATGACGCGGCACTAACAAAGGAACCTTGCCATAACCGAGCAATGGCGCGGAAACTCCGCAACTCCTCTAGAACGCCATGCAGATGACCTACTCATCGATTGCGAAGTGATTTATAATCAACGCAGAATTGTGCAGAAAACTTTGTACTATCTGATGTAACTAATGAACAAATGCATAACATCTTTTTTGCGATTTGATCACCATTATTAATGTTCTAACTCTGTCGGCTCCGTCTAGAAGAGTGGGACTCTTGTAATTGCACACGATTCTTTTCGGAGTTTAAATTACTTTTCCTAAAAAATATTTCCCGTTAAGTTTAGGCTACTTATGAGCTTTGAGCACCCGACACTGACAGCCTAATGTGCTCTCCGAAGCACGAGGTCTCGGGGCGCATCATATGACGTGCTGAACGTTGTTGGCTATTTATTTATGTTCCGTTTACACACAATATCAGACCTTACAGAAATCCCCATCAAAAAGGGCGCGGTAAAGATGGAATGCGCGTCAAAATATCTAATTTCGTCTTACTACTGAACTCGATTGTATGTACAAAGTTAAACGAATTTTGCTGTAGTTATATAATCAGTACACGAAAGGTTGCTGCACTAAATAGAGTGGATCTTCTGTTATTTTCTGTAGAATGTATTTGTGTTGCACATTGTGCTGATCTGTCGAGTGCTAACATTTTACGACACGATGTGCGAAAACAATGGGATGCAACGGTAGAACTATTTTATGGTTAAGGATGCAATATCTAACACGAAACATGATTTGTTTCATAATTATCTTCATCAAACGTTGTGTGTATACGTTAACTGCGTCTGCGTTCTGCAAGCATCACCGCTCACCAGAGTAATTCTGTGCTGGTGAGCGGTGATGCTTGCAGAACGCACACAGCACGAACAGCTTAGATAAATTGACCTGCATCACCCATTTCAATCTCAAGCCTACAAGTTTTATACCTACTGCTAACTCATGAAATGAAATTCAGAACCCTAAAAAAACCAGTGAGTCGAAAGTCTGACAACCATTCTTAACAAGGGGTATCGTATTACCCAGTACTAACTGGGTTGTGGAGGTCAGATATCCAGTCGCTCCACCTAAAATACTGGTATTCAGCTGTATCTAGTAAGACTAGAAGCCGATCCCAGCATTGTTGGGAAAAGGCTAGGCACACGATGATCTACTTAATTTATCCCCACTCAATTAGTGCTTGCACCGAAAAAAGAACAGGAACTACACCATATTTTCCTTCTCATAAATTAGGTCAGGTGGACTATTCATATTTCGGCTTTAATTTTCGGGTACTTTTTCCATGACCGTCCGTCGATATGAAAGCTAGAGTTTTTGTTCGTTTGCGCGCTATGGCGCTATGTAATAGTCATCAGCGGTGTAAACAAACGGAAGAAGTCGGGCTGTCGCCGGCGAGAGGCGACACAAAAACTTGCATAACTTATAGCGTCGGACACCGGACATTAAAGAATTGGATATGGAATTTCGCTTTTGTGTGCATATAAAGTCGAGATCAAAGTAGATGGATGAAAAACGTTTGCATGTAGCAGAGATGTTGAAATGGATTTGTGGAGTGACAAGAACGGATAAAGTAATAAATGAGTATATTAGAGGAAGTTTAAAAGTGGTGCCTGTTACAGAAAAATTTAAAGGGTGTCCTGGCTTGGTATGAACATGTGATGAAGATGGATCCAACACATGTCACTGAAAGAGTCATGGATATGAATGTTGGTGGATAGAGAGGGAGAGCAAGGCCGAAGAAAAGATGGATGGATTGTGTGAGGAATGATATGGAAGAGAAAAGAGTAAATGATGAATGATGTGACGTCTGACAGGGGAGAATGGGTGAAGATATCGTGTTGCGCCGACCTCGAGTAGAATGGGACAAGGGCAGCAAGATGATGTGTGCATATAAAGTTGATTGGAATTAAAAGAAAACAAACCTTCTTGAATTCTAAAATAAACTAAGTATAAAATAATTATTTTTATAGAATCCTACCGTCATATGTTACCAACCCAAACATGTAGTGGATTCTAATTAATTTTTGTCTCATAAATATATCCTGAGGGATACTCATTCATTATTATCAGAAAGCCTATAATTACCAATCACCAAAATGTACCAGCAATGTCATGTCCCGGGGCCAGGAAATAGCCATAAAGCCCCCTGAACACGAACACGACTTTCTTCTATAATTCTTGATAATGATACATATAAAATCTCAAAGCAAACAAAAGGAATTTGTAACAGTGTTCTTTCGCTATTCATATTATTCTAGTCAGCGAAACTAGAATGGTACGTAATTTAAAGTCGTAGCAAACCTAAACAAGCTGAAGTTGAGTTTATGTCATGTTCTGATACAGGCTCAGAGGCTGATGTTTGTTTAGGACAAGTACTGATTTCACGTGATTTATGTAGTCTGCTGATACAGAACGACTACGATTTAGAAGAGGGTGTGTGTGTTCTGAATGAGGCTCGCTGGCGTTAATATTTAATTATAATAATATCACGCCTGTCATACTGCCGAGCTTACGTTGCAAAGATATTCAACATCATAGTTTTACGTATATACTCATATTTAAATACTTAGCGCATACATATTATTTACTTAAAAACCGAAATCAAGGAATCAATATAATATTGTATATTGTGCGTTCTCGTGCACCGTTACGATTCTGATTTCAAGTAGCACTTTTCACAATATGCGAGTCAAGAGAGCAAACCGATTTCCGACCCTTTTGGAGGACCTTCTTCAACCCCTCAGAGCATTGTTAGCCACATGTGTCCGAGTCGAGCACAGCACTGCTGTACTCGCGCGAGGACGAGGAGTCATTAACCAGTGCTGACAGGACAAAGCGCATAAATACGGCGGGGGCGAGTGGACGAGCGAGTCGGGTGAACGAACTGAACGCAGCACAAACGCTCATTTGTACCTGCACTTTAACAATTATTTTTGCATACGTGTGAAAGTGCGGGCTAGCTCTTTGTTTTAGTCTCTCTAGCTAAATTATATTTTCGTGTAAGGGTGGTGGGATACTGCTATTTTTTGTATAACAATAAAATTGACAAATTGTGTAACAAGTTGTTGAATTTATTAAAATTCAACAACTTGTTGTTATAGCTTTTGTAGTGTAGGGCAAATTGCAAGAAGGTCAATGTAATCAGAATACCGTCTTCATTTGAACTTTATTTATGTCTTGTAATAATAACATTTATATCAAATCACATCTGAGACCCAAACTTTTCAAGGTTAACATTTTTAAAGATTTATGTTAAAAATCAAATGCTTTATCATTATCTACAAATAGCGTCACACACACCGGCTTTACGCAGCCAAATTCTATTTCTATTATTCGAGTTCAACAACCTCAAACTCGTTTCGATCTCCAAATTATTCGCAACTAAACAGAATGTAATTCCATCATTACTTCCACCCCAGGTCGTTGCGAACTTGGAAGTGATTACGGCTGAATATTGTCCTATTCCGATCACAATGCGAGCATTATCGTCTGTGTGCCGACTGCCGACACGCGCGTGCCTCGTGCGAACAAAAAGTGTTAACTGCTGTTTATAAGTACCTAGATGATGTCATACAACAGGAAAGTTATAGAAGGTTTACTACAAAATGATTTGATCGGTAATCGTTTGCCAACCAATGGCTTTATTGGATGTCAGCAGATTGACATTTATTTATTTATTTATTTACCACCAATTTTAACATCATTACAGACTCGTCCAATACGATGCTATAAGATATACCATATAAATAAAAACATAGACATGATTGTGAGATACGAGGTTCATGGTATCTCTTTATTTGTTCATCATCATTCTCCTACCTTGATCACAATTATTTGGGGTCGGCGTAGCATTTCTTCTTCCATACTTCCCATTTAATCGCCGTCTCAGCAGCTCACACACAACTCTTGAATTGATCCGCACAAAAGAAGCTCTTATTCGGTGTAAAATATAAAATATCAAGGCTTGGTCACTGATACTAGACAGCCGAATATCCATAGCACTATTTGATAGTAACAGCTACGAGATTCGCTCGTAAGAGGGCTACAATTATTTGCCACTACAACCTTCTTGTTGGTAGGCCTTGCATGCTATAGGGAAATGGGAAAACTGCAGTTCCAAACTAGACGCACTCTTTGTTTAGTTTAACTTGTGATGACGGAAGAATATTTTCAAGTAGTGTTCGGATAGGATCGTCTAAATATCTTGCTTGGTGTCCATGATTTGTGTGTTTGAACCGAGCGAGTTAATACATGTTATTATAACACCCAATGATTTCGTGCAAAAACTTTGAGGAGCTAGAGGTATTGAAATCAGTCTTATGTTATTAGAGTAATTGATGTTATTAACCCATTAAAGGTGATTATGTATTGTGTGTGAGCAGACTGTTTCGCGTGAGGTTCTAGGTTCGGTTATGGGGTCGATCAGTATTTAGGGTTTTCTGTTGAGAAAATATTCTGCAACAATTTGGTGGTTTCGTGAACCTTGCCTTATGGTGCACTATGTCGCTGACTATTAAGGCTGGTCACAGGATCACCCGTATACTTTATCAAAGTTTACTGGTACACTTGAAAATATCCTATGCTGAATATGGAAATACGCATTATTTGCATAGAATGCAAGCAATTGTTGTTGTGTTCTAAATTGTTTGATTGACTTGTTCCCAAGAAACTATGGCGCAGTAGCGAAGTTACATGCAGCAGTACTTTTAAAATAATTAATTAAATAAACTGTCATGGTGACTAATATTATCATTAACACTAGATACGGGATATTTAGCATGTTTACTGTCTGTTTCTTTGTGTTTATTTTTCTGTTCACAAACACCCATCCGCAATAACTTCAGTTTATCCGTGATCATGGTGCTTGCAACAGCGCTGAAATATCGGGAACTCAAAACAAACAGTAAACATGCTAAATATCCCGTTTCTAGTGTTAATGATAACAGTATTTTTGGCGAATATATGAGTAAAAATGTGTATTTATTTGTTTTTTTTTTTAAACTTTACCTGTCACTAGGAATTTCTCCTGTATCGTGGGTGCGTTTACAAATATTTAAAATCACATACACAAACAGCCAGGCCTGGAACAACAACCTGTAGATCATACAAATATTTGTTCCGTGCGGGGATCGAACCCGCGACACGCAGCGCAGCAGCCGATCGCTCAGCCACTGCGCCAACCGTGCCGTGTTTAATAATGTACCGACAGTATTACTTATAACTAAGGTCTTTCAGAATAACTTCATCCCAAAGTTGTATTATTAGGAGTTGCCGAGTTAACTCGCCATATCGGAGAGTTTTACTTTCGTAGCGAGACGTAACCTGTATCTATAGTATTATTGCGACGATAATGATGTTGAAACTCGTTAAGGGCGCACTTGAACTCGACCTTACCTCCTACTAACTGAATAAACAGAAAATCACTCTTGTAACATACGGAATAGAGTCAGTAATTTCTACAGAAAGATCAGTCTGAAAATTGCGAATGGAATGAGCGATAAATACTGTAAATAATATTATTTATCTACTTATTATCAAAGCGTATGCGAAGCAAACGGGACAGTTTCTAATTCAGATACTAAATTATTATTTATTTTCTGTGATATGTTTACAGCACAAAAAATATTTGGGCCTTAAAAATAAATTTTAAATTTAGTTACTTATTTAGCCATAGTTACACTGGACACATACATACATACATATTTATTAATATAAGACATTTGGAAGTACTCTTATCGATAGGTACTTCCAAAGTCAATTAAGATACATAATTTATGAGATGAATCTTTCAGTATGTGGCCGACTTAAGCCTCTCTGTCATCTTTTTCTGTAATAAGATTTGGATGCGGATATTTGTTTCTAGATACATTTACTTCGGAGAAAATTAAACAATAAATTAATACACGGTTAGTCGAAAAATACGAAAAGTATGAACCCACATTAATTACGACAGCAAGAAGTGTCCTTAAAACCCGCCGATTTCTTGGAAACTACACACACATATTGAACTTCTTTGAAACCAGATTTCAAGTACCAACAAAATGTACCAACCAATATGTTGATACTGTGATACTCGGTGACGCGTGCCGAATGCCGGTGAAACAACACAGAATGTAGGCATGGGGAGGGAGAGGTTTTTATTATAATTTGATATGTTTGCTCTATTACGTTAGTAGGAGACAGGATTCTATTCTCGACATATTCAGCTTAATGGGGCAGAATGTTCGCGGGCCGGGCCACAGCCGGGAGGGGTGCGGTAGAAGAGGGAGAGATGCTTCTGATCATTACATAGCTCATTAGGTTCATTTATAGTCATTTATCTACCATGCACGCATCGATTAAGTGAGACACGGAGACTATGTGCACCAGCACATAGTCTCCGTGTCCATTTAACCATTTCTTGTTCCATTTAACCATTTCTTATATTATAAATACTGCCATCAATCGTACTATTCTCCTTTAAACAGCTGAGCATTTACGCCTGATAAGCTTAAAAGTCACAGATATACTAAAAGCATTGCAAGCGATATTCTCGCGATTCAATTAATCGCGTTAATGTAGCCGAGCGAGTCTTTGTGCGCGTAATCTACGTCGCAATGAATTCGGTCAATTTGATCCTATCAACAGGTTATAAAGGGTGTTCGTCTATCGTGACGTCACGGCAGTGCCGGCACCTCATTGGTCGCACCGTGCTGACTGGAGTCGTAGTGTTTTATGAGATACTTTTCTAGCAGTAGGGGATTTTAATCAATGTCCTGAAAGAACGGGTTTGATATTTTATAGCAGCAGTCCACTCTGGAAATAACCGTAAAACAAAAGCGTGTGTGTCCCCTGCTGTTAGCTGTTAGCTGTTAGCTGTTCGATTGGTGAAGCCGTATAATATAAAAGGAAATGCACTTCCCTCATTAAAACATGGATGATTATGTTTAGAGATTTCACAATTTATTTTTATTTAATAAAGTTCATCCTGAGTGTGATCGGTATTCTCGTCTCGATGCGAGTTCGGTCGGCAGTCGGCGTGTTTGCAAGCTAGGCATTTAACTGTGCTGCCAGCGAGACGTATGGTGCGCGATAACTCTCGGAACAAGCGAGTCGGCATAAATCATAGAGTTCCCCGAGTACATGAGTACATGCGCACCGAGCGCGCCTGGAACACGAGATAAAGGAATTTCGGAGGGTTTGTGTAATCGTTCTTTCGTTTGCATTGAAAAAAGAAAGCTGCAAATGATTGGTGGCATTTAAGAGCTCGGTAAAGGGAAATCGACCAACAATGAATGGGAGGCCCCATTCATTCTTAATCTGAAGAATTTCCGAAATAACGACCGAGATGGCAACAGCCTTCATCCAAACTCGAAGGTGCCCACATGGCAAAAGTATAAGTTAGCTGTAGTTAGCTTATATCGCCTGATATTCTTATTTTATTTTATTTACACCACAATATCCCTCAAACATTGTCATAGGTAGGAGCTCCTTTAGTTGCAAGATTCACTCCATGCAGGAAAGCTTGAAATGTTCACAGTTTCACGCCTCCCGCGCGCTGGATTTCCATATAATCATAATATTTATAGTTGCATATCGCGTGTCGCGCCGCTTGCCGCTCGTAAACGCGCGCGTCATGCGTCGCTTTACTGCCGCGGCGCGATAGCAGTGCTGCGGTCGCACGTACGCGCGTTTACGACCCGCGGCTTATTACTACCTGCCGCGATGATATTGTTTCGACACAATCTCGATTGAGCCCTTCGTTATGTTGTGTGTTGTGTCGCAGATCGGGGAAACAAAGGGGGTACGTCGTATGTTCTCTTATTGTTGAGGGGTGGGTTATGTCCGACTTCGATATTGCACGGACACATTGGGCTAGCCACACTGCTACAAGGATATTTTGGCGCTTGAATGACATTGACAAAGAATCGCAAAAATTTCTGAAAATATTTTGTAAAATTGCATTGAAAAAAAAAACGCGGTGTTAGTTTCGATTTTATAGTTTTCAGTTTCGTATTCTCTTGTTTGTTTAGTTAGATGAGTGTTGAATTATATTTCAGCAGTCAATTTCTGAAACTAAGTTACATACAAACATAGTTAAGTCATTATAAATCATGAGCATAGAATTCTCGGCACCTCTCATCTAGTTGCTACCAGCCATCCTGCGCAGATCTTCGCTCTACCTGCTTGAGGTCGTCCCACCTTACGCTTCCCGGTTCGCGGTCTCCACTCAAGAACACGTCAACCCTAACGGTAATCGGTTCTACGGCTAATAATCTCGGTTCAGCTTTGTTCTGTGAGCTATGTCAACAGCTTTGGTTCTCTGAGGGATCACCTCATTCCGGATTCGATCTCTCAGAGAGGCTCCAAGCATAGAGAATAATGAAGTACTATAGTACCTAGGTACTGTATCTACTTATATTGTTACGGAGATATCTCCTTGGAATCACTTGTTCTTATATTATTAGAGACGCCTCCATCTCAGCACCTTCAGTGTTCTGTATCACTGTACATTGTATTTGTTCCACACAAGCGCGGCGTCACGTGGAGGCTGTAATTTTTCCAGACTGCCTCCAATATGATTATGTCACGCTCCAGATACATACAGAAGGACCAATACTCGGGGATGTCAAGTGAAAGTAAATGTTGGTCAAATACTTGTAATCGGTTGTTGTCACAATACTACAAATTACATTGTAGTATTCCTAGATATATGTAGTATCAGTTTTCAAAACATGAGAACCTCTTTTAGCGCTTTGCAGTAAACAAAAAGGTAGCTAAAAGATATTTACCCGTACCTTGACTTTTTTGCCTTTTTCAATCTTTTTTACTCTCTTTAAAGAATAGAATGTATGTAGTTGTAGTTGTTGAGGAGTGGTCCTTCTGTGCAAGCATGCGGTAGCAATGGCCTGGGGATTCCCTCTCGCCGCAAATTGGCCGCACACGCTCCGAACGTCCTTGACTCAACTTAACTTGATATTCTCGCCTCACAGAGGAAACCATTAACTTAGCTCCTCTTTATATACCTATCTCCACTTCTGGGAATTTGACCCAACTGCTCTGGGTATATAATTATATTAGTAAGCGACCGTTGAATATGAAATCGGTGTATTTGTCACATTTCTCTAGGAGTGCGTGGGCGACGGAATAAATCACAAATTTTTGCATTTTTTTGTATAATTTGCAAGTCAATATGGAATAATTTGTGAACGTAGCTCGTTTCGTTTTACATGACTTCTTTATTTCTACGTGATGAAGTGTTATTACTCCTTATGTTAGACTTAATGGCTATGTAAAACAACCATTCGCATAATTACAATATTATTATACGCCTACTTCTAAATAGCAACGTCCTAGCCCAATGCCACTGGCGTTAACGTCACCTGGCACGTGCCGCATATCTAACAGATATTTTCATTAGCAACAAGAAACATCCCAAGCCACGCCGAGCCCAACGACTTGCTTTTTTTGTTCCTTAAAACAACATCCTCATTCAATAGGATAAGGTATATTAATTACGAACACTTACTTGCACACAATTAAAAGCTGAAATAAAATAAGAAGCTAGGAAACTACGAAGAAAAGAGGAAATGTGTGACATGTGTCAGTTCTCATAGTGTGGGTCTGTTTGTGATGTATCTGAACACACGAGAAGTGAGTTCACGACTTGGCGCATGTTTACTCAAATTCGGGAAAGTCTTTGTACATACACACAATTTCACATGATGGATCTTTAGACAAGCAATATTGCATCGGAACATAACAACATTAAGCAAATAAATAATATTACCTTAATAATAAACGTGAGCAACTGCAAAAGTATATTTTTAACCGACTTCAAAAAGGAGGAGTTTATCAATTCGGTTGTTTATATATTTTTTATGTATGTTCGGGCATAATTCCGTCATATTTAGACGAATTTGCAAATTTTTTTTTTTGTTCGACAGGATTTATTCCAAAATGGTCCCATTTAAATTTCATACGCATAGATCTGGTGATGAGTTTCGGAGACAGACAACGGAATTCTTCAAAAAATGACAGCAAACTAACCGCGATTGCTATTATCGCATAAATATGCATTATTTACGCAATCACACAACATAACATCACGCCTGTACACTCGACAGGGTTACGCAGATGTATTCAGTATATCAGGGTACACTCACATTTTCTATCAAAGTTAGTAGTAGTGGCATATTTTTTCGCGACTGGAAGCTAGTTGTAGCACATAGTATTCAAGCTTGATTTTTACAAAAAAATATTTATTAACCGACTTCAAAAAAGGAGGAGAGGTTCTCAATTCGTCGGAATCTTTTCTTTTGTGTATGTTCACCGATTACTTGAAGACGCCTGAATCGATTTGGAAAATTATTTTTTTGTTTGAACATCGGAGATATGGAACGGGACTCTTCATTAATAGACAGCAAAACTGTCGTGATTGCTGCAATGGCTTGCATGTTTATTGTTAACACAACATCATAACATAACAGCACGCCTGTATGCTCTGAGGGGTTACGCAGATGTGTACAGTACACCCACATTTCGACAGTTAGGTATATTAAGTTCCATTTTATTGGGGTTAATAAGCCTATGACCATGAAATGTTTTGTTAACAATGTAAAATAAATGTATAGCAAATATACAGGGTGTAAACAGGCCCTTCACGAAGCCGTCCACCAAGCATACTGTACATCAAACTAAGTAACTTTACGCTAAAATTATTGCTGGGAAACGACTTTTTTTTTTGGGGTTTTAAATCACGTTTTACGGTAGGACTCGATGGAACGCACTCAAAGCATTGTGCTGATGGATAGATTGAATAATATGGGGGTCGTGGAGTTGTTTAAAGTAAAAATCTTACATTAAAACATGTATTTAAAAAAAAACTTTGGCCCCCAATATCTCCATAACTAGAAGGTTCCCAGGTATGGTCCAGAACAAAAAAATGATCGCTAAGACGGGGAGAACAAGTGCTTTTCGGCTTCGTTAAGGGTCTATTTACACCCTTTAAGTATAGGATATTACAACTAAAAATGTAAAAATAAAAAACTTTTTTGCAAAACATAAAACCGACTTCAAAAACACAAAAAAGTAAAAAATAACTTTAGCTTCAGAAGTCGGTGACAATAAAACTAAATCAAACCAACAAAAGTCACCGACTTCTGAAGCTAAAATTATTTTTCACTTTTTTGTGTTTTTAGTTAAACTCACCCGGATACAATTTGCGTGCTGCTCGCCCGGGGTGTCCCTGAAAATGCAAAACAATTTAGTTTATTACATTTTCCGGAAATTCCCCCTTAAAATAATCTGGTTAGTCCAGAACCACACCGTAAATCGATACGTTATGATCATAAAATATTTCATAACAAAAGAATGTGTCGTTTATCACAACCGACGGGTGCCACCGGTGCCTTCCGATCTTTTGTGTAATGCCCCGTTAACTTAACGAACGGTTAGCGGTTTCAAAACAACGTAACATCGCTAACACTATTCCAGCTTTAGAGAAGTAGGTAAATCAGTTTAAAAAACACACACTTTTATAACCACTTAATACCGGCTGCTTTCGTCCAATAAACAGCCAATTTATGACGAAACATTTCTTGGAAACATGTTCAACATCAAAGCTGTTCCAATAACTCTGATAAAGCGTCGCCCAATTAACTGGTAACAGTTACGTATTTAGTATTAGCACATTATCCAGAAGTAGGGTGTTTGACGACTTGTGAGTACGCACTGCTAACACACTACAAAGATATCGCTCCGCTACTACACTACTTGTACAGTAGAACCAGCACGCAGAGCTTTTAACTATTGAACTAAAGATGCTAAACGCAGATATTTGTAACCTAGGTTGAACTTTGTCCTTTGCGTAACATTTCAGACACTAATAACGGATATGTTATCTGATCTAATGATCTAGATTCGCTTTATGTAAAAAAAAAACTGCCACAAAAGAATTCTATCTAGAGAATTTCAGAGGCATTTTTATGTAGGTAGGTTTTAGTTGTGCCTAGATTTAATTGGTTTCGTTTAATTTTGTAGGTACAATTCCTTAGTGCTTATGTTATGTGCAGTGAACCGCAATCTTATACATTTAGTGGATAAGTAGGTATTTAAATAAAACAAAAAAAAAATATTTTATTGATTTCAAAGTATTTTATTTCACATAGGCCTACATGGGCACTTATAAAACGTCCAGAAAAGGTGCACGGTTCGGGTTGGTCATCTTATATGAAGAAGAACCGGCAAGAAACTCCATGGTTACTCTTTAAACCACATGACAATCTCAAAACAAAGTTGTAAAATATCCCCATTCTCTGAAGCATGTGAAATAAAAGTCGTAAAGAACAGAACACAATGCACACACAGAATTGAGATACGAGTGTATCCACATTACCATGGCTCGGCCCACTGCGCACCTACTCTAACAAATGCAAAAATAATCTAGATTAAAATCTAATTAAATTTACAAGGCGAATAAATCGGAAGGAGCGGGACGAACACAAACAACTGAGGATATCACACGAATGAATCGTGTGCGAATTAGAGAACAACGGGAACATGCACGAGCACACAATGAACTTTATATTTACTCGGGTAGTTCGGGAGTCGCGGCACACAACTAACTAGCTACCTGTGAGCGGGAGCTGAAGGACAGCGTTGAAGCTGTAGCACTTACTGTAGTAGCAGACTTTACTCAGCATGCTTTTGGTTATGAATACACTCACACTGACTACTGAATAATGTCACAGTCTTATGTTTAGTAATGTCACTTCTAAATAAGGGGGACTACCCTTTATTACAATTTATTATAATTTATCAAAAATAGGGGCGTGTGTCGCCGGTCCGCGGTTTACATAACAAGCGGTAATTACATACACATCGACGTACCTTCAGATTGTATGTAAACTGGCTTCGGGATGCCTAACAGAAGATGCCTTATTATCTGCGACATAAGGAACATGACACATCAGTGCGACTGGGAACAGTCCCAGTCATCAGCCGCTATGCTATTATAACTCTTAAACTCGGCATAGCAATAAACTCTTGTCTTTTCGTCGCCGTCGTAGCGTTTAGCAACTTTTTGTTTTGTTTATCTTCGGGTAATATGACTGATAAATTCGTTCTATCAAATAAAATAAACATAGTAAGCTAATGAAAAAGGTTTCAGTTGGCGATTAGCCTGACTATATCATTTGCTAGTTAGTAAGGACATAAACTGTAAGATCGTATTTAGATAAGTAATGGTTAAACTTATCCAATTTGCGTAGCAGGAATAGTTTATTACGATTTCAATGAATGATAAACAAATAGTGCCCGCATCGCATTCGTCAATAAATTGGCTGTAGTTCGGCACCGCTAATCGTTTAATAAATCAATCCAACTGCTGGTAACACAAAGCAGTGATGCGATCAATGGCAGTCAGCGAGCGCGGAACATCGAGTGTCCCGACAACAACCATCAACCGACTGCTGGGTTTAGTAGTCATACTCATAACTTAAGGCCTAAATTAAAAACACTAAATGCACCGCGCTCTAGAGTTATTTGGACGGAAAGAGATGAACATCAGATCAGACGGTATTGTGACTTATGTAGCAAGGGTTTGCGTGACGTTGATTTTTCCTTAGAGTTTGCAGAGTGTTATTATGGTTACTAGGGAACTGAGTGCACCCTGTCAGTTTGTGGAGGGCTGCCCCTTACACCCTGTATAAATGAAAGAGCACCCATTTAGATAATACTAATCATCAATGTTCACAATTCAATAGTTTTTCACGTACCATAGAACTAATATTGAATATTTACCGTAAGAATTATAATACTGTTACATTTATTTTCGAGTGTATCGGGGATTACTGCCAGAATTTGATTAAGCAGAGCTTCGATCGCGAATACAAGTAGCGACTGTAATGCTTCATCACATCGTTAATATTACATGAAACTTATTGGTTTCATTCATTTATGTGACAATAGATATTATACGGATGATCGTAATAATAATATGTTAGCTTAATGTAAAGATATAATACGCCACGTACATGTGCAAGTACTTTTGATTCGCGGTTAGTGGTAATGATGTGATTTCAAAGTTGTTTGATCGAAAATGTTTCTGATGTCGGTTGCAGTTGACTGCCAATAATAAGTAAGTAATGTTGTTCATTACACTTTGGTTTGCAACTACTCATTTTGTATAACAAAATCAACATATACAAGCATTTGTAACTGACACGCTCATTTATTAGCAGAAATATTTATTTTATGTTCAATAAAGCGTTTCATAAAACAATACAATGAGCGGACAGCATAGCCACATGCAAACTTCTGTCCATATCCAGAATTAAATCTATGAACTTACGGTAGTTTAATCACTCGTCATGTAAAAATAAGTGAAACTGTCGTCAAGTAAAGTGAAGCACACGCCGAGAGTCCAGTCAGACGAACATCGGAACGAGCAGTAGGACGAAGTAAGTAGCGTCTACATACAGTACAGTCATGTAAACGTGGCACTTCAACTACTGACCTGGTCATTAAGCCGAGCTCCCGCTCGAGATAACTTGGAGAAGGCTAACTACAGGCTCACTACTAATATATGGCTAATAATGCCTGGCGAATATAAACCGCTGAAATTGCCGTGAAAAACGTGAACACTTTAATTAACTCTCAAAACGAAGACGTTGTTATATTGATGAAGGACTAAATCATCTGCACCAGGCCTCATCAGGCGGGTGGAAACCATTCAAAACTTTTACCTGAGCGCATCCTCCCGTGAAAGAACTCTGTGCTCGTGAGCATCTTCTAATAAGAGTGGACTTTCTGCAACTAACTAGGACTTTTTGCTCCCTCGCTCGGTTCGCCGTCCCGAGTGAAATTAAAAGATGAGTCCTGTCGGCAGTAAGTGTGTCGAGAGGCTCATCCTCAGTCCTCACAGACTACTCGCTGCGACTTCTTTGATTAAAACTTATGCAAATCGTAGGAGCCAGTCAAGTGGCTTCGGCAACTTACCAAACGATAGTTGAAGAGTGAACGGAGCACGAAGTGTGAGCGGAGAACGGATTCTAGTTTTAAAGTCACTTTTAATGTGTTAAAGTGTTTCAGTTTAGTTTCGCGTGTGGTAAAAATTAAAATTATATTTCAATGACTGTATTATTGCGAAAAATTGTCTATTATTTGTGAGGCTTTAACCGTGCGAAACGTTTGGGTACATAATGCGCACTAACTTTAGAGTATCTGTTTTGTGAAAGCCCATAAAATAATAATTAATCAAATACAACTAACTGTAAAATATCTCGTAAACACAGACTTTATCGCAGTTCCGTATAATATCGTCAAGGCGACACTAAATACCTGAGGGAACCAATCCATCAAACTTTAAATGAGTTATTACTTGGATCACAAGTGAATCCATTAGGATTTACGCGCTGTAAATGAAGCTAATATCTATCCAGTCTCATCTAATTCGACAGGTTGAATTGGCGAAGTAACAGCCGGCGTTTAAACGTGAATGGTCCTTAAATGAGCTCGTTAAAACCATAGTCTACCTAAACACCGCTAGATTGATACTGTTATTACGTTTTAATACTATGGAGTTAGTTTAATTGCTATTCATCAACAATAATCACTGGCTTGTTTTAGTGTTGTGTTACTCAAGATTTAAATTACAATAGATTTTGTGTTGATTGTTGTGTGTACAATTTAAATGCGGTGGCATTCAAACTGATGTTTTTGCCATGGATAGCAGCTGTGATGGTTACCAGTCACTACCTTGAGTGCAGTGTGCATATCACAAGTCAACATACTGTATCCATCTTCCATCTGTCAGTACCCCATTTTCCGTAAATGTAATGTCCCGCTAACGCTCCTGACTCGCGTCTGGTTTGTTGGCGGCAGCACGACGCTTGTGCTAACTATTTGTGCGGATTTTAATTAAGTTTGCGCGGTTTGAGTGACACCCCCATTCAGCACCCCACCACCACACAGATTCTCCGTCGAGCCGCGTCAGGCACTCGCGCGCACTCCAATGTGCTAACCTTATATCCGAGTCAGTCAATATTGAAGACAAAGTGCATCACGGTTGCGGTGCAATTTTTTGTGTAATAAAGAATAAGAATAAGAGCAATTCCCAGTAATGGGTAAAGTAGGGCTGAACAACGAATACATGCTGATTTACATGAGATCACTACGATGCTATGCTATTAACAATATCACTTACATAACACAAGCGTGATGATTGTGGTTTCGGGCACGGCCTTAAAAATGGATTTGACAAAACAAAATTAGTACTTTCACAATACAACCTTATTAATTCTGCCTCACACTATGTTCTGATATTAAACAAACCAATACATGCCATTATGGAATCGATGCCAATATGAATAATTTGGTGTTATTTGAACTAGTTCTAACAGTAATATATCGGAGCTGATTAATTTTCGTGGTGTAAATAATGCATGTATTTATTTGTTTTAACTTCACAGAACTGTCATAACTAATTACTATTATTTACTCACTGCAATTATTTTTGAGTTTTGATTTGAGCGCAATGCGAATACACACTAAAATGTAAGTAAGTATATGTTACGGTATAGATTCTCAAGGTGCATTCGTAGTGAAGTTACTTTGTATCAACGTTTGCAAGTGTTAATGGCCAGTAACTGATTACAGGAAGTAAAAGTTATAGCCGCAAAACTTGCAGAAACTTTATTTTAATGACATTATGTTGCAAAACGGTGCTGTGTAACAAGTAACTTCAGTGTATATCTTTCTTGAGTCCCACATGATCAACTTTGGCATGAAACTTATCCCTTTTCTTTGCAATTTTGAAAATACCTAGACTGGTGGTCACAAGGAACTATAATGTTATAAATACAAACTGAACAATATCAATTACAGAAAATAAAACTGATTTCCGAACATAAATCGGTTCTGTTTGTCGAGTTAAGCAATGATCATAAATAACTGGCTACTGATAACCGAAAGGCTTCGTTAAGGGCTGACATTGTAGGAGTCGTTAGTGATCGGAGGTCGCGGGGTGTGACCCTGAGGTCACAGGCGAAGATTTGTGCTCCACCACCAAGGAGCCAGGTTCAGAATGCCCATTTCAGAACTAGAAGGATCAACTATTCGCTTATGATTATGTTGCTCCAGCTTGTATACAGAGTGTAAAAGAAAGGGTATAGTTATATGAAAGATGATATTTTTTTCGCATTTACTATATTGGACCCACGGAGGAAGTTGTTCAGTTTGATGGTCTGCAGCATATCCTTTCATATGCCCCTTTCTGTTACACCCTATATAAGTTCCTTGGTAGTGCCATATAGTGCCCAACTGCGGAATAGAATAAGCTCAATAAAAAAATTAAGGTGGCTAAAGCAACATTCTCTTTTAGTTTTTCGTGACGAATCGTACTGATCTGATTTTGGTAAAATTTTCTTAAACAGAAATAAAGAAACATCGTTTATCGTGAACAAAACAAAATCCTGTATTATTTTACGCCAAAATTACATAAAAACAGCCCGCTCTTCACTACTCACTAGTATTAGAACTGGCAAACACCACTCGCAATCTTCTGTCCTCATCTCTTTAGTGGCAGTACATGAGCATCCGTGGTCCATCAGTCGTCGCCCGACATTAATCACTTACCGATCAGGACAGCTCCACTAACTCAGTTACGGTGACACACGCCTACAGTACTACACTGTAATACTAAGACGAAGTTACACAACTGAAACTTTATCATTTAGTTAGTACTGTACAGGTACACCAGCTCACCTGGACAAGTGAAGGACCTACAGCGCTAACTTGTACCGGTAAATAGATTGTCCGTCCGTTCTCAGCAGCGCTGGACTGGGAATAAAAGTCGGATGAGTGAAGAGAGAACAGATTCTGTCAGTGAATGGCGATGGGGATGTCACAGATTTTTATTGGAATGAGTGCCGTGACAGTTTGTGACTGCATACAGATACGTTGTCAGGGAAACCGACCCCCAGGGAGAAGGCTAGGCAGATGATGATGTATTCCATCTTCATCATCATCTTCCTATCTTTGTCCCAAGTTACTTTGCGTTGGGGTTCTATATTCCGTCTTCTAAATTTCATTTTTACAAGTAAATGAGGTTTCTTCAGTAGCACTTATTTATTTTTACCTCAATTCTACAAGGTGCAGTTCGTCACCATGTCCTGGCGGAATATATTCTGCATACAATTATGAGCAGCTATGAGATTCATATTCATAAAGTTGTTGACTTGCAAGCTGCACATAACTCCACTTGCATTTTGTACGGCATGCATTCCATCAACTAACTCATTTTGTACGCTTTCTAAATGCACATTTTTTAAGAATGTGTATTTAAATACTACGGCATAGTTATTCGGTTCCTCAGACCGAATGTCTATTCCTTTGAATTAAAAATTTGTTCTACTGCAACCTTAAGTTTATTTTTAGAACAAGCACTATAGTTTCGTTGCATTGCTTACAAAAGATTCATAGTGCCCTCGCATTCTAAAACCTTGAAATACCGGAAGTTCCAAGGCCCGAAGTTCATCGACATTTTCGAACGAGCAGGAAAAACAATCTTGTGCAATCTGTTTTTCTTTCATTTCAGGTACATAAATTACTTGAGTAGTATCCTCGGCATGTGGCAGCCATTCGTTGTCCAGCAGTGGGGTGTGGGGTGAGGTGCTTCCGACGTCAGATAGATCACCGCGTGTTGGTTTAGGTCTCGGCGAAGTTATAGCGTATCGATACGCCACAGCTGCGACCCTGCACACCCCGCCTAACAACTGTGACGAGGTCATGTTCAAAACTCTCCACAATGCACTTTTTGCTTCAGTCAATAGAGTACACTTCACATTGGTAGCGATAGCCAGAAGTGGACGAAGTTGCTAGCCATTTATTGTCCAACGTGTGTGGATAGTTTGATTCATATCTGGCGATATTGTCTTATCTTCATCGTTAATCTCTAGTAAGCCAGTCTGTTTCATAAGCTTTCATGGTTTCATTATATTACTTCCAGCTGCGGACTACGATAGATTGAGGTGATTGCTTGAAGATCGAAGTGACCTAGACGCGCTTCTAACAACTGTTTCGGTTCGTTAGGTTAGCTTGTGTCAATCATTTCTTACACCTGGTTATTGCAATGTAAGTTAGAACGTAAGTCAAAGGTTACCGGAGCTATTGCCACTTGTCTAGACCCTTCTGACGGATATTTCAAGAATGATTATAATTTGCTTGAGCACTTCCCCAAGTCCCTCTTCATAATCATCGTCGTATCGTCACTCTTGGAGCTCTTGGATGGGGTTCATAAACAACAACATATTATGTTGCATAGGATATTAAGAGGAGTCTTAATATAATTATAATTATATTGTTATCCGCTCATAATTTTAATCCGATTGTTATTGTCAATGCCTTGAGTGAAGAATGTTCAGTTTGTTGTTGTTTGCGTCGCAACTCCCAAATTTAATAAAGAGTGCGACAGAGACAGCACGATATTCTCATTGTTACGTGTAGGCTGTAAGATATTAAATGGTCGGAACATTAGGATTGATCACAAATATAGCGTCAGATTTTAAATTAGATACCTAAGCCTTTTGTGGAAAAGTCTCAGAAAAGATTACTTGTTTCTGTTTGCAAAACTAAATTTCAAATAATCCATAAAGGTTAGGGTTCCTAGTGCCTGGCTTTCATTGAAACCAATACGCATGCTCATAGTTTTTTCAACACAGCAATGACCGGTCATCAGTAACGGTTGTAAGTGTTGTAACAATAAGAAACAATTTCAATAGATGCATTCCTCAATTAAAATAGTCTGTTAATAGCCCCTAGCCCCCCATCAAAAGCCACAGCCACGCCACAGCCCACACGTCAACCCTTGCTAATTGTGTGTGTCGTCCCCACCGTTCGCCGCACGTCGGCCCCGTGCTCCACATTCTATTTGCGACGATCACGTCGACGTAAATAAAGCCTTAATACAGTTCCCGAGCAGTCGGCACATATTGCACCTATTCCTGGATGATTGCTGCAGCATTGTACATGCACAAGTTGTTAGATCGACACAAGTAATCGATTTCATAAAGGAATTCTCCGTAGCTTTAAATATTATTGTTGAACACTTTGGCAAACCCAATGTGACGCTTTTTAACTTTTAATGATATAGATTAGAAAAATATGTTACTGTATTTCTCAGATTTAAAACGGCGAATAAATCGCTGAGATATTTAATCATAATCTGACAACAATTAGAGTTTGCTCTTGACGCGGTACAATGGCCGACCGTGAATGATTACCGAACACACAATGAGTACGTCGATTAGCGGCGCTTTGAAGTAATTAGTCGTATTATTATCCTCTTGTAGCTGAGATTTAATGCCGATCTAATCAAAAAATTCCCAAACATGTACTTACTTAAAATTATTTATTTCAAACAAGGAATTAGGTATAACTAAAAGGAGGCTGAGACCCACTTACACTTCATTGTCGGGTTCATTAAAAACTGATTTATTTATTGACAAACTCGTAAACCATTACACAATAACAACATTAAAAGGTGCCCTCGCAAAGCAATAACTGCTTAACAGAATGGAGTTAGCCAAACAAATCAAATATTTATTTTATTGGCGGAAATGGACAAAGTGTTGACAGTTAAATAAAAGTAAAAGTCAAATACTAGTTAAAGACCAATCAAAGTAGATGCAAAATCGAGTTAAATACATAAAATTCTGAGAAATTATCCTGAAAAGATTGCCATTGTAGACTCGTCAGCCTTCACCAGTGTATGACAAACGAACCGGCTTCGCTTAGTTTAACATCAGCACAGTGCACCCTGTACTGTGATGATGTAAGACTGAAGACGTTCCATCGTCTTCTGCCTTTTCCCAATAACAAATATTGAATTCGGCATCCAGTCTTACCAGATACAGTTGAATACCAGTATTTTACATGGAGCGACTACCTCTCTACTATCTGACGAGTATCTCTGTAAGACTAGTTGTCAGACTTTCGGGTTCTGACTTCCCGTATGGACTAGTACTTTATTCACACTGCACAGTGTACATTCCATTTGCA
Organism: Noctua fimbriata; assembly: GCA_905163415.1. NCBI lineage: Eukaryota > Metazoa > Arthropoda > Insecta > Lepidoptera > Noctuidae > Noctua > Noctua fimbriata. The sequence continues at coordinate 19,760,566 of LR990927.1, read as the reverse complement.
GCATACTTTATGACGCAGCATCGAGATCGTTGGTTTAGTATGTCGTTGCGCTAATTACTGGTGGATTACCCGCCACCCGCCCCGAGCCCGGGCTCCGTACGCAGGTTTTACGGCGCGGCTCAATGGCCCCTAAAGTGGATCCATCGAATGTATTGATAATACGCTCTCGGCAGCTAATTGTGTTTATTGCTGTTAGTCTCTCAAGATTGGCTCTAATTAGCGTCATCATGCGTATTATTAGTGGGTCGTTCAGCGGTAGCTGATCTTTGTTCGCCTTCTGAGAATAGTATATGGCTTTAAGCAAGGGATTTTTCGTTTCAATGCCCAAGTAAGTTTACAACAAATAGGTTGAAATTCTGGAACTATTCTGTTACTCATGAAAAGTTGAGCTGAAGATCATTGACGACGGCAACACTTAAATCCACATTAAGACATCAGTGTCAAGTTGTCAGGTGAGCTTGAAACTTGTTGTTAACTCTGAACTCGTGACGGATTACTCGGCGCCGACGCCGCGACTCGTTCACTTACTCACTTAGTAAATTTATAACTTACTGGTGACTGAGCGAACGGATGTGTATTCTGTATATTATATTAATGGTTTAAATAGTTGGTAATAGTTTGAGACAGGCAACCAAATCTGAAGCTAATCTGTGTTTGCTGAGAGCATCAGCTAGTGCTAAACGGGAAATAATAATGCTTCCGAAAAAAAAAACTACACTTGTGTACACTAGATCTGTGGTTGATTGTAATACTAAGCTTGGTTAAAATGAATTACCAAAAAATGTATACAAAATAAATTGGCAAAAAATGTTGTATTTAACAAACAAACATTAGCCTATTTAAATTACAATTCAACGAAAAATAATATACTAAATAAAAAATACAAAATACCAAGCTTCCGAAAAAAAAACTAAGTTTCCGAAAACATGTTCTGCTAAAATAATCGTTTTCCTAAGGTGCAAGAACGAGCGAAGCGAGCTCGGGACTTGGATCACCCCTACGTTAGGGTAGGTTACTTTAAACCCTGAAAACAGAAATAGGAGCCCCGCGTTGCGTTGCGTTGATTAGTATTTAAAGCAGTACATTGCATATTTTGAGTAAGCTCATTTTTTTTTCGGAGCTCTTATTGCTACCCGTGCTAAACAGTCCATCTGGTATATAACGTAAGAGTCTACTTGGCACTAAGTTATTCAATGTATCTGTAAGTGGTATTCAATAGATGATAAGGCGAAGCTACAAGCCTCTCCTCATCAGCAGATGCAAAGATAAAAAGTCGTGGCTTAAGTACAATAAAATTAATCCACATAAAACATAGCCCAAATGACCAAGAAGCTTCAAGTTCCACAAGTAAACTACTTATAAGAAATGCAAGAGATTTAACTAACCGTAAAACAAGACGCTAGAGCTACCATTTAATCAACGCCGCAATGATGTTACAGTTGCACTCAACTAAATCTTAACAAACTCTCATGACATCTCCCGTACTTGTGCAAGTACTTGCACTGTCCGCCTAACTAGTTGCCGCCAACTTGCTCCAGTGCCCCCCGCTGTGGGGGAGCAGTGGGCCAAGTGTGCCAAGCAACTTTATGAATTCCTAATCTTAATGTGTTGTTTATGTTAAATTTGACGTCGTATTGAAGCTCGCCAGTCGCCAGATATTGCTGAATACCAGAACTTGGTTATGTGGCACTTTACAAGTTTTGGGACGAAGCAAGAAGTAGATTAGACTCGAGGCTGCGTAATGAATACTCGTGGACCGGTCTGGGAAGGATCAAGTAAAAGAAGAACGTTAAATGTTAGCTTATCATCGTGGGGGAATTGTAAAAGTTTGTAGAATTGGTTCATTCGTCTGGTAGACGCAAACGCAACCCAGACTGTCTATCGCGTATTTAGTTTAATCGTTAAGATACTAATTGAGTTTGCAGGAAAATGGGATAAACTTGATCAATTTAACATAATGGTAAACAATGAACAACTTAGTAATGTAAAGCAGCGTAACAACAGTAAAGAGAAGAGGAGCATACTGTTTACAACATAGCATTTTGTGGTTGGCTCTTGCTAGTGGTCCCACTTGATCGTAATTTATTGATTGGAGGAGCGGTAGTACTGAAACATACCAGCCGACCAACCATGCCTTCAGTCGGTGCTCGAGGTGTCGAAGGGTTAAGAGCCCGAACATAACAATGATTTAATTGATGGGTCCGTCCAGTTAACAGCTGTTGTTATTGGTTTAGAAGTTGCGATATCAAATGAGAGCTTTGTTTCGATTTTCATGTCGTTATAGTTAATAATTATAAAATTAATGTGTTAGGTCGGTACTTAAAACGCTACTCGTTGCCTGTTTTAAGAAAAGTTTTTGGTTTGCACAATTTCCATCTGCAGCTTTTCTTATCAGCCATCCATAACTTTGCACAGCTCTTTAATATCTTTTACTTCACTGTTATTATTGTCTTATGTAGTAAGGAAATAGAGTAAAGTATTGGATCTTTTCCTTTCTTAGAACATACAAACTTACAAAGACCAGATTTCTTAAAGCTACAAATACTTATGTGTGTTTTTAAGTTCTTAGATACTTGTACAATTTAACATCTTAAGTCTAAAGATTCGTTAGACCCACCATGTGACAGTTCCAGCTAGTTTCCAGGTATATTAAGGTATAAGTTGTGTTTCCATCATGCCACAACTACCAGTGCCGGAGCCAAATGTGCCAGTTATGGCACTGCCACGCAGGCTGCGATGTTGGCACCCCATCCAAAGGCTTAACGAATGTCTATCGATACCTGATAAGCGGATTGGCATTAACTGTATTAATATTACATAATAAAATATGTACAAATTGTAAGAACATATAACCAGTGTTAATTAAATTGTTTGAACAACGAACTGCAATGAATGTAAACCAAAAAACTATCATACTTTGTAACTATCCTACTATCAAAAACGTGCATACATACAGGGTGTAAACGGACCCTTCACGAAGCCGTCAACCAAGCGTTCTGTACATCAAACTATGTAACTTTACGCAAAAAATATTGCTGGAAAACGACTTCTTTTTTGGGGTGAAAAATCACGTTTTACGGTAGAACTCAATGTAACGCACTCAAAATCTTATGCTGACGGATGGATTGAATAGTACGGGGGTCGTGGAAGTGTTTATATCTTACATTAAAAACGTGTACCCAAAAAAATGATCGTAATGACGCGGAGAACAAATGCCTTTCGGCTTCGTTAAGGGTCTTTTTACACCCTTTAAATGGTTACTACTAGTGTGCACTCCATTATGATTCCAAGTGCCTCACTTAATGCGCTAACTTTTACAGCATATGCTGAAGTAGAAACTCTTTACATTAGAGTTGAACTAATTCATTTGTACAAGTAGGCGCCATCTAGCGGAACTTCTTCGTAGTATACGCAGTCGAAACGAACGAGGCAGTGCGTTTCTAAGAACGAGAGCGTTTTCCAGCTAGAACTGTTGTTAGTGTCTACACCACCCGATAGATGGCGTTACTAGTTGCTTTTAGTTTTTCATTCGTTTCTCAGTTAGGTCTTATAATGACTGAATTTGACTTTGTTAGCAAAATTTCAGGTATGTATTTAATTTAGAAATCAGGTTTACATTGCAAAGATTGAGTTAGTTCATTATATAATGTAGCTAAGTTTAGTAGTTAATAAGATTTTTTTAAATATTATCTTTAATTAAATCCTCACGTAACTTCAACACTATCTCATCGTAGGCCTAAAAAGAACAAGAAAGTTTTTACGCAAAGGATGACACACAAAAGTCGGCAGCTGTTTCGTAACTAAAGCTAAGCGTCCCGAAAGTGCCGCCAACTTGTTCACATCTGTAGTTTATCTCCGCGACACATTGCCCCAACATTACCTCCCGGTAGACAACATCTTAGTTCTTATTTCCCTAGTCATCCTGAATCGTTCCTAAATTAAGTAGTTTACTATTGTTGACACTTTCACTTGGAGAGAGAATAGAAATTTTATCTTTTCGGGTTTAACAAGTTTCTTAACAATTCACTCTAATCTCTATTTACTTTGTTATGATAAAAATCTTTCCTGTTTGGATTCAGCGATTGAGTCAAAAAATAATTAAGCCGAGCTTCCTCTTTGGAAAGGAAGGTGATATCAAAGGACAAACCACATGCTGCGACGATAAAATTACCAGTCTATCTCTCAACTGAGCGTGACTTGAAAGATACACTGGTAATTTTAGCGGACCTGGTATTTTAACTAGCAATATTCCTTCTAAAACTGTGCATTAAGACTAGAAAAATACTCCTAAACGCTATTCCTATTTTAAGCGCTACATCGCTTTTGGCACTAAAATATCTTTATATTTCAATATCCTCTATATTTTAAAGTCCTCTATGCTACCTATACCGTCGCTGTCATCAGGTATGAGCCGACGTTGTGTTGCGTCTTCTGGGAAATAACGCGTCGCTCAGACTTGTGCGTGTATCAGACGCTCGTCGTAAGTCCCAGCGACGTAACGACCCGGCCCTGCCCGGAGACCACTTGACACGGAAATTTATTATCATCTGCTGTGACCTGCGACGGTTTACAGGTGCTACAGATTTGAATCGTTTAATCTAGACAGATAGATTGAGGGCAGGCCTTTCTTTTGTGAGGTCTCTTGAGATAGAAGTAACGTGTAAGTTAGTGAAAGTTAGGCCTTTACCCGGCTTAGATGGAACTTTCAGTTACTTTACCCTAAGATTAAATTGTCTGCAACGACTGTTCAGCTACACCGCTGCACTGGAGGATATCTTCAAGGTTCTGGACTGGAGAGGGCTAGGCATCAACGTTAATGGCGAGTACATCTCTCACCTTCGATTTGCCGACGCTATAGTTGTCATGGCTGAGACCATGGAAGACCTCAGTACAATGCTCGATGACCTTAGTAGAGCTTCCGAAAGAGTGGGTCTTAAAATGAACATGGACAAAACCAAAATCATGTTGAATAACCATGTAACACCCACTCCTATCAAGATCGGAGACTCTACACTCGAAGTTGTAGACGATTATGTCTACCTTGGACAAACGATCCAGTTAGGTAGGTCTAACTTCGAGAAAGAGGTCAATCGTCGAATCCGACTCGGCTGGGCAGCGTTCGGGAAGTTGCGTGGTATCTTCTCGTCCAACTTACCGCAGTGTCTCAAGACGAAAGTCTAGGACCAGTGTGTGTTGCCAGTGATTACATACGGGACCGAAACATGGTCGCTCACAATGGGCCTTATCAGAAGGCTTAAAGTCACCCAAAGGGCAATGGAGAGGGCTATGCTAGGAGTTTCTTTGCGTGATAAAATCAGAAATGAGGACATCCGCAAGAGAACCAAGGTAACCGACGTAGCCCGAAGAATAGCCAAACTGAAGTGGCAGTGGGCAGGGCACATTGCTCGCAGAACGGATGGCCGATAGTGCCGAAAAGTTCTGGAGTGGCGACCGCGAACCGGAAGACGCTGCGTTGGAAGGCCTCCCACTAGGTGGACCGATGACCTGGTGAAGGCTGCAGGGATCTGCTGGATGCGAGTCGACGTCTTTCGGCTGAAATGATGATGATGATGATGAATAGCTTCCAGGTGTTGGAGGATTTTTAAAGTGAGCCGGTCACTCATTCAGAGATATGCCTCGTGCGTCGAAAAGTTTATTCCGCCCATTATAGTGAGATCACGTCATATGTATACTTATTACTTACTTAAATCTCATCTGTTTCTTTGAAAATGCACTGTTTAAGCCACAGATAGTGGTTTGAACTGACAAAACATTTTCCGTTCTCTATATTTCACAATATAATATCTCCCAAGTCTTTGCGTATTAAAGTTGGTTAAATACTCAATGTTCCTGTACATTCGTATACAAGTACGGTATGGTCGGTATTAGCAATCCGCTACGTAATGTGAGCCCGAGTGAGCAAGCAACCACACGCGACCACAGGCGGTCGCCGCGGCTGCGGTCGGATTTAGGTGCACTACTCGGGTTTTAGGCATTAACCAAATATGAAACTGTTGCGTAGTAGCAGTAGTAGTGTAGTATAGCGTTATAAGGTTTTTTGTGTTACTAACAGTATATGGACTACGTCTGAAATAAATGTCTTCTATTCTATTCTATAGTGCAGTCTCGTTGGAATGATATATTGAATTATTGTCTCAAAAATTTCAAATAAGTACATTTTTTTATTTGTAGTCTGTTCCCTTAAAGTACTTGTAATTTGGGACGAAGCGCAACTTCTATAGTGATATGGGTATAATAATCAAGTTTATGACTGTATATGCTCGTGGGCTTAAAAGTTTATTATGTTACGGATTAGGTTCCCATATTGCCAACAGTATGTACTTACATAGGTGTGACGTCTGCGGCTACGCGTTTGTAAGTCATCACCCAAACTTCTACCTATTTATATCTAACTGTAAGGTTAAAAGCTTCAATACGTTAACTCTTTCATCTAGTTTAGTACAAAGCGTCGTGTCTTGTCGTAATTGAAAATGCCAGCACGCTCGAATCGATGTAAAGCTCAGTCGATTGACCCTGACGCTGTAGAAATATCGTCGTCGTCGTTATCGAATCGCTGCCAGTAGCATCAAAATAAACGGATACCTAGTATGCATCTAAAGACAAAGGGAGGGATTCATTTGATTTTTGACATAAGTGTATGACTATGGCTCTACTTTAAGAATAATTATGCAATCGCAACGAGTAGATGGGTATGTAAATGTATTTTCGTCTTTCTTTCTTTCTAAATAGATTTCAATATGAAACAAGTACATAGAACATGAATATTCGCCAAGCCTATTGGCACCTACGTGTATATCAATTACAATGACGCTCATCTATGAGCAGACATTCAACATCGGAACATAACGAGCGACTGCACGCGACTATCAGCCGGGTTTTCTTCTAGCTGCGCAGACAGGCGCGTCTTGAAGACATGTTAATTAAACAAGTCGCGAGTCGCGGCCGTTCGCGGTGACACGCGACGCGCCGCGCGGCTTCACTGTGTCGTAATTAAACCGACGCGCGATGCGACGACGAGACGCGGCGCGGTCTGCGACAGAAAAGCTTATTATCATTACAAACGTACAGAGTTATTGTTGTATGTGGGATATGATTATATTTACATTGTAGATCCTTTTTTAATTCGTACAAATTCTTAGATAGTGCAGCGCTGGTAGGTTTGAATACACTTTGGTCCTTCTAAACATCGAATTACAAGGTCAATTTTTACATTTGAATAACCAAATGCAGGTTTTCTTAAATACTAAAACCGATTCACTTGAACTTTGAAGAGCTCCAGATTATAATTATAAACAGAGAAGCCGGCAGTGAATTCCACAGACTGGCGGTTCGCACAATAAATGTGGAAGTACAGCGCCTTTTTCGAGTCCGTGGAACTTCAACCATATAACGGTGACGCCGAGTGTCTGCTCGTCCGATGATAATATGGGGACGGGGGATTCAGATTGTGTAATTTCGATGTGTCAACTTTGCGGTGACGTTCAAAGCTTTGGAGATTGGCTTTGATAAGGGAGTCGTTGTCAATGAGCCTCTTGGCAAGTGGCTCAATAGCTTCTAATGCGGCTGGTACTTGGCTGATCCATCTCAAAGGTTCGAACAGTACTTTCGCACCTTTGCGAACACACTCAGCTTTCTATCAGCTAATCGAGCCTTGGACTCAATTTGGGTCCCAAATTTGAGGGCCGAGGTCAAAAAAAAACTAAGAAGCTCGCAGTGGTCAGTAAACGGGACGGATACATTTCGGAAAGTATGCCCCTGGTTCTTGGCGGAGAAAACCTATGCCTGAGCCTTGTCTGCATTGAACATGCCTAGATTAGCATCACCCCAATCGGAGACTACTTTGAGAGACAAGTTCAAACGCTCGACCATGGCCTCGCTGAGTGACTGAATTTTGGCCGAAAAGGCACGTGCACTAGATATTAGGGTACGCGGAATCCGGTTTCGGTCCCATGGTAGAACTCGTAGAGTACATGGTATACTTGTAGGGTCGGCACGACTACCTTTTTTTGGGCACGGGCTGCACTTTAACAAGCTGCCATGATTTTGGCACTAATCCAGTCACAAGAGAGAGCCGGAAGAGCCGTGTCAGTACAATAGACCACTCAGGTGAACAGGTCCTCAGAACCATAGCTGGAATACCATCTGGCAATCTGGCTTTGTTCAAGTTAAGATTGCTTAGCATATTACGAACCTCTTGACGAGTCAGAGTATCAGACATCTTAGTCGCGCTGCCAGGTGAAGCTGAAGTTGTCGCGCTGCCAGCATGAAGACACGACGTTTTTGCAAATAGAGAGGCCAACAAATTTGTCTCCTCTTCCGCAGTGTGAGTCAGTGTATTATCCGGTTTCTGCAGTGGAGGCAGCGAGAGGCGACAGAAGTTCGACTCGACCGGTTTAGCTAGGGACCAAAAAGCTTTACTATCCGCAGGGTATGAACCAAGTTTGTTCCCTCTTCGTATAATGTGGTCAAATGGAGCCCTCTCAATACTTAGCACCAATACTTTGCAAGACTTAGCAGCTCAGCTATTAAAGGCTTTCTTCTTCTGGCGTAAATCCCTTGCGTAATCCTTTGGTGTCGAGCATCAACTCAGTCTAGATAAGTCTCATGCTTTTGCGCTTCCGGGCGTCCGCATTGAGGACTGAACCATGGGCGAGCTTTGGCGGACAATTGTATGATTATTATGTCAGAATATGGGATTAAGCACTCCATAGCCAGGTGCACTGTGCGCGTTTTAGAAGGATCACCTGAAGAGAAGCAGGCCGGCTGCCAGGGATAAGACGCGAAAAAACATTTCATCTCATCCCAATCTGCTAAATCGAATCGGCACATCTGACCGCAGCCACTAGGTTGCGGTCGGAGGGACTTTAAGAAATTTTTAATAATGCTATTAGTAATTACGTCATTGAAATTTGAAACCCTCTATGGAACTTCACTCAATTTATTGTAATGTGTCCCTCGGACCCTCTATGCGTTACGTCATGCGTGTCAAATTAATCGTTTTCCGCCGCACGTGCAACTGTGAGCAATCAACTGCGTGCGGCATTGATTGGCTCCTCGAGACAATTACGTGGGCCGCTGCGCGGCGTCCACGGCGCGCGTTTTTGGAGCACCCTCAACCTCGCCACGTTAAGGGGCGAGTAATGAACACCACTACATTGCGGTCATTGTACGATTGTCGCCAGCGTTGAGGGCCCAGCTGGTGGGCTTATTAATTGCAAGCATTTCAAACAGGGCGCGATGCACTGGCAAAATACCAAAGGATTATTTATTCGAACTAAATGATGTTTATGTGTTGGGCGTGTCAGATCACGGTTATAAGAAAACGATATGTCAATTACTTTTGAAATATTCACGCTCAGGCTTCGATCTGTGCAATTATTTGTAACATTGTTGCAGGAATACAGCTATCAGCTAGGTACTTAAGTCGAAATCAGATAATTATTATATGTGTGTCATGGAGCGTCGATATAAGGTTTTTAATAGAAGAAAGAATAGTCTCAATCTGTTCTTCATGGAAGAAGTGGTACTCAAACAGAATCCAGAGAAAACTGTAAGTTACTATGGACATTTTTCATCTTAGTTACGTCCCTAACAATGAGCTGTTACTTGGCTTTTCGGTTAACCTTTCCGAGAATACCTGTGATTAAATTCGTGTCTTGTTACTCACAGTTACTGCGAACCTCCAATATTTGTGATCTGCCGGCCCTGCGGCGTCACGTGTGGAGTGCAATATGTCGATAATGTGAGTTATGTTAATTCGTGTCATGTCGATACCCTGCGGGCGTAGCAGCCCCGCACTTATCGCGACCGACTCATTACTCGCCGCTCATTATACACTCGACGCGAATTAAACACTTTATCAGCGTGCGTCATCTGGATACGCCGTGCCTGCCAATTATTAAAATATTTTTGTAAAAAAAGGAATATTTTGACAGTTAATCGTTTTGGTGTTATGTTTAAGTTGTTCATCGACTTGAATTTTTGTCATCCTTCGACTCTTATTCCAATTAATATTTTGCGGTCTTCACTACATGTCTCCCATTCCAGCTCACTATTCAGGGTCACATATAATCAAATATAGCGAAATTCTGTAAACGTGATAGGTATCGATATCTATAGTACGATAATACTGAAATACTGATTTTCTCAACTCAAGACAAGTAACCAGACTACCAGCCGTAGTCACGACCCAAATTAACATCGTTTTTTCTGCTTTGTTGTGTTGAGACATTACATCACGCCTCTAATTACTGAAGGGTTAGGTAGAGGTGTACCCATTAGTACACCCAGATTTTTTTTTTTCGGTTCCTCTAACCAGTACCGTAACCCTTACGACAAGCCCGCTATTTCTAGCTCTTACCCATATTAATAAAATTTTAATGTTTGACGAATCCATGGATATTTTTTCAAGTACTGAACTAAGGCTCCTCAAGACTGCTTCTCGATACCTGGAGTCCATTGCCACTCCCCATACTATCTCCTAGGGGTAAACAAATTGTATCCCTAATAAAATATATAGTTTTATCGTAATACGTGTTTTGTTCATTTTTATTGTGTTTATTTTAATTATGTCTACTAAAAATGTTTTGTTTATTCTAACATCAACCATATTGTTTACTTCCTAATTTTATTACTATTTTTTATTTTTTATTCTGATTTTGTTTTAATGTACCTTTACTTTATTTTTATGTTCAACCAATAACTTGTATCTGTGGTGTAAACTGTAAGTATAAGTTGGTTATAAACAAATAAATAACTAAACTAAAAAAAAACTAAATTTTCGGCAGTTAAGTCCCATGTAATAGGGGGCGAGCCTATTTTTTTTTAATGCTTGTTAGGCTTGCGTTTGTCCGCAATTCGCCTGATGTGAAGCGATGACGCGGCCTAGGGTGGAGCACGCTTGCCTAGAAGAAACCGATTCACTCGAACTTTCACTGCTACTTAGAATTTCCTAATGGCAAAACCCAATAACACTTTGAGCGACCTGGAAATCGAACCTTCGCCCTCGTGCCGTCGTGCAGTCGTGCTTGCGACCACTAGACCAATGAGGCAGTATGACGTTGTGTTAAGCCACGATAACTATAAAGTCTGCGGAAGTTCGCTGTCATTAACACTGAAAACGGGATATTTACCATGTTTACTATTTGTTTGGAGTTCCCGATGTATTGGCGCTGCTGTTGCTGTTGTTGTTGTTGTAGTAAACATGGTAAATATCCCGTTTTCAGTGTTAATGATAATGTTAGTGACCATGTCGGTTTAGAAACAGAATATGAATTTTTGAATTTGAAATTATTCTCTTCCTTTTTACACACTATCGTCTACATTTCTTTTTCATTTCTCCTTTTTGTGGGTCTGCTGGCAGAAATTTCTTATGAAATAAGCTGTACCCTTGTACTCATATATTATTTTCCTGTGTTGTCTTCTATGTGTACATAAATAGTTAAATAAAGAAATGAATATTTCCTTCCTCCCGAGTAGACTAAGCTGTAAATAAGTAGTTACGCTTACTAAGTGCTGTTGTTTGTTGCAGTACCTGGGCTCGTTCCCGGTGTCCGGCGGCGAGCCGGCGGCGCGCGGCGACCAGGTCTCCGCGCATCTACACCTCATGAAGGTAACACGTCACCTGCTAGACTGTCACCACTCCTGGCGATCCCAGAAACTCGTATGTGCCTGTAAATAAAAAGCAACGCTGCTTAAGAGCTGCCAACGGCCCCGACTAAGGTTTTGTAGCGGCCCGACTTACCTTTTTATAATTTACTAGCTTATGCACACGGCTTCGCCCGCGTAGAGTTCGGATCTTACTTCTGCGATAACAAGTACCTAATCTTTGTGATATACCAGACAATAATTTATCTCTGTTCAAAGTTTTATTCAGATCTGTTCAGCCATTCTGGCGCGTTGAGTAACAGACATCTATCCATCGAAACTTTTGCATTTATAATAGTTTATGTAAGATATATGTATGTCGAGGAGCTCGTGGCTAAATAATAACAGCCGCTCGGGTCGATCTTTAGGTTAAACCGTGCTTGCCTAGGTTGGTCTGTGGATGGGTGACCGCCCATTACATACCGGGTTTCCTCCGTGCCTCGGAAAGCACGTTAAGCCGTTGGTCCCGAGTGTCATTTGTAGATCTTTGAGAGTCGTTAGGAAGTCAGTGGCCCAAAAAGTCTAACAACCAGTCTTACCAGACTGAGGGTATCGTATTACCCAGTACTAACTGGGTTGTGGAGGTCAGATAGGCAGTCGCTCCACGTAAAATACTGGTATTCAGCTGCATCCGGTTAGACTGGAAGCCGACCCCAATATAGTTGGGAAAAGGCTCGGCAGATGATGATGTAAGATATATGTATGTGTAATATTAGTTTTTACTTTTAAAGTTCAATGGGTATTAAAGAGTAGTTACTGTAAGTATCTAATTTTATTTGAGTAATACGCTACTCGCGTTTTTTTTACATGTACTTACTTATAACTTGCAAATAGTAGTTCATAGTAATATCAATTACATTACATTGCGAAAAATTATAATAATGTCTTGGTAAATAATGTAGATCCCAAATTACCTTATTTTTATTTAATTTATAATTTTGATAGTGGACATTTTATTTGACATGAATTATTAATGCAAAAGTTTGGATGTGTGGATGTTTGGTACTCAATCACGCCAGAGCGGCTGAACAGATCCGAATGAAACTTGGCACATAGATAGATAATAGTCTGGTATAGCACAAATATTAGGTACTTATTATCCCAGAAGTAAGATCCCGTGCGGAACTACCGAAATCTATGAGGGCGAAGCCGCGAGCATAAGCTAGTCTATTTGTAGACATACTACTTTTACATAATATTAATTTAATATCAATGTCGCGTAGCACGAGTCAACGCGAAAATCGGGATTTCACATATATTTACAGACACGTCTACCTCAGAAAAATCCTATCTTCTTACTAATAGGTAAATACTCCCGCCCCGCACGCCCTGCGCGACACTGCGCGCCATGCGCCCGTCTACGTGAGTTTCGAAGCCCTTTTGACTCTGGTGGGGGATGATTTTGGAAAAACTGTGATACACGTGTCTCATAATTTTAAGTGAAGAGTGTTTACACCTATTTTCGAGTCAATCGACCCCGAGAATATTAAGTTTCATAGAAAATTCAACCACCCATTTCACCCTCTTAGGGCTGGAATTTCGAAAAACCCTTTCTTAGCGGGTAGTTACTCTTTACATAGAATACAACCTCCAAAATTCATGTCTCTAGGACCAGCGGTTTGGGCTGTGCGTTGATATATCTGTCAATCAGTCAGCACTTCGAATATCATATTGGGCGATGATTTTGGAAAAACATTGAAACAAGTTTCTCATCATTTTAACTGAAAAGTACGTACACAAATTTTCAAGTCAATCGACCCCGAGAATAATTGGTTTTACAGAAAATTCAACGCCACATTTCACCCTCTTAGGGGTAGAATTTCGAAAAACCCTTTCTTAGTGGATACTTAATCTTTACAAAGAATACTCCCTTCAAATTTCATGTATTTAAGACCAGCAGCTTAGGCTGTGTGTTGATATATCAATCAGTAAGTGAGGATATTGAATTTTAAAATGGGGGATGCTTTTTAAAAAACTATGATACACGTATCTCATAATTTTAACTGAAGAGTATGTACACAAATTTTAAGTCAATCGACTCTGAGAATAAAAAGTTTCACAGAAAGTTCAACACTCCATTTCACCCTCTCAGGGGTGGAATTTCGAAAAACCCTTTCTTAGTGGATACCTACTCTTCAAAAACAATATATGTATAGATTATATGTATAGATTTCATCCCTGCTCGCTAAACTCAGAACGAAATCATTGTGGAGAAAGGAGATGTTTCAAAATGTATGGAGCCCCGGCCAGGTATTTGTATACTCAAAAATGGGAAAACACACATAAAGCAGTTTTCAATTACCTATCCAATAACTTAAAGTTCGCTTTATTTAGTGGTAAAATACAAGAATAAACACTTGAAACTACAACACAACAAAATCCGTTATGGCGGTAAGCTGTCATGTTGATTGATTATTGACGTTTGACATGTTTATTTTTGTGTAGGACAAAATTAGGTTATCAAATTACATTGGCAACGAGAATCACTACGTTAGTCATTTAAGATTTTTACAGAAATAATACCAACATTTAATCGTCAAAATATTAACTGAGACAAAAAAAATATAGCTATCTTTTGATTCAACGGTCCAATACACATATATATTTTACTAATGTATACAAAAAAAATTAGGTACAGATAAAACATTCTATAATTCATATATTATGAGGTTATTGGGTTTTCTGTCAGGGATTTCTCAGAAGCAGCCACACACACACTATGATTTTATTTTTCTCTGTCTGTGTTATCTGTTTACTGTCATTATTTTTAAGCACATAGTACCTATATTGGCAAGACCCCATGTGGGAAGTCGATAAAATAATTGATAAATTTCAATTGATTACCAGAAAAGTATGCATTTAAGCTATTTATCTGTATTTTTACCGAATTCCGGTAAAAATACGGATTTATATCGATTTTTCGAGGTAGTGTACCAAAACAAAATATATTTTGTGGCCCTCACAGAGGGGAGGCCTATATTCCAGCAGTGCACAGTGGGGACATAGCTAAGACAGTAGGACTTCTAGCTAGACGACCTCTTTCACAAAGAGCTCTGCTATTACTACTGGTTCTTGTACTTCTCAGTTCTGTCGTCACAAATAATGCACAATTTCCCTTGAACAAACTAATACTAGTACACATCGTCTTGAGCAAAGTGTTCGTTTTGTTATTGCTTGCTCCGAGCTAGCTTATTCAGCCTCGCAATCAGGAGTCCCCCTGTGCGCCATTGCAAACATACTAGTATTACATCGAAATACTCTCAACTCTCCCTATTTATTACCTTTCCCTTAGATTTTTACAATGAACTCTCTCTCTCTCTCTCTCTCTGTAGGGAGATTACGATTGTAAGTATATCAATTTTACGAGTGGCTGGGGAATATGATGCGTTTATAACATGTTTATAATGGTTTAATGGTGCATCAGTGCCGTAACGACAGGTTGTGCGGCTGTTATCTGTGTTATTTTGGCACTTTATATGAGATATTATTAGCATAATGTGAAATCCATGCAGATATCCTCATGTTAGCCTATTTGAAAGAGTTAAATAGGTTAGTTAAATTTGTGAGTTGTCAATTAATTTTCAATTGAAGTTGTGTTACTCGAGGCAAATAGTATAAACGTACTTTAGGTTCCAGCAGTTAAAACGTCTTAGTAATGAATGTGTGGCAGGTGCGGGCAGCAGGTATAGCACGATAAGTAACTCTTAGCTCATGTAACCGACGGGCTACGGCTAGGTAACATTGAGAGGTACACTCGTGACGGATGACGTCACGGCGCGGTGACCTCGATGTCACGCCCTCTTACCCTGCTTATTTGTAACTATGTAGTGCAGGTGAGAACGGTGAGACAAATCAACTTTAATGTTACCTGAAAATGATAACTGGTGTTATTGAAGCTACACGTACAAAGCGTCGGAGTTGTTGATCTATTTCAGAAAGGTGTACGATGTACAATACAGCAATGACAACTGACAGATTGATCGTAATGAAGTACGTGCCTAGTTAATGACACACCTGATTGATTACGTTTTATTATAGTAATCAGTCACAATATTCTAGTAGCTTAGGCTATATTTGAGTACAATTGCTGGTTGGCAGACTTTTGGGTTGGAAGCTCTGAAGGTTATAAAGAGACATATCAGCAAAATACTATATAACATAGGTAAACTTCTCATAACTTCTAACATTTGACCTTCTGTCCCGCTTCCACTGCAGCTTGCAGCCACTCCATCCATCTCCTCCCCTCGCTGCGATGAGGTGGCGCTGCACAAAGCCGCTCCGACTGAGCGCTACCGAATGCACCTCGTTGTGTTCGCGCAGCCAGACATGCATCTTGCATGCGTCTCACAAGCAGCACAGACTTGCATCAGTTCACTTATTTTAAGTAAGCAAAAAGCTTTTCACCTGAAGGTTACGTTCTTTACTTGTTAAGTAAGACGGAGTAGGTATCAAAAATTTCAAATTGCATGCAGCTTCTTGTTTGCAAATAACGAATAATTTTATGTGTTTTTGCGAAAAAGCAAAAGGAGTATTTAAGAATCATTTTCTGTAAATTCTGCCTAACCACTTAGGAAAAAAGCGTGAATTTATGTATTTCATACATACATAAATTCACATATATTTATACACGCACTTTATTTTTATTCACGCACACATAATTCAATGTGTTTCTGCGAATAGATAATCACTTGAAACTTTAGATTTCACTGAAAAAGTAACAACCAACTACAAAGTTTACAAGACCCAAAATGTTAACCCCGTGACCCCACTCCGGTGCACATAAATACATGAACAAAGCGTGGCTGCCCCACATTCGTGCCCAAACACCGGCGAGCAGTGTGTCACATTTTTGGGGTCGCGGGATGACCCCTTGACCGCGTCCCTCTCACTTGCCTATTATAATCTCAAGTGGCAAATGATGCAGGGAAGTAAACTTATTCTAGCCTGCAGCGTTTAAACTAGTATCCCCAGCACGAAAACGCGGGATAAACGTAACGGAATTCGGCCGAATTTTGTCGAAAAAATTGAGAACACAGAATTTACGATGTCCTGTCATTTTACCGAAAATTAATTTACAAATTTTCATTAGACATGAACCGATTAGTCATTTGTTCATTTTACAACAATAAGTTCTTAAACAACTCACTTAAAAAAAAACTTATTTGATAACGTATAATGCCATTCATCGTATGTTTTCATTTTATATTCATGTTATCTCGTAAAACAACGCTTGAAACCATAAGTGTTACATTATACATTCTTCTTCTTCTCGAATCGATGACTCAGATGTTGTCAGACCAGTAGCTACGTATTGCTACGTAGGTACTGGTCTGACAACATCTGAGTCTGGATAGCTTTGTCGTTTGCCTCATTCAACTCCTCATTATCTGCCAGGAGGGGGGTGTAATTAGTTACATATTACATTATTACGCAATTTTCTAAAAATGAAATTAATGAAATAGGTAAATTTGAACACTAAAAAGTACCAAAACTACTCAAAAAATAATTGCGACTAAAAAAACACGCCGTCACTAAATGTACAGTGCTTCCCCGCCATGTCATCGTAGGTATTTTGCACTTTGACACTGTAAAAATAAATAAATTGTGTTTAATTCAGGCAAAATACCCATATACAACAATAAATAAAAATAATAATAAATTGAGATTGAATAAAAACAGTAAAGTAGAAAATCATAGAAAATATCATTAAAAAGTCATTAAAATCATTACAAAAATCATTAAAAATAAAAATCTTTAAAATAGTCAATAAACTCATTCAATAAAAATATCAATAAAATTACTCAAACATTTAAATATAAGTATGTATTGGTCTTCAAAAAATAACATAGTTTCATTATGTCGTCATTTTTTATTCCCGTTTAGGTGAACAGAAATCCAGTGCCCAAATATAGGGCTTGCTAGGTTGCACGAGACAACCCTCAAAATGTTGTTACTGGAGCGTCTCAAACTTTGCCAGAAGGACGCAACCCTCGACCTCATAATGGTGTCAAAATCCGGATCCCTCGCTTCTGCAAACATGCTCGAAGAACTACAGTACCTTGGCAGTTTCATTAAGGTTCTGTACGCATCATTGTACTGAACCCTTAATGAGCTGTACATCTTTTTTGTGAAGTTGCACCATAGTTGGCAGGTGTACAGTGACAGACAATAAGCTCTGAATAGAGTGTTCTTTACGTCTTTAGTCCACATCACAAATTTGCGTGCCAGCATGTTACTCCTCACTGAGGAAGCCCTACGCTCTCTTTCTATGTCGCAGCCGTCCTGGAGTCTATCCGTCAAAATGTGTCCTAAGTATTTAAACTGTTTTACGACCAGCCCCAGACCTGAATGCCATGGCTTCGGTTTTTAGAACGTTATACTTTAGTCCATGAGCATCAGCATAACGATAATGATAGATATTTTTAATCATTAGGAGAGTCAGCCATTAGGTACATATGTATATTAAAGTTTTAGATATTCTGATACGTACCCTCATGATCACTTTGTGATTGGTTTAGATTTTTGAGATTGTGACGCGAAACATTAGTAAAGAGAAACATTTGCCAAATGAACGTTTGTACAGTGAGTGTTTATAAAATAAAACATTTGCGGAATAAGTTGTTTGTGAAATAAATAGTATATAAAACGTATTTGCAAAGTCAAAAGAGTTTTGGTGAAACATTAGTGAACCAATATAGTTTAAAAACTTTACTTATATTTACGGGTGATAATAATTCTTCTACTCGCCATTATGCTATAAGATCTGTTGTAATGCGCATTCGTGCTAAGGGTTCTAGGCTCTAACTGTTTCCAATAACGGGTTACTTGGCGGGATAGTAAAGATTAGAAGACGATTCAGTGAAATAAACAATTTAGCTTGTCCTTTTCCTAGTCAGCAAGCTCGTGCCGTATGCAGGGACCTCGCGTCATCGTCGCGTTCAAATGTATTAGTAACTTCAGATCAAATGAAAAATGAGTCGGAATTTTCTTTCCGAGAGACTTTTTGAATAAAATATTGCAAATTTAATGTGCTTGTTTACTAGAGGCACTGGAACGGAACAAACAAATACATACCGCAGTGCTCACTGGGTCGTGCTCAGCGTCCACTCAACCTGTGTTTACACTTCACATGAAATACAATTTTCAGTTTTCTGAGATTCTGATTCTAACTGTCCAATACACAGACAGGAATACTCCTATTTCGCTTGTTTTCTGGGTCTGTCAAGGGCATTTGATCTTGTATGTTACGATGTTTCGTTGCGTAAACTGCTATGTGAGTTAAACATAGCAGTTTACGCAACATAACTACGTTACCATCTGAAATAGTGTCAATATTTAAGTACTGATACAGTAGTCAAAGTAACAGCGTAAAGTAAAATGGTTCGCACTCGGACGTGTATCGGTTTGAGTGCGGGGTGAGGCAGGGGGCTCAGCTCTCGGCGGCTCTTCAACCTATACATGAACCAGCTGATCCTTGAGCTCAGCAGCACCAATGTCGGATGTCATATTGACGGGGTGTGCATTAACAATATTAGTTATGCTGACTATATGGTGTTGCTGAGTCCATCGGTCGGTGCTTTGAGGAGACTGATCGCTATATGCAAATACTATGCGGTGAATCATGGGCTCAAATATAATCTCACAAAGAGAGAACTAATGGTTTTTAAAGCAGGCAGTGTGACATATTCGTGTATTCCAAGTGTCGCACTTTGTGGAGAACCACTGCGAACGGTGGACAAGTTTAAATATCTGGACCACTGGGTCACAGAAGATCTTAAGGATAATAATGTGACATTGAAAGGGAACGTAGGTTGTCGGCTGTCCGTTGTACCATGCTGGCTTGCAGGTTTGCACGTTGTACGAGGCCAGTTAAAGTACCGCTTTTCAAAGCTTACTGTCAGTCCTTCTACACGTGCAGCCTGTGGGTCAACTTCACTCAGTGGACATACAGTGACCTACGCGTTCAATATAATAATACACTGAGAGTGAGTTTTGTGACGTCACTAGTAGCGACAGCAAGCGTAGGTTCTTGTTATTCGATTAACATTTTGTTCGCGTTATCCCGTCTACCGCAAGAATATTTAAACGTAATAATTTAATATTCATAAACATCGAATGACCCGAAAAATACAAGCGTACATAAAAGGCAGTCAGCGTAGAGCCACCCCTATCACTATCAGCTCGCGTAGGGCGCAATATTGTGTACTTGAACGTTCCGGCGTCTGATCGAGACACTGCTCTTTTTGTTAGTGCCCCTCGTCATGACAATATTAGACAAGTATGTATGTAGTTCTAGCTAGCTCTTGAGGTTTTAGGAGGACTATTGTAACTTCATATTTACCTATGTTGTCCTCTACAATTACTAAAAGTTACAACTTTGGTAAACTCTGATTAATTGACATAATGTTAGATTTGCAAAAACCAACCTCAATAAGAATCAATCCACAATTCAGTTTCTTAGACAGGTGCTACGAAAACGTCACGTCTACGTAGACTCGTAGATGTTAGGCTCGTAGCGCTACGCTGCTACGTGCTCCGCGGCCGGTGATAAACAAACTATGCTAACCCGTAGCGGCTCAGTTATAGTTATATCACGCGGCTTATAAGGTACGCTTTAATATTACCTCGTTAATCTATGATTGTAGGGCAAGTATTGTGTTTTTAAGAAGAGTACGTGTGATTAAAAATTAAACAGTAAAATACGATTAATTAAAAAATACCGTTTAAATCAATTCAGACAGTAAATATAAATTTATAGATATTTTTGTAAGTTTAGCGAAATATTTAGATCGTTTGAGTAAACGTATTAAAGTTTTAAAACATTTATTCACACATAATAGTGTAGATAACTTTCCCTTAACCTTTTTTACCCGCCTACGGCGAAGCCAAAAGGAAGGGTTATGATTTTAGCAGTCTATTTATGTATGTATGTTTGTATTTACGTATGTTCCTCCGTAGCACTTAAACTTTTTAATAGTAAGATGTACCCTTATTAATCATCATCATTTCAGCCGAAAGACGTCCACTGCTGGTCATAGAGGCCTATGTCCAGCAGTGGACGTCTTTCGACTTTCGGCCCCCCTTATTATTAAGTTAAAACAAAAAATAATCTTAACGCTATCTATTTACCGTACACCTAATTTTGTTGGCACAATAAGCTTCCTTCATTAGCGTTGGCGTTGTTTAGTGTTGTTGCTCATAGATGGCGCTGTTCGTAGCTTTTATGAAAGGCCTGAGAAGGCGCGATAAAGGACAGACGAGCGCTTAGCGAAGATGTTATTATGTATTAACTTCATAATAACTTGTTTACTGCATAATATAGAACAGTTTTTTCGTCTTACAGCACGATTTTTTGCCGTTTAATTTATTAATTTTGGGATAAAATCTAGTTAGTTGAATACCTACCTACATAGATAATCTACGGTGTTATACCTACTCCTAAGTAGGTATAACAGTAGCTTTTTAGATACCAAAATGTTAATATTGATTTTATTTTTGTAGTGATAGTTTTTATTGTTTAGTCGACTTTACGGTACATGTGATAGTAAATGCATTACATTGCTTTTAGAGCATAATAGGTACGACGTACCGAAACCTGAAGAGCGCCAGGCGATGACAAAAGATGCAAAGTTTCATACGTGCGGGCTAGCTGCGACGAATGTACTCGTGTAACTAAGAGTCGCATAATGCATTAGATTACTTTCTACTCTACTTACCTTCATGAAGATTTATATGTTACAAGCATAATATTTACGAGTGAAGTTAAAAGCATTAGCTCATTATTCCGTACTAGTATAATGCATTTCGAATTACGTAGCTCACCTAAATGTCACCGAGCTCTGACTAACAAATAACAACATATCTCATGCAGAACGAATACTGTAGAAGGATTTTTAAACTTTGGAAATAACAGTTTTAGGGCAAATCACACCAAAAATCAAAATCAAAATATTTTATTTCAAATAGGCCTAGATGGGCACCTAAAAAACGTCGACAAAAAGGTGCACAGTTCGGGTTGGTCGTCTCCTATGGAGAAGAACCGGCAAGAAACTCCATGGTTACTCTTTTCAAATCATTACGTATAAAAATATTTTCATGGATACAGCATTTGTACTTAAGTATGGGGGGATAGCGTAGGCCCGACAATAAGTCGTTGCTTACTACACAAAAAATGTAGAACAAAATAAAAAGTTAACAAAAGTTAACAAGCAGCTGGGATTCTACAAAGCCTACAATGTTCACACATTCACAAACAATCGATAAAAAATAATCTATACACAGGTAAAAAAAAATATTGTAAAATACTAAATTAAACAAGTGACACAAATATTGTTATCAGTGCTGTAACTATTCTGAGCAAAAGATGTATAAATGATTTGAAAACTATTGTAAAAATCTGATTCGAGAGAGTGAGTTAGAGACATCCACATATTTGTGCCATTTATGAGCTACCAGGGAAGCCGCATGCGCAGAAGGAACTAAAGCCAACTTCTTTATCATCAACGTAGTCCTTTTTTGTCGTGTCCTTATTAAAAAAGCATATTTTGTAATATGCTTTTTTAATAAGGACACTTTTGATGTAGTTTTTGAATTTTCCATCGGTCAGTTCTATAACTGACTTTGGCAACTTGTTATAAAAACCGCTATACTGTTTATAAGAAAAGACTTGCTAGTATTTGTTAATCTGAATTAAGGTATTACAATTTCGTGTTTACTGCGTGTATTTATATTATGAAAGTCGCTTCTAATTTTGAAAGCCCTCGATTTTTGCGGACATATAAAATACATTCTAAGATATAAAGTGAAGGCAGGGTCAGTATATCAATCTCTTTAAATTTTTCTCTGAGGGACTCGCGAGGACCCATTTTATAGATCGCGCGGACTGCCCTCTTTTGTAGTATGAAAATTGAGTCAACGTCTGCTGTTGATCCCCACAGCAGAATGCCATAAGACATAATACTGTGGAAATAAGCATAGTATACTAGCCTAGCTGTAGCCACATCAGTTAACTGCCTTATTTTTTTTACTGCATATGCAGCTGAGCTTAACCTACCCGAAAGAGTTCTAATGTGCGCGCCCCACTGCAATTTTGAATCGATAGTAATCCCTAAGAATACAGTTTCCGCTATAACATCAAGTTTTTTGCCGTCAAGATTCAAATCCAGATCCCGTTGTGGTACATTCGGTAAAGAGATCTTCAGACATTTTGTTTTGTTCGCATTCAGTAAAAGATTGTTAGCTGCAAACCATTTCGAGGGTACGGTTGAACTTTCGTTGACATTCGTATCTTTTCTATCTATTTTAAAAATTTGCGAAGTGTCATCAGCAAATAGAATTATATCCGATAGTTTGGCCATCATATAAGGGAGATCATTGACTAGAGACCCGGAGGACGTCGCCCCATTTACATTTACTTTTTGCTACCTGTTAGATAAATAGGAAAGAACAAGATCAGCAGCTTGTCCACGAATTCCGTAGTGGTGTAATACACACCGTAGTGGTGGTTTACAGATCAGTGTGTTGTGGTCGCCGCAGTCAAACGCTTTTGAGAGATCACAGAAAATGCCAATGGCATCCTGGGACTTCTCCCAAGATTCCAAAATGTGACTGATGAGTTTTACTCCCGCGTCCGTTGTCGACCTACCCTGCGTGAAACCAAACTGTTGTCTATGCAGAATCCCATTTGAGTTGAAGTGAGACAACATCTGGTCCAGCATGATTTTTTCATAGATTTTAATCAATGCTGGAAGCACAGATATAGGTCTATAATTTGAAGGATGACTCTTACAACCCGATTTGAAAATTGGTACTACTTTACTATGTTTCATTAGATCAGGAAACTTGCCGCTATACAAACATTGATTGAATATGCCTGGTAGGACAAGAGCGATTGAGTTATAATATCTCCAAGAACCTTGACGGATATCCCCCATAAGTCTTCAGTATTTTTTATGATGAGACTTTAATAATTTTGTTAATTATTATTTGTGATGTTGCTTGAGCGCAGACCAATTTAACTGAACCCAATCAGCACGTCTAAAGCATATTCAAGAGTTGTCAGTGTAGGCATTGTTTTGGAATATTAATTAATGAATGAATGAATTAATTTAATATTTTTTTATTATCAGCCATTTGTGTCCCACTGCAGGGCAAAGGCCTCCCTTCCCTCCTTCCAATTATCCCTATCCAGTGCTGTTGTTTGCCAATCTTTTTTAAAAGAGTCGAGTTCGTCCCGCCATCTCCTTCTGGGCCTGCCGCGTTGCCGTTTGCTGCTGTTTGGGACCCATTGTGTTATTACTTTAGCCCATAGCTCCTCCGGCATGCGACAGATGTGGCCAGCCCAGTTCCATTTAAGCTTGGCAGCCGTGTGACCTACATCGGCAATTTGAGTTTTGGAACGCAGTATCGAGTTCCTTATACGATCAGTAAGTTTAACTCCAAGGATACTACGCTCCATTGCTCGCTGACAGACCCCGAGTGCGGACTTTTGACGCTTGGTTAGTGACCATGTCTGCGCTCCATAGGTGAGGGTAGGAAGAATGCACATGTCCATGAGTTTTCTCTTCAGTGAGAGAGGGAGTGGTCCCTTCATGATTTGCTTCATCGACCTCTTCCAGGCGTTCTCGGTGCGTCGTGCAACTTCTTTATCATGTCTTGCCTGGAAAGAGACTATTTGGCCGAGGTAAATGTACTCATGGACATATTCAATCCTCACACCCCCAATTCCAATGTTGCGCTTGGTGCTGTTGGTCATCACCTTGGTTTTCGTCATATTCATCGCGAGTCCGACCTCGAGGCTGGCATTGCTCAGTTGATCGAGCATTAGGCCTAACTCGGCTGCCGTGGAGGAGAAAAGGACAATATCGTCGGCGAAGCGGAGATTTGTTAATCTTCTATCACCCACAATGATGCCCTTGTCCCTCCAAGTGCTATTTAGTTTTCTAAAGACTTCTTCAAGCGTGGCTGTGAAGAGCTTTGGAGAAAGAGGGTCGCCCTGTTTAACCCCTTTTTGGATAGGGAATGATGGTCCTGTGGTGTTTATTTTGATGGCTGCTGTGCTATTTTGGTATATTTTTTTTAGTAAGTTAATGTATGTAGGTTCGATGTTTTGATTTTTAAGAGATTCAAATATAGAGTTGTGCGATAAACTATCAAAAGCTTTAGAGTAGTCGACAAATGCGATGTATAAGGGTAAGTTGAATTCTATGTGTTTTTCTATAATCTGATTAAGGGACTGTAAATGGTCGGTAGTGGAGAGGCCGCGGCGGAATCCGGCTTGTTCGGGAGGTTGATGCTGATCTAATTGGCCAGAAATGCGATTTTCAATCATTTTCATAAATATTTTGTAAAGGTGTGAGATGAGACTGATGGGGCGGTAATTGCCGATGTCAGTCTTATCACCTTTTTTATGGAGAAGAATAATATTTGAGTGGCAGAAACTACTTGGAAAAACACCTGTTTGCAAAATTGTGTTGAATAAGTTGCAGATGTATGGCAACAAGATAGGCTCCGCGGCTCGAAGTGATTCGGTTGTAATACCATCTTCGCCGGGACTTTTATTGTACTTCATGCCTCTGAGGGCCTGGTGTACTTCATAGCCAGTAATTACTGGGACCTCTTCAGGACATGAGTAAACTTCGGTTGCTTGTTGGGATGTTTGATCGTTGGAATAAAGAGATTGATAAAATTCGGTACTTATCC
This sequence comes from Noctua fimbriata, assembly GCA_905163415.1. Taxonomy (NCBI): domain Eukaryota; kingdom Metazoa; phylum Arthropoda; class Insecta; order Lepidoptera; family Noctuidae; genus Noctua; species Noctua fimbriata. Next base: position 19,735,198 of record LR990927.1, on the reverse strand, counting down.
CAATAATTTTTGCTCTATCTCCTTGCTTAACGCCATATTTAATATAGTTTTTTTTTTTTAAATTTTGAATTTGGATAGCGTAATCCGCTCTTAGTGTCAATCATAATAGACGGTCAATCGTAAAAGTTAACAGGATTATCAAGTTTACATCATATTAACCCTAATCTCCCTTCAGTTTGAACGCTGCGTTGCATTCCCCCCACGTTGGCGGCACTTGTATCGTTTTGATACAGGTTCGGTTCCCGACTCCGACAGCACGGCGCGAAATTTATTCATTGGCTCATGTGGCTGCTATCGAGACACAAAGGAAATGATAGTTCCAGAAGACTTACTCTCAATCATAAGCCTTTGTCAACTCAAACACTAGTTCTTCTTTCTTTATCGTGTGGTTAGTGCCTAACCTGGTGTCAGAGTTTTTATGTCGCCCATGGGCCTCTGATTTGGCTTTACATGCCGTCGAGAAATATCTCTCAGCCATGACATGACATTGTGGTTTCCTCACAATGTTTTTCTTCAACAAATAAACAACGAAATAGAGGAAGAAAATGCTTCGGGTACAACGTAGATTGAAAGTTGGTAAAGTAGCGGGAAATAAGGGGACACATACCAACTCTGATTGAGCAAGCATAGTGGATAGAAGCACGCTCCCTTACAGAGACGACTGTGTCCCATCAGTGGGGCCATTATAGGCTAATAGAGTGAAATAAGGTCTTGGCGATATTAAAAACTGGAAATGTGTGTGTGACATCTTAAGGCCTTTTTTTGTCGTACCCATTTTTACTTTTCACGTTCCATGCTTCTAATTTTACGCGGAACTTCTGCCGTTACCTGCTGTTTGTCTGCCGCCCGTGAGACAGGCTGGATAAATTGGTGGAACAACGCCGCGGCGCATGCAGAGTGGAAGCTAAACGACAACTCGCGCGAATCTGGTGCCTCCAGGTCACAGCGGGACAATAGATGTTGTCAGCTTCTTCTTCAGCTTCTACGTTAGCTTCAGCTTTTGGAATAGTGTTACATCTAGATTAAAATGTGAGGGTGATTTTAGAAGTGGACATCATGTTAAGTTTCTACTGAGTTATTTTTTTTAGAACGTCTAAGATTTTTTATCACTAATTTGTGAAATATAATGGAACAGACGCAAATGAAAATAGATGTTTAGAATGATTTTATTTATTAAATGCTTTGGAACTCAAAACAAAAGGAAATAACAAAGAACTCAAAACAGAACCTGTTAATGTATTTTAGGTACATCTCTGCCAGTACCTTACCCTTCGAGGTTTACAAGTACCATGATGTGTTTACATTGTGTTATGCTTTAGTTTGTGAAAAAAATAAACAAAAGATTACATAGTTGTGATTACATAATGTGGTTTCATCTAAAGAGCCCAAACTTACCCTACAAAGTATCATCAAAACACACAGAGCGAGGTTGAGCGATCACAAAGAAACGCAAACAAACAAAAAGCACATTATTGCAGGCAGCCCCCAAACTGCAGCGACCCTCAAGTTGAACCCCTGTGGAGGGTTGACATGAAAGTAATAACGTACTCCAGCGCTCGAATGCGCGTGAAATGCGCACCGCAGACTTAGACAACCCTCTACCAAGTGCCAGAAAAAAAAAGGGGCACGCTATAGGCAAATCAAACTGAATTCTTTTGAGAGTTTAAAAGTCAATGTTTCTAATATTGTTATTTTTTTGAGCCGGATGTGTCGTACTTCAGAGCAAAAGCCTCCCTTCCCTCTTTCCATTTATCTCTGTCTTTGGCTATTTGGGCCCAATCTTTTTGATAAGAGTCCTGCTCGTCACGTCATCTCCTTCTGGGCCTAATAGCATCATATTATGGTTATTTCTTTTAAAATATTCTTGCATGAAAACAAGAAAAACAATCTCCTATATCGCCTGATCTCATTTTGTACATGGAGCTTCACAATCCATCATTATATCATGAATCAGTGCAGCGATTCCTTTTTTCAGAGATTATTAAACAATGTCGTCACACTCTCATAGACTCACCGTGATAAAGAAAATGAAAGTTCGTATTATCCAATCCTAGATCACTGCACTTCTAAATTAAAGAGGAAGGCGGTTGTCGCAAAACCTATTTAGAGTTTCAAGTTACTGAATGTAATTTGCCGCGCGAACCCCCCGTCGTTCCTCATTTTGTTTGTCCTACCCTTCTCAGTATATACCTACTCGTATTGTCATCATCACCCTTCATCTTTGTAATAGCTAATAAGTTGGTCTTATATAGGAAGGCAAACTGTACTCATGCCGCCGTGAAACTTCAACAAAAAGTACCTAGTTTAAAAAAATTAGGTTGGAGTTCCACTTAGGGGTTACTTAGGCCTTGTATATTTGAGGCCTTACTTGCGACTAACTTTAAATTAAGTCGCTCTTCAAAGGCTAGATATTAATGGAGGTAAGTTGTAAGTTTCACTATGTAATTTAGAACCTAGTCTTCTTACATTTTATAAAAGGAGGTTTTCCTACAGTGTTTCGTACCGCGAGCGGTGAGAGGGGATGCCGTCGGCCACACAGAGATTACTCGGCAGCCGTTGTGCGCAGACAAACAGACGGACGGGAAATTAAAGTAAAACGACAGTGGGTCCCCACTGTCGTTTTACTTCGGAGTATTCTTTGCACGCAACAATGCGTCTGTCTGTACCTAGAGCCTAGACTACCTAGCTATGAAATAAACAAAAAGGTACAGCAGGGTTACCACTGTTCATTTAAATCTTCGAGATTTCCTCACTGACCTAGCTGAGTATGTGGTATGCAACTTCGTTAACGTGATTGTTGTAGTTAGCTGTAAGTCGCAAGTTTGCCTTGCTAATAGCACCTCTGTTCGGAGCATTTTTAACTAGTTTTGCATTGCGATGTTGGTCAGTCCTTAATTTTCTTTTATTTATTTATTTGAAATCCATGTACAGTAGTGGTACATAGGTGGTGTTTTGTAGGTAAAAATACTAGATGTTCTGCATCTGTCTACGTCGTGGCACGGCTCTGCGGCTGCAACAAGAATGCCATTTTCTGTTCCACAATAGATATTTTTTCTCATTTGCAGCCTTCGGGGGTTTATGAGTAACGTGTAATGACTTCTTTCGCTTAGTTGGTTCCTTTCCGCTTAAAATGAAAACAATACCCAACGCAAAGACTGCGGAAATATTTTGTGCAAGCTTATTACTTTCCCCAAAATATTGTAAAAGAATCTTTTGAATAAAGAGACCGTAGTCGCGAAGCTTTGCGTATTCGGTAAAGAAATCTACTTTCTAGGTATCCCATCCAATTTTCGTTTTGAATGAGGCCGCGCGTTTTTTCCCCACAATCGGTGTGATCTTTACAATTTCCTTGAAAACAGTTGAAAGTCGTTGAAGACAGCACAAGCGTATTCAAATGTTGCGGAGCAATAAGTCGGGGCTAGATATTGGGGGATCCAATCTAGGCAATCGTCCCAGTGGCGCGGCTCGTAAGGCTGGCAGCACACAGGCGCGGCGCGGCGCGGGGCGGCGGTAGGACACCCGCGGGAACACTCGCGACCTACCGCGGTTGCCTCCGCTAGGATTGTCGACGGAAGAAAAAATACTTGAAACGTTTTCTAAAAATGAATTATCTGAAAGACTGCACAATCATTTAGATTGATGGCAAAAATGATTTTCTATTATCGTAAGAAGTGGCATTGGACATTTTGTCTATCAGACTTATTTAACTAATCTCTTCAATAAGGACACTCAACTTGGTCATCATCATGACCTTCAGCGACATGTCCCCTGATCGCTGCGTCTCGCACAGCACGCGCGTCCCCGCACAGGCCACGGGCTTGCGTTACGTAACCACCGCTCAGTTTCTCGCTCCACTTGCCCAACTTTATTCCCTCCTACTTGTTCTGATTGTTCCTTAAATTAAACATTTAAATACCAAATGTAGATAAACTGATTAAACTCACAATCGCCGCCGGTACAAGTATATTTTGGTGTTTAAGCTGAACGTTTAATTGTCTTAATTCCTGCGGGCTTACGGCTTTAAGATAGAAACCAAACAGTTTAATTTTCCACAATTAAATCTCGGTTTGTGCGTTACAAAAATGGTGTAATTAAGCGAAATAAAATGGTAAAATTACTGGACTGTTGATAAATTTATTATTAAACGCACACAGTAGATATTGTATTCATAAATATAATGTAGACTCCGAGAGCAGAACCACATAATATATCCTACATATTATAGTATACTTATATACCCAAAAGTAGGAAAGGTTCAGTAAAAATAAATGGTATCTATCAAAGATAAGGTCTGGTATGAAGCCGTGGCGGCCGGCCGGGCGATGGGCGAGCGATATTGGATGCCGATAGCGCCGGGCCGGACGAACGGCCGCCGGCCGCCGGAATGATGCAATATCAACGGTTCTATTACTGACTGCTCCAGTTTGGAACAAATCCGTCTCGGACAAAAACTATCATCATAGAAAGGAATAACTTCATACCAGAGATAGTCGATAGGAGAAAGTACTTCTTTCACGAATATGGATGCTTAGGAAGGAAAATGTTGCTGTAAACATTTTCATTGACGAACTTCACAGACACTCATGTGTCTTATTTTAATTACCCATCCAATTATCATTTTAAATGCCTTGAAGCGCCTCGCGTATTCCCCACCTAATCGCGCCACACTTAATTGAACGTTTCGTCTCAAAACATCGTAAACTTGCCTATGGTTGTCAAAGCGATGCTGCTCCATGTAACGAGGGCGAGGTTACCATCATACCTGCAATTAATTCGGCAGTTACTTCAACAAGCTTTCGTGATGCACGATGGAGCAACACTGGTGCGAAGACAGGGTTGCCAGGACCCTTGATAGTATATTTAGGTGATTCGAAGCTTAACTCTTGCAAAAATAATAAATAATATTTGAGCAGCGGAGTAGATATCTACGTTGTATAAAATATGATTTTGAAGAGAACACAGGACTGGCCGTTGGGAAGTATTCTTAAAGTTTTTGTGAAAGTCTTTTATCGAGTTTTTCTTTGGTGATAAGATCCATCTTCTTGTTTACTTCAATTAAGTTGTTTTTCAGTTTAATTCTAACTTGCCATTATTACTTAATATGTTTTGCAACCCTGGCTCGACTGCCTAGAGGGGGTGGTCTGTCGTAAAATCCTAATGAAAGTTTCATAGCGAGTATAAAAATGTGTAATAAATGCGAGCAAGTTTGCAGTGCCGTGTAGCGATTAACTCGGTAAGCAGCTGTTGAGATAGTAACGCTCCTTTACTGACATAGTTTGATACTAAAGTCAATAGTAAAACACTTGAGTTTGGACCCAAATAACACTAAACTAGGGGTTTCTATAAAATCTTCTCGCACAAGCAGAATGATGAAAATTGTCGTTTACGATGACTAAAATAAATAGAAGACGAAGAAAGAAGTTTGTCCGGCTGTAGTGAACTGTTTAAGATAATGGCTATTATTTATAGCAAGCCAGCAAGTTGGTGGCTGGGTTAGCTGCCTAGGATGGTCAGGGTACATTTAAGTTGTGCCCAAAGACATTCGAATACAGTAACGATGAAAGAGAGAGCGTGAACAATATCTACTTGCAAGACCAGCAGCAGCTGTCGGTACAAGTGCAACATTGCAAACTAAGCAATTATGTCATTTTGTTAAACGGCTTCACTGAGACATGGAAAGCGATTTTTAACACGCTTTTATTAGCTTCACCTGTAACTATGTAAAAAACAAAATAGACGTCAAATTTGACCCATTTCCCGGTTTCCGACTGAGCTGAAATGCAGACATGTTAAGTTTGGATGACAGTGCATGGTTAGCATTTTAAATTCAATATGGCGGACTCCCAAAGTTGGCGGAATAGTTATTTTTGTGCATTCCCATGGGTGTCAAATGAAAATGTTTTCTGAGAAGAATGCGAGAAATATAAAAAGCCGTCACTCTAAAGCGAGCTTCTTAGTTTTTTTTTATAATATAATATTTTATTCTATGACATTTCTTCTGATAACCTCTCTATAGTATTTTAAACCTCTTTGGTTGTTCCATTCGTAGAGCTTATTATATTGTACCTTGTAGCATATACCGTCAGTACCTAAAGCACCTATTAAGACCAGTTTGGCTTTTATGTATGATTCACTGTAATTGATTTCTGTCCAGACAGGTGTGTTAGGTGTTGCCTCCAAGTTTACGTGATGATGAATATTGAAGCCGTGGTTGCAGACGGGCGCGGCGGGTTGGATGCGGGGGGCGGGGGGTAGGCGGCCTAATACCAGATAGTATCCTTTCACAGTGATTGGTGCGCCAGACGCTAGACTGGTCAGGGGCGGACTGAAGGCTACAGTGGCTAGTTTGTTATTAGAATTTGTTTACCGGGGCCAAACAAATTGTAATTATGTAAGTACTCAATAAATATTTGCTTGGGTTTCATTGTAAAAGTTGAGGAAAGGTTAGCTTGGATATAATTGCAAAAGTTGAGGAACTTTTATGAATAGCATTGGATCCCGTTGGTTATGTTATGAACTCAAGTTAACGGAACCTAATCACGTATGTTTGATGAACTTAAGTCTTATCTATATATATAAAAGAAAGTCGTGTTAGTTACTTCACTTATAACTCAAGAACGGCTGAACCGATTTAGCTGAAAATTGGCAGGGAGGTAGTTTAGAGCCAGGAGAAGGACATAGGATACTTTTTATCCCGTTCGACATCATTCCCGTGTGACTTGACATGTAACGTCAGTCACTATAAAACGTGGTATAACAAAAAAGAATCAGACTTGGAATAACAAAATTGACGTATAATGACAGCTATGTAATGACGTATGGATGACAATTTGATATTTGTAAGAAATCTATCTTCTATCTTCTATCTTCTATATATATAAAAATCAATTGCTGTTCGTTAGTCTCGCTAAAACTCGAGAACGGCTGAACGGATTTATCTTATCTTGGTCTTGAAATGTTTGTGGAGGTCTAGGGAAGGTTTAAAAGGTGAGAAAAATTCGAATAATTCCCGGGAAAACCCTAAAAACAACCCTTTTCTTTTTCCCATATAAACGTTTTCTAAATAAAATGTAGAGTCAATTTGAACTTTATTGCTATTCAATAAAGTTTAGGTAGGTAGGTAGGTAGGTAGGTAGGTAGAAGGTAGGTAGTTAGGGTAGGTAGGGTAGGTAGGTAGGTAGGTAGGGTAGGTAGGGTAGGTAGGTAGGTAGGGTAGGTAGGTAGGGTAGGTAGGTAGGGTAGGTAGGTAGGGTAGGTAGGTAGGGTAGGTAGGTAGGGTAGGTAGGTAGGGTAGGTAGGTAGGTAGGGTAGGTAGGGTAGGTAGCTAGGGTAGGTAGGTAGGTAGGTACGGTAGAATAGGTAGGTAGGGTAGGTTGAGTAGGTTAAAAAAGGTGCATTGCAACGCATGCCGGGCACAGCTAGTTCTTAATAAATAAGGAGACATTGAACACAATATACCAGCAGTCGCAAAAGGGTCTTAACATCAATTTAAAGAACGGTTTAAATAAGATTAGGTGACAACAAACTTTTTTATTAGCAATGCTTTCGTTATTGTAGCTGTTAGCAGCCAACTATTCCGTTAGTAGAAAACATCCAATCCAACCCTGCGCCTGTACCCCGGTGGGGACAGTTCATACAATAAGTTCGCTCCAGCAGACGGGGCTATTGAATGCGATAGACGATGTGCTAGATATAGCCCGCCGATATAGCCGGTATAGACCTGCCGGTGACAGACAACACGGCACTGATGACTTCAGTCAACTGTATCACAATGGACACAAAACACAAATGAAGAAGATTATTTTTTATTTTCATTATTTCTACTCCTTAGTTGGATTACATATAACGGGTGTAAAAGTATCCTTAACGAAGCCGAAAAGCACTTTTTTTTGTTCTAGACCATACCTGGGAACCTTCTAATTACGAAGATATTGGAGGTCAAAATTCCAACTTTTTCAAAAGTTTTTTTTAATATACAAGTTTTTAATATTATTCCTTCACCTTGAATACCTCCACGACCCCTATACTTTAATTGCATCCATCAGCACAATGTTTTGAGTGCGTTACATTAAGTCCTTCCATAAAACGTGATGTGTCACCCCAAAAAAAAAGTTGTTTCCTAACAAAAATTTTTGCATAGAGTAAGGGCGCGATCCCACTATGTCTTGACGATTAATTTATCATTGGATAAATATATGGAAAAGTCGTGGACGACAGTGAATCATGTCGTCCTATATGTCACCTCTCTTAAAATACATAAGCCACGACGTTTTAAACGACACGATAGTCTGTCGTTACGACATAGTGGGAACGCGCCCTTACTTAGTTTGATGTAGAGAATGCTTAGTAGACGGCATCGTGACGGGTCCGTTTACACCCTGTATGTGTATTAGTTATTTAAAAGCTCAATGTAAACTCATGAAGAGGTTCAGAAAATTATGTATGTCATTTATTTGCGAACCAGCACAATTTGAACCTTTATTAATATTTAGTAAAACTGTCTGTCATCTGCCAGAATTCGCACCAATTTAATAACGAACTCTGCCAACCTCAGTTCATCGAGTTTGTTACCAACAACTCTTATAAAGTTGCACAATTATCGTCGCGGCTCCAATTAGGACGCCCTCATGATGAGGTGCGCGTGATGTATGACCGCAGCCGGGATCGAACCCGCGACCGCCGCTAATGAGAACGTCATATGTTTTATTTTGTTACTCGTAATGGACGTGTCTAATTTATAGTTTACAGTTGTCAGCGTAAATTTATGTTAGCTTTGTTTTTCATTCCAATTCATCTCTTGAACGAAACGCTATCAGTACATCTACACTATACTGCGGCTGTGAGCATCAATAGCCCACAGCAATGATGTCGCGTTCAGTTGAATACGGGAATGTCGCCACGAGCTTGTCGAAGGTTGATTCTTATTTATAAGGCAAAAGAATCTATTCATACTCTCAAGACATCTCCCATGATAACGCCCTGCTCCCAACCTTTAGTGTCATTCTGCCTGTAAGACATTCGGTTGTAGGTTCATGACTATGGTTTCCTGCAAAGATCCCTCTTTCCTAACGTAGTGTGGTTGAGACATGAATGTTCACGGTCACAATAACAGCTCCATATTTAGCACTATGTTATGTGGTATCCTTACAATGAACAATAACTCTCTCAAACGGTGCTGTTCCTGTAACACATTCCTTTTTTGGTGACTTGTAATACAGGTTCTTATAGAGATCTACTTCAGGCACCAGTCTCTCACAAAGTTAATTTCATGTCGTGCGCCTCTGTAACCCTAGCATTAAGTAACTTGTGTAGAGAAAATAAATGATTTATATTATTATATTATTCCATTCATTTTGCTAACCCTGTTAAACTTAGACGTCATTGAAACTGGCACGAATGTAATAGAATCCAGGCCAACCTAGCGGTATGGCTGTTGGCTAGATCTAGAGCGGCCACTAATCCTTTAGACACAGGTAGACTGTAATTAGTCCGGGACGTGCTGCCCTCTGCGCTATTGTACAGTCAGCTTATACTACATATATCTGGACGAACTTACAATTAAAATGATATGGACAACTAAAATAATTTAATTATACTTAAACTCTTTGCGAGGTCAATAATAACGCTGTCAACATTGTTGAGTTCTGGTTGAAACTTAAAGTCTATATGTGGCCTCCTCGTATCGGTGACGAGTATGGAAGAAGAACACATGCTGGGCCGACCACAAATTGATTGGAATAAAGGTAGAAGAATGATGATGATGATGATGTGGACTCAAAAAAATCACCACAGCTTAGCCTTAAACGTCTTATGACAGGCCATTAAATAACATTTTTGTTTAAAATAATCACATATCACCCAAATACAGTTATTTCATTGCTGGCAATTGCAATAAAGTATATTCTTTCTATTTTATATACAGTAATTCTGACAAGAACTTAGTAAGTTTAATTTTCAGTTTTCTCATCCATTTATTGTTGACGCTGACTGTACTAAGTGATTACGTCTGACGTGTGGGGCGGCTCATATGATATGTAGGTACATTATATTAGGAGGATTAGTTAACTTTACGTATTAGGCAGCGGTTACTACGTAAATGTGGATCTTTATTGATAAGGGATTAATTGATAGAGGCTGATATTGAATTAGTAATCACGGGTTACGGGAGTTTTAGGATAGTGATACAAAGCCAAAATGGGAAGTGGTTTAATGAACTGTATGGCTGTTGATCTATTAACTTTTGGGGTTGTGGTTAGATTTACCTTGGTTTAATGATGATGATGCATTGAGCGAATTGTACTCGTTTTCACTGAAACTAGGCCATAATAAAACGAATGCCTAAATAAAAGCGCTGTTGAACTTTCACAGCTTGCTTAGTGTCTGGTCTCCGCTTAGTATTGCAACGTTGTTACTCACTAATTCAGGCGTGGTTTAGTGTGAATTAAAATAGGCATTAGAGTGGTATGTGTTATTTTATTTTACTTTATTATATAATCCTAATATAATCCTAATACATACCTAACTAATTATCTACGTAGGTACTAATACTGCCGTCAATAGCATAGTTACAGTAAGTCAGTTTTTTGTCAAAAATGAGTTAGATATACAGCCGTGATCACGATAACGAGATCTACAATTTTATCTTACCCATTCGTTTGTATCACTTTTAAACCAAATTTAACAATCAAAAAATTGCAGTAATTCAAGCATTTTTTTTACATCACAAAGCATGATTACAGTGGGTACACTTACTGCAATTACTCAGTATTGGTTTCCAAATAAGTAATAGATAGGTGCTGAAGTCATCTTTCATTTAAGATATCAACCATCATGATCTGATTACAAACAAAGGATTTATGGAAGATTTTCGCACCAATACTTTAACCGCGTTTTTCTCGAAACCGTCTAGAGCATACTTACTGCAACTATGCTATTGACGGCAGAATAGTAGTATGATTAAGATACTGCGTTCAGTCTATGCAGTATCAGCGTCTGGTTTCCTGAGCACGGTGCACCTGGATGTGCTTTCAATATTCATGTGTGTACAGTATCACACTACTATGTATATCCCTACATTGTATGCAAGTCAAGCCGTGCTTGAGGCCGTACATATTGGATCGAGACAAATTGAGGCAAACTAGCTTCCGAGACAGGAGTGATCATAGACTGTTAGTATAGGCCACCCTTCCCAACTAGCCATAGAACAGGCCCTTGTACACCTCCATTTTTGTGCCTCGTACACCTCTCAATTAGTAGTATTTCATGAAAACTTATAAAAATTACTTAGCTTTCCAACATTTATGTGTGATTCTGTTGAATGCAACAGAATCACACAATTAACAGCTACATTGTTAAAATAATGAAATGCTAAAATACATCTATTATTTTCTATTTAAGAACTTCTTACGTAAAGAGAAGAGCGGACAAATCAGCAAAACATTCCGTTTATCTAAATTGAAGGTTATTTCTACTATAATTCACAAAGCCCTGGGGCTATCGGCTAGCCCGTAGATAAGAGGACACAGTTTTTGATGTCACCCAAATTGAGCGGCAAACATTCAAGTTACATGTTTTAGGTATTCAGACATAGGTCGAAATCGTCTGAAGATAAAATAGATAAGAATCGAAATACGACGTTTTTAAACTTTTATTTTAAAGTACTAATTTCACAAGCTGTGAATAAAGCGACGTAGGACAAAGGTGCATGAAAAGAAAGTTAAAGGCACAGCCTCAATATTACTGTTGCTCCTTAGAAATAATTCAAAAGAAGCCTAGCCTGCTATATTATATTACCACGAGCCAACCACCCTTAAACACTGCGCCATGATTATTGAAAGAAACTGACATATCTTAGCCGCCTGTCTCCTTTAAAAATTCCTCTTTCAAAAACTCTTAATTGAATAACTTGCATCACCGCGTCATCCGAGCAATATCCTTACATCTTTATGTGTAAACTTTTAGAACAAGTTTTACTATGAAGGATGTGTTGGCGACAGTTTGCGTCAGGGATAGATTCGTAATAAAACCGTCTGTCCCGCCCATCTGAGATACCGTAAGCGTTTCGTATTACCGCTCATACTCGTAAACTCAAATAGAACAATGTTTTATGTTCGGGGCGACATTCATAACATCAATATTGGGAAACCTCTCAAATCTAATAGATCGTCCATAAAACTGTAGCAAATACGCAGGTGTTTGTTTCTATTGTTAGCAACCTATTTTGTGCCAATAGGAAAATCAGGATCAATCTATTCTACCACTTCCATGACTGCACATTCACGTACTATTATCTCTCTTTGTATGTACTCGTATTGAACAAACTGAAAACCAAATATTCTAGGAAGGATGTATTCTGTAAGCATTCATAAATTACCTTTTCATTCTGGGATTTCAATGTAAATATTATATTTTAATGGAAGTGGAATTATTCCCAAAGTGCTTCTGTAATTTCGCATTGAAGTGATCTGATTTTTTTTTTTAAATTAAAATTTACAAGCGAGTTACAGTTTTTCCTTATATTGACACGTATACGAGGTGTGACTTAGTAACCCATTTAAAAAGCTTTCTTCCTGAACCGCGGTATTATTTACGACGCTGCTGACTCTTGTCGGTAATACTCTCAAAGTAAGAGAATAAAACACTGGAGTTGGTCCACAGAAAGTTTTCCAATAAAATGTCGCAAGTAGCCGACTTACTTGTCAAGAAGAAACGCTTAGCGAACCGGACGGACGCCCAAGGTATCCTGACCCCCGCCCGTAAGCAAACTCTTTACAACTCATTCAACGAACACTTTATTCTGTGGTTTATTATGGGTCTTGGTAAACTAGTTACTCAATTATGACACTATTAAAATTTTACGTTTATTGATTTTACAAGGTTTTCCTGAGTTTGGGTGTAACTTATGCCTATTTGCTTTTCAGTTAGTTAATAGCCGGTGGATTCAAGTTGTTAGAGCTGTAATATTTTGAAGTAGAAGGGTGTCATAAAAAAAATTGGGTCAAAACATTTTCATTATCATAATCATAATCATCATCATAATCATTTATTCATTTGCGAATATGGGTACAAAGAAAAGGTCTTAAACAAACAAGTGTCCATTAGCCATATCCTACCATATAAGGCATGCAAATTTACACACATTATAAAAGTTTGTCCTGTAAATATTCAGTTACAGAGTAATACGCTTTTTTTAGTAACAGTGTTTTGTCATTGTTTTTTAATATGTTTAAATCATTTATCTCCCTCCAGGAATGAGTTTGGTAAATGTTTATATACGCGTGGTGCCATACATAATATACTTTTGTTTGATAACGCTGTTTTATTGATTGGTAAACATATTATATTGAATTTGTATCTTTTGCTATGTAACTTAATAAAGAGGTTTTTATTTTTTCTAACGAATATTATAACCTCTAATATATACTATAGACATGGTAACGTAAGAATATTTAATTTTAAAAATGATGGTCTGCAACTGTCAGTTACCTTTATCCTAGTTATGGCTCGTATACATTTCTTCTGGGCTTTAAATAAAGCTTCTTTATTAGTAGAATTACCCCAAAAAATAACACAATACTTTAGAATAGGTGCAACATAGCCATTGTAGGCTGTAAGGACTGTAGAAGTACTGGCCGTTTGTTTTAGTTTAAACATTGCTTAAGAAAGGTATTTAATGTAGTTCATAATGCATGTATATGATCTTTAAAATTTAAATTATATCTATCTTTATCCCCAGAAATCTAGTAACGTCTACTTCCTGGATCTTATTATTTCGGTAATTTATGTTCATGTTTGATATTTTACTTACTCTACTTCTAAATGTCACGAAATTTGTTTTGTTGAGATTTATGTCTAAATTGTTTGATATCAACCAATTTATAATTCTATCTAAAGTTAAATTTATCTCAGGATCCATGTGTGATTTATTACCTCCTGTGAACAGTACTGTGCTATCATCGGCGAATATCATTGTGTTGTATTTTGTCGCTTTTGGAAGATCATTGATGTATATTTTCAATATTATAAGTATCTTTACATGGTCTGTGCTGTTACACTCATGAAATTTGACTTACGTCATCTATCGAGCGAAAACTACCTCTATGATAACAATCCACAATTCCACATCTATAAATGAATCAGTAACCATCTCCTAATCCCTAACCTAGATCTGAGCACGTCACACGTCGGGGCCGCCTCAGTATTAAGTCAATCTATCAATCCGCGCGCGTGCCTTGAGCGCGGTCCCTCATGTGGTCGCGACCTAATCGCGCGGTCCCTCGTGTGGGCACGACCTAATCAAACGGAACCACATCTGTTCAGATAACCGAGATAAACCCAGCCCCAACATTCAAGGGTAATGTACAAATATCATTTTTTGAGAAATTCAAGGGTAAGAATTGTAAAGGCAAACAGACTTGTTGCAGATCACGCGAGTTTTGATTCAATGCATTAAAGCTGCGTGGTCATTGCACTATGGTGATTCTGATTGTACTAATTGCTTACTTTTAGCAAACTCTCTTCTTCCAGTCACAGGGTCATGACCCCCCCCCCCCTCCCAAAAACACTGACAAACCTTCTTAAAATAGCTTTTTTTGGGTATAAACTGTTACCTAATTTCCTGCTTAATCGTTCAACAAGAGAAACTAACCTTTCCGAGGCAGAACGTTTAAAATTTACGATCTCGCTTCGCTCGCTAATGCATCTTGCCCTTTTGAGTTACTTTTAATCTCATCTTTGTATGAATTAACCAAAAAGAACCTAACACATGGGGCGGAGGAGGGCTGCTTCAATTTTGAAGCTCTCTTCTCTCGGCCTTGCATTCTGTTAGTACCAAGAGCGGATCCAGGGGGGGGGTCCTGGCCGGGCGTCATGACCACCCCGCCTGGGCTAGGCCTAGGCCGACCGTGAACATGTTTCTGAACTCATTGATTTAAATTAAATAAAAAGAGGCCCGGATCGCTTCGCTCGCTCTTGCGTTCTCTTCATCTTAAAAATTAAAAAATCTGATTATCTCAGGGGAAGGCCGTAGGCAGGGAGGGGGGTGAGGGTTCAACCCCCCCGAAATCTCTGACAACTATTAAGATATCAACCTATCCGAGGCGGAATGCAAAAATTTTCGAGCTCGCTTCGCTCGCCTATACATCCTATACTTTTTCGATTCTGAAAAAGTTGATAGGGGATCCTATTCTCATTTCTGTATAATTAAAAAAAAAGAAGTGGTGCTAAATTTGTCCAGCTCGCTTTACTCGCTACTACACTTTCCTGTACTTTTTCAGTTCTCCATAAGTTGCCAGAGTTCCTCCTATTCTCATTCCTTTAAGAATGAACAAAAAGAACTTAATTTATCCGAGGAAGGGTGCAAAAATTTTCGAGATCGTTTCGCTCGCATGTATCTATGTACGTATATAACTCTTTTATGAATGGTCTAAACAAAATCTAACCTACCCGATATAGTGTTAAAATTTTCGAGATCGCTCTGACATTCAGCGTTCTTGTCAGTATATCTTTATAAACTGTCACAATTTCTAAAAGCTAAAGATGCCCTAGAAATAAACCTGTAGGCGGCGCCCATGATCGTTTTGTCTATTTAAATCCAGAGATGGCTGATATAATTTAGTTTTTCAAAAATTGTCCCTAATAGATTTAACCCCCCCCCCCGCCCCCCAATCGGTCCCCAACCAAATTCCTGGGTACGGCCCCTTGTGACACCCCCCAAAGTCTTAGGCTGGGACCGCGCCTGACCACAACGCAGTTCAAATTTTCAAAGTAATTTACGCTTAAAGTTTCTTTCACAGTATAATTCATGCGAGTTTCAATTTCTGATCGATGAAATTCATCAACAAACTTCAGAAATCAGCTGCGTCATACGTTAAAAATCTGTTCTTACCTTTATTTCACTCTTGAAATCTTTCCATCTCAAGAATATCGTTTTCGTAGATATGTTTTGTGAGTCCACAGAATAAGTAAGGTCAGCTCATTTGCTCTGAACAGCGGGAATATAGTTAGGTACTACATAGTACCAATATCCTACGAGTCGGTACATAAAAGTAGTGTTTGTGCGAGATTGAGTTTGTGATTTAGCAGACACGTGTAACAAAGTTCACGTAAACATTTACTGTAACACGTCGTGTACGTCTAGTGTCTTTAGTTGCAAGGCTATGACTCTAACAAATATTTTTATAAATAAGAGGACTGGAGAGTCACGATTCCCCAGTCCCGGTCTAGTAAGTCTCAGCTAGTTGTGGACTAAGGTCACTATTGCCGCTCTTATTTCGACCAGTCAAACAAGCGCTGGGGTAACTCAACACTACTTACAAATCTTAATAGAGAGGTTGATTCCATTACCAAAACAGACATCTAATATAAAACTGCCCTGCTAAGCCGTCGTTGTATTGCTAACTCAGTATCATCACATTGCCATCGATTCATTACTACCAGCCCCGCCCCGTCCAGCCACCATCGACGGTGATGCGACGCTGACAACAATATCGCGCTGATGGTGAAACAACGCCACAATCATAAGCGGCTTTCACT
Source organism: Noctua fimbriata (assembly GCA_905163415.1). Lineage (NCBI taxonomy): Eukaryota > Metazoa > Arthropoda > Insecta > Lepidoptera > Noctuidae > Noctua > Noctua fimbriata. Next base: position 19,718,665 of record LR990927.1, on the reverse strand, counting down.
CTGTGACGTTCTTGCTTTTTGGGGAAAACGTAGACATTTCAGAAGGACCAAAACTCAATACTTAGGATAAGGCTTCAACTTAATAAGTCAGTAGTAGCAGTTCGCAGTTGGCCAATATCGTTCTATATTAGAATTAAATTAAGTAATACTAGTAACTGTTTTCCGAAATTTTTCTCAGTTTCAAAGTATCGCTTGAGACCGAGAAGCCTTTCAGAATCCAGTTATTCTGGCATTGTGCTTGTGGTTTACAGCGCCCGGCCAGTGGCTTTTGAAAGTGTAAACTATCCGGACCTTTCGATATACTTGTACATAGGGAAACATACTGATTGCACCTTCTGCACCCTTCTACTATATTTCCCGGGGTTAAGCGATACTTGGGAGCGAACGAACCGTGTTGCCGTAGAGAGACGAGTGTCGGCCATTACATGAGCAGTTTTAAACCCATCCTGCAATGTTTCCTGTTCCACTGAGTTCGCGATTCAAAGCTGACTGTTCTTTTATAGACATTTTGTGATCGTCTGTTTTAATGGTTGGAAGAGTAGGTTGGTTTGGGCTAAAATACAAGATTCATTTTTGTTGCCTTTGTAACTAATGTCGGTATTAAGGAATCCAGTCTCACATCAAAACCACGATCGTACAGGCCTGCGGGATCGAGGTTGTCAATCCCGCAGATCCCGCGACATTTGCTGGTTTGAGATTTTTTAAAATATTCTATTGTGATGAGTAGTTATTAAAAAAAAAAACAAATCAAGTAAATTTTAATTTTTATTGTCATTATTAATATTAAGTAGAGTTATGACTTATTACTAATCAACAATTGAATTAAATGATGCTTTAGAGGTAAATCGCCGAGAAAGTAAATCCCCGTGCCGTGGGGGAATTCCTAGTCATAGAATATTTGAACTGACATTAATTTCGTTCCACTCCGAAACACTATTCAAACAACATAAAATTAAAATTCCGTTTTTTTTAGCTGTAAGTTAAACTGAAAACTAAAGTATTTTTTTCCATACAAATGCTATAGAAAATTCACGCACGTTCCATGGAAAAGTTGTTAAATCAGATTAATGAGGTTGTGCCTGGTCTTAAAAATAATCAGTACGTCATCTGAGCTCATATATATATTTTTTTTTTCAATCCCGCAAATATGCAGAATCTCGCATGAGTATCCAGCATTTCAGATCCTGTAAAAAGGGTGCGGGATCTGAAATGCGGGTCCCGTGTTTGCGAGATTGGATTCACTAGACGGTATTATGATTTAGAATGCCAGCTAGGTATATCACTTTTTTTTTTTTTTAGGATGGGAAATCATGAAGGGACTGTCAGACTTGTACTGACTAAAACCAATCCATGTTCCTTCTTTGCCCTTTGTGTTCCAGGGCCGCATTATCTCTTTCGTACAGTCCCGCAGCCTGGCAGGCATCGGCCCATGCGGACCCCTACGTGGTTGCTGACATCTCTTTGGAGCGCGCGTGGAACACGAACGCACCATCGACACGGCCTGTCGTCATAAGACGGCCGGACGGCGAGCTAGTCCATAACTCGCCGTCCACAGGCCCGCGCCTACGGTGGCCTGGGGCCACCCCGTGACCTCGACGCCCAGGGCGTCCCCGCGGCGGCTGGGACGTGAGGCTCTTTCCCATTCACGTCCCGCCACCTCCTTCACTAGCATGACTGCTTCGCAGAAGGAGGTGACGGCTTCCCATTCCCTGTCGCTCCGGACCATGGCTTGTACCAGGGCCGGGCGCGAAAGATCGCCGCCGCTAATCGCCGCTACGAGGACACGGCGCTGCTCCGCCCAAGCGGGGCAGACCTCCACAGTGTGCTGCACCGTGTACACCGGACGATCCTCGCAATGGAAACACCCGGGCGTTTCCTACCGCCCGATTCAGTGCAGGAACCTCCTGAAACAACCGTGTCCGGTGAGTACCTGCGTCAGGCGGAAGGTGAGGGCGCCGTGGCGCCTCTCTAGCCACTCCTCAAAGAGGGGTTGCGACAATCGCTCTCTCCATGTCACCATGAGATCGCGCCGGAGGTCTGTCCGCTGAGCGGCGATTTGCCGCGGCAGCGGAGTTTCCCCCCGACGTAGTGCCTCCACGCGCCATTCGTGAAGACGTGGGAGGACTATCGCCTCCAGATCGCATGGCAGCAATCTGGCAAGGAGGCTCGCCGCCTCACCGGAGATCGTGCGGTACCCCCGGACTAGCCTTAGGGCTATCCCATTTTGGGGCGCGTTCAGGTAGCGGGCGGCTTGCCGCCTCAAAGAACGCGCCCACACCGGGGCCCCGTAAAGGGCCATGGACCGCACGACCCCCGCGTCCGGCAGGAGGCGTTTGAACCCCCCAGGTTGGGCAAGAGCCGCTTGAAGGTAGCCCCGGTCCGTTCCAGTTTGGGGGCCAAACTAGGTATATCACTTAAAAGCATCTATTCAAATCCATAGTTTATATTGGTTCAATAAGGCTAATTTGAAATAGTAGATTATTCTTATGTGTTTATGTTGCCATGCGATGGCCCTGTCATACATTAATTAAAGAATTATAGATATCTAAAATTTATACGGTCGAGAGGATCGGAGATCTTACAACTTTTTTCTGTAGAACTGCGTTGCGACTTTTGCCTTTTTGTGCATGTTATGTTTTTGATGGAATTAACAATTTACACGAACACCATTTAACTCAATTATTACAAAATTGCTTGTTTTTAAGACACATAATTTATGCAAATTCAATTCCTTTGTCTATTGTTTAGCTGCTCACCTCGAACATAGCAAACGAAATGACTAGAGGGTACGTTAACATCGCACGGCACGGAAGGTATCGGCGCGGGGCGCGGGGCGCGGGGCGCTCTCGTGCCGCGCTTAGTGAAGCTCGTCGTTACAAGGTAAACGATAGTTCGTTTTGTCGCGACTACATAACACTACGTACTCATGGATGTGCTTTTTAAAAATGGAGTCTCATTGAAGCGTTGTTATACAAGAAAATGTCGATAAGCTGGGTCGAATGACTGAAAAAGATTTTGGAACTCAATTTATTTCGTAATCGTAAAAATAGGCGGCTTATAATTATTACCAAAAGGTCTCAAGATTTGTCAACGAAAGAATGTCGTCGGCAACACTGATTTTTTTTCCAGTCTCATAAAATGGTAACCACCACAAAATAAGTTTACTGATCATTGCATTACTTACTTTCACCGAAGGTAATAAATCGATTTTCATCCTAATAAGACGGGAACCAAAAGTTAAGCATTGAAAGGGTCTGATTCAACAAACCTTTTTACATTTGCGTTCCTGAGCCCTCTCCCTATAATCCTACTCATTGTAGAACTGAAGCCTAGACTTTTCTCAATAATATTCTCTCGCCATAGACGCGCGACGTCGTCGATTGCGACCCGTCTGTGCACCGGAGGCGTAAGCACACCTGAAATACTTTCCCAACTGAACACATACGAAAATTCAGACTGACGGCATTTCATAACAATGAGGGAAAGGTATGGTTAGGTTTTGGTTGACGGAAAGAGATATAAATGTTAAGTTTTTCTCGTTGTATTCGTTTCAAATAAATCTTTCTTGCGCAATCTAAATAGTGCCACATACTATTGTGCAGCTGGCTGTAGCTTCCTGTTGTTAGTTGCTTCTGATTTTGCTGCTTCCTCTACTCGTGTATTACTATGTCTCGTAAATTATTTTAGAACTAACTAAACGTTTCGTGGCTGTTTGTTTAACTATAGCGGTTTAGAGGGAAAATATACATTTCTTCCTAATTTATTCAGTACGGAAATTGTAAACGAAACACAATAATGTAAGCGTTCTTGCGACTCCGTGTGTCTCATACAGTAACGAAGACATATTTACAGTTACCGTAGGACGTCGACGCGTCGCGTCGGGAGGCGCTTGTTCTCTAAATTGCACTTTCAGGCCCCAACCGGTTATTATCAACTCTCCACTTACTTTACATCCCAAACGAGACGTTTTAATGGCTAGTTGCTTTCAAAAGTTATAATTAGTGCTCACACTTCTGCTTAGATATTAAGATCAAGTGTGCGCTTTTTGTGCTACGTAAGTCTGTAAGCTTCAGGAGAGACTAGATGGGACTTTGATATTAATCTTAATCACTTCAAGACCTAAGAGAAAAGCGTAATAGTAATACTACTAGACTAAGCGCTCGGTTAGTACCTGTGTAATACGCACCCACATAAACATAGAATTGGAATATATTAGTTAGAATATAAAATATGTTGACGATATTATCGTTCATACCAGTGAATGGGATATTTGGCTGAAGAGCCTGCAGTTATACAAAGTTTTATGAAAAAAATAAAAGATGCGTTAAAAAAGAAACTTTAGGCGTTACAATGTTAATAAGATTTCATTGCGAAAGAAATGTTTCATAACTTTTCCAGTTGTTTAATTAAGGGCTGGCATTGATTGCGGCGTTCGCTTGAATAATGCATAAAGTGGCGCCTCCCACGAACATTATGTTGTTTATATGTTAAGCAGATAGCTCGGGATGTCTTCTAGAGGCTTTCTAGGGATCATTTGCTAGCGGTAAATTTGATATTACAATTTCCCGCTGTAACAAATTGGCCAGGACGTAAGTTAGGTCGAAAATGCTAGAAGCATAATATTTTCGTTGTGCCATAAATTAGAGCAATGTGGAGTTAACCGTTTCTTGAAACCACGTTACATTGCGTTCTGTTAAAGATAAATGGCAGACCAAATAACAGTCCTGTGTACGTTGCGTTGCAGAATGTTCAGTTGAACAGGGGCATGTCGCTACATAGTGGCTTTTTGCTAACTTTTGTCTGCAGTGAATTATTAAGTTTTTATGAATGACTGGACAGGACGCTGTTTCGTTACCATAATAGACATAGCTACTTAATGATTACGTAAATAAAGAATATTCTAGAGGTCACGCAGTTATATCAAACCCTTTACTCGAGGTCTTGTGTTACTTTTTAAAAAAGTAACGGTTCGTGATTTACAGCCAATCTCTCTCCTTCCATAAAGTATCATTAGTCACACATTGAACAAAAAAAGTCAACTTCATACGCGTACGCCTAACACTGGTATAACTCCAGTATTGATATTAAATGATGTATGTCAACACAGAGCTACGACCGCGAGGTTTTTGCGGTCCCGAACAAACGATGATCGATGTCCCTCAGCGGCCTTTTGTCTCAGCCGAGCCTATTATGTGATTGGTGGGTTTGAATCCTGCTCATGTGTGATTGGTTGATTCGGCTTCCTTTTTTTGTTTTATGGCTCACTGTGTAGTGGTGCGGAATAAATCCTGTTCTTATCCCGTGTCTGTGTAAATCCTGCGGAAGAACGGGCCCTTTACTACGGAGACGCTTGTTGGGTTTAAAGTAGATGTTAAAGTGTGTCGGTGAAGTCTGCGTGATATCTTGCGTTTGATACGACGCGCGACGATTCAGTTTGTTCCACCATTTCTTCTCAGGGTAGTCAAGTAGGAAATGTCGACTCCATCTAGCTCATGTTTAAAATATGATGCGTAAAACTGATTCCGATATCCTTATTTGTAGAATAAATCATTTCACTTCATTACATATCACTTGTGTTGTTGACTTATTTGTTGATTTACTGGTTTCTGTTGTAAATATTTTAACAACTAATACCCTCTGTTCATTGTTCTATTTGTATTTTTACGATGGTAACACCCAAATACTCCGAAATATTTTATTCCGAATTTCGATGTTCCGATTTTCAAAAGTCCGAATTTCGTAATACCTAAGAATTCTAATGTCTATTTTTAAAAATCACGAATTTTATTTTACCGAAAGTCGTAAATCCGATTTTTTTGTTTTCCGATTTTCATATGTCCGAAGAATCAAATGCTCGATGGGTTGTCGGTCCGAAAAACCACATTCCGTTTTCCAATACTTCGAATAAACTACTAAAATTAGGGTGTCTGATTGTGATTCAATGGGTACTTCCTTTCTTCTTCTAAAATAGTTAGTCCTAAAACATTTGCTAAAAATTAGGTTTTAGTGACAGAAACGAATCACTGTAAATCCGACTCCACGCAGTCTTGTCTACCCTACGCCTAGAGTGTAATTTAAGCCCGCGTAGGCGCGGAGGGGCGAGGCGGCGAGAGCGTAAAACACATACGCGTATGCGATATGTTCGCGTGGGACCGCCGGAGCCCCGCAGTGCCGGAGCCGTGACAGAAACCATGCATGCTCGCTTGCAAGTATGGTGTATGCTTGTTTGAAAGCAACTGACGTCAAACGTTATTATGCTGCTACTTTCAACAAAACTACACAATAAATTGCACTAAAAGTGAACTATCTCAAAACAAGTCGGTAGAAGAAAAAACATTGCCCGCTGCTATAACTCGTATCTACTTAACGCCTGAGAGAAGTTCATAGCAGAAAAATAGAAAAATAAGTTTTTTATATGTTAATTTGTCTTGATATTCAGTTTTAAAAGGTGTTTTTATTTCGGAATTCTAATTAATCGGTATTTTAATAATCGGAATTCGTATTTTTGATATTTCGTATTATCATTAAGTCGGACTTTTTGTTATTCGATCTATTGAAACTCGGTATTTTGAGAATAGTAATTATGAACGCTAGGAATATTGAAATTGCGGAATTTTAAAAATAGGATTAGTTATAAATCGGAGTTATTATATTCGAAATTTTGAACCTTTCTGAATTATGAAAATCAGTATTTTAAAATTCGGATTTGTGAATATCGGAATAAAGTTTTTCGTATTTATGTAGTGTACCCTTTTACGATATGTCTGGAAGGTCCATATCGTAAAAATACAAATCGAACAATCAAATCTCTGGGCCAAAGTTGCCTGAAAATAAATGAATAATATGTTATGTTATGCACATCAATTGCACGATACAAAATACGGAAATGTGAAAACAGATACCCTTAAAATATTATTTTACTGAAACAATTATCCCAAAATAACAACGCGTACGATACCTTTACGATGGAATAGACATTCCTGAGATGAATTTCTTATTATTATTAATTATTTTTATGAGTTGCACAAAAGAAAATGCCACCTAATTCATAAATATGTGCCATATTTTTATAATTATATAGTATCTATCAACTACATTCGAACAAAAACTTTCCCTTATCATGTAACCAAACGTGTCCATAAAACGTGACCTTATACAATAAAATAATTAACTCGACAGTAAAGTTTTAAATAAAAAAACAATTACCTGCGGTCGGCCGTACGTGTGGCTAGGGCGGGCGGGCTGAGCGGCAGTCGAGCGCCGCGAGCCGCCTGGGCATCACGCGCCGCCCGCCCTGCGCTCTACACACGAACTCGTAACTTCGGAAAAGTTCGGAACTACACGAAGTTCGTAACCACTGAATGATAGTTTGGGACGTTTGTTTTATTGTTTTGGAGACTTTTAATTGGTAAGTCATCAGTTGGATAAATATATTTCGTCCGCGTTACTTTATGATAATTGTTGAGTAATTTGAAGTTTCATTCTTTTAACTAGTTCTGAACAAAATGGCTGTACATAAGAATAGATTAACATTAAATAACACAATTGACTGCTTCGTTGGTCTATTGGTCGTAAGCGCGACTGCGGATTATGAGGTCGTAGGTTCGATTCCCAGGTCAGGCAAAGTGATATTGGGTTTTTCCATCAGGAATTTCTCAGTAGCAGCCGCGGAGTGTGGCTTTGTGCCCGGTTGATGGCAATAGGCTTACTCCCTTTTACATGGAAATTGAACCGACGACTAAAAGGAGGAGGTTGCAATTCGACACACATATACATAATATTGTTAATGTATGACCACGCATTACCTTTCACAGAGAAGTCCGACTTGAATCTTTCTTTTTTTATTGGAGATGTCTAAGTTGATCCAATTTAAAATTGAAAACTAAAATCCACCCCTAAAGGTAGAAAAACAGGGCTTGATAATTTTTTTTCAAACTGAATTTTCAACTGTGTAATGTGTGATTATTTTTAAATTTGGCACACATAATGTAGTACTGATGACAATAAAACATATGATGGAGACGGAAAGCAGTTGCAAGAGGTCGTCAACAGTTTACAGCAGCTATACCGTGTTTGGGCTTATTTCATGCACCTTGATGGAAACTTTAGACCTTAGCCTAGCTGGAGTATGAAATGTAGGTGTACGTACTAAAGGGTACACCTCAGCCTAACCCTTCGAGGATTACAGGCGTGCATAACTTTTACAGATGTACATAATTTTTATATTTATTTTAAGTTTGTTTATACTCATTGATTGTTTCCAAATAATGGGGAAATGATAACAATAATGGGTATTTAAATACTGCACGCTTTTGCTGAGAAAGAAAATTGCGGAGCATACCTACACATTATGTTTAACAACTTTCTTTCACGTAAAATCAAACGGTCGTCCTGTAAGTAATATGAGCCACAATGAAACCCGTTGCGAATATCGCCGCCATATAGTTCTCCTCGACTAGCCACAGACGAGCCCGCTTGCTTCTCAAACAGTTACATTTCCGAGGGGAAAACTGCAATTACGTTTTTGTGTTACATATTTTTTCAGTTACAGCTCCGGATTGGAATTTGTTCGAATAAATTGTGATGGGCTCCCTCCTATCGTTGGACCCTTCTGTCCTTATCGGGGACTCGAGATGTTGCCCTTTTTCTACCCTTTTGCGGATCAATGTTTGTCAATTACATAACGTTATATTCAAAAAAAGTTATAAATATGTAGCTGTTTACTTTTTTGAGACAGTAAAGAAGTAAGTTAAATATGTTTTATATAGAATACAGTCATGTAAATTAGACTAACTTCAAACTGTCAAGTACATTAGAACCATACAATACAATAGTAATTTATTTCTCTCAAAAAGGTACAATTTTGGTACATGGTATCTAGATCTCCAGGCTCACACCCTTAAAATTACAATATTGAATTGCACTTACGTACTACAACATTGTAAAAGCTCCAAGTAACGAGAGGAAGCGAGAGATGAGTGTCTTTGTGGAGGGCGTTGTGTGTCCGTGAGTGCAACATGAGTCCTGGCGCCCCGCGCCCGCGTACTGCACGGGGCAACTGATTTCAAACAACATACATTAATTTATATCTTTTTTCAAATAGGGGTAGGCATATACTATAGAACGCCACCAGCTACGATTGTAACACACTCCTTCTGCTTCGTCCACGTCGTACATCACGCTTTCAAAGAAAGAGATTCTTAATTCGATTTTACAACCCTATAGTTTGGAGCCCAGTTCATGTATCGGTGACCAATAAAGTACGACTGCAAGCGTTTATTAACGCGTCACGTTTTGCAGCAAATTACCTGCTGGAAATTGTGTCCGATCTTGAATGGAGCTCCAATAACCGGATGAACACGGACGTGCAACAGATAGGTTCGTTATATTGATATCCAGGTTTAAAGTTTTGTATATTTTCTCTCTCGAGACTCAATTAACTTGCGTCTAGCGTTTGCAAGCTCGACTGCTGAGCAAGAGGATGGTTCGAATCTCAGATCAGGCAAAGTGTTATTGGTTATTTTCCGTCAGGATTTTGTCAGTAGTAGCCACAGAGTCTGAATTTGTGATCGGTTGATGGCAATAAGCTAGCCCCTTATTACAATTATGGAGATGCTGGGGTTCAAAGTTCCAACTTTTCCACAAGTTTTTGTGTTATAACTTTACTTTAAATACCTCCACGACACCCGTACTATTTAAAGCATCCATCAGCACGATGTTTAGAGTGCGTTACATTGAGTCCTACCGTAAAACGTCATTTTTCATCCATAAAAAAGTCGTCCCCAGCAAGAATTTTTGCGTAGAGTTACTTAGTTTGATGTAGAAAACAGATGATCATGTTTTATAAAATAATGTATACTGTCGACATCCGGAACATCAACATTGCGTTTAACTCACAGACATTAAAATTATTTTTAGCGTAGTTCCCATAACGTGTATTCTATATTTCCGTGTTGTCGTTGGATTAGAACGTTCACCACCATAAAACATAACACGAACCCGTGTTTTATTCACATAAATCTCGTACGCCTGACGGACGAATAAAAGACGGAGGACTTCGCAAACTTACATAAGTATTCATCAAGGACTTTATGTCGTATTCCCAAAGGTTATATTTGAGCGGCGGGACCGCACTGATAACGGTGTAGAGCCGAAAGTTAGTCTGTTATTGCGTAACTTTTCCCATTGTAACGTGTCACTAGAGCCTCCCCTCTCCTCCCGCCCGCTCCCCTCTGTTTCCCCTCACATCTCAACCTGTCGTCTCGAGTAATTAGCTCGGGTACATAACGACACAACTCAATGTTGTACTTTTCTCTTAAAGTAATTTAAGAAAAATAACCTTTCGCTCTCGCCATCTTAGTCAGCGGCACTTGACTGGCGTCGCCGGCGCGGCGTCGAGCCTCTTTTGTGTTTTGAGCTTTTCGTTTTCGTGACTTTTCCGGCGATACTTTAAGGGGTTGCTGAGAAAGTGCTTCATATTTGTGTTAGAATAGATTAGTTTCAAACACTGTGTTACACACAAGCATGTTGTGTAGGTAGGTACGGGTCACAAAATATAGTTTGCATGTAACCGATAGTTTTATTGTTATGACAAGGTTTTGGTTTCCCAGATCTGTCATAAAACTATGTCACTCAGATGTGAAACTTTTCTATTTATCTACTTTATTATTAGTATTATATTCCATTCTACACTTAGGTTAGGTATCTACTACGCCATAGTTTATACCGACAACGGAAAAAATAGTATTCATACACCGACTGATCGTTCACAATTATACAATAGAAAATAGTCGTCGACTACGCGAAACGCACTTTAAACGAGCCTTCAGCGTAGTGCACTTTGGCGTACTCGCATTAAAATACGCGATCAATGCGTCATTAGTCTGCGATCCGTTCGGCATCAATTGTTGCACTTGACTACGAGCAAATACTTAGCAGCGAGAGGTTTTCCATGTTTCGATGATCGAGTCGAATGGCTCGAGTGATGATACGCAGAATCACTGGCACTTTATAAACGCTTTTTAGGTAGGTATGATATTGGCACTAGTCATTTTCAACAAATATTTTGAAGTACTCTTTAGTACTATATGCTTTGAGACGTTTTGTGATTTTGATTGCATGGTCTATTTAGTTGTACGCACGACGGCCAATCAAGCTTTACAAAACTATTTTGTGCGGATCTCTCGTTCTACTGGAAATTTAAACAAAGCGAGTCCATGTTATACTGGAAATGTACAGCTTGATTGTGCCGCCGTGTGTACAGCATAATAATATATTATATGTACCAATAGACAATATTTTTTTCGTGATGTATAACAAAATGAACAAGACTATTCGAAATAATAATGAAAGCTACCGTTTTCCCCAAATTAAAACTATCATATCGGCACTGCACGGTTGGCGCAGTGGCTGAGCGATTGGCGTCGTGTCGCGGGTTCGCTTCCCGAAACCAACAAATATTTGTATGGCCTACAGTTGTTCCAAAAAGACAAACGCAATAAATGTTTGTTCTTCTCCAAATTCAGTTTTCCTCAATTATAAAGATCTAAATCGAGTTTTATGTATCTCAAATTATAACTGTAAGCTGGATTAAGAACAATTTCGCTTAACCTGAAACGCGAAGGTCCGTTGCGCACTTGCTGCTCCAATCAGCGGTGATACCGACGACACTATAACGTCTTACTAATTAGACACCCTGATCGCAGTGTATTGCATCCTTAACTGCGCATTGTGACAGGAAACGGCCTGGCACGGCCTGGCCGAGTGGCCAGTGAACCCCTCCAGTAATCATTCAGTAATTAGCTGGGCTGTAAAAGTGTGTAGGCTTGTACTGGGCAAGGGAGACAGAAGGACCACTGTGAAGAAAATTATAAATGTTGCTCTTCACGCTACGCTCCCTTCAACAACAGGTGGTGCTGTGCAAACCCTGACTCGTAATTTCTCTAACAACGTGGTCTTCTTATAATTGAATGGCCTGACGATATAAGCCCAAGCTTAGCCACGTCGACCGGTCCAGTTCTTCGTGTATACAGCAGCCTCGCGATCTTCATGGTCTAATAAACCAGCCTAATAGCCGTCATCGTAGACAAACAGCCAACGTTACAAGTACATCGTCTCCTTAGAGAAGTGATCATAGGTCATACTTTCTTCGTAAATATGCCCTGCGTTCATCATTTATTTATTTAATTACAACGGTTGTGTTTAGAACCAAGTACAGTAACTAAAATTATACAAATAAAATAAACAATTATAACACATAATAAAATATACAAAATAACACAGTGAAGTGAAAACATAAAAAAAGAAGGTTACAAAAACTATCATAAATTCCTCTCACAGGAGGTACTATGAATAGAAGCGATCCAGTGCAATTATCCCGGGATTTATGTGTTATGATCGCTGTATTATTATTATTACATAGTCATGAATTCAGGACACAATTCTTTCGTATTGTGTCTTTACTGTCTGCCTTGTAGCGAGGGCTGGTAGTTAGCGGTAAACTCGTATCGGTGCTCGACTGCTAGCTCTGCGCTAATGGATCTGCACTACTGTATACGTTTGAGGAGAGAGCGAGAGGCGAGTTCTTTTTACCTATTACAGTAAACCGTTGGATGTTTTTTTTTGTGTTTGTTCGAAATCCTAGCTTCAGTCATCATAGTCATACAAACACGACCGTTTATCAAAGTTGTTTTGATATTTATCAAAAATACGACCGTTCAGATAAGGAAGTCAAACCAACCTTTCAAGTTTTCTTCCTTTCCATGAAAAAGTAGTCAGAGCGAATGTTCCACAAATGTAACTAAGCTAGATTGGTATTAACTTATTCCGGCATCACCTAGTTTATAATGTTCACAACTCAATGACCACTTAATGAAGAAATTATAAATTAAACTCACTAAACCAGTATTACCGAGACATAAACGACTATTTAACTCTATATATAGTCCGCATATTTCTCATGACTCGCGCCTGCTATAACTTAGCTCGCGAAAGCTGTTACTGTGTAGAGGCTGAAAGTAAGTCCCAGTTGTGCGTTCTTTACGCCGCCACACTCTCGGCGCCGCGGCTTAGCGCTAAATATTTCACTTTACTCGTACTCTCGATGAATCTCAGGCCACGGATTAATTGAGTTTCTTATTGCTGTGTTAAAAGTAAACTCAAGAAAATACTTTTGAAGCTAGAAAACATTTCATCTAGACATTGATAAAGAAAAGTACTGTCTATTTTTTGAGAAAATATTTGCCCTCATAAACCTAAATAAAGTTAGTAAAGTTATCTTCCACACGAGACCCTTAAATATTGAAAGCCTCATAAAAAGACCGTTAGATACTGGGAGGACATAACCGTTGACAGGTTATACGTCAGATATCAAACAATTGTGTGGAAAAACTATCAACTATCATAACATCGCCAGTGTGCCATGCGATCCTGGTAATTGCGCTCTTCGGTTCACTCCGTTTGTGCGGAATGATTGTCATACTCCCCACCCTCCGAACCCTGAGTTCACCCCTACGTTCTCCACAGACGTGAAACTAAATCACGGAATTAACCTTGCTGGCAGAAGTTAGTTGAATGATGAACACGAACTTGAGCCGTTATATTTTGTATAATCGTGTGGCGTTGTTGTAAACTGTTTACATAAAGTGAAAGGATTATCTTTTTTTTTCTGATAACTATTTTAATATAGATACTAGCTGACCCGGTGAACTTCGTACCGCCTTATTACTGTCAATGAATGTATGTACACAGACCGTACCTACCCAGAATTATTAAAATGCACACCACCTTGAGCTCATGTCAGCTTGGTACTTTTTTGGGAACATGTGTCATATTTTATGCCTCACTGGCAACAAACGGGAAATTTTGTCCCCTGGCAAACAACGTACAACTCTACCTACCTTTTTTTTTTCTTTTTTGTTCTCGGTGTGGAAATCCTCAATGGATGTCCTCCGCCCTGGGGAGAGCATAGGGGTCTGTCAGACTCGTACTGACTAAAACCACACCGGTGTTCCCTCGCAACTACCTACCTTTTTTTTTTCTCGGTGTGGAAAACCCTAACTACCTACCTACCCTAGGGTAGGGTACCCTGCCTACCCTACACTACCTATCTACCCTGCCTACCCTACACTACCTTTTTTTTTGTTTTTCGGATGGAACCTTCCTACCCTACCTACCCACCCTACATACCTACCCTACCTACTCACCCTACATACCTACCCTACCTACCTACCTACCTACCCACCCTACCTACCCTAACTACCTACCCTACCCTACCTATCTACCCTGCCAACCCTACACTACCTTTCTTTTTTGTTTTTCGGGTGGAACCTTACTACCCTACCTATCTACCCTACCTACCTACCCTACCAACCTATCCTACCTACCCCTACCTACTCTACCTATCTACCCTACCTACTACCCTGCCAACCTATCCTACCTACCTACCTACCCACCCTACCTACCCACCCTACATACCTACCCTACCTACCCACCCACCCTACCTACCTATCTACCGAATTTACCTCGAATTTATCAGGCTGGCATGAATTCAAGACGGTATTTTCACATTTCTGGATCTTTAATTTTCTGTAATAAATAAGTACCAGGCTGTCATGAATTCATTTTGGTACTTTAACAGTTCTGGATCTTAATCATAATTTTTTGCTGACTTTTTCAGATATTTTAATAGTTATTCTGCTATTCGGGGCGGAGACGAATCCAAAAAATCAGAGATCATTAAAATCGGTTCAGTCCTTCTAGAGTTATAAGTGTTCGAACAAACCCGACTTTGTTTTATACAATGTGTATCTGGAACCACGACATTAAATTAAAACGAGCACAGTACTAGTCCATCTAAACATTTTAAAACACAAAAATTAGTAGATAATGGAAAACTTAAAAATTGCAATTTTCAAACAAAATAAATAGCAGAGTCAACTGCCTAAAAAGCAAACACGCTTTATCTACGAAAATTCACTGATCGGTTGCGCGGCGCGGTGCGGGGCGCAGCGGTGGCGGGAGGTGGTCGAAGGTAGGTATATTAGTCGGAGAACAACAAATTAGCGGTATAAACTCACTAAGTTGCACGTTGTTAATTAATAGATCACTGATGGAATAATTAATCTAATAATATCACATCACAATCAGAATTTACACCATCAAACGTTCGTGTATCACCATATCTCTCCCGATATGTATGCAAGCAATGGTAAAGCCGCATTTTGGTTACATTCTCCTTACGTAAGTACCATATCGGTGTACTCGGCAGCTGGATACCTTATTTGAGGCATAATTAAACTACAGAACTTCAAACCTAACCTTAATCACGAAACTAGCTACCTATTACATGCCTAATTAACTAACTAATATTACACTAACACTTAACAATAAATATAATAATACACACTAACCAACTGCACTAATTCAACTATCATAAATAGTCTTTAATCACACAACTAAAACTTTTCATAAAATCACGACATAGCGCGCGCGGCTCGTTTCGTGATAAAAAAATTAGGCGTGTGCTCTCCTCAAAGGGCACCGCTATGCACTGACTGACGTAGTTAACCGAGTCCGAGACTTTTTGCCAAAAAATTCCGCTCACACACACATACGCAATGATCTATGCACCACTAATGCATAATTTGCGCAAGTAATATTTCTTTTTCTTTCTAATAGTAGTATTTTGTGTGACTGGGCGGGGCGCGTTAGAGTGGAATCGTATGACACCTTTTTCTGTCTTTCAAGCATATTGAGACGTAGAGAATGGAATCGTACGTTTTGCACAGGTTCTTGACCTTACAATGTTTACTATTTCTTTTATTTTCTTACACACTAATTACATTTTTAAATATTTCTTAACAAAAACCATATAAAAAACATTTAAAAATATAAAAAATAGTGGTCCGCCGGTATCGGGAGCAGGGTCCAAGCTACCGGTGGTTAGGGCTCCAGAGACAGGAACCTCCTCACAATACGAGCCGTATCGAGGAGTACTGCCTTCTGAATCAGGCCCTTGATCCAACCGCCTAAGGAGAGCTTCGAAAGATGGTCGTCGAGGCTCTTGGCTATAAGGCCATTGGCCGTCACGACGATCGGCACAATGATAGCCGAGTTCACATTCCACATGTCGACAACCTCGTGTGCCAAGTCGAGATATTTTATTTGTTTCTCTTTCTCAGCTTTCACGAGGTTTTCGTCATGCGGGATGGTAACATCGACTATCATTACGCGGAGCGCTGATCGGTCTATCACTACTATGTCAGGCTTATCGACAATAGTCCTGTCAGTAATGATAGACTGATCCCAGTACAGCGTGACATGGTCTTTCTCGAGAACTGGGTCGGGCACATACTTGTAGTACGGTACCTCAGATTCCACAAGTTTATATTTCAAGGCAAGTTGCTGGTGAATAATCCTGGCTACTTGGTTGTGCCTGTGCAAGTCAATGTTTACTTATTATTGCGGACTCAGATCTACATCATGTTGTAAAATAAGATAATGAAAAATAATTTCCTGTGGCTAAAGTATTCATTGGATTTGATTGATTTTTTGTATACGGGTAAAGAACATGACACTCTTTACGTGGTTTGAAGGAATGTCAATCGTCCTGCTCCACTTTGTATATTAAGAAGAAGAAGAAGATTATTTCTTGAGATTATCTTGTTATCTTGTTCAAGTTAATATAAAGACCAACTTCAATAAATGCTCCACATTTGACAAAAAAATATTCACACACATTCCCAATGCAAATATCCTATTCCGTTGTTAACATAAAATTTTCGGTATGTGGTATGGAAATGATCTTCGAACTGAATAGCTAATAAAGGTTGGGTGACAATAGGGTCGGTCCTGTGGCCACAAATGTCATTGGCAGTTGTACGCGGCGTCCCCCAGGGGTGAGCCCGCGACCGCTCGCGATCGCTTCCACACGTAACGACCGCAGCCACAATACGCACATGTGCACTATCGCTTATGTCCGTAAATTATATTGTTCAGACCGTGCGTGGAGATCTGGGGAAACGATTTGGTTGTAAAATAGAAGGTTGGGTTTACAAGCGGTTTATGCTTCTATTCTAAAAAAATGTTATGTATGTGCATACTTAAGATATATGCATTGTGTACACTCTTAAGTACCTATTTAGAAAATGGTATCTTAGAGAAGAAGAAAAATCTAATAAAATCTGGGAATAATTATTTGAAACCAGGTCACATAACTTACTTCCATTCATTTCTATAGTCAAAATGTATTTCCTGAGCAACAAAAAAGGGCTGCAACAAAAGCGTTCCTTTCTCCCATCAACCAGAGCCGAAGTAAGTGTCAAAGGCTTGAAGCCGTCAATCGTACGAAATTGCAGGAAACAGCGAACCGTTCTGTATGTTATTATCGGAACAATCAAGCACACATGTGCTGTAAAACGACGAAACAGAAAGGTACAGAAGGGCAGGTTCATAACGAGCTTGGTAATGTGGAAATGAAAACAGATTTGGGACTACTCCAATTTGCCTGTATAGTAGCACGTATAAGTTTCTTATCTCGTTTTGGCGAGGGTTGATTTTCTGTAACTATAGGTACATTTGGTAGTCATGATGAGCGCGACACTAAAACGTAGCACCAAGGTCGCAATAAGCCGCACCACGAATAATTCACCATTTACATACAAACTGCCGCCACCCCGCCATCATACGCCGCCGACGCGATACCTTCTCCCAGGACCCTTTACATCGCTCGCTAGCGCTGAATATAAAAACTCCGGCCTGATTAAAAACGACCCTGAATAAAAAAGTAGATGATATCTCGCTCCAGCAAAGTGAGGGCCTTTACCTGGAGATATCGCTCATTTGCTTTGTCAGCAGGAAAGTGTGTTAGTGGAGTATGTAGGGAGCACGCAGCTGCGCCGACAAACTGCTGTCAAAGAATATTTAATAAAGAAGCCTCAAATGTGTTTTGCGTGTGAGGAGGGAAAGAGCGCTGCGTATTTATGACAAAATGATGATGGAAGGCGAATATTTTATCAATTTTTCCAAGTTGTTTGAGATACAGAAAGTTTTCCTTTCAATATTTTCGGCACAAAGTAAGGTACAGTTTAAAATAACTTGTTAAACTTTGTGAACTTTGAGGCTTGGCAATTCATAGCTGTAAAAGCAATGTTTGTAGTGTTATTATAACGAAATTATATATCAAGAGCAGCAAAAGTACAATAATATAGCTGCACTACGCGGTAGGCACGTCGCACTAACGCTGGGAGCTTCCATCCGTCAGTTTGGCTTTACACGCGTGGCTGCGTAATCTTTGATGTAATTTTCAATAAACCCTCAAGGTCATATAGTCAATTAATGTTACTGTCGGTATGCCAAAGGAACAAAAATATGAACGAAACGAACAAACCGATATTTTGTTATTGGTCAACGTAAAAAGACAATTTGTAGAGATACCTACATTTACCCACAGCTATTTAACCTTTAAATAGGTCTCTTGAGAATAGAAGCGCAAGAACAATGTTTAGGAAAGTGGCGCTGATGTCTTGTCACCATTAATATAAAGTTAACTGACGCGTACCTGCGACCCCATCTCGATTCCCCTGTGCTTCCTCCAACCACACGGTTGCCAGATTGAAATTTAAAACAAGTGTGCTTTAAGTCCGTTAGTATAACTGTTATTAGCAGAGTGAGAACTGTTCGCAGTTCGCATTAAAACTTCCAGCTACTACATACTAATGGCTCCGGCGCTTTATAATGTACCTCCTGCGCTGTAGAACACCCACTACTTGCAACCACGGAGTGATAAGAACTAACGTTTTTAGTTTCTTTAGTGTATTACCGTGTATTCTGTGAAAAACTTTTAAAACAGACTTTTAAACGTTGCATAATTATTACTGGCCTCCTAAATGCCCTGATCTCGTGCAAAGTGCCTTAAAGATGTTTTATATTTATTCATTTCAAATTCATGTGCAGTAGTGATATATAGGTGAACAGTACTTTTTTTTATTTTTTATTTTTATTTTGGGAAATCATCAAATGACCCTCCCCGCTCTGGGCGGAGCGGAAGGGAGTGTCAGACTTGTACTGACCTTCCATGTTCCTTATTTGCCCTTTGTGTTCCAGGGCCGCGGTATCTCTTTCGAACAGTCCCGCAGCCCTGGCAGGCATCGGCCCGTACGGACCCCTACGTGGTTGCTGACATCTCTTTGAGGCGCGCGTGGAACACGAACGCGCCGTCGACACGGCCTGTCGTCATAAGACGGCCGGACGGCGAGCTAGCCCAAAACTCGCCGTCCACAGGCCCGCGCCTACGGTGGCCGGGGGCCACCACGTGACCCCCGACGCCCAGGGCGTCCCCCGCGGTGGCTGGGACGTGAGGCTCTTTCCCTCTCACGTTCCGCCACTTCCTTCACTAGCATGACTGCTTCGCAGAAGGAGGTGACCGCTTCCCATTCCCTCTCGCTCCGGACCATGGCTTCAACCAGGGCCGGGTGCGAGAGGTCGCTGCCGCCAATCGCCTCTACGAGGACACGGCGCTGCTTCGCCCAAGCAGGGCATGCCTCCACAGTGTGCTGCACCGTGTCCTCCGGACGATCCTCACAATGGAAACACCCGGGCGTTTCCTCCCGCCCGATTCGGTGCAGGAACCTCCCGAAACAACCGTATCCGGTGAGGACCTGCGTCAGGCGGAAGGTGAGGGCGCCGTGGCGCCTCTCTAGCCACTCCTCAAAGAGGGGACTTATCGCCACTATGGTGGCGTGCCCTGCACGGGGTTGCGAAAGTCGCTCTCTCCATGTCACCATGAGATCGCGCCGGAGGTCTGTCCGCTGAGGTGAACAGTGCTGGACTTAATGGGGCCAAGGCTTTCGCTTCCAGTCAATCTTTGGGTGTGTTGTCTATTAATCTTCTGCAAGAATACGCCTACTACACATTTAGATAACACAGACTAGATTAATTCTTGTGAATGCAGTGAAACTCCTACCAGCTCGTATTTAATTCTATAGATTTCCTCTTTCAAATTATTTACTCTCTCGTTTAGTTCACTGTTATACATTCATTATCAATACACTTTCGTATTGCATTTGCTTGTTAACTGTGTTACCTTGTTGCTATAGAGGATTCTTTTGTGATGCCTTCATAATCATCTGAACGTGGAGAGTCTCTCATGCTTCGTCGGGATTCTCATTACACTGATTCTGTACTTACACGAAATCAGGTCAAGAATTTGCTTCAGAATTTAATATCAGTTGACAAAGATGTAGTGTGTTGCAGGTAGATAGTGGCCGTTACGGCTTGTGGCCGCCCGTCTTAATTAAAATGCCTAATGAGAGCCGGCGGGACGGCCTAACCCCCCCCACCCCTTCGCTCCCCGTACCCCGCACCCTTCGCCCCGACCTCTCACACAATCACCATTGCTACTAGGTTACACCCTCTCACTAACAAATGTTGTTTCGTAAATCAACTCATTTCGGAACTGTTGAGTTAACATGTGTGCATTAAATCAAGGGTAATATACCTCCAGGGTAATCGGGGTTTTAGCAAATGTGAAATTCTTCTGGGATGAAGTTTGGAAGATTGGCATTATAACCTTTGCCGTTTTTAAAGTAGTCGTTATAATTTATCTAATTTTTTGATCACCCTTGGTTGACTGATAGAGAATGTCAAAGGCATTAAGTGCGCCTTCGTACCTTATTTGTGTGCGAGAAGTTTGAATAAATATTGAAATGGAGCTTGTAATGGTCTTTACCATTAGAAGCTTCATTTCAATATTTATTTATTTAGTATTATTGCAAATGTAATTTGGTTCATTACAATACTAGGTGGAAAACAGTAATTAGAAGACGTTATTTCTAACACAGCAGCTAGTTATTAAAAGCATCAGTCGTTTCTCAACCGCTGCGAGCAGTAACAGTCGTCTGTCGGAAATGTGCTAGATTACTAATATTACGAAGCTCTTCCAGCGTGTTATATTATTACTAGAAGTCGTAACGTTTAGTACAAATTTATTTATTGAACTTTATTTTTATATTAGTTTACTTCATAACATAACGCCTGTAGTTCCCGAAGGGTGTTACAGAGGTGTACCTCTCTCTCTATAGTACACCCACAATTCACCAGTTAATGTTTGAGTCCCATTTATGTCATAGGGGAAGGGAGGGAGCTCAAATAGTGAATCCGGGCTGCTAAATTCCAGGACCTCACTCTTGGCATTTGCGCTGGCATCCACTGGACTCGATTTAGAGTGTAAATTGAAGAATGAGCATGTTGAACTTAATGTTTATCCTAGAAAGATTAGAAATGCGTATAATATTGTTATGTTTTCTATCAGTGTCGTTGACAATATAAGGATCAAGAAAATCTAGATCTTTTCACTTTTACTGTGTTTCTATCTTAATTCTCAGTAATGGTTTCTGGTGTTGGACTATAATGTTCATATCATTAATTAGATTAGGGCTTCATAACTTTTCGTGTGGCCTTCGCGATAATTTATTATACAAGTTAATAATATTAGTCGCCGTAAGCACCGCACTTACCGCCGACAGAACTAATGTTTCATTCATTAAAACAAAGTGTCTAATATATCATTTTAATGTTCAAATAATGATTCTGTTATTTCCAGCTTTTGGTTTCTTTTTGTTGCGAACGATCTGTTTCTTCATTAAATCGTATTATGGCTGCAATAATGTATATTTATTAATTATTAACCTATGAAGTGAAGCTGATGTTACAGTTGAAACTGAATTCTGAGCTAACGTATCGATGAAAAAGGGTTTTTGGAAGTCGGGTTTGTTTTTTGGAGGAAGTTTTTTATTTTACTCTTTTTAGTTGTAGTATATGTAAACCATACAAATTCTTGTCATGAATTATTTTTTTTATATTGTAGCCAGAAGTTATTAAGGGATCTTCATGTCATTAACATAGCCCAAGAAGAACAAATATGTACTTATTAAAGAGAATAAAACAAACTACTGAATCGAATTTGATGAAATTTCACATAAAAAAGAATATTTCAAATCGGTTCATAAATTACGGAGTTACGAAAGAACAAACATGAAAAAAATACAACCGAATTTAGAACCTCCTCCTTTTTTTGATATTAAAGAAGAACGGATGGGCTGCCTGTAGCGAAGGTAGTGGAAAAGACCCTCCAAACACGTATGATTTAATTATTATTTTCTTTATTCGTTTTTCTAACACATTATTTACATTTTTAAAAATTTCTTAAAAAAAAAAAACATAAAAACATTTAAAAATATAAAAAATAGTGGGCCGCCGGTATCGGGAGCAGGGTCCAAGCTACCGGTGGTTAGGGCTCCAGAGACAGGAACCTCCTCACAATGCGAGCCGTATCGAGGAATACTGCCTTCTGAATCAGGCCCTTGATCCAACCGCCTAAGGAGAGCCTCGAAAGATGGTCGTCGAGGCTCTTGGCTATAAGGCCATTGGCCGTCACGACGATCGGCACAATGATAGCCGAGTTCACATTCCACATGTCGACAATCTCGTGTGCCAAGTCGAGATATTTTTTTCAAATTCAAATTCAAATTCAAAATATTTTATTGTGGATCATAGGTAGGTACAGTTCTTAACAGTTGAAAATTTTGATCCGCTATGTCCCGCCCGTAGGGCATACAATAATCACACAGAAATTGACTGATCGATAAAATTAACATTGTTACTAATTATTATTATTTTCCCTCTAGCACAATAAATAAAAAATAAAATAAAAACCAAAAGGGCACAAATTAAGAGAAATGTCAAATTCAAATTATATAGAAAATAAAATTACATTTAACACTCAAAAGATAAAAAGATAAAGTCAAACATAACAAATTAAGATAGGAACATGTCAAATTATACACATAAAATTCAAAAAAAATTAAATTATTCATAACAAATTAAAATGTCAAATTGTAAAAATCATACATAAAATTAAAAAAATAGAATATTGAAGAGAACAAAATTAATTAAAGTCTGTAGGTCATCGAACACATCATGACTGGGGACTATATTTAGGCAAAGACTTGTCGGACAGAAATTCTTTTACAGAGTAGTAACTTTTGTCTACTAACAGATCATGGAGAGTCCTTTTAAAATTTTCCTTTTCCATAATTGTTCTAATAGGCCCCGGTATATTATTAAAGATGCGAGAAGCTGAACAAAAGATGCTCTCATGCATTAGATGAGTTTTACTGGCTACTGTACGTAATTTGTCCTTACGCCGTATACGCGTGTAATAGCTAAACATGTGGATATTGTTTTTAACAAATACTGCAGCCTCCAGTATATAGATACATGGCAGTGTTAATAATTTATTGTTTTTAAAAAATGGCTTACAGGAGTCAGTTCCGCATAAATTAAATATAGCTCTGATGCAGCGTTTTTGAGCAATGAAAGCGCGCTCTTTTTCCGTACTGTTGCCCCAAAATATTACACCGTATCTGAGAATAGAGCCAACGTAACCATGGTAAGCTGTTAGCAAAGTACTCTGATTCGCTATTTTCCTTAATCTATATAGTGCATATGAAAATTGTCCCAGCTTTTTGCAAACATGCTCAATATGAAATTTCCAATTAAGTTTGTGGTCAATATGTAGCCCTAGAAATTTCGTTACTTCCGTTTCCTCAATGTCACTATCTAGGTAATGAATTTTTAAAGCACCTGTACGTCGAGTTCTTATTTTAAAATTCATTATTTTAGTTTTATCAATATTAATCATTAAATTATTCATTTTAAGCCAATCTATAATCAATAGTATTGTTTGGTTAATGTCAGATTCTAAATTAATTGAATTATCATTAGCAAATAAAACGGTACTATCATCAGCAAACAGTGTAACGTCATGAATAGTTACCGAAGGCATGTCATTTATATAGATCAGAAAGAATAGTGGGCCGATAATACTCCCTTGAGGAACGCCGAATCTAACTGTTCTATATTCAGATACATATAGTTCTTCTGTTTTAGTACTAAAATTTATCCTCCTTACTGCTGTGAATTGTTGCCTGTTGTTAAGGTACGATTCTATGAGTTTGTACACATTTCCTCTTACACCATATGCATCCAACTTTCTTAAGAGGATTTTGTGATCGACACGATCGAAAGCTTTCGACATGTCCATGTATAATGCGACAGCTGACAACCCTTTATCCAAGTTAATCATTACCTTATGTAAGAAGTTATAAACTGCTACGTTTATGGATTTGTTTTTTCTGAAACCATATTGATTGGGCGTTAGGATGTTTTTTGCCTCAAAGAAATTATAAAGACAGTTGAAGATAACCTTTTCAAAGATTTTCCCAAAAATAGGTATTAATGCAATGGGCCTGTAATTACTCATGTTGGTTTTGTCTCCTTTTTTAAACACTGGCTTTATAACCGATATTTTTAGTTTTTCTGAGAAAGTGCCTTCTTCTATAGATAAATTGACAATGAAGCTAAGTGGTTTTGATATAATATGGGCTACATCTTTAACAATATTTGTCATAATGTTATCATAACCGGCACTGTTTTTATTTTTTAGAGCAATTATTATTTTATTAATGTCATCAGGGATCGTCGGTGTCATAAAGATTGAATTAGAATTATATGTCAATTTATTGAATGATTCCTGGGGTACACTAGTATTGTTATTGCTGATGTCAAGAAAAAAGTCATTAAACGAATTAGCAATGTCTTGAGGATTATTTATGGCTACGCCATTTGTAATTAATTGAGCCACACCCTCATTTGGAAACTTACATTTGATGTCATTTATTACTTTCCAAGTAGCTTTGTTCTTATTTATTGCAGATTTAATAAAGTAATCGTTTTGAGATTTTTTAGTCAGTCTAATTATAGTTTTATATATCTTTGCATATGCTTTAAAAGCAGTTTTAGTGGTTTGATTTGGATTAATCCTATATTGCCACAATAGTTGACATTTACGTTTGCTACATATTTTTAATCCACGTGAAATCCATTTCGGTCTAGATCTGTTATGTATCTTGACTTTCTTAATAGGAAAACAGAGATTGTATAGCATAACGAAATTATCATGAAATATGTTGTAGGCAGTATTCGTATCCGAGCAACTATAGACGTCATTATTGGTTAGCTGATTTAAATATTTTATAAATATTGCTCTGTTGCCTTGAGAGTAATCCCGTTTTAATATATACCAGTATTTTATGTTGCAGGTCTTTTTAACTGGAACCTTTACTATTTGCGCATTATGGTCTGATAGCGCTAATTCCTTCATAGTGCCTTTACAAGCTCTTATGTTATGGGCTATGTTGTCTATGCACGTTTTACTAGCAAATCGCGTTATTTGATTGAATTTTAGTTTTAGATTATATCTGGTTAAGATTTCTGTAAATTCGATGGACAGTTTTGTATGCTTCAAAGTATCTATGTTGAAATCTCCGGACATAACGATCTTCCTACCGTGTGAGCAAACGTTATTTAATATTTTATTTAGAGTGGTGAAAAAGCTGTCTATAGTGCCTGCGGAGTTATTAGGTGGCCTGTAAATGCATAGAACAACTATTTGATGTTCCATCAGCTCAATTGCAGAACATTCTATCGTATTACATATGGAAAGTTTTGTGATGTCATTAAGAATTCTGTATTTCAAGTTGTTTTTAATTAATATACAGGAGCCTCCGTGCCTGCTATCTCTCATATAATAGGACGCAAGTTTATAATTTGGTATTGTTAGATACACTTCGTCACCGTCCGTCATGTTGTGTTCAGTGATACAAAGTATGTCAACAGGATTGTTCTGGACAGCCAAATCGTTAATACAAACAGAAAGCATATCAGATTTATTGAGCAATCCGTTAATGTTTTGATGAAGGATAGTTACAAATTTATGAACGAAATAAATCATTAGAGTTAGGATTTTCAATTTTGCTACATTCCGATTATTTGTTTCTCTTTCTCATTTTATTTGTTTCTCTTTCTCAGCTTTCACGAGGTTCTTGTCATGCGGGATGGTAACATCGACTATCATTACGCGGCGCGCTGATCGGTCTATCACTACTATGTCAGGCTTATTGGCGACTTATTGATTTAATTTATCATTACTGTCATTAGTTTTACGTTTGAAAATGATTTTAATTGTGTCCGTTTGTTGTTCTACAGGAGAACGGGCGTGCGGTCCCAGTGCTAGTAGTAGTCGCGCTCTCGGGGGTCAAAGTATGCGACCCCGACGATCAGGTAATCACAGATTTAATTATTTTCTACAATTTTGAGGCAATTTTCCATAACGTTTGTGTTGCAGGACATCGATTAGCTCTAAATTGTTTTGTGTGCAAATGTGCTGTCTCCTGTGGTCTTCTCGGGCTGTATTTATTGTGGGAATGAGTTTTGAAACAAAGACTATATGCATAACGTAATAATAAAATAATTAGTCAATGCCACTTTTCACCCACTCTTCAAGGGGTGATGGGGTGTACGACTCGTTAAAAACATTTAGACCTGTATCACAGAACTATTCAAAAAATCAAATAGCTTTAAATCTACATTATTATAGTCTAGAAAAGATCTTTACTTGAGTTATACAACATTATTTTTAGTTTATGTGAAACCTGAATATAGTAACTGAACCGATTCCAATAATTTCTAAACCATGTTATATTTTGTCCCAAAAATATTTAAAAAAAGTTACAAGTTGGACACCGAGCGACATTAAGTACCTATCGCAATAATTTAGGTACCTACTGCTAAATTATGTTTATCAATGAGCTCAAGACGACGCTGGTGACCACGCTTTTGTGCGGACAACCAGGTAACAGAATAAGCTTATAACTTTTTGATTTTGCATGATACAGTTTTGAAATTTTGTACATAGATTCTTTACATAAAAATACTCGACACGTGTTTCAGGTTTCGCATATACTAAACCTAATGTTGTATACTAAGGCCCGCTTGCACCACGAATCGCTAAACGCATTTAACGCTTAGCAATTTAAAACATCATTCTGTCTCTGTCATCTTTAAACGATTGATAGAAACAGAGAACGATGTTTTAAAATGTGTTCTACGTTAAACGCGTTTATCGCTTCGTGGTGCAATCGGGCCTAAGTGCCTTAGTTTCTCTCACAGGAGTAGGTCTTATGAGCATGATCCACACTAAGTTTCCCATGTATTGCAGAGCGTGCGCATGTGTCACGCGCTGCGGCGCATCTCGTACGCCACGTGTGAGGCGACGCGCGCGCTGTTCGCGCTAGTGGCGCGCGAGCCGCGCTCCGAGCCGCCGCACCACTACTGCCACGCCTTCCAGACTGACACGCCCGAACAGGTCAGTGCAACACTCACAGAACTATAGGCTGTACAGCAAAGAGAGATTTTATGCCTTTTGTTCTTTTCCAAACCTCTCAATCTAGACCAGATAGGTTAAGAGGCCGAATGTGAGTAACATCTTATGTAGGCTTGACTCGCTTTCCTTGCTTGTTCTTGCCTTTCCTCCCAAAATTCATTCGATTTATAGTATAATGTGTTTAGCCCATTCTCACTTAAGAGATTTTGACTCTTGGGTGATGGTTAACGATTTGTTGTTGTTGATTTGTAGAACAACTCAGTACGAAACATACTGTGTAATGAAGCGAGTCTGTGCGAAACACTTGTGCAAACACCCCTTATAGAAAAGGTCATTACGAAACAGCATGTATGATGAAGGTTTTTTTTTAAACTCCTTGTGTAATAGAGCAGATCATCATCATCTCAGCCGAAAAGTCCACTGCTGGACATAGGCCTCCCTAAAGAAGGGGGTTTTGCCATAATCGCCACGCTTGGCAGGCGGGTTGGCGATCGCAGAGATAGAATATAGAATAGAGCAGATCATAGATATATATATATATCCTAAGCATTGGATCCTGTCCTATCGGTTGAAAGGACCGGTACAGGGTTAGTATAAGGAAGGTTAAACACCCAATACTTATGCCAGTGGCGTCCAATTATTCCTCCACCAACATGTCAATCAGATAATTATATTTTGTGCAAAAAGTGTCCACAGTAAGTAGCCAATACTTTGAAGTAGCGGAGAAAGTAAGAACGCACGACTTTCAAATATTTACGTATCGCGTCAAGTTCGAGGTCACGCGAGATAAGCTCGCCTTCACCGAGCTTCGACAAAAGCCTTCGCTGAATAATAATATAGTGCGGATATGAATAACTGATGACACGAGCCGCGTGCTACAATATACATGTGGTGACAGCGTACCAAAAAGTCGTGACTTTGAGTTTTAGATGTTTATTCATGATGTAAGTGCGAAAATAATACTTACGTTTGGATGTCAGAAATTTGTTTTGATGACAGTTGTCCCAAAAAATGTAAGTTCTTTGAAGAGGCGGCTAGAAATCACAACCTCTTCATAACTTTTCAAGTTTTGTAAACAACATCAAATGGCTCCTTATCAAATGTATGAGACTCATTAAACTCTCGTCTTCCTCATCCTAAGTATTTCATACTTTGTGATGCGTTTAACACATGTCGTGTTAGACATGAATATTGAACAACTAGGACACGATGTGTTATTGTGAGGCGTGCTGTCACATTAATGTGCCTGATTTATCTATCATACATTCACTCAGTTTATTACCTAGTTAAGCTCAGAACGTTTTATGTAGTGACATTGCCACATTTAAGGACTTAATTATTTTGTTATTCCTGCCATCAGCATCATTATTTCCTAGTGTATCTTCTTTCTAGCAGATTGCTTTTTATTCACAATCGCTTCACCTATTTTATTACTTCTTAATATTGATTTGGTTGGTTATGAAATTGTAGTGGAAGTGGCCATCCTTTTGATGTTTATTTTTTTTAGTTACTAGGAAATCATTACAATTGTCAACGCGGAATCAAAACGCATACATACCTTAGATGGGGGTGTTGGTCGAGCGATTGCACTTACATAATTTCATGTCGATGCAACAAAATCGCCGAGCGACGCGATAGTTCGATCAAATCGCGTCGTCCAACAAAATCAAGGTGAATGACTACTTTATCGTATTTATTGTAGGGCTATAAATATCTTTCTGCTTCCTTACCGACACTCACCTAAGGAATGCGTTTGCTATATCTTAGAATTCAACTATACCAACAGTAGCATAGTCCTTTACCAAAACTAACTATTTCAACATCACCACCTCCAATATTGCTGCTTTTCGAAAACGTTAGTGCTTTTGTGAAGCAGCGTTATCATCTCGCGAATGAGCGGAGGAAGGAAATTGCAGTTTAGCTCTTCCTATATAATATAGAGTGTAGTTGAATTTGTGATAGCTGGAGCAGTCATGTCAATATCAAGACTTTTATATAAAAGATGCCTATAAAGCTCTGAGCTTCATTGAATTTTGTCTTCGTTTGCAACTTTTTAAGACTTTATCTATGAGCAATATGGTGCTATAAATAGTAAACTACCTGATATTCTTATTCAACACTATTACATATCGAGTATACCTACTTTATTTTGATTTGTCGATTAAACCCAACTTTTTAACTGTAAACAAAGCGGGTCGAATCTTCAGACCATATCTACTAACTACAATGACATACCAACCTACTGATCTTTCAAGGATTCAGAAAAGCATAAAATTCTTCTTCATTTTATTTTAAATGTGCATGTTACACGATCGTGTTGAGCTGAAAACGAAATAAAATAGAGCTGAACAGTTTGCAGCTCATTGAAACCGCGCTGAGAGAAACAAATGAACCGTGGAGGGCGGATAAGATACGAGTCGAGTGCCGTCTTTGTTACGTATTTTCTATTTTAAAATGTTACAATGCTTGTTCTAGACATATTTTTTCACTAAATTATGCTATGGATAGATTATTCACTTGTTAGCCAATATTTTTCAAGATAATGTTACATAAATCAATAACAACTATTGATTGGTCCCTGATATTGTAACCATTTTTTGCGTTTGAGCCGAAGATTTTTTAAGTCTTTTATGAGTTTACGTTGACCAGTTGCGATGGTGGTTTAAGAATGAAATAATTAAATCAAATCAAATCGTTTATTTCTTTGCTAACATGTGAAACATGGGTAATAGATGTTTTCTTATACAATATAGTCATCCATATTCTACCGTCGCAGGGGCATGCAAAAACAATATTCAATTCTAAAATTAAAGACAAATTTTATTGATACCGAATCAATGAGAAGGAAAAAAACGAGTCAGAAATCAAATCAAAGCATTTATTTCAAGTAGGTTTTCAACAGGCACTTTTGAAATGTCGAAACAAAGACAACAATGAAATGTAGCTACAGACCCAGTCACAAGGCATAAAAACTGTGAAAGTACTGTAGTTGCCCATTCCGTAGCGTAGACCTCTATGGAGAAGAAGGGGCAAGAAACTCCATGGACACTCTTTTAAATCAGAACACTTTTAAAAAACCTTGGTTACCTCATTCATGTTGAGATGGTACATTATGTGAGAACAATGTAGCAAGATGTGTACGTTAAAAGTGTCCATATTATAAACAAAAAAAAAAACAATTAAAAAATAAAATGATGAATTCAAATAAGCCGTGGCAACCACGAGATAACCAGTCACAACTGACAGCGCCCGTTCACGAACACGACGCAGAATAGCAACATGCTGGTCAATCATAATATAATAATAGTTTGTCAATCAAGGAAGTCATCAATTGTGTAATAACTTTTCTCAATTAATATTTGGTTTAATGCCCTTTTAAATTTTATTACAGTCATATTATTTATTACATCAAGTACTTTATTATTAATGCGTGGGGCGATACCAAAAAGCGTTTTCTGCACAAGTGTGGTTTTACATTTCACTTGACATAGTTGGTTTATATATTGAGACCGTATCGGATTTTTTTTGAGTGCTGACAGTTTTTCATATAATTGTGGATTATTTTTTATTTAATTAATTTTTTACCTAATTTTTGATCAATTAATACTTTGTTTAGTGGTTGTTAATCCACTGGTGTCTCTAGTGGTGAAAGTAGTTTACTGCTATTGTTCTCCAAGTGACAAAACAGCAAATAAATCTGCTAAAGGTAATAGGTTCAAACAAGTGGGATTCAATTCTGAATTGTAGTTAAAAAGGTCGCAACACAGATGCATCTGGAATCTGAAATAAACATAACTTTGAGGGAAACCTTTTTCTTCCACTGACAATGTATGGCAGTGGCACGATGGCGCCAGAAATCGCGGCGTTTATTCTAAAGCGGCAGTTGAGCCACTGAGCCAGTGCATGTGCACTTAGAAGGCGCGGACTAAGTTGCGGTAAGCAGACTGTCGCGGCAACTTCGCCTGCAAGTTGCAGAGAGTTGCGGTTTAAGAACTGCTGCTAAGCCTAGCCGATATATAGAATGCTGTTTGTTTGAGAGTTGTATCTTGTAGCGACTTTGCATAGAGTTTTGTTTGGGGATGTGATGATCTGTTGTTGCCCCTTACAAGGGATAGCCTACGTTATGTTTATTTCACATAAATCAGTTCAGTACTTTATATCTTCTACAGGGTTTATTTTATTTTATTTTAATTATTCAGGGATAATAAACAGCTACAATATGTGTTGGAACAGAGGAAAGATTATACAAAATATTAGCAAGCCCACTGCATTATCCGCATATTAACAAAAGAGAATATGATAATGAGTACCACTAAATAGGTAATAAATAATTAGGTAAATAATTAAATAGGTTATCCTATTACCGTTCTACAGCTACAAGTACAAACAGTGTGAAATATTGCACATGCACTTACACAAAATATTAGCCACTCATTTTAATATTACCACGTTAAGCATAAAGTTATCAAACATCGCCACGTACATGAACTAGTTCACAGATAATGCCGCAACAGCACACTGCAGCTCGCAGTTCTGATTCAGATCGGACAACTTTCCACTAACAGATAAACGCACTTAGCCGCCACTATCTGATCAATAACGTGCAATTAGGGTTCTTGCTGATCATCTAATAGAAGATATTTATTCGCGTTTACATGGCCGCTTAGCTTTCTACAGGTTTCTTTGATATTTACGATGGATTTCAATTAATGTGTAAGCTCCGAGAAAATATGTCAAAGTTATTATTTACCTTTCGGATTCGCGTGTTCATTCTCATCTTTTAACACACCTTGTTTATTTTGTATTCTTTTCTATCACCAAGATTAAACAAGTATAAATCTCACCAACGTTCAGATAAAATCTTAGTAAGAGAGAAGTCAACGTTTTTTACTTTGCAATCTCTTCAATCCCTAATCAGTCTTTTACACGGAACGAAAATAGTATACTAATCTATTGTTGCAAACTATTGTCTACTAAATTATTGTTATTGTCTCTTATAACCCCATTACCGATAGAACTAATTGCCCATCGACTGGGAGCTGTTATACTAAACCAGTTAATGACGATGAGTGACGGCTGCATTCGTCACGACTTGTACGATAGTGCCGACTCATTCGTCGCACTACATTACGCATTGAATTCATCTCTGGGTTAAACAGGTTGTATTCTACTGAATTCTTTCAACGGTAAATAGGGCAAGTTCTTATACGTAACTTGGTCAAATAAATTGGATGAAAAGATAAGATATTATGTAAGACTTACGTTGTGAAAGTCACCATAGAGCCTAGACTAGAATGATTGATTATTGTAGGATTCACCTGATACAGGAAAGCTGTCATCACTCATCATCAGCTGTCATGTCATCTGTTTAAAGTCGTTCAAACGCTTTCAAAGTGATTTCCCGTTGTCTAGCCCATCTGAACTATTTACCTAAACTGAATTCATAACTTAATATTGCTTGTGTCAAAAATGTTATCTAGTCGCAACTTATGTTTGCATTATGTATTCAAAGTATTACCCATAATAATTCCAAATATGGTTGTGAATAGGTCGTCTGCAATAAATGTGACTGCTTTACTTATTTCAGGAATACAATCTTCACGCTAGCAAGTAGCATACAAATTCAAAACGTCATCTAGTCCATAACTCCAGGCCGCATACAATAGTATCAGACTATCTTCAGCTCAGCAGTTCATTTGAATACGCTGAGCTTAATATTATATGAGAGTGAACGAAATGGGCGAATGAACGAAATTGAGTGTATCAGTTGTTAAATTTCCCGAGCGAGCTGTAAGGAGTGAACGTTTTGCGTGGACACTATTGTGTGAGGGACAGAGAGGTGCAGAAGGTTCATACGAACATAGAACTGTGCACTTGGCATATTATATTAATAAATGAAAACAAAGGATATATTCTCAGGAAATACTTTATTGTGTTTCTTTTGACTTTTGTTGCAAGTAAAAAGTCCTTTAGATTTTTGGTCTAAGTTACCAGATGCAACACGTAAAAAACCAACTTTTGGTAAATTACATTCTAAAGTCGAGGACCTACGGAACCTAGTTTTCCTTTTTCCATGACCCAAGGGCTGGCTTTTACTTTTCTCAGAGGATAAGTGTTGCCATACAACGTGGCAACGCCGCCAGACTCTTGGGCACATTACCAGCTAACAGCGTTGAGGAGGAGTTTTTTGATGCCCTCTTATAGTTTGTTGTTCGTTTATTTATTTTAGGTTATTTAATAGTTTTTAATTAATAATGTATATAGTTAGTTTACTCCACTTAATTAAATAAATGTTTTTTAGGTATAGTACTTGTTTTATTCATCATCATCATCATCATCATTTCAGCCGAAAGACGTCCACTGCTGGACATAGGCCTCCCCCAAGAAGGGGGGTTTTGCCATAATCGCCACGCTTGGCAGGCGGGTTGGCGATCGCAGTATGGTTGTTATAAAACACAGAGAACGCTGCTGCCCATTCTCTGGTAAGTCCCTTAGTCGCCTCTTACGACACCCACGGGAAGA
Organism: Noctua fimbriata; assembly: GCA_905163415.1. Lineage (NCBI taxonomy): Eukaryota > Metazoa > Arthropoda > Insecta > Lepidoptera > Noctuidae > Noctua > Noctua fimbriata. The sequence continues at coordinate 19,684,860 of LR990927.1, read as the reverse complement.
TATGGGATGGTGCTATTCTTTACGTCCGGACACCATACAGAACACAGTTGTTTTATTCAGTTTAACGTTTTTGAAAAGCCTGCATTTTCTTCTTCTTCTACTTCTTCATAAATCTGTAGCGTCGTTTGTCTGAAGTAAACTGAATTGTTTTACTAAAGCTGTCACAATCAATCAAGGGGGTAAGCTCCGAAAGATCAATAAACACTCGATCTCCTGTCAACGTGTGAGTATTTGGGCTACAGTCGCATGTGATGCCGGCTGTTAATTTATTGCCGAAAGATTCAAACGTCGGGAATAAGCTCACAACGATAATAAACACGTGAATGGGCCATTAATACTTGACTCGTCTTATTGTATCGTTCGGACAATCTTGTCGCGTTAAAATTTAGTTGTCTTTATTTCTGTAATCGGATTAACTTCGCCGACATGTTTATTTAGAGAAAAATCGATCCTCACTCCCCCTGACAGATTGTACATTTTCGGTTCATTATAATCCTTTAGTCGCGAGTCGTGACTGTCATCGATCTGATGTCCGCGGGTTTTTGAGTGGGCTTTGTGATGGTTAGGTTCGATTCATAGTTGTGTTGTCGATTAGTACCTAACAGTTCAGAAACTCCAGCATACGCGGTCGTTTAGACAGATAAAAACTTTCAATACTACTTCATTACGAATATTTGGGTGAAAGCTCCGTTCCGTTTCACTACAGTAGGCCTTTTGTGTTTTCGTTTCGTTTTGGCAGTGCAGTGCGCGCAAGCCGCGCATTCCTCCGCGAGCGACCTTGCACGTCGCACTCCGGCGGGGGAGGGGAGCGCGATGGGGTGGGGGAGGGGCACATTCCTCACAACCGCCTCCCAAATAGTAAACACTGCAGTTTCACGAACGTCCGCTATCGTCAGCTTCATCTAGCTGTCCATTCATACGTCCCTCCGCACACCGACGACGGACGGAAAAAAGCTCCTGATGAATTACCGACCATTATGCTATGGAACCTTGTCTCGAATAAACCCGCCGCTGATTGCTCGCCAAATGAATAACTATTAACATTGAATGTGAATTGTTCGATCGATGGCGGTTGAGGTTCCATTAAATTATCATTAGGGACTTGTGTTTAGGGTCATCAACCGTTCGTCCGCTCGCAGAAAAGTTCGACGCCTTATAAAATTAAAAAGAAAAAGGCGTATACGACACAGGTGCGCGGGCGCTCGCGTTTCCCATTGTGCCTGCGCCACTTACCGTGAAGGCTTTAGTAGAGCTCAGAACGAGTTTGTAAGCATCTTTCGGAGCTCAGTTGCGTTCCAGCTCTCGAGGAGCTCGCATGTCGCGTCGCTGTACATTAATATTATAACGCGCGTGTCGTTGAGTGACGTCGTCGTGGTGATTGATTGTTTGATCATGGCGTGTCTGTGCCTCTGTGCTGTTACCCGCGTGTAGTGAGGTGTGATTGACCTGTGAATAGTTCCACTTTATTGTTCGTAACAAATCGTGGGAGCTTTCCTCTGGTATGCAACTATATGCTTTTGTATAGCTGTGTGGAGAAATTCTTCTGTTTTGTCCTGTTAAGCACTTTTTCTGTTCTCAACTTTATCTCAAGTAGCGGCATCTAGTTGGTATATGTTGTTATGTTTAACAAGAGTTGCAACTTCTATATCGCCAAAAATAGCTCTAGTCCAGTATTTATGTCCAATGTTTTCGCCGGCAGTATAAAAAGTGCCACAATAGAGAGGCGGGTGGTCGTGTATTCGCTCCCGCTGCACTGTCTACCTGATCTTTTAATTACAGCTCCCTTTGTGTCCTGCCAGCGTTTTGTTTAGCAGCTATTGTATACTCCCCTTTTGTCCCTTTGACTGTCTATATTTGTACACTAATCATAATCTCAGGGAACTATTTATGTAATAATCTGAGCTTCCCACTGTTTGTCTGCCACATCGCTATGGAGCGAAAGTTTTGTTTGCAGTCCAAGACAAAAGAAACTATTTTATCATTATGCTTCAAAAATTGTAAATCACATTTCCGTTACCTTCCCCGGCCAGCAGATTTGAAGCTCTAACCACAGATATTAGCTCTACTTTATTAGCTCAGCTTTTTCTAATATGAACTTATATTAAGGCTGAATTTCCAATGTAATCTCTAAAAACCACACATCAAATTTTTAATTGACACTTCAAACGAACTGTCTTCCTGTGAAGACTAAAATATTTCCTTTTTCAATAAGCTTAACGTCCACCAGAAACTGTGCAGAATGAGGCAACAATACATCAACATTGTCGTATTTATGTAGTACGTCCGCAACATTCGGGCTCACCACCGGAGCTCGTATATTTCTTGTTTTTACGACACGTCGCACGCTGGTCTTAGCTCATCTGTCGGTTACTGCTCATCTGTTGTGATGCTCGTCATTGTTTCACTGCCATTGTACTCGACTTCATTGAATGTCCAGTTATTGTTTGCGGATATCATACTAAATACCGGGGAATTTAAAGGGCTCCATTGTTTTGGATTTTGTGTTGTCGTCATCGCGCTTACTCCCTATGTCGTCGATGTTTCCAACTATCAAATACACAATAATTTCGTCAATGACTGTTGTTGATATGAATGACTGAAGTTCCAACATTCCTATTATTAAATCTATCTAAATCATCGAAGAAAGAATCGTGTAGAGGAAACGCTTAATTTGAAATTTGTTCGTGCTTCTTCCCTAATAATAAGTTAGGTCTGTTTATAAAAGTGTTCACATCCTGTTCCACTTCAGTGACAGATTTATACGCGTTCACACCTCCCTGTGGACTCCCGTCATTTTATATGTTCTCGTAGATATTAATAATTCTGACGTAATGAATTGCAATCAGACAAAATGATGACGCCCAAGATAATAAAGCAAGGAATATTTTATTTATAAAGGAAGGTATCTATCTCGACATATTGTGCATTACATTTAGAAGAAGCATACAACAGATATTAAAAACAAATTGCTGAAAACAAAATTAGGTGGAATTTCATCTTATACCGCAACCCGCTTTATTATGTTCTAGGTACATGGAAACAAAGTTATAATAATACCTCTTGTAAGACAATCTCGGTTAATTAACCGTTTAATATGGCGTAACTTGATAACGCACCGAAAAACCGCCCAATTCTGGGAACCTTCGCTCCGGTAGAGATCGTAAAACATCGGTTAGATTATATTATTTTTGCATATATTTTTCCCCTGGAATTTTGCCTTGCGGCTAGTGTTTGGTAAGATTTGTGAAGAACAAAACTTTCTTCCGGTCTTCCTTATGGACCATAAGAAGAAAAACTTTGATGTTACCCCGTTCTACCTACCTGCAATCATAACAGATTGAATCTCGAAATGTATACTTTAATTATAATTTATACGGTTAAACCTACTCTGGTATGATCATTATCTAGAACGAATTTGTTGTAATTAAAATCCTTTTAAGAACGCTTGTACAGTAAGTTGGCAACGTCACAAATAGCTATCAAATATTTACCTGTTTTAATTAATTTGGCAATATTACTGTATGGAAATAAGCAATATGGCTAACTAGTGAACTAGAATATTAATAATGAATTGCAATTAAAACCCAGAATTTGATGTTGTAACCGTTTTAGGTATAAAAATGGTATTCGAAAAGTTTCCAAATACTATTTTTACATCTAAAATTAAATATTCGATATATATTTATATATATGAATTATAGCATTTATTAATCAATACTTTAGTTTAGCTTCTAGTTAGCCATATTTCTTATTTCCATACAGTAATATTGCTAAATTAATCAAAACAGCGAAATATTTGACAGCTATCTACGACGTTGCCCAGTTTGTGTACAAGCGCTCTTAAAATACGATTTCGTTCAACCCCCAAAATATCATCTGTTAGAAAATTCTGTAATCAAAGAACCGAAAACAGAAGACAATAAATTGTTTGTGAAGAATGTAATCGTTGCTGATTGGTGGGCCGGATCCGGAATTAATTATAAATTCTACACTAGACAGCTGATGTCGGCCGCTGGGGCCTACCAATTGAATAATAGCCCCGTCGGGAGCCGATCATACCGCACCGGATCACCTTACCCGGGGATTAGTTACTGTTATTGCATTATCATATATTACGCTATCCTTGATTATTATAAACTCTATATAATATGTATCAGCTTGCATTTTACACATTACTTCATTCTTTTTTCCAAATATATTCGTCTCTATTTTTACTAGCGTTTTTAACATTAGGTTTGTAATCGCATTTCCAATATTCCTCTCACAAAATCCTAAGCGTTTTATTGCCAGGTACTCCAACTATAAAGCAATATACACCAGGGTATTAAGTTACTAGAAATTGGAGCAAACACAATTCGACCAGCGTTTTATTTCAACTAAAAAACTAAAAGACTTAACCTGAAAAAACATACCAGTATATTTTGCAAATATTTTATCCTCTTTACCTGTCGGTAGGTTAACACAAACTATGTATATAGAAAGCCTCGACTTTTCGATTAGTTATTTGATCCGGGTCGTGGAGTTCAGATGAATTTTTCATAAATTTCTAAGTCTATTTTAGAGCCTATTCATAAAACCGTTGTGTTAGAACTCCTACATGAATAATATTGAATTGAAATCTATTGAAAACAGAGCCGCAGTCGTTTAGAGGGAAATTGAATGTGGTAACGATAACAATGCAGTAGGTTTATTTGAATTGTAGGGAACGAAGGTTTTTGCCTAAAGAATATTGATAACAGGACTGTGTACAGAATTTGTTCTGAATATGTAGGAAATGTAATTTATTCACAGAATTAATTAATAACTTTGCCTGAAAGGACACGGTGCTCAATAATCTGTAAGTTTGCAAACATTTTGAAGCCACAAATAAGCATTTAATCACTTGTGTTGTTCAAAGTATTTAGGGATTTTGATTTATAATTCACAAACAAAAATACATTTCATTTTATTAATTAAATAAATCATAATGGCGGCAGCATTATAAGCTAATGTAATGGGAAAGTTAATAGACCAGAATAACACAGTAAAAGCTTTTCTGTATGGCGGGATGTTTTCATTAATGTACCGACTTCCTTTCAGTTAGTGGGGCTTATTGATATTAACAATGATAATGAGATCACTATGATTTCCTCTCGAATCTTGTTTCCTCATCGGATATAATAAAGTTACACAATATCTGTTAGTTTGAGCAAATAACATGGTTTACAAGACTCCTACAACTCGCTCACGTCTTTATTACAGTGTTACTGAATATTGAAGCTGCTGTGGTGCTACAAACATGGAACTAGGTTAGTCACTCAAGTAAACGGGTTATATTATATTAATAAAAATAACAATTTACAAAAGAGGCAAGTATGCAGCTAAATTTAACTCGTCATACTATCTAATTTTGTGCTTGTGCTTCGTAGCAGCACGGGTGGCAGCTATAGTCTAAATGTATTAAAATTTAACGTCTGATCAGGTAGCATCGAATATCTCATGAACATCAAAAAGTTGAATAAATGCATTTCTCACATTTTTATGGTCAAATTAAATCATCGTCATACTGAAATAAGAAACAATATACATGACGTCTATGAAGTTTCGCTACCAAATTTAGTTGGAAATATTTTCGTTGATTTTACATCTAAAATATCATAACCATAACATAACCCGTAGCACAGGTTCTACTTAGTATGGGCTCCTGTCTCCCATCTTCAAAATTGTTGAATCATATACTGTGTACATATTTATTTCTGTGGGAGAAAATAAATAAATTTATTATTTATTATCATCATCATTCTCCTGCCCTTATCCCAACTTATTTGGGGTGGGCGCAGCATGTCTTCCTCTTCCATACTTCGCTATTACTCGTCGTCTCATCAGATACCTCCTTTCGAGCCGTATCATCCTTCATACAGTACTTCACACAGTTCCATCTAAAATAATATGTATGACAAGAATAAGAAGTACCTATCCTCGGGAAGTCTATCTGCGTGGAATAATCCAGATAGTTGGTCGTATGTTGGTGAAGATCAAACACCACGTGGTGTTGTGTAAATAAACAGGTATCAGTGGGGTGAGCAGTGACGGTGGGCAGTGCGTGCCGGATGTGGACGTGCGTGCGTGCGGTGCACAACGACGCGAGGGCCGAGGAGGGTTATTATCTTGAAGATAGTGATACAAGTAAAGCTATATTTGTTCTACGGTGTTTGATATTACTAGACTATGGTACTTGAATTTAATATTTAGAAGTTGAAGGTTTTAGGAATTTAGAAGTTGAAGCTATATAAACATTGGCCCTTTTAAGGAGCATGTAAAAAGCTATTGTAGACCCAACTGATTTGCATCGTGACTATAAATAGCATTATCCATGAAGATATAGATAATAACCTGTAACTTTTACTTATCAAGCATAATTCGGATAACAAATAACGACAACTATAAAAGCATAATGACCGGATTTAAACCGGAACCCGTGCCGAAGCCCACATTTCACAAGAGTCTTTAAAACCGTACAAGATCGTAAAACAGTCAATAAGCCCATGTACTGGTGACGTCATTTATTCGTTTTATTAACTTTAATAGCGATCCACGACTTTAAGTGCTGGCTGAATGTGCGTCGCATTATATCACGGGAAGACTACTGAATGAGAGGAATTAAACACATGAAGACGATCTTCGAGTCATCGTCATTTGTAGAACGATGTTCAATATAATTGTAGTAATCATTATTATATTATGGTGGATATTATGTCTCTGAAAAATGTATTCATACTCGATTTTTAACCTTTTGACCATCAATTTAGTCAACAGTATGCAGGAAAAAGTAAGTTAAAAATAAAACACTTCATGAAGTAGCTAGCTAATTCACTTGTTAATTTTTTAGTGACTTCCATTTTATTTAATGTCACACACTGCATTCCACCTTCACCACCTTCTCTTTATAGTTCACGAAAGCACAAGAAAGCGGGTGCTACATATATCTAACTTAACACAGAAGCCTCACACATTCAGTTTTATTGTAGCTATAAAATATTTGTCCTAATAACTTGTCCCGACAATGTCAAACGAAACTAAAATATTATAGCTATCGGATTAGCGAAGAAGAATGTTAACTGTTTAAAAGTTTGAAGGGGGAACTGTACCTAATACATAATGCACTTAAAATTAAAGAAGCGTTTAATTAATTAATGTCAGTAATTAATTCTGGGCACAGACGTCACCGCCTCCCAGAGTCGTGCCATAAAGATAAAAGCGCTATATCCAACAATTTCCAAGCGGAAGAGATCAATAAAGTTGGTCACAGCATACGCCGCAGATCAAAGTGTTTCCGTCGACGGGTAAAAATAACGTTTACTGCCAAACAACAGTAAACACACGCGATACTGACTCTCAATACATGCAGTGAGTTACTGCAGCTCCCGGAGTTCAGTTGTCAATGTTACATCGCATGAAAATTATGGGAATTTTGATTCCAAATAATTAAGTTTTCATGACACTTTCGATGGCTGTAAGCAAGTGGTAAAATGACAGAAAACACTGTTCTGTCTAAGGTACCCAAACCCAAACCCAAGCCCGTCAAAAGTTGTCAGTTACACTTGAAATACACCGCCGGGTTAGGTTACAATAAGGTCGTCCAAATCAATCAATCTCGTATATTTCAAAACTGAAAAACGGTAATAAAACAAAGAATCAATCTTAGAAGTAAAGAAATAAACTTGCAAGTTACGAAGCACTAAACCATCTTGGACTTCACTTGAAGTATCCACCACCCAAGTTATAATACAAGATTTCAATGAGTTCAAGCGAACGATTGGAAAACTTATAGCGAGTTTTACAGCATACTTCTCAGCTTTTATTAACGTTTGAAGAGAGAACAAGCTTTTATTGACGTTTCAATTTGAACGTTTCTTTTAATTTAGCTGCTATAGTTTTAAAACCTAACAATAAGTATGCTGATGGTCTGTTTTAACAACCCTTTCGGTGAGCTGTTCGGGAGTCCTTTATAATATTGTCATGATTGGCTTGCAAATAAGTATGTTGATAGAACAAGGGTTGAACCTCATCTAGCAGCACGGCAGCACTTTTCCATGCTCCTATCATTTTCTGTCGCTCAGAACCCCCGTCTGCTAGAGCGAAGACCAGAACACGCTGCCGATCGCATCGTCGGTGCTGCTGCGTGCGATAGTATTGCCGCTCTTTAACTCTAGTGCATTTTCTTTTATTCTAAACCATTTAAACTTGTGACGTTAACTTCGCAAAGGTCGCTAAAAATTTTTGTCACAATATTAAATCCTTTATTAACGCCTGAATGTGCAGCATTTTTGCTGCGGTCCCACGTGGTGGGCGCGGGGGGCCGCGCTCGGTCACGCGCGGGCGCCCATGCGCCCATGCCCTCCATAATATATTACATTACGTCTCTGGGACCCCGCCGTGTCCTCGGTATTCCACGAACTCGGAGGTACCGATATGTCCTCGATTCGAACTCTCTTGTGGGTTTTGACTTTTGAATTTATGCAGATTTTATGAGGCCGTGGTGTATGGGGCTGTGAGACGAATCAGTAGGTTTTCTTGAAGAAAAAGAATTTAACAAGAAGTAGAACTTGCATGGAATTAAGAATACATTTCATTGTAATCATTGACATCATTACGTTACCAGCTTAAAGTGTAGCAAGAATTAGATTGAATTTCAAAAATCTTTCTCGTAAAGTTCCACCATGGCGGTTGTCATTCATATTTCAATGATCACTGTTCTTAAGAATCTAAAATGTGTGACATCATATTAACTATAAAACCTGTTTATTGACGGAGCCCCTCTAAAGACGAAAACAATAACCAAATATTGTGTAATACGTCTAATGTAGTGTGAAGTTCTACTAAGCTTCGCTCCTAACCGTCTCTAAAAGTATAATTACCTGTTCCTAATCGTTGAAATACTCGTAACCGATAGTAAAACGCGTAACGCCTGGTACTTCGTAGGCTCGTAGCGTATAACTCAGTTTGCGTGCGCAGAGATTTACTGCCCGTTACTTCCCGTCTTCAAACAGCGCGGGGTCAGATCCGTACCAACTGAGCCCCAACTTCGAATGTTTCCCCTAACTCAAGCGTTTCGAGGTTTCCTGCAATTTAGATTTTACTTTGCTTGCTTTTAATTTTAAGACTATTGGAATTAAATTTATACGTTAAAAACTTTATGTTAGTTCATTGATGACAGCTTGTAAAGTTAGGTAATTGTAAGCTGTAATAATTTAGTTATTTGCTTTATTCCATTATTCACCGTCATATCTATTACTTGGCTGAATTGTATGACCCTCATAGTATTAACTATTATTGTCGCTTTGTGAAAGGACGTATTATAACATTACGCTTACAAACTCCGAAGGGTTGGACAGAGGTGTATTCCATTATTTCGCAATTTTTTATAAGGCCCATGTAATAAAGACATGCTTAAAGACTTTCACGATGTGACATATTTTTCAGCACCATTAAAACTAGTCAATAACAAAATACAGTATAGTTGTCCACAGTTGGTGCGTAGTTTACACGAGTCGGTGCATCATTCACGCAAATCATGCACTCTTTCGGAACCATCTAACACATGGCTTGCAATGGAAATAAATTGTGTCTAGAAGATATTTATAATGCAAGAAGTGCATTAATAAATAAACTAGATGAGCTGGCCATAATAGATCTACAGTGAATCTCGATTTTATATAGAACACTTTCACGTTTGTGTTCCTCAAACTAAGATTTGTCCAATTCATCATCATCCTTGCCTTGTTCAAATTAATTTGGGCTCGGCACAACAAGTATTTCATTCAACGTAGTGTATCTATGTGTAGATTGAAGATGATGTTAGTTCTTAATAAAGCTTTTCTCGTCCATCTCGATTACCTGAACAAACGCGCCATGAAGCTCAGTTTGAAGTCTGACCTCTCACCCTTCACGCGCACTCCATAGTATATCCACTATTGAACTACTATCAAGTAGCCGAGTGCAGAAGTTTTGATTTTTAGTAAGTCCTAAAGGTGCCATACCTTCAGCAATGTTTCTTTATCTATGTTTCGGATCTAGAGAACGTTTGGCTTTCGATGTTTCCAGTGATGACATGTTTGTTACTAGAGTCAATCTTTTTCTTCAGACTCATTCATCTTCTTCTCTACTTAGAGTGTCGAAGGCAATCTAAATTGATTCGGCTCAGAATATAGCTCCGAGATTGGGTCCTCGATAGCGTTCATAAGTTCTTCTAACGCGCAGAAAACAGGACACAATATTAAATCCCAGTCCCATTTTTTGTGGAACTGAACACTATACACCACAAATCAATTGCTCTTAGCCTACAACAGGTTTTTTTAGGTAGGAGAAATCGAAATCCTTTGTCCTATCTATATCAGAGTGGGTTTTCTGCCCCTGTACACTCCGTGCTGTGTGCACGTGTTCTGGACAGGAAACAGACGCGTCCTGCGGGAGCTCTTCCCCAGATAACGCCGGGCGCCGCCGCCGCCACTAGCCGCTCAGGGGCTCAGGGGTGAGGCTCCTATTCAATTAATATATTGGGTTTGAACCAGTCTATGACTGGGTTGGGTGGTTTACTTTGGTAATATTAGGCATATCCTTGTCAAATTATTGAATTTAAACTAAAAAGCTCAGTATGGGCAAAAATGCTAAAACATGACATACATTTTATTTCCGTATTCGCAAACACTAGGATACATTAATATCAAAATAAAAACGTGTTGTTCGATTTTTACCCAACGGTCAGTTGGGTAAAAATCAGAAGGAGGGTTATATTTTTATCGCGCATGTATGTAAATATGTGATGTCGTAGCTCCTAAACGGATGAGTCGATTTGGATAAATTATACGTCGTTTGTCGTCTTGTTGGCGCGAGTGTCACTGGCCACATAAAAATTAAAAAACAAAGTCAAATGGCGGATTTTGGTCTCCATATTGAGGAGTTAGACTTCAAACTCGTCGAGTGAAAATTAAGGGTTTTAAAAGTCGATTACAAGAATATATGACTTAAAAAAGTTTAGAAGTAATTCGAAACGAAACATCGAATAAAAATTTAAAATTGTATAATAAGAAAAATTCAATCGTCTGCGACATCTTTCTTACTACTAAAAAAACATTTTGCATTGAAAGCTGAACAGCTTGCGGTTATGTGTTCATTTAGGTGTTGTCTAGTGTAAGTAAAATACATAATTATCCTTGACTAAACCACCAACTTCTAAAACTTTCGTCTTGTATCAATTTTGATTCTGAAATACGTGGATAGTCAGATTTTTTGGGTTGGTATTGCGTAACATGACCTCAGCAGTATCGTGCCTGGAACTCGTCTGTCCTATGTCGGTACCATTCAGACCTAAATCGAGGCAGTTGTTCTAGATTTTCTTTTTTCATTTCGATTGACCACATTTTGCGTATCGTGCCTGCGACTCATCAGTTCTCTTGAATGTAGTTCTGTGTCGGCACTGACCAGCCTTTTTCATTTTGATGAAAGTTTTTAGGGTTCCGTAACGTAATCGGAACCCATAAGGGTTCAGACAGACAGACACACATGACGAATCTATAAAGATTCGTCATGTGTGTCTGTCTGTCTGTCCGTATGTAACAGCCACTTTATTTGTAAAGATATTTTTGAAGCTTCTGTACCTACAAGTAGAATTCACGGAAAATTAAACGGTAACACATCTCTGTGGGAAGAATTGAAGTAAAACATTACTACGAGTAAATTTAGAAAATGATCTACATAAATTTTTCAGAGCGTTCCATTTCAATGTACTCGTATTGTGTTATTTTCTAGGTCAGAAGAACGCGCAGTTCGCGACGTGTTATTGTTTTGTAGCAAAACAAAACAAATACGTGGTAAAAACTCTCGACTCTTGTACGTTTTTACAAAACTTGTGATTTTTTCAGCATGAAAACCAATATATCCTTAGATATGTCTGTAAGAAACTAATGTGTTAACGATATTCATGGCAACTTGCGTAACGTCTAACCCGATTGCATCGAATCCCGTACGAAACAAATATTTGTTTGACCCACTGGTACCTACTTGTTCCGGGTTTGGTGTTTGTGCAGTAGAGATTTATGTCTATAGACTTACCCACAGTGCAGGAATATGTAGAGCTTAGATAAAAAATGCAGCTCACATTATATATAATTCACTAAAAAATAATAATAATTTGTAGTCCTCAGCTAGATTTGCAAACCATATTGGTACGCCTCCTGGCATAACATAGCGCTCTGTTCATCAAACATAAGATCTGTACTTTTTTTACCTATGTTAACAAATAAATTTTGATTATGATCACATTATCAGTAATTAAACTTTTGAAAGAGTTTTTAAACTGAATTCTAGGCTGTTTTTTGGAAATTTTGAGCCATTCAATTGTCTGCCATCGAATCATCGAATCTGGCCTCTAACAGAAAGGGTCACGGTGGTCATAGAAATGCCATAAAGCCAGCAGATCCCTCCTAATGTTATGAGATGTAGCCCTCGCACAAATTGACCGAACCGGCGAACTCTCAGACATCAATTGAACGCAACATTCATCAAGTAGAGAGCAGGCCTCACTTTTATTGTGATTATTTCTTGGTTCTTCCTTTGTGCAACTAACTAAGGGTTGGATCACGTTTACTCTTTGATTAACTACAAGTGCTTTTACCAGTACCTCGGGAGGCAAGTTTTGTCAGTAATGCTGCTGTGTTTTAGTATAATCAAAATTATCGTCCGTCTCAGTAGTGGCATTTGCTGCAAAAATGTCTTGATGAAGGTCTGATCCGGTAAATAAACTAAGTGTAATTTTAACTTATTAAGCATAAATGTGTGTTTTACTCCACACGAGAGTGATCTTGTTCGGCATGAAAACGGGTGTCATGAACAAAGTACAAGCATTACTTTCTATGTACAAAATCAAATTACGACAAATAATAATAAAAATATTGCTAAATAACGTCCAGTGTAATATATTGTTGATAAAACTAGTTACCTAATGCGTGTGAACCATAATACACAATTGATTTTCGAAGCTGAATTTTAAGCAGTCGTTATAAGATTTTTCGCTTGTTTTGCCACAGAAAAAACGGATTCGTGCAACTAGATTCCGCGCAATAATCGGGCCGAGTCGCGCCGTACCGAATAGTGCCGATTCACAGCGAGTCGGGTTTCCCTCAGCTTTTGTAAACAAATACCGATACACGCAAGAATCTAAGCTATGTGGTGCCTCTGATAGCGACAAAAGACATATGAAATGGAAGAAGACGGAACTGAGAATTGAGTGGACTTAAACAAGATTTAGACAAGATTTGCACCAGCAAAGGGAGGATTGAAAGAGTGAAGTCGCTATGTGTATAATAATGAAGTAACATTGTTCCACTCAACCTGATGGCAGAATCCAACTGAACGTGAAACTAAGTCACCTGAAATTAATTTTACTATCTTAGGAGTCGCTCTTTCCAGGGAAAACTTGGCAGACTGGCAGTTATTGAACACCCAGAAAAGTGCCAAAATGGCATCGGAAAAACAAATCACTAGAGAATGTTTTGCTTAATAATAGGTAAAAGCAATGCGAACATCACTCATATTGCGTCTGTTATCGCTAGTGGAGGCACCCCACGTGTCGCTCGCTATCAATTCGCACGCATTCGGCGGCGCTCGATTGAATTACTGTAGTGTTTTGCGGCTCGAATAAAATGTAAATGAAACGATCGCAATCCTGTTACGGACGGATCGATGCGGAGTGCGGACGACGACTTGTGGGCCGCGTGGGTAGACACACAGACAAACAGACACATCACTACGGGTTGGTTTATGTATGTGAGCGTGTGGTTGTTTAGCATTTTGTGGACAGTTTAGAGTTTGTTTTTAAACTGAAGGAACCAGGTTTTGTCGGAGATTGGATGCTATTTTGAGCAACGTTTGAAGTGTGAATTATTTAAAATAAGATTACACTACAAAATTTTGTTGTCTTTGAGATTGTATAGTCTTGAACTTGTAGATTTGCTGTAACATCACAAAGAAGAAGAGAGAGAGAAGAGATTTGTATCATATCTTATTGTTCACATTGCTCATTGGCCTAAAAAAAGCTGAGCTGTCCCATTTACCTTATATTTATAACTTGCTTAGGTTGCCCAGTAGTAGCCTGCGGTTTCCTCCACATGGATCTATTTCAAACTTTCTTAATTAATTTCTTCCATCTGTATTTTTGATTGGTGGCCTACAAATCGGATCGGATATAAAATTGGTATGTCGCTATCTTGAATTCTTATAAAACAGTTAGAGCCATACATCAAACTTAAAAAAATGTATTTCGCAGCTGGCGCCATCTCACAACACCATAGAATGCTTGATGGCGGCCAAACTCGTTTGTTTCACAGCCATACATTAATTAAGACAAGACATTAATATTCTAACGACTTGACGAGTATCAACCTTCTTTAACAACTTCAGTTAATATTATTTTAGAGGGCGAATGATTTTGATGACTGCTCAAACTGTTACGATCGGTCAACGCTATGTTAGTCAAATTTTATAGCAGTTATGAGTTTTATTAATTAACCGACATTTTATAGGTTCCTAATCTAAACTGCCCAATAAGGTCTGCCATTACAAAGTATAACTGTGCATTGGCTTTATTTACGACAGCAAGAGTAAGAATGATATTTGTATTTTTGGAATTGTATCGACGAACAATTCGTCCATAAATCTGCGGATACTCCTATCCCACTCAACTGTTGATAAAAATAATTGATATAATCAGCAAGCTTGACAGAAAGACCAGCCAAGATTAATATGTCATATAGTTTATAACCGATCTCCTCTGTCTTAACAGTCTCTAAATACGTAAATTAAACCAATTTGACTTCTCAATTCTTTGGAAATTACTAAAGTACGGAATATTTCATGTCAAACTTTATAAAAACTTACTAAATTACCATAAAAGTAAAGAAATTACAATAAATCGTTCTATTACACTACTGAACACATACCGCCTACGTTTAGCCGTCCCCGTTACGTCGCGTAACTAATTAGTTCGTATCTCCTATATGCTAATGAAGCCTTGGTTATGGTATTAAGACGATTATTGCCACTGAAAGTATTTTTACGAGCTTGATTGACGGTCATTACGTTTGTTAGTAAAATAATAACAGGGATAATTAAAACACTAGTGTGAGTTTTATAAACATGCCGCAGTTTTAGTTTTTCACACACGAGTGTGTTTTCTTTTAAAAATCATCAAATCTATAAAACAGTAGGTAAAGTGTACGATTGAAGAAGAATAAATAGCAAAAGTTAGTAAAAAGAAAAATCCCGCATTTCTTACCCGTCTAATAGAAAAACTCGTAAGAGTTTCAAAAGAAACTAGAGCAGGGTCACAAACTTAATGGTCCGTATCCCGGCAAAGCCGTAACATTTGACAACAGATATTATGATAAACCCTTCAGCAGTTGGCCACATCTTCTAACTCCTAACTATCCCGAACGCTTCACACGTCTTATAGTTTAGGAGTTTAACTTCAGTTCCAAAGCTGTGGGAAACTATTTACCATATCAAGTTAGTTGCTCGTTATCAATTAGCTGCTGACCGTAAGTGAGGCTCTATGGCTAGCGGCACGGATCGGATGGTCTTTAGGGTAATATATTTAGACAATCAGTGTTGTATCGTTTACAAGTTTATGACATATTGCTAATGTCTTGGGAGGTGATCGATGCTTGTGTCAAAATTATAAAACTTTGTAAGTGAATCAATCGATAATTTGTCAATAGATAATTTGCTAAACCAGATTACATGGAGTCTAATTAATTATTTTATTTTTTATAACCGACGATTTCAACGCTGGCGGGATGATTTAACTCATGTATAAGTTAATCTCACGATTTCCCTTGCACCGTGTACGGGTGTGTGTTCATTTAGTTTGAGGACCACTACTCAAATAAACTAAAAAAAAATCATTACTGCAAGAAGTTAATAGCACTTAACATTAATTGAGGATAACACATTAAAAAACAAAGCTTTTACCAATGCACACTGACTACATTTGGCTTTACTGCAAACATTCCAGATACTTAAGTACATACTAGAATTTTAATTACCTTTTTAGTTTCAGAACAGCGTGAGTATGTACTATGTACATTCCATGTACGTTAACTGCTATATTATGTACCACGCCTGGGAGTTGGCAGTAGGGTTACCAATTTGAAAAGCCCTGAGAAAAAGCCGGACATATTCGAAGAAGTCATAACATCACGACTATATTATTGGCCGTAGGGTTAAAAAAATAAAATAAAAAAAAGGCAGAGGTTAACACTACAGAACCACATTTTACCAGTTATGTTCATGTCCCATATTACTTTTAATCTGTTATTTTTAAGAAGTTTTTCAATTAATTACTTTTAAATCGGGACAAGTGATAAGGCCGGACAAGGCCTGGCGTGTATCCATACAGCAGGACATGTCGGGTGTTTACCCTAGCTGTGAGGCAAGGTACTGCTAGTAAATATGCGGGCCCGCATTTTGATGGATGCGCGCGCGCCCCCCGCATGCCTAATTAAGTAATTAAGATGAGATAGCGCTGGCGGAGATAGCGGCCCGGTTGGGAGCACAGGGGAGAATAGGACAGTGTGCCGAGGCTGGTTAGGCCGAGGACCGCTGGACTCGACCCACTGTGTTGTGTTCAGTAACAATTATGTGAAAGAGTGAGTTTCTATGGCTTTGTTATTGTGCACAGGTGCTGAGCTATTCATTTCGCTTTTCCATTAACTTGCATGTGATTCTTTTAGTCGGATATTAATTTGCAGTCGTCGTGGAGGAATAAAAGTTAGGATCTTTTTTTAAATTTTTGTTGAATATGTATCTCTTAATCCTCTTTATGAATACTTTAATATTTAATTAGCTATGGACAGGTTTTATTTTTCTCTATGTTGTTGTTGCTAGTCACGTGTTTTATAGTTCTGTTTCATTTAATTGCGGAGGTATAATAAATAGTTAAGTACTCAAGTGGTTATAAAACGTTATGGGCGAAGATTTATTGTAATGTTCGCTAAAGTATGTACCTACTTCAGAAATAGTTGAAACTAAATCAAAGCTTTTAAAGAAATAGTACGGCTCTAAAATGTGCCTGTGCCTGAAACAATATCATTACTAAGTGAGTTCTTTGCTCCACTGACACGTTCACCGCACATAAGGGAGGCTCCACATCCGCTCACAACTCGCTGCGGTTTCGCGGACAATTAAAACAGTACGTCTCATCCGCACCGCACCGGTCCATAGCCGTCCGCACCGGTCTGTAGCCGTCCGCACCGCATCGTTGCGGCTGCGTCCGTTTACAGCGGCGCATTGTTATTGCATTAGACGGGCACATGGAAAATGTATGAAGCTTGCACATTTATACATTCATACTCGCGCCTTACACTTGGTAGAAAGTCCAGAACGCTCACGACTTAAACCTAAATATGAATTTATTTAAGTTCTTTAAAGAGTCTGTCAAACCAGTAAGGACATATTATTGGGAACCAGTTGCAAACACCGGACCCTGACCGATACTGTACTTTCTTTCTTTATCGTGCGGTTAGTGCCTAACCTGGTGTCAGAGCTTGTATTCCGCCCATGGGCCTCTGGCTTGGCTTACTGAAATGGAGCCACGTCCGAAGTCTCCGTACGGTATAATGGCCATCTTTCTTCAGTTTTCTTTGATCAGTTCAAACCTACTTTGGAAGACAATATTTTAAGCATTAACTTTGTCATTATTGAAGTTGGTAATCATTGAAATGATTAACTTTGGTTGAATCAAGTTGCATCTGGTCAGGATTGTATTTGTTAGGTCTTTGGTGAAATTTTGAGTGATGTGCATTGGGCTTCTATACCTTACTGTATGATGTCTTCATTCTAACGTACAATGACAGAATTGTAACGTCGCTAAATGTTAATAGGGATGTTTTACCACTTTTGTGGTTCATTGTCGGCTGCATGTCAACCTCTTCAATTTGTGGTTTCTCTGTGTACATTAGCAAACCTGTTCAGACTGTGAGTGCGGGTATTTGGATTTAGTTTTAGTGTTTATATGCGGCCAACAAGAAGTTCTGTTGGAGATGTTTGGAGCATACGATAAAATTCGTTAATCGTGTTTAACATTTCTGAAGGTTACAAAACTTTTGGTCGAAAAGTCTCTGAGAGATATTGCATTTATGCACTTGTGGCTTTAAATATTACTTTTTGTGTAGATAGATAAAAAAAAAACCGGCCAAGTGCGTGTCGGGCCACGCAAAATGTAGGGTTCCATAGTGGCCCATCAAAATATGCGGATTTGCCTCCGAACGATGAGTTTTATTGTAATAATGAAAAACAAACTTAAAGCTGCAAAAGTTGAAAAACCTGTGCTCCCATACATTATGTTTGGGAAAATATGTTATCCGAATACATTTTATAAGTTGGCCGACCATAACTCGTAATCTTGTAAAGCCTACTCAGCTGTGATAGTTTGTGAATTTCGTGAATTTTTTCACACACCCAAACACAACCGTTTAGCTGGTAAAGCCCCCCCCCCCCCCCCTTTACCAGATAAACGGTTACACTTGAGTCTAACAAAAATTAGTACTTTAAAGCTAAATATTTCAGAAACGAATCCCTTAATCGAAAAATAAATTGAACAATACTTTTCGAGATTTAATATTCTCACTTTGTCGGCGTAACTAATCTGTATATTCGTGCCAAATTACAGCTTTCTAGTACTAAGAGTCTTTGAGCTAAGCTGCGGACAGACAGACGGACATGGCGAAACTATTAGCGTTCCTTTCCTTGTTGATTACGGAACCCTAAAAATGATATTAGTATTGTTACGAATTGAAACTAATAGTTTATGCATATGTCTCGGAACAGAACTACACCTAACTAAAACCTTATTCGCTTTATGCAAGAATACAAATGCAAAATTACAGGAAAAGGTAGCTAATTGTTTGTGAACGAACTCGCCTTTTCTCTATAACCGGCATTTGATTCAGTTTCCTGCGAAATGGAGAATTATCCTGTCACAGAGCTAGCGGCCGAGACTGTTTATTTATATAATTACATGCTTCAGAAAATTGTGCCAATTTGCCGTGCACCTTCTGCCTATAACAAAAGCGAATACCAACCCTAGTTCCTTAAAATAGAGACTTGTGGAAGTGTAGGTGATTGGTAAAGCGCAGGTCTCGCCTGAGGGCAGCCAGTGCGGTGCAATTATAAAGCAGTTGTTCGGTCTGCAACCGATCGTTAGGCAACTGCTACCGGCGACACGGCCGACCGACGGACGAAGAAACACCGCTGTTATCGAGCTATCCCCAACTCCTTCCAACGGTGGCACAAATAAACGGAGGACTTGATGCCTACAATTAATATTAAAGCCGCCATCTTTGAAGCTTCCGAGTGATATATTAGTCGATTATCGGCTGTCGATAATCGATCATTCGCTAATCGATTAATCTATTTTTTTGTGTATCTATTCTTATGAAAGTACATTTATCACAATCAAGTTTGTGCTACCAACATTTTATAATGTGATGTAATTGTTTTTGACAGAGTTTTTGTTGAGTATTTACTAAAGATTTATGTTAGTCGTGTACGTAACTAATTGGTTGTAAATCGAATCGTTGATTAATGCAACGCCTAATACATGAACATCGTTAAGAGAAACAATGATAATTTTGTACTTGGAGATTTATTAATTCGTGTGGGAATAAGCCCCGTCGTCTCATAACGTGGGTGGCGGAAATGGCAATAAAATATTTAGTGATTAGTGTATGTATGAGTTCTTGTATGTATGTTCCATATGGAAAGGTTACTGAAGTTAGTAGATCTATTCCAGTATGTTTACGAGTTAACAATCACTACTATGAAATAAAATCCTTGCCTTGGGAAAATCTACGGTAATCAAAGTACAGTTGCCTCAGACTACAAGCTCGCCTCAACGAGTCGACCCCGCGAACAGATCTAATTAGCTAAAATAAGCCTGTTAATTAGCAGTCAATAGCCGCTGTGTACTAGCAACACGAGATCGCGCAAACACAGAAACGTGTTAATCTTGATCCTCCCAGATTGAGTCGGAACGCGGCGTACGTCGCGTCGCGACCGCTTATGCTAGGCGAGATAGATCGCAGAAGGTCAACCTAAAACATAATGTCTGACACGCAAACTAAGCTTCAACCCACTAGAAACTATGATTTTGACAGAGATGACAAATTAGACGTAAAGAACTATGCAAGGTATGTAGAAAAGAACTCTTTCACAAGCCATCCCATATAAACATAAAACGAGTCGCTAACAAATCAGTAAATTCAAGCACATTAGCCTCATATACTGTGTCACTAGTTATAAATGCTCAAAAAATCTTAAAAAAGTTGTATAGTCTGGCATAACGATGATAGCAATTTCCTTAGGTTTACAACTTGGGCTAGTTCAGTAGTAGATTGTTAATGAATTTGATGATGCTGAAGGAGGGGTTAAATAAAATTATAGTGCTGATAATTTATATTGTTAAAGACCTTATTTTGTCTTTGTGGGTTTAAAATCGAGTGTATGAACTAAATACACCTTCTAACCCTATCTTTCGTATGAACCTCGCGGAGGCACGTCCGAGGTTTATGTAAGTCTGTAGGAATTAACTCCACAACGCTTTAAATACGAGCCGACTGTACCACAGTAACGGCTCACTGTACTTTATCAATGGTAAGGCGAGTTTAATTAACAGATTCTTTTGAAGTATATTCTGCTCAAGTGTCTTATTAGAAGTAATTGAGAGGTTGTTACAGTTGGCTTATGTTATAGTGGCAATGTTAGGAGGAGTAAAAGCACTATGTAGATAACCGGTGAACCAACTACTCGTCTCGATGTGATAGCCCCGACCTGCTCGTGATTAATCGTCACCTGAAGCTTGCTTAGAAATCGTGAAAACTCTTTCAAGATTCTATGGCCCATGCCGGCATCATTTATTATGAAAAGTTAAATACTCCTAATATATCTGCGGTGACCTAATGCTGTCTTTCTGAAATCGCATTCAACTACTAAATTACCCAATTATATTATAAAATTTATGGCCCGACCAACTTGCACACTACCAATCAACATCAAATGAAGCGATAGGATCGTTTACCGCTAAACACAAGTCAACGATGTGTCGTTAACCGCCAGTTTAGAGGCTATCGCTTTGTATCGCTATCTGAGCAAACAAGCCTAACGTGTGATCACGAGTAGTCTCGACACACGCGATTACATGCGATCACATAATATTGCCCGATATTGGTGAGCTTTACGTGATGGTAATGTTTATGGTGAAGTGGGGATTAGGCAATTTTAATTTTACTATCGAATGCATATTTAGTTTGAAAGTCGAAGAAACCATAGGTGGACTGTGTGGGAATGTGGGAATGATAAGGCTAGAAAGGATGTGACAACTGAGAAGGCGAGTACAATGGAGGAAGCAGGCATGCCGAGCCGACCACACATGAATTGGAATAAGGGTAGGAGAAATACTGGACTATGAAAACGACTCTGATGATGAGTCTATTATTGAGCTTGATTTAAAATCAGGAATGTGAAATAAAGTTTTCCGTGTTTTTAAATCAACTTTCAACAAGATTGACATAATGCTTCTCTGTAGCTTTTGTCAAACAAATACATTGCTGACTGTTCCATGATCGCTATCGCTGATAGGACGTCACGTTGTAGTTGTCTAGGTCCTCTGCTACATTTTTATCTTAACTTACATCCGAGTTTGTAACAACAGTAACTTATGAAACTAAGTTAATTATTAAGTAATCAAAAGATGACGCTGACACAATACAGACTTGTAATTTGTTTTAAGATAGTAAGAGAGAGAAAGTTCAATTTAAAATAGTCTTGAAAGTAACATTATAATAAGTCATCAGCAAGCTTCGTAATTACGTTCTTCATTATGTAATGGTCAGCAATAAGATACAGTTAAATAACTAATCATTACATTACAATACTGCTACTATAATAAAGATGGACTGACGTTTCTGTCCATTGCTGGACAGTAACTTGAAATATCTGAAGAAGTGCATCACATTGTAGACACGAAAATAAAGCGAGTACCTAATTTCTACAGCCAAACATATCACATGTACAGACGCCAGCACATCAAGCTACTACAATCTTTCCAATTTATTAAATAGATTTTCAACTTTATCTGTTGATTGGGAAAATATGACAGGTTCGGGAAGCTTGATGTGCTGAGGTCTGTACATCACTCGGTCTGTCTGTTGCCTATGCAGGCATTAATAACGGCTGAACTTATTTCGGTCATTTTTGGCAAACAGGTAGTTTATGTCCTGAGTTAACATACAGTAATTAATTAGTCTTAGATACTATTAGCCACGTGGGCTGTGAGCTAAAGCTAGTAATTGTAATATTTTCCTATATATTACCTATATATTGCTATATATTCCTGGGAGGTAATTACAGGTAACCTCAATTTTCGACTTACTGTTAAAACTAGCAGTTGTTTCCCCATTGCAACTTTACGACCGAAGTCCAGCACAGAAACCTATCTAAGCTATTAAATTGGTGTAATTTGTCCATAGTCGCGTACCGTTAGACCATCGTAATCATAAACGTCGATTGTTCTCATATTTCTGCCATGAAGTCACTGCCATAGCTCCGACATGGCTTGGCGGGTACGGCACACATTGGAGAAGCGAAGCTATGGATATTTGTATCTTTGTTATACCATGCAGTATTGCTTCAGGGTCACATAGGCAGTTGTTCCTTGTAGAAAACTGGTTTTCAGGTACATCCACTTAGATACACAGTTCGAAAAAGGGTAGGCAGATGGGTGCATTTTGGTTATGTCGTCAAGAGTTTCATTATTTTTTAGAGGAAAGATTTGTATTTTTGTATGTTTGTAACGAATAAACTCAGAAACTACTGGACTGATTTCAAAAATTCGTTCCAAACCATTCGAAAGCTAAATTATCAGGAAGTAACATTGGCTATAAATTATATCTGTATCATGTTAACTAGCCGAGCTATCACAATTTCTG
This sequence comes from Noctua fimbriata, assembly GCA_905163415.1. Taxonomy (NCBI): domain Eukaryota; kingdom Metazoa; phylum Arthropoda; class Insecta; order Lepidoptera; family Noctuidae; genus Noctua; species Noctua fimbriata. The sequence continues at coordinate 19,661,842 of LR990927.1, read as the reverse complement.
CGGACGAAGTCTCGCTCGAAGTGCTATTGTATTTTATACTTTTGTATGGCGAACAGCGAACAACTAAAACTAAGCTGTAGTTACCTTCAGCACATGGGAATGCAATCTTCAGGATATCTTGCAGAATGCACCAGTAGCAAAGCAATGGAGGTGTGCTGTAGAGCGGTGTTGAGCTAAAACGTGCGCGCTGAAAGCTTACCACTCTTTATACGGGCACAGATTTGTCTCCCTGAGGACGTCTGGGGAAACAAATCCCAACCCGTAAATTAGGTGTTTAGCTTAATCCAGTAGGTACAGTGACAAATTACGTGATTTCTCATTTAAATCGCCTTCTTTACTTACTCCTAATTGTTGTTTAGTCAACTTGTCTAAGTTTTCAAAACAAACAACAAAATGTGCTTTATTTTAAAAATCTCTATCTGGATTTTATACAGTCCTGGATTATTAGACGTACTTAATATATTTAAAAGTTTCATTGAGAGAAGTATCTCTTTACGCTAGCATATAGCTGTAGCTTCCAGTGGGACATGAGCTTTGCCGTCAATCGTTGTCGTGGGTGCCTGACGGCTATCATTCTCACATATCGCTCACACCCACCGAACCTTACTATTTATGTTACAAATACAAAAACCGAAAGTCAACTCTAACCAAAGCAAGATAAAGTTTAAAATTAAAAGTTGAGTTTAAAGGAATGTTTACAGACCATACAAGGCAACATAACTTCCATATTAGTTTGTTTGTTTTTGAGCAATCATGTTTGGACGCGAGTTTGTGATAGTACAACAGTGCGTGTTTTATTATTGTTTACTTTAGCAACGGGGTCTTTGACGGTAGCGTTATCTTGAAGAAAGTACGCACACATGATACTTATTATTTATAAGATAGCATATCTTATGTACCTATGTTAAAAGTTACCATCACCTGCCTAGCCTTTTCCAAACTAGCAGTCTAACGGTATGCAGCTGAATGCCATTTTCTTACATACAGCGACTGCTTATCTGACCTCCACAACCCAGTTGCTGGGTAAAACGATATCAATCAAGTAGTTGAACGCTAACTAAAACTGCTATCTGCCATATAGTACATTTCCATCCACGTTCCTATTAAATTTTTTTTGAACACAATAAACACGCACGCTATTGAAAATTTCCCCAGCTTTTAACACCTAAACAAAACACCGCATTTAATACTGCCCCCGGTCGAGAGCTTCAAAATGATTTCCATCTGCACCTCGTTTCAATATAGCCATGCACTATACCAATCTGTTGTGTGGGTAATATAACCACGGTCCTACCAGACTTTTCCGATTAAGTCGACCACATTGAGTAGCGGCTCTTCCGGCTTCCTCTGGCTTCTGTACGGTTTCTGTCCCGCTTCGCACCGGCTCGGTAGCCGTTTAATATCGCACTGCCGTCCGTATAGTTCTCTAGTGGACCATTGTGCAAAGTGCTTACAGAATATATAGGTTGGACAGTAGGTTACATTGGTTGCACTTCGTTATTATGTGGTTCGGCTGTTGTAAGGTGATTAGGATTGGGTGATTTTCTTTGTAAACTTTTCGATATGTTTTGCTTTAATTTGATTCAGGGATAAGGTTTTCGTAAAAGTATCCGTAAGTGTGTGGTTGGAATTTTAGGATATCTCTTGATATCCTGAATCACTGAAAGCTAGTACAATATTAATATAGTCTATTCTAAAAGTATTATGACCGTCATGTTGCTGTCAACGTGTGAATTAGTTATTTTTATATTTTCTTGGTCACAGAAAAACGTTCCATAGCTAAAACAAGTGAAATAAAATAAAACTGCACCAGTGCACTCCTCGTAAATGTAACAAACTATTCGTCTGTGTCGTAAAACTTCTGTGTTTCCCTCTAAGTGGTAATACTTGGTGGTACAAGTAGTGGGGGTGGGAGCGGTCGCAATAGCGCAGACTCACTTAAAACTTGCCGCTCAGCCTTCGGAAAAATGTTATGCCTTGTTTATAGTAATAGTTGCTGTACACCATCCTGTAATGTTACACGAGCTTGTCTACGTGTAAGAAATGAAACAATTTTTAGTTTCAAGATTTGTGGTCAAAATATAAAAGCAACTGAGGAATAGTAAAGTTATGGTTGTCATCATGAGAAAAAATAAAACACAGTCATATTGGCGTAATATATTGTTGGCGTTTAAAACTTTTTCTAGTCATGATCCGTTGCTCTAGCTTCTCCAACACTTTAAAGTAACACTAGTGGAATTTCTTAGTAGTATCAAGGAGTCTGGATTTGTGCCAGATTGTTGACACTAGGTTCGGCCCATAGGCTCTCTACATGGGATCTTAACATAACTGTGGCTAAATGTAGGTGCACTATGTACACCTCTGCCTAACCCTTTGGGATAGAAGGGCAGGCGTGATATTATGTTATGTCTACGTTATGTCATGTCTAGTGAATAATTTTAATAACGAATGTATGTATTGTTTCAGGCGGAGGAACTGAACTCGTTGGTGGGAGATGCTTTCCGAATGGCGTTCGCGTCGCAGCTGCAGCCCTCCGCACCGCTCTGGGTAAGACTAGACATTAAACATCCTTCATTACTTTCTCCAAGTATATGTCTGGTGTCTTCTTCTTTTCGAATTGATGATAAATGTGCGGCATCAGTGGCGTTTTTTAACTCTTCGGAAGTACAAGTGGTTGTGTAGCGGCCACTCAAATGATTATATTTGAATGACAGAATTCAGGTTTTCCTATTAGGTTAAGGTCTATGCCATTCACTTTTGTGAAGCAACTCGACTTGCTTTAAATTAGTAACTACGTAAAAATTATGAGATAAAGTTAAAGATACTAAAAAACTAGTAACATTGATGAAAAACGGTCCGTTAACTTTGTAACGATTATGAGACATGATCACAAGCTAATAGCAGATATAGTCACATAAAAACTGTTAATCTAATCTATGACGATTTACGATCTAATAAGTGTTTGTAAATGCAAACTTTGATTCATTCCTTTATTAAACGTAACGACAGGTTCCCACATCCTCTTCAGTAGTTAATAATCCGGTATGTAATATAAACTGCTGTACCGCACACTGCAGGAGTGCAGGCGCCTCAACCTTCAAGTTTAATATCTGTTGCACTTACTTAGGTTATTATGAGAACGTGCAGGTGAACATTAGCGTTGATTTACTGCCAGCTAGCTATCCTGTGGCGCCAGCTACTGTTGTGTACACCGGGAGTTGTGCTACGGGACAGTTGTGTGCTGTAAGTTTTGCTTGTTTTTTGTTTCTGTATCGAAGACTACTCTTTTGATTTTCAAACTTGATATCATTGATTAGATTGATGTGTAGTAATGGTTTAGTCTCTTATACGTGATCCGTATTCATTTAACAAAACTTTTTTGTAAATAACTAAAAAGGAGTTTTGTAAACACCTCTCAGTTATTAAGTTATCATAACCATCATCATCAATTGCGCAACTTCGACCACTGCCATGAATGTGCCGATATCCATGCTCTTACACCAGTCCCATCCAAGTCCGCGCCGCGATGGGAAATCTGCTTAGTTTGGCTCCTAATAAACCAAAAGATTAGACACTTTCATAGAATAACACGTTGCTATTTCGCGGATGTACATTAGCAAAGATTTAGTGCTGTAAACTCTTAGCCCTAATGTGGTGCTACTAGACCGTGTGGGGTGGTGGCGGCCCAAATGCGGGCCCGCGATTTAGAAAACCGGTTTGAGAAACCGGATCTTTTACCATTTTTAAAAACCATAATCTTCACATAGATGGATAGGATAGAATCATTAAAGGCTATTTTAAAAGTAAAATGAATATTATTAGTTGTCGCATGATAGACTAGTTCTGTAAGTCATGAAAAGTCATCCCTGTAATTATAATCAATGTGGTCTCCTCCCTTGTCTGATAGATATCTGACATTACAGGGGTTCAGGTCCCGCCTCGAGTAATTTATAGTACTTAAGATGATAGTGCATCTTGTGCGGTGACAATTATTATGGTAATTTATACGTTTAAATGTAAGAGAAAAATGGTATTGCAAAGCGAATCGTTTTATTTGTGCAGTAAGAGCGGTGGGATTGTAATGGATGTGACATTTGCTACGCCAAAGTATTGTGAGTTTTACAAGCCGGTTTCGAAACAAACTGGTATTACAAAAGCGTTATTTTGACATCTATTTATGTGTCGTTCTTTATGTGCGAAAGTTTCTTTGGATGGCATAATAATAAATCCCATGTCAGTATTACCTAATACAACACAATACCACCAATATTACCATCTCACACCACACAAGGGTTATAATTAACTTCTCCCAACGTATAAAATCTAATTTGTCTCAAATAAGTGTTAGTTGTTTTAATTTGTTCAATATTTACTCCTTTTTACTAGGAAAAGATATTGGTAATCAAACTCTCACCTAAAACGTTCACACCCACCCCTATAATTTCCAATCCATCAAGATACTTAAAATTCAATACCCACAGTCAAAAATAAATCCATCATCTAAAACAATCAATCAATCCACCTGTTACAAATAAAACAAAGCAGAACATTCAAATAAAGCTATCGACACAGAGGTATGATTAGTGGCGCTAAACGGTCCCCGCTCCCGGTCTAACGTGCAGTAATGATACGTTATGAACTAACTACTTACAAGGCGCCATGTTTGCTTTTCGATGATGGGTTTAGCTTTTTTTGGTTAAGATTATTCTCTGTGATACGGAAGTATGATTATCTGGTTTTTAGGGTTCCGTAGTCAACAAGGAAAGGAACGCTAATAGTTTCGCCATGTCCGTCTGTCTGTCCGCAGCTTAGCTCAAAGACTGTTAGTACTAGAAAGCTGTAATTTGGCACGAATATACAGATTATATACGCCGACAAAGTGGTAAAATAAAAATCCGAAAAGTATTTTTTTAGGGTATCTCCTGTACACGTAAAGTGGGTTTTTTCTTTCTTGCGTAGCCCGTAGTATGGGACGTCGTTGAATAGGTCTTTAAAAAATGTTGTTTAAAAATTGTATATATAATTTTTCGATTAAGGCATTCGTTAGTGAAATATTAAGCTTTTAAGTGCTAATTTTTATTAGATTCAAGTGTCCCTTCAAGTGCCAGATAAACGGTTATTTTTAGGTATGTGAAAAAATTCATGGTGGTCATATTATATAACGAATTAAAAGGAAAACTATCACAGCTAAGTAGGCTTTAAAAGTTTACGAGTAATAGTCGACCAACTTATAAAATGTACTTAAATAACATATTTCCCCAAACATACTGTATAGGAGTTCAGATTTTTTAACTGCAAATGTAAGTTTGTTTTTTTATTATTACAATAAAAATCAAAGTTCGTAGGTAAATCCGCATATTTTGATGGTCTACTATGGAACCCTACATTGTCCGTGGCCCGACACGCACTTAGCCTGTTTTTCATCATCTGCCTAGGCTTTTCTCAACTAAATATGTTGGGGTCGGCTTCCAGTCTAACCGGATGCAGCTGAATACCAGTATTTTACACGGAGCGACTGCCTATCTGACCTCCACAACCCAGTTAGTACTGGGTAATACGATACCCCTTGGTAAGACTGGTTGCCAGACATTTTGGGTCATTGACTATCTATCGACTGTCAAAGATCTACAAATGACACCCAGGACCAACGGCTTAACGTGCTTTCCGAGGCACGGAGGAAACTCGTTAGGTCACCCATCCACAGACCAACCTAGGCAAGCACGGCTTAACCTAAAGATCTACCCGAGTGGATATTATTATTTAGCCACGAGCTCCTCTCAAAACTTAAAAGCCTTTCGAATTTCGACGACTTTCAATAGCATTGTTAAGCTCCAGTAGCTCATGCCAATCCAAGACGTTTTTGATTTTCCATCGTCGTTATCGCCGATAGATTTTCAGTTTGATAATGATTATTCCGTTTACGACAGACCCATTAAAAGACAGAAGTTGATCTAACACCGATTATTTTCTACGTTTGACTGAGCACAAGGAAAACCTTTTGTAGGGCTTTACTTGAAATTAATTCCAAGGCCGGGGGGCTCTTAACATCCAAGGAAAAATAGACAACAACATTTTTGGAATCTTAACAACAATTTGTAAGATTTTCAAATTTTGAGCAATGAAAACATTAAGATTAGACACTAACTTTGTAATAACAATAGTTACAGAAGTCTGATCTCCTCCAAACATCTCCAAACTCTTAAGTATAAGATGCTCCGATAAAACTGTGAAAGTCGGCAACTTACCGACGCTGCTAATGATTACGAGTCAGTGTTCCGCGACGCGCGAGTTTTATCGAGCTCTTCGACAGGTAAGCGTTCTTAATGACACTTGAAAAATGTTTCGTTCATTATTATATTCCGGGCTGCTTTAACAATGTTAACTTATAACTTGATAAGTATTTGGACTGGAACAGAATCGGAGAGAGCTAGACAACCACTCTAATAAATCACTAAAGTTACCACAAGTTTGACGGTAACATTTTGTTTGTTCTGCAAAAAGTTTATCTTCTTATGTTACAATGTCATCCATCACATATTGAATGAATCTGTTTGTCGTAGTGCTAGCTGGTGTCAGTAAACAAGGTCAAGTGTAATATCAAGCGTAAACGAATAGTTCACTAAGTTATTTACTCAGCTTTGTGGTAGTAACTTACGTTTTCTTTCATAAAAAGCCTCACGTAGTATCCTGGAATTATTTACAGCCCGACATGAACCAGTTACTTTATTCAAACACACAAAAATAACATGAAACATCCTCATATTTCCTCTTCATCCTTATTCCGAACACGTGCGGGCTCTGTTCGGACTGAGTGGTCTATAATCTAGCCCACTTTGCGTTCGTCCGGCGCCGGCCGAAGCCGCTCGATTTACAACCCGGTCTGTCCGCCTGCCCGGTGGCGGCCGTCCGGCTTCTGTTGTGTAATTAAATTTGAGTTTCTGTTGTTTGGCCTGGAGGTAGTTTTGATTGGTTGTGAGGAAGGTGTTATTGTGCTTGTGAGGTTGTTTGACATTCATTCTGATTTCGATGTACCTATTGATGTTATCGTTATTGGGATGGGGGTTGAGCGATAAAATCACACACATAAACTTATGTCTTTATACCAAGAAAGAAGGAGAAAGACCATTTTTATTTTATCGAATATGATGAACCGAAAAAGCAATTGGATGCATATCTCTTCCAATCGCGTTGAATCTGCGAAATCTCATGTATATTTTAAAAACTTGAACGATACATAAAATCCAAGCGCCCAAGTGGCCATTAAAAGGGTATTTTACTTTGTTTGTATAAGAATCGCAATGACGTGGAAATATTTAATTAATTACTCGGCAATTAAGGTGTTTAGTGCGCCCGGGCACGCGGGCACGCGGGATGCGGGTGACGCGCGCGCAGATAAAGTGCGATTTATGGGAAGTCTCTTTTCTGCTGATAGGGTTGCCTAATAATCGGGACGCTCTTATTATGAAAGATAAAAAAAAAATTACAGCCACAATACACTTTGCGTGATGCCTCTGGTAACACATAGGTATGTCGTGAGAAATTTTTCCTCTAGAAAACTCATTGCTTCAAGGCTTATCTGTAAAATAAAAATCATAATGACGGTTCTCTTTTATCCCTCACTTAAGGGCATTACATGGCTCAAATCCCAAAAACAGCGTATGTTCAAAGAAATTTGTTGATGAATCCCTTCGTGCGTTTTCCGTGTAAAAAAAGTATGTTATAGTTAAGTTCATCACAAATAAATTGTATTATTTAAAATTTTAATAAACCTTCTCAATTTTTTTTGGTTAATCGTAGAAAATAGGTCCTTTTTCAACCTTAATTGTAAATTATCTCTGTAACGGCTGAATAGATCGGCATGAATTTTGTAACAACAAATACGTAATGATATACTTAACAATCTGTATTGTTTTTTTCTGTTATTTCTTTTAATATTTTTAAATAATAAATAAAAACCGAAATTTTGCGAAATGTGCGGGGCAAGTCAACAAAAACCAGTACAGGGATCAAATCATCAAGGTCATCGAGCAATTTAATGCCCTTAACGACATTAATGTCTTTAAATGACAGACGTCAACGCCTGACGAACATGACGTATATCTCTCGATGCCGAGTGTCATGCTGACTTGCAAAAGTTTAGTTTTAAGTCCCACACACAATGTGCATTTGTGGCATATGATTTTATATGCATTATTCATTCATAAAAAAGACAGCATGATGACATGCTTTTCAATGTTTCGATTGTTGCAAAATGCAAAGTCTAATCGTTGTCACTTCTTTCTCTCAACCAGATAAAAATTTTCTTACACACATGCTCACATAAGGTTTTTCCAACGAAGGTGGGCAGAAACGACAGAGAGTCACGATCATAATTTTTCCCTTCATTTCGTCCACGTTAATCGTTGCGGTTGTGCTACGCAACTTTACCGGTCTGCAGAACCAATATGGGAATCTCCAATCCCTACATTTTTCTGCCCTTCAATGTAGATTGTTGGCAACCCTGATCCTTCGTTACTCCCTCCAGGTGTATTATTTAGATAAAGGACTGTGTCTACAATAAAACTTTACGACACTTTTTACTTTTCGTTTTTAAACCTTTCGCTTTTAACGCACTGTTTCGGTTCATCGCATCAGAAATGGCTTTCCTATTACAATGTTTTATTGGCTAAGTTCTAGGGCAAAGTTTTGTTGTAGAAAAAAATATCAGTTTCAGTAGAACTGTTTGTGTTTTCAAAAACATTGTGAATAAATTAAAAAATGATGAATTAAAATCAATGCAATAGTACCTACTACTATTGCATTGATTTTAATTCATCATTTGCCTAGCTTTTTCCCAACTATGTTGGAGTCGGCTTCCAGTCTAATCGGATAGAGCTGAGAGAAGAGAGGCCTTGCCTTTCGCTTTATATTGTGTTTTTTTACACTGTAAAAATACGAAATAAAACGTCTTAAAGTTCTCGCTGTAATAACTGTGGTTCAGTGTCCCTTAAATTTCCTAAGGTTTCCTCTTTTACAGTGTTCATGTTGCAGTATTGCAGTCTAAATAGAAATAAAATGTTGCATTTCGTGCTTTAGCATTTCGTGCTCTTAAAACTACACTGTATACAGTTTCATAAGAGACAGTGAGCTGACATGCTCCAGTAAAAAGGTTTTATTTTCAGCGCGAAGTGCAAAGAACTAATTGATGAAAATGAAGTGCGCTACTTTGTTGCTGAGAAAATAAATTTCCATTGTAGAAGCTGTAGAACTGCGTAGATCTACACGTAAGGTTAAGGAAAAAACATAAATCTTTACGAAATTAAAACTTAGACTAAAGATTTAACACTACTTCTACATACAATATTTTTATGACGAATACATTAAACCCGTCTCACAATCCGTAATATACACGTTCACGAAAAATTTATTCCACTTTAGAAAGTGACACCCATTGACCTCTATACCTGCATTAGAATCAGTTCAGCTGTGGTTCGGAAAGTTCAAACGACGTGAAACACTTTCTAAACGTGGAATTCTGTCCCGCTATCCCGCTATCCCGCTATCCCGCTATCCCGCTACCCCGCTAGCGCTGTCCCGCTAATTAAATCCGAGAGCCGAGCTCTGCCCCGCTCGCCGATACTGCCTTCTTGCACGCCAATCCGTACGACCCTGACTTCCATCCCTTTCACACTTACATCGAATCGTATACTCGTATCCCTCTCTCAATGAAAGTGACTTTCAGACGGTATTCCCATTACTACGATTTAAATTATAATGGAACACGCTCCTACTTGATTTTATTATTTCGTGCGTTTCGTTCATGTTATTTGGAATTTTTAGAGGTTGGTTTTCACAAGGGCAAAATAAAAGATTTCTAAAATGCCTAGATTGTAGAAATATAGATGACAGTTGTTCATGTTACAGAATTACGATAAAACTGCTTTTTTGAGTTCTCAAAAAATTCTCCAAAAGTTTACTCATGCAAAACTTTACGAATGAAAAGCCACAAAATCTGCAGGGTCGAGCACAAGCCCATCAATTTTGAAATGGGTTCGTATTACAGCATAAACAGACAGGTCAAAGGTTCACCATGTCCAATGACCTGTTGCAAGTTCACACACCAAACGCAGAAAGGGAAAGGTCGTGTTCTAAAGTATTTCCTGATAGGCCATGCTGGGAATTGTTCTTCTGCCCCTTTATCATTATGTGGTCCTAGGCATTGCGTGTTCACAAGCACTAACGGGCAAACAAAAAGCGCGGCCGATTTGGCGCTCGCCGATAAATGACCGATATTGGGCGCAGCCGCAAGTGGGTGGAGCCAGTTGAAGCGACACAATATCCGGCTTATACGAGCTCTGATTGCAATAATATAGGATAGATTCAAGATTACTACATTTTCGTCTTGACTTTGAAAGTTCAGGTTCTGAATTCAATTCAGTTTTTCAGATATCTGATACTCACTAAATAAGAAATCCCTGTATTCGTAATGCCTCTCTCATACAAAATACAAACTATACGACTTTTACTGAGCTTGCAAAACCCGATGATCATTTGAATAAAAGATGAAACACACATTCAATTTTCTACTTGTCATGGTTCGGTAGTTTGCACATGTCGGGTTTACTAATTGTTGAACCAGACAAGCCTTTCGGTGGACTCAAGGCAAATTAAATACCTAGCAATTACCTTCCTCATTAGATACATAATGCCTCAAAACATAAGTTAGTACTTTAGTACTTAGAACCAAACCCAATCCATCCAACATAACATTAGAGAAAACAATTAGCGTAATTGCATCTTAAGCTTACTGACTAATTCTAGTTATTGCTCAGTATATTAACACGCGCGGGAAACAGGCATACCAGTAGTAGTGTTATTCAATAAAATTCACCTCAAAATGACCAAAAGCGCACTCATTTGTTTTTAATGTAAGCATTCAGTTCTAGACGCCGCCGCGCCCATTGAATTTGGCAGTGATGGTTACAGACTCAGAAATTGTCAAAGTAACGTAAAATGACTTTGACAGTAGTTTTCCTTACATGAAGAGCTACTTTTGAGGGTCGACGTACGTTGGGTACTTCGTACATTTCTAAATACATAGATTTCCATATTCAATCAGCTTATGTTAATGTTAATGATTGAGGCCTCACACTGATGTGTTCCACGCCACTAAGCTATTCTACATGATGTATGAGGCCATTCTGTCGGACAATTGTATATAAATTATATTAGAATTCATAATGTTGGATTATGTGAAGAAATTAATAAAGACTGTTAATTTCTTTATTACTTTTTGGGAATTTGATTTATGGTTAACGTCTATTTTTATAATTACCTATCATGTGGGATTAGGAATGTTATGTACTCTTTGTTGAGAATCAAACTGAATTATCAATTATAACTCATCATTAGTTCATTATAAAAATCATGGGAGTCATAACAATTAAAATGTTTTTCTTAGTAAATTTTTGTTCGAAAAATATATTTTATTTTATTTCTAAATAATGCCTAACATGATTTAATAGTCGTTAAAGATGTTGAGTGTATGGACGCCTGTGCTAAGTTAAATAGCAGTATGTGATGTGCATGTCTGCTTTGTATAGGCGTGCGCTCGTCCATGTATCTGTGCACTGACAGTTACGTTTGTAAAATTATTTAATTATATTAAATAGTTATGTCTTATAAATTGCCTTTCGCCTTATTTAATCAAAAGATAGAAAATTTTAAAACATAGAGCTGGTTGAAACGAGTCGTTTGAGAACACACTTTAGCATTAATCTTTGATTGCTTGCATTACTGAAGAATACGTTTAAAAACAAAGAAATTTTATCCCATTTTTTTTAAATAAAAGCGCTTTACGCCTTCTTTATTTCTCTTGCCGTCAAAATGTAACACGCTTTTATTTAATTTATTTAATGTAGTTGGAAGCTGGCGGGGCCCATTTTCATAATTTTATATTCAAATGGGCTCCGCCTGCTTCCAACTTTTGTTTAATTTAAAATGTGCTTGTTTTATGCTTTTCAGTTTTTTCAATCGGGTTTTTTAGTTTTTTATTTTACTTTTTTTGTGTTTTTATTTTTAACTTTTTAGTATTTCTGATTCGAGATTTACTACGGCGTAGTTCGTTCACATTCATAACAAATGGAACGAACTTATTTTCCCAAATCTGATGGGGTTGCAAATGGATATTACATTACATTACATTACGTTTCACATAGGCCCAGATGGGCACTTATAAAACATCGACAAAAAGGTGCAAGGTTCGGGTTGGTCGTTTCCTATGGATCCATGGTTACTCTTTTCAAATCATTTGGTATTACAATATTATCATGGTTACAGCATTTGTACTTAAGTATGAGGGACAGCGTAGGCCCGACAATAAGTCGTTGCTTACTACACAAAAGATGTAAAACAAAATAAAAAGTAAGTAAGTAAGTTCTCTGCTGCCGCTGCGGCTGCAGAGAACCTCAAGCGGCGTAAATATAGAAACCTATGTGGTAACTACATATATTCGAGCCGTTTGGGGTTGAAACTCTGGGGTCGTGGGGTCCGAGTGCTCATACGTTGTTTACGTGCGTTAAAGGAAATTTCGAAACGCCTAGTTGACGCTTCCCGTGACCCAAGGGCTGGCTTTTACTTTGGCCAAAGGCTAAGTGTTGCCATACAACGTGGCAACGCCGCCAGTCTCTTGGGCACATTACCAGTTGACAACGTTGAGGAGGAGTTTTTTGATACCCTTTTATAGTTTATTTATTTTTGGTTATTTAATAGTTTTTAATTAATAATATATTTAGTTAGTTTACTCTACTTAATTAGATATAAATTTTTAAGTAAACATAATAAAAAAATATAATAAACAATCTGTAAAAAAGAATCTATAAAAAGGTGAGAAAAAAATGTAAAATACTAAATTAAACAAGTGACACAAATATTGTCATTAGTGTTACTATTCTCAGCAGAAGATGTATAAATGATTTGAAAACTTTTGTAAAAAATCTGATTCGAAAGAAGAGAAAAAATGAGATTGAGAGTAGTTAGAGACATCCACATATTTGTGCCGTTTATGATCTTTATCTTCAACGTAGTCCTTGATTTTGTAATATGCTTTTTTAATAAGGACACGTTTGATGTAGTTTTTGAACTTTCCGTCGGTCACTTCTATAAATGACTTTGGCAACTTGTTATTAAAGCGAATACGTTTATAAGAAAAGACTTGCTAGTTTTTGTTAGTCTGAATTTAGGTATTACAATTTCGTGTTTACTGCGTGTATTTATATTATGAAAGTCGCTTCTATTTTGGAAAGCCCTCGTTTTTTGCGGACATATAAAATACATTCTAAAATATAAAGTGAAAGCAGGGTCAGTATCTATCGATCTGTTTAATTTTTTCTTTGAGGGACTCGCGAGGACCCATTTTATATATCGCGCGGACTGCCCTCTTTTGAAGAATGAAAATTGAGTCAACGTCTGCTGCTGATCCCTACAGCAGAATGCCATAAGATATAATACTGTGGAAATAAGCATAGTATATTACCCTAGCTGTAGCCACATCAGTTAACTGCCTTATTTTTCTTACTGCATATGGAGCTTAACCTACCCGATAGAGTTCTAATGTGCGCGCCCCACTGCAATTTAGAATCGATAGTAATCCCTAAGACAGTACAGTTTCCGCTATAACATCAAGTTTTTTGCCGTCAAGATTTAAATCCAGATCCCGTTGTGGGTTTGTTTTGTTCGCATTCAGTAAAAGATTGTTAGCTGCGAAACATTTCGAGAGAACAGTTAGACTTTCGTTGACATGTAAGACGTTCGTATCTTTTCTATCTATTTTAACAGAAACTAGAATGATATCCGATAATTTTACCATCATATAAGGGGTCTTGCGATATACATATGTGGGCAAAATTTCAGCTCAATCGGTTGAAGATACCTGCCGCAAAATTGAGTTGCAAAATTCCACCCGAACGAACATAGTTACATATATACACACATTACATATATACACACAACATAGTTACATATATACATACATTGCCAGTTAAATAAAAGCTTGTATAAATGTCTCAAGAAAACTTAATTCAAATCAAATCATACAAAACAAAACCGCTGTAAGTGGCACCACACCTCACATGTGCAAGTCACCCTCCCTGAGGGACGTTAGTGAAATGGAATTCATCGTCCGTTTACACGCTGATAGAAAACGTGGCCTCGACCGATGTGTTTGGTCGCACCACCAGCCGGGCAGCCCTCGAGTTGCGAGCGACAGTCATATAGGGCACGGCCTTGTGAGCTCCCACAGGAGTGGCGGTGATAGAAGTGAAGGTTTATGCGATTTTGTTTTAGAAATTGGATACCTTTGATATTATTATTCTATTTAATTATTTTACAAAGGAAGAGAACATAAGATCACGCCTATATAATCTCTGAAAGGTGAGGCGGACGTACACCGTAAAGATAGTTAGAGGTATGCATAGTACACCCACGTCTTGCTAGTTATGTTTAAGTTATAGTAATTGGGACTATCCTATTGCCATCAACCAGTCATAAATGACATTAGAAAATACTTCTTAAAAGCATTGTTTGAATATCATGATTGAGCTAGTTATAATATAAATTAAAGCTAATCTGAAAAGTTTAAGAATGATTTCGAAAAAGAATTCTTCGGAAAATAGGTATTTAGCCAGTGACGCGTCACTACGTCCTAATCGGTTTAGTGACCGTAAAAATAATTTGCCTTAAATTTGCTCGATGGAACGGGAGCCGAAATAGACGATAATCTTTAAAGTAAAACTGTCGATAAATCATATTTGTTGCTCTTTCGTCTGTGAATTTGGTTATAGCTTATTTAATTAAGTAATAAAATAAAACGAATTTTGTAGAACAAAGGTAAAGAGGTTTTGCGTAGCTTTTGTTTATAAGGTAAAATAACCGTGAAATTACGCCAGCCTTCATTTGTCAAGCTCTTTGCTGCCCATGCCTTTATCTAACATGCAATTAAATTATTTTTTAAATAATTAATTATTTAGATACTCAGTTTTAGAGGCTAAACATTAACAAAACGCCCATTCAAAGATAAGGTTGGGCCTTAATTTAATAAAAGCGTACAATTGCGTGTTTGTGTCCAATCATTAGTGAAAAAGTGCGCCGCGTACTGTGCGTAGTGCAGACAAAGTCGGCGTATCGCGGGTCGCGGCCGCGGACAGAACTGCGGGAACTCACGCGACTCATAAATATACTGAGCCAGATATACATCTGCAGCTGCTGAACTACTAATTGTATTAAATATTTCGTACACAAATATTGTTCTGAAGGCTAGTTGTGGAAAATTGAACTTTCTGGGTGTACCTATGATTTTTCCATCATAAAGTCAAACCAATGTTTTAAACAAGGTATTTCTTTTAGACCAAGTAAAATATTTGATTAGTAACACTTTTGTCACATCTTACGGTAATTACATGTAATCCCTCGCTGATTTCTCTGATGTCAACGAGCGCTCCGACCGCAGACAATCATATTACAACATCTGAAAATAGACTTTCAGAGATACATAGGTCCATAGGATTCTCTTTCAAATCAAATCAAATCAAATCATCTTTCTTGTGGACTATAGGTATACATCATAAATACAGGTTTTAAATAATTAAAATAAGCTCAGCTATGTCCCGCCGTTGAGGCATACAATAATCTTTTCTGCGTAGGTTGTCTACTCTCCAGATAGTTAGATAATTTGGATGCTCCCTAGGTTCTCCTGCGGCTATAACTAGACCTCGGATGGTCCCAACACATCCAAACTTAATCCAACTTTGGCAATAATGTAGGAACACATTAATATGAGTAAAATTTGAATTCAAAATGTTCCTCCAGCTCCCAGCTACACCATCACGATAACCGGGTCGCATAATTCACATTTGGCCAAAAACTATTATATTCAGGACTTTATGATTTAATACGGGAAACTAAAATAGTTTCAAAACTAGCGTTTGCGGCTGAAAAGGCCAACGTTAGGTAAAATCTAGAAAATTAATTACCCTGCAATAAAACACTGAAAATATTGGGGCAAATGAAATAAATTCGGTCGCGTTCGGACGATAAAAACAGGCATTATAAAGATAAAGAAAATAATTGCCTCGAACAGTCGTTAATTGTGCGACGATCGTAAAAATGCTAAAACTCGGCAAAACCTTGTTAGGTTTGTCCGCAGTAAGGTTGATTTTTGTTTATAGGCCGCTGACTTCATTGAAACTAATTAAATCAGAAATCTGAACATGAGAAAAGGCATGTTCTTAGAGCAAAATTTGTGTTTCTCTCAGCCATGATGGCAGTAATAGTAATGTGATGCGACTGGTGAATGATTTATTTCAGGATTAATTGCATGAGTGGCGGCCCAGTACATTGAACATAATAATAGCATAAATCTAGGTTCTTCTTTCTTTTTAGTGTCTTGTTTGTTCATATTTGTATTCAGTGCCACCCACAGAGAGATACATGTACGTTCTTGATTTGTGTTACTTCTTGTGATAGCTTTTGTCATTATTGACATAATATGTCTGAAGCAACAACCTCCCAATGCCTTAACCCTGGTGTAGGCGAATCACAACAAGTCATTGTCTGTGGGTTACGCAACGCTTGCGTGTCTGCACGGAAAGCACCACTATCGTCTATCACAGACCTTATAGCTGGAATTTCTTCAAATTCATATAAAATTGCCTTGAATGGGTTCCACAAAATTAAAGTACTGACGATTTAGCTTCATAATTTGTTCAGAAGATATCGCTGGCCTTGAGACTGTAGAAAGTTTTCTTGTTTCAAAGATATTTTAAGTTCTTTGTTAACTACCAAATGTTTCAAAATTACCTCAGAAACAGAATTCGTTATGAAACTCAAATCCGTTGTCTGGCGACTTGATGATTAATGAGCCCACAACAAATAATGATCAGAATGTTAGCTCCCGCTCGATCAAGTCGAAACCAAAACATTCAACAGCTGGTAAAGCAATCATAATTTATATTCCCTTACAAACAAGTAATGAAATGATAAGGGGTGATCTAATATTATTGAGGTTTCACCACACATTAGTGTAGGCAGAGGGAGAAGGGGCGATGCATGCTCAGTAGGGCGTAGGGAATTATACATAGATGTGTTATGGGGGATCTAATTTAATGAAGAATGTTATATTGATATTCGTTTAATGAACATTCGTTGAAAGTTAATAAATAAAATAAAGTTGCAATGCAATGGTGTTTATTCAACTGCATTATGTACTCGTATTTTTTTCAAAAAGATCAACATGGCATTTACGGTTTGGAACATTTTTGCTAGAAAAAGTAGGATGCTTGAAGAGTTTTATCTTTGTCTCTCATTGTATATTTACAATTACGGGTTAAAGGTGTTTAAAGACCTTGAGGTAATAGATACTTACTTATTTTTACGGAAACGTCTGTAGTCCTGCCATAAATATGAAAACTTTAACCATTCCTAACTGATTCCTACATTCGCATTCTTTCGAACATTATTGTCGCCCTAAGCCCCACCAATTCCCTTTACCGGCGCGCCTCCATGCCTATTTGATTCGCCGTAAACCGAGTCCACACGACGTGCTGCACGTCTCCACTAAACTTTTACGTGTGAGCATTTACGGAAATGCACGAACCTTCCGCTGTATCGGCTGAATATTTTATATGAACGTGTATTAGGGCAGCAAGCAGATGTAGGAGAGATAGAGGAATGATTCTGGTAATTGGAAAAGTTTTCATTCTACCGTCCGTATTCGAAACTTCAGCCTTACTTACGTCAATCTGATAAAGTGTAAATTGAAAAATATACCCCATTGTTTATTTGGACTTTTAATCACAGAACGCTCATAGTTACGCAACATTAAACATTTTGTTTGTTTTGTTCTTTTAGAAGTTTAACAATGAAAATTGAGCCATAAATATAAGGTATTCATATTTGAAGATTGTTTGGAAGTATGAAAATCTAATGTTTTTATGCTTTGACACGAAATCTAGGTCACTCTGATGTACAATTATTTTCTTATTGTTCTTATATGCACATTCAAGACAGGCATGGATATAGTATATGATTTTCATTAATGACGACATCGTCTATTAGATTGCCTCTATTTAAACTCGTGTCAGTGCGACATACAGACACAGACACACGAATATACACAGAGTCGTACGTGTAGTGTGTTGTTCCCGCGGGCCCGCTAACTGTTCTAGTTGGGTGGCCTGAGAACCTAAGTGCTAGTTCCTGACATTTTGTTAGGAGCCAGTCTGTTTGTTTTGTTTGCTGCTCGAATTGGGTCAGTGTGATCCCTGGGATGTGTTGGGCTGGTTTAAAGAATCAAGTTGTGCCTAGGAACGTATTTGTTACAACATAACATCACGCCTGTCCCTGTCCTGATCAGGTAGAAGTGCACCAAACTGTACGCTCACATTTTGCCAGTTATGTTTAGGGCCCATGTCATAGGGGAGAGCCTATTATTGCCATCAACCAGGCACAAATCGGGGGCACCGTAGCTGGTACTGAGGAATCCCTGAAGAAACAATCCAATAACACTTTGCCCAACCCGGGAATCGTACCCAGGACCTTACGCTCACCAGTTGCGCTTGCGACCACTAGATTAACGAGGTAGCAAGGGAGAGGAATGTTTTAATACAGCTCTATTAAAACATAAAATTAAAATCGAGTAGATACCTACTGCAACAATAAGATGCCTATAATTTCGCTGAACGTCGACTGCAGGACCATTTTTAAATGACAACAGATTCCATTCCTAACACTTAATTACTAGTCTTATTTCTTTTTTTTGTCGTTAATCTTAAATTACTTGCGTCCTCATTCCGTGTTTTGTGACTCTCGAGTGGTTTCATTGAATTGCAATTTAGCTCCATAAAACCCCCAATTACACTATTATGTTCCAACTGGGACTTAAAAGAAAGATATCCTTCGTTTGTTTTTACAGTTTGATTGTTTTTTCGTAGGTAAAGTGTTTACTATACTTTGGGCGGCAAATTGGAGTAGTAAGCGTGTGAGAATGATTGTATGTCCCGTGCAAACGTCAACACCTATTAGATCCAAATGTAAGGAGCTACTGATCATTTTTGTGCGATTAGGACGTTTTTCCCATGAAGAAAGTTGTTTAATTTGATGGTCTATCCTGTACCGTCGATGACCACCTAATTATGAACAATCTTTTCTGATACACGTAGAATTATAACAAAATGCATAATACTCGTCCTTCGTTATCTTTATTATTATTGCTTATAGTCCCGATTCAAAGTAACTTCAATGAAACCTGAAGCAGCAGAGCAACAATAGAAGAACGTAAATTAATTAGTATAACTTCTACAATAATTGTCGACTTGTTGAGCGAGTTAATAGAGACTGTGGCTTATTAAACTAATTGAGATTTAAACGTCTTTGTTCTACCACAGTGAAGGTACCTAAGGGTTGGTTCACATTGGCCGTGGTGCAAAAAATCTCTTTTATCGAAATTACTGAGATCTATGACTCACTTTGTTTACGTTCAGTTGGCACACATGTGCTTACTTGCTGAAGTGGCCACACCTTAACCTTTGGTAAGTTACCTAATATCACATCATGTGCTGATACTTAACTGTATAAGCATAACCATCCTATAACGTTCCCACTGCTGGGACACAGGCCTCCACTCTGTGGGGGATTGAGCCATAATCCACCACGCGGGCCAAGTCCGGGTCAATGGATGTCACAAAATAAAGTCTTCGTTTATATTCACCGTAACAAGAAATAACAATATTGACGTTCATATACTCAAACAGATGTTTTAACGACAACGTTCTCATACAAACAAACAAATAAACCCCAATCAACATAATTTAATTGAAACCTTCTTCAAGTAAACAGTTTTACGTCTACACATGAACATTAGCAAGGGGACGGTAAGGGGGACGGATACCGCAGTCACAACATGGCTTATTTGTGGCATCGGCAGGATGCGTGGCGTCACGCGAACAAACACACAGCTATTAACAATCCCCACAGACATATTATTAGGAGAGGATGGTCTTATAATATTGTACTTTCCGAGTTTATCTCGAACATCACCGATATCGGTGAAGTAAAATATGCGTGATAATGGATGCTCATGACTACTCTGTATGAGAAGAAGCCTTCGCCCTGTAGCGGTACACTAAGAGGCTGGTAGTATATTTATTATTCTACCCCAGATGTTTTAGACGCTCTTGACCGGTGCACATATTAACAACAATATGGTCTGGTTCACGATTTGGCAATGTTAACAAGTTCAAAGTGTGGGTTTGAGTAATATTTTTCTCCGACAGTCAATATCATAGCAGTAGTCATTTGCAAGACCAGAGAGAATTGAAGAAGATAGATTGTTGATAATTGTAATAAGGTACGGCTAAGCTTAGTGTAGGTACTTCTTCGACTGAACTTCTCACTGAACTCTAAGCAACGTTAAACCACTTCAAAGTAAACTTTAGAACTTTAACAGATAGCTGCAATGAACCTTTTAAAATAATTTAGATAAAAGTGATGATCAAAAACAGTCTCTTTTGTTTTAAAATAGATTTATGTGAGTAGGTACCAGTTATGACGCAACTGTAACGGTATTGGTTATCAAGGAATGTCATTCTATGTGAAGTTTGGAAAGGGACCCAAAGTTATTTATTATTATTACAGTAATGGAAATAATGACATAATAATGGTACGAAATGCATTGTGGGTATTGTGTTTATTAGATGATTAGAAAACATTACGTTTAGGTGCTTCAGTCTTAATTTTTTTGTATATTTACTGAACTATAACTTACTGAAAGTTTTCGACTTTGTGTAAATTGTTACTGATTTCGATTTTGGGTGTAAATACTTATTGTAAATTACGCAAAGTCCTTATCGGGAAACCATTTTATGTACCTAGAAATTTTAATAGAAAGATAATTTTCAGTCCATTCTAACACAGAGCTGCGTTGAATGGCATATAAATTATACGTCTGCATTTACTACATCTGTAATAGTCCGCTAACTGCGCGTTGCCATTTAGATGCGGTGTGAATAAAAACGGTAGGTAATGTGCGGTAATACCTGGTAATACGCGGTAATGCGCGGCAACGTGCCGTAATGTCGCGGTAAAAAACACCGATAATATTGTAGCGATATGACCATATGACAACAAAATACCGAAGGACTACTGACAGCACTTTAGGAGGAGCTTGGTGAATGCGCAATTAAAAAGAATCTGTGAAATATCAGCTTTAGCTAAGCAATAGACTCCTGTTTATTATGGTGATGAAGTCCAATGAGGGTTTTTGCAAAATCATCTACATATTACGCATTACCGATACCATTACAATGCTGCTCGGTGGTCACTAAAGTGCTGGTCTAAGCTGATGGACAACCCTTATCTGGAGGAACTCCATTGTGGATCGTACGGTGCTGGTCTACAATCCACTTTCTTTCAAAAGAAGCTAAGCATCAGTCCAATTGGCACAGACAAACTGCAGACTAGCCGCGGACACCGACAACTTACAAACTCTATGTAATATGTGTGTGTCCGGATCCGTCTCCGTAACTTATCCGTATCGGCTTGACGGAACTTTTAAGAGGTGGGATAGAACCAGATTGCTTACTGTAGATAGCTTTTAACAATATTAAAGTCATATTTTCCTAACGAGCTTATTGTCATTGTGAACTGTAAGGAGTAGACCTTCGTTAAATCTTTACTTCTTTTTGTGATCTAACTGCATTCTAGTCGTGGAATGCGGTTATATCGAGCAATAATCAAGTCGAAATATTGAAAACCCATTGTATTGAGTTATTATCGGTGAATGTCCTTCATCCAACGGCCTTTCGAGACTGTCAGCACTTCGAAATGTATTGGCTAGTATCAGCAATCATAGTGGACCAGTTAATATTGCCCTACAGGTAAAATTCCGTAGTAATATAAGTAGTTAAATATTTAGCGTGCTACAATTTTCGCGAACATTGTAACCGGTTCAAAAACCGGTTCCAAATAACAAATGATTAACAGCTGAGCTGTATTTCCTGTGTATATGATTTGCCAAACAACTTATTTTTTTATTTATAATAGGTAAATATTTCATATTAAGGTATTGTTGTGTATGTAAATCTAAATCATGTGAAAAATGCGGTAGACCAGCAACATTAGTGCTGCCTAATCTGCAACTTTAAACTGGGAAAACAATAAACTTAATTTTATTACACTTATACATACTCAACATTGCCATCAGATCCTACCCCTTAAAACCACTTCAACTCGTGGCGGTTCTCATATGTAGATTGAGTGTTAATCCTCTTACGTACACCACAGAAAGATACGGCATATAATGAGGTTCCCGTGTTGTTTCAGAGCAAGGAGCTAAGCGGAAGCGACTGCGGTATGGGCGTGCACGCGCCCGACACGTTGCCCGGCCTCAAGCACCACTACTGTAGCGACAGGTATTAGCTACTTATTTTAATACGCATACAATCTTCTCCGTAGCGTACCGATGGCAAAAAGATAATGTTTGACTCGATTTCAGCTACACGTACCTCAAAAAGTATAGCCATAAAGAGCATGCGGCGCAAGGTGGAAGATGAGTGTTCTTTGACTTTCCCTAGGCAATTTCGTTTACAGGAACTCCTAAGAGGAGAGGCCCTAGGTCTAGGTCAAGAAATTGGACCCCTCCATAATTCTATATTGGCGGGATTTTTCGCCATGAATGAGATGAGAGATAGAGAAACGCTGGACGTCTTGTGAGCAGTTTGCTTCACAAAGGTCTAATCTTTCCTTCACTGCATTTGTTTCTGTCAAAATCTGGTTTCCAGGTGTCCAAAGGTGCAAGTGATTTACTAAAATTGGATGCACATAGTAAAATATACAGGGTGGAAGACACCGACGCGAAAACGTTTTCATTTATCGCACATAGAAATTTTTCGTCGGTTATTTAAATTAAAACAGCTGTTTTCTACAAAAGTGCAACACCTACACAGTTAAAATGTATGGCACAGCTGATTTTTCTAAATATCTATGTGTGGGGGTTCAGAATGTTGTACTGAATACGTGGTAACCATTTTCGCGTCGGTGTCCCTTCCACCACGTATGGCTCAATCTAAAATATTCGGGGCACCTGCAATTTTCGACGGTATGACCTAAATTGGTATTGCAGTAACATATTTCGTGACTTTCTATGCAATACGGGTTACTGCGTCGTTCATGCAGTGCTGTGTCGTGTAATATTGTATGAGCCCGTATGTAGCACGCTGTAAAAGTTCCAGTTAAGTAGTTTCAATTTGTAGGACAACCTTTGTAGTTAAAGTAAGGTACTTGAGATTTTTATCAGACTTACATAGGCTAAGTGTAACGAGATGCTCTTACAAAAATATATTATTAAACCTATAAAGATGATAGGCAGATTTAGCAAGAGCATAATATTATTAAGGTCTGAAGTCCCAGACAAAGTGAAATTCTATCTGTGATGACAAAGATTAATAAAGCTAAATTGTATAGGATTGACTTAAGCTACCGAAACACGTTGTAGAAATACGAGACTTTGAAATCGACTGTCATTTTACAAATCAAATCAAATCCCTCTTGTCCTAACTGCCATGAACCACCAACTAATTATCACAAATTATTCTACAACTTTCCAGGTCACCAGCGAAATGCAACATAATGGGTGTGTCGAAGTTAATGAACGAGCCTAGCCCCAGCAGCTCGGAGGAGTCGAACTCGCCGACGGAGATCAACTGCTACCGGCGCCTGGGCGAGCGGCCGCCGCTCATGAAGCGGCTGGCTATGGGGTTCAGCGGGGCGCTGCTGCAGCCCTCGGACGATGACTCCACACCGCTCGTCGCAGATACACCTACCACGTAAGTGTTAAGGGAATTACAATTGCACTGATCTTGGGAAGGTGGTCAATAATGGTGGTAGTAACTTTTGTTTACAGTATATTCCTAATGTTCTCAATCAGAACGGATATAACATCTGAACACTGTTTGGGAAACCAGTGATAAAAAAACGCTGTGTAATTTTTTTTATTCAGCTAATGGAATCTCAAAATGATATTTCATTTGCGATTCGTTCACCATGGTGTTGAGCAATGTGTTCTCTCCATTACGTCATGTGTGAGTCTTTGAATGGGGAAGAACGAACACCAAAGCAAGATGGACTACGGTTCAATTCCAATAATGTGTCGGAAGCCTGTGTCCCAGCAGTGGGACCATCAAATTGCTATTCTCTCTGCCTGGTTGTAGTGTAGTTCAACATGTCATGGGGTTATCTGTTTTCATAATTATTTAATTAGCCAAGGAATCTTTTGTTCCTATTTTGGCAGCATCTACAACACATCATTTTATCCCCTTTAGCCCCACAAACCTGCCGCTGTGCATGAACGGGGGCTACATCAACGAGGCGTCGGAGGCAGAGGCGCGCACGCGGGAGAGCAACCGCGAGCCGCCCGCCGTGCCCG
This sequence comes from Noctua fimbriata, assembly GCA_905163415.1. Lineage (NCBI taxonomy): Eukaryota > Metazoa > Arthropoda > Insecta > Lepidoptera > Noctuidae > Noctua > Noctua fimbriata. The sequence goes on along the minus strand of LR990927.1, from coordinate 19,637,388 downwards.
CCGCGCCGCGCCGCACTGAGCACCTCATGCATTCAGACCTGGATGTCGACTTCAGGAGGTGTAACAATATGAAAAACAGGTGAGTAGGGTGGCTAGATCCCTTCCCTACTGCCCGATATCTTCCAAGTAGGCATCCCTTGCTTGAAAAAGGGACTAAAAGATTATGGTGATGAGCATCTTCGAACAAAAATGATCTAATGGCATAAGCTTTACAATAAATGGCACAAAGTCTTATATCACTGATGATTTCTAGCAAATTTCCTAAACAGTGAAATCCGTCAAAAGCGTGAAAGCGATTGATTGCTCTAATTCCAGAAAACATTACTCTAATTTCAAAAAGCTTAAACGTAAATCCACCTCAGGATTTTAAACTTCGAATTACCACAGAATGGGCTCTGAATACAGAAATACAGCATCATAAATTCCCAATTGACACCTCAGTCCAGAAAACTTTTAAATTTGCACAAAAGGCTTTATAAAATCTAGTCCGCGGATTTAAAATATTCCATAACGAGAGCCGCGGCACTGGGTCCATTCTATTTACTTTTTGCTTTGAAAAAAGTTCTATATTAAATTACCGCGATGATAGCGGCTTAATGGAAACTGGGTCACGACTTTTCATTCTTGTGTATGGTTCCCAACAATATTTTACTTTAAGACTTTTAAGCTTAGAGACCAGAGCAAATGACGTCACAACTTTTGTTGAATGAAAATTATGAACGCGTATTTGAGAAAAAGCTTTACGAGTGTTTGGAGTTTTGGTTGCGATTGTGCTGGAAGGTCGTCACATTTGAATGTTTAATTCGTGTAATGAATCCATTAATCTATTTCTTTTAAGTTAATAGCTTTTCTTCATGATGAAGGTTGCTGAAGGTCATACAGTTCACAGTTGCTGATTGATCTGTAATTTGGAGATTCCTTGGATAGACTTTTCTAAATGCAATGATTTATGTTAGTTCTTGTAAACACCATTTAGGTGTTTTACGTACCATATGCCAGTTCAACTCTTACCACTACTTTAAGATACTCAAATAAATCACTGTCTTTCCAGTGAGTCAGTAGCGTGTAGTCGCACGACATCATCGTCGTCTGGCGCGTCATCGTGTGGCGTCGTGCCCGGCAACAACAACGTGCCGCGCGCCGAGCCAGAACTGAGGCAAGCGCCCTGGTTCCAGCACGGCATCCCTAGAGAAGTAAGTTGACAAAATATATTGCTTGGAATTTAGGCGAGCTAGAAACCAGGAGCAGAAGCACTCAAACCGATCTTTGTTGGTATATTAGGATATACGGAAAGAGCATGCGCCTGGACATTCGCAAGATTTTTTGACATTTGCTTGAGTTTGTAGTGTTGTTGTGTGAATGTCCTAAAGGACATCGATCAATCAACAATCCATTTTAATATTCATCATCAAATTCCATTCTTTGTCCATATTCCAGATAGCGCTCGAAGTGCTAAGCTCGCAGCCGGTGGGCGCATTCCTGGTACGCGGCAGCACGACGCAGACGGGCTGCTTCGCGCTGTCCGTGCGCGTGCCGCGGGACTTCACGCCCGCCGGCATCGCGCACTACCTCATACTGCGCACGCCCAAGGGGTATAAGATTAAGGTTGGTGTTCTATGCAACCTATCATCTATCATAGGTCCTAATTTCCCTTTCTTTACTTCGTAAGGTGGTGTAAACCCGATGGAATGGCAGCAGGATCTGGAGTTGTGTAGTAAACTTTGTTCCAAGCTTTATTATGTCCTCTATGCGCCATAGACTATGCCCCAAAATATGTAATCAAAGCGGCCCAGCGACACGATGAAAAAGAATATCTACAATAATATCAATGTGTTGCATTATTGAGATGCACTAGTGGGTGTTCTTGGAATACCTGAAAGAATAGCTACATCAATATACGGTGCTGCAAAATTTTCTACTTTCTCTTATCTATTGCAGATGTTATCTTGAATGCTGTATTTAACAAACCAAATTCGTCTCACGTAACTTCTGCCTTGTAGGTATTAGACGACATTCACCAAGGCCCCAAAATAATCAAGCAAACATTTATCTCTTCCAGGGTTTCACAAAAGAGTTCACGTCCCTGTGCGCGCTGGTGACGCACCACAGCGTGATGCCGGAGCTGCTGCCGGTGCCGCTGCGGCTGGCGCGCGCGGCGCGGGCGGCGGGCGCGCGGCGCGACCACGCGGACCTGGACGCGCTGCAGCAGCACCACGCGCGCCCGCCCCTGCCGCACGACAACGCGCGCCACACGCCGCACCACAACCCGCATCCGCACCCGCAGCATCAGCACCACTTTCTAGCGCAACTCGATGTTTAGTCCACTGTTTAGTCTATATGCTGTGTCTCCGTCTTGTGACATTACTTCAAACTTGTAAACTGTAATACTTAGGGCAAGTTTCACAAGTGAAACTGTACGCACCGACATTCAGTATGAAATATTGACACTGACAGCTCTTGGACGCGATTTAGACGTGTAGGTCGCGGTCAGTTTCATTGGTGAAATTCGATCTTAATCTGGTTGGGGGTCGTGGCGGTCTGTGGCTAATCGCAAGAAGACGAAGACGAGGATCGATTGCTGTGAGACATATTAGTTTTTATCACGTTGTGACTGGTCCATCGAAATGTCACTAGGTTGAAACTATTGCCGTGATAGATCTGCAAAGTGATTCTATGATATGTCTTTTTCGATGTCACTTCAGCTGTTTCTACATTTAAAACAAAGTTTTAATATTGACATTAGCAAGTGAAACGAAATCAGAAGTGAATTCGATGGAGATGTTATAGATTAGCAAAATAAAACTCATGAGTGTTTGTTGCGAGCTGTGTCTGTGCCTAATTTTGACGAACATGCGTTTAACTGCAGTTGAATTAAATTTACCTATTTTACAAGAACTGGTTCCATGATTGCCATACTATTCAATACATGCGTCACTGTGTGCTTTAAGTTATAAGCTGGTAAATTAATGAATTGTTAAAAAATCACAAACTAAATCATTAGGGAAAATGTGTTCCAGGTCCCTATCACTGTTAGCGGGAAATTATGAAAAATGTGACAAGACAAAACTGCAAAGTAAACAGTTAAACGCACATAGATTTAATACTGAAATTACAATTTCTCACTTAAATAAAACCTTACAATAATATCTTCGCATTAAAAATAACTATTCACTGTTATATAAAACATAAATAATCAAAAATAAAAAGATTTCTATATCATTGAGTAAAGAAGAATATCTAAAATAGTCATGTTTATGGAGTCATTAAATTATTGTATGTTGTCTAGTATCTGTTGGTAAGTTCTCTTTTGTAAGAATAATGTGATAAATATCATACTTAGGGTGTGTACGCAAATGTAAAAAAATATATTTGTAAAAATAAAACTGTGTATATGGATTGTAATTATTAGAAGATTTGTGTCATAATCATAGTTTAAATACGATAGTTATAGAGACGGGAAACGCGCATGGTTTGAGTTCAGCGACGACATCAATGTTCTGCGTGTTAGAAGCGCTGGTTTATTTAAACAAGCGGCTTTTAAATAATTGTTCACACTTCATTGACTTGATGGCTGCTGCACATAGAATTCCATCGAACAGCCTGGCATCTCTGTGCGTGATCTTGTGATAGCTAACGTCGCATTCGTGCAACAACAACAAGACACCTTTTATCGAGCCCAAGCGGAGTTTTGTTAGGTCATTAGCGTTATTTATTCTCAGAGTAAAAGTCAAATCTAGACGTAGCCGAACCCTGGCCTGTAGTCACTACCGAACAGGCAAGTCTGTATTCCTCCTCTTGTCAACAGAACATTGATGTCGTTGAGTTTCAGCTGGGTTGCGCTTTAATTGTTTTATTTGAAGTTGTGTAGGTATGGTCTAGTCTTATGAGATGTACAGTGAGTGAGTGCACGGTTTGTTTCACGAATGATACCCCACAAATAATAATTAGTTATATTAGATTGAGTAACGTGTTATAATAAAGACTGCTGTTGTTGACATGTTGGCTTCACTACGTACCTACTTTATATCAATTAAGCGTACTGTTACATTCTAGCCGAGATTGATTTATTATCCTAATGCACCCTGATTGGATGTTTGAAGGTTTTTCAAATAAGGGTCCTACTTGAATATTAGGGATGTTTGCCTTGCTAATAAAATATGTAGACCAAAACTCATGTACCTACTTACAATATTTTCCTATGGGCCTACAATATAGAAACAAATAATATAATTATGTCACCCAGAACAAGCATCGAATTGCATTTTGACTATATTCGATTAGATTTGAGCCCAACTCTACTATAACTCTACTTCTTTACAAACGTTTCAGTGATCTCATATATTTGTATGACAAATCTGTTGTTAACACGCAATCGAGAGGTCACTGAAATGTGTGTAAGTTGGTGAAAACAGGACCTGTACCTTTGACTTGCCTTGTCTTGGCAAAAACTCCAAATATATTTATCCCAAACTAAAGCTTGGTTCTGTCAGTGGATTGTTTGGCCCACAGGGAGTTAACATTCATATTTGCTCTATTGTCTCTCAGTGACAACTCGTGTCAACAACAGTCAGTCATTTGCAATAATATAAGAGATAACATCGGAGCGACAGTGTCGCCCCCACGGTGTATATTGTAAACAAGTTGCCTTTTAGCGAGTACCTACACTACGGCTTCGCGTTTATGACGTACATACACACAGACGTACTACTAAAACAACAGTAAAAGTTCAGTTAAAACAGTACGGACTAATTGAGGAGGGGACACTGACGGACACCGGACACTGAAAGATACTTAAGTAAAGGTGCGGTCAAACCAAGTGTACTGAACTCCGGACCAGACTACGGACACCGGATTTTGACAGATAAATAATTTGAAATATAAAAGTCAGGTCTCCGCAGGCAGTCCGTAGTCGCTCGCCCGTGTTCATATCCAGAGCAGTGTTAGCAGTTTGTCCGTATTGGCTCAACAGAACCTTAACAAATTGAAATCATTTCTGGTAACAGTAACTGTATGTCCGTGTGTCTGTCCGTCATACAAACTGTTGATTGTTATACTGCCTTAGTACGAGACGTTTGTATAAACATAATTATTGATATCAGTAGCTTAGTCTGTTGATGTTATACTGTAACTTGCCATCTCATCATTAGTTTATTATTATAGGACGTTAGAACTCGAGATTTTTTGATATTGTAACACTGGCAATACTCATTACTATTCACTGTATTCAAATTCTATTTATCGTCTTCTCAATTTTGTTATTATGGGTATTTTAGAAGCTTTGGCAAACTTTATCTAGATCCTAATCGTTATAAGATAATAACACAGTTAAAGATTCCTAAAACTGTTGGATCACATTATCAACTGATAGGTATATTTCGATTAGACTAATGAAATGTTTGCCAACGATTCATACATTACTAATTTGTAAATCCATATTAGAGCAAAGTAATCACAGTTTATGCAATATCAAAAGCTTCACCACAGGAACGTACTGACCTGTTTTTTTTTAAATATATATCTTCAAAATTCCGAAATCGATGTATCACAGCTTGAAAAATTGATTTGAAACTACCTATATACGTTATATATTTCACTGTTGACTGTTTCGACACTAGATGTCGCTAAGTGTCCTGTGAGCTAAGCGTCAGTTTTGTACCTAATAAGCGAATTTTATCCACCTTTACAAATTTAGTTAACTACATCAGTGAAACTAATAATTTATTTACGTATAAATATAATAAATAACAAGGATATTATATGAAATCGTTTCATTTTCTAGAACAACTTTTTACATGGTCTCCATTTTACTATACTGTCTCATTGATATCGACATTTATTTGATGAGATGTTTGGACCACGGGAAGACTGCTGAAAATTATTTATATTCATATAAAAGTAGGAAAAAAAGTTTCTTATTAATCACCGAGGTCTATGTTCTTACAAACTAGTCAATAACGAAGGTATTAGATACCTACGAAACAATAACTTGCAGACAACAGCTCCTGAAACATGACCGTAGTACCATCTAGCGGCTGAAACAATAATAAAATCTTTCATGAGTTAACCGTCGAAAAGCGCCATCTACCGTCAATAGTTTGAGCTACGTGAGCTCCAAGCAACCGAAATGGTAACATTTGATTCGGGTATAGGATTTAGTTTGATTCGTCCGAACAGTTTGCCTTCGCGTTCGTTACTTACTATCCTACCCTACCGTGCATCCTGCATGTAGTGTTGGCACCCGCTAGTAGATGTCACTAGTGTTTTAATTCCTTAAATAACTTCTGTGAATGTATAGATAATTAAATAACGCGTAAAATATAAAGCCACGTGAAATATGAAAGTTTTCACAGCATACCTAAAAGTTTCAGGGAATCAGGATGTAAAGATTGTAATATACGAATTGTTGTTATTTTTTTATGATTTGGCAATCATGTGCATCGACAAAAAGCTTGATAGACTGGCAAACGTCCGCGGTCCATCTTCATCAAATTGAGTCGTCCCAGAACTTACCTACGAACTTCCATCGAAGGTAATTGAACAGTTTGTTAAATATCGTCATCTTCTTAAACACATGATCAATCCTCCTTGTAGCAATGGTGGCCACGCACTGGTACCGCACTCGCCTCACGAAGTTGTAGGTCGTAGCTACGATCTAAGCCAGGCGCATTACTATGTGTAATTTAGTTCATCACCACTGCTCTCAAAACGATTAAGGAAAGCATTTTGAGGAAACTGGCATGCCCTAGAATAAAAAATTCGAAGACATGTGGCTTGGCTTCTATACCACTGGACGTAGTGGATTACAGCCCTTCCCTCTCATAGAGAGGAAGTCTGTGTCCCTGCAGCAACATTATAAGCTGATAATGCTTATGCTCACCTATGCCTCGTTGTAAACATAGCTTCTCTATACGCTAGTAACGGGAGCAACAGTTACCAAACAAAGGACAGTGCTCAGCATGGCACGGGCGGTCGGTGAACATCAACGTAAGTATTCCGTTTGAAGAGGCTCGCTTCCAGTCGGATGCGCCCGCACCTGAGGCCATGTCGACAGCGGGGATAGCTGATAAACATTGCGAGTTAGTGTGAATTTAATGGGGAGATTTAGTTGTGAGCTGGCAATTGGATAGGAAATGGTAGTGTAATTGCGATTGAAAGAGGATAAGTGGCTTGTTTGAGTCGTATCGATCTATCTTCAGATCAGTATTTCTTTTCAGCAAATGTTTGTTGCAAGTGTACTTCAATGCAATTATAGTTCAGGTACAGTTAAGGGGAACTTTTTTACAATTGTCAGGCAGGCACAACTTACAGTTCGATGTCCGCATTTCGTTGTATCTACAAATACGTAGTAGAACGCTTGAATATAATTGTGTCATACAATTCAGGCAAGGAAAAGTAAATAATAACAGCCGAATTAATCACCGTCTTCATAATAATTCGACACTGTAATAAAATTATCTTACTTATTTGCGGTAGGTACGGGGTCTTATTTCTTATCGGTCCATAATTACGAGAATTCTCATAATGGCCAGTCATTATGAAGAATAGCCAGAAAATAGGAGCCATTACCAGTATTGGATTCATTTTCATTCGAAGAAATATCAAACTGTTTATGTCGAGTAATGTTAACATACTTTTTTGTTTCTCTGTAATTTTATTGAAACTACGACGAAGTAAGCTTTAATATTTTGTATCCAGTTTCATATTACATTTTTTCCATTGTTCAGTATTTCTGATACAATTACTTTGCGTATTGAATGGAACTTATATTGCTTTGATATTGGCACAAAGTACCTAGTGATGCGCAAATGTTTGAGAATATCGATAGCATTGAAGGTTGAAAAAGCTCTTCAGTATTATGGACCAATGTAACTCTTTTATATAATACTAAAGTTCTTTGTAATAAATGTATTAAACTTTACATAATCGGACCATATTTGCAGGTTACAGTGTGAAAACCGGAAAATGCTCGCTTTCGCAAACCGAAATGCGAATATGAACAACATCGCTAGCTACGTGACCAGTATTAGCTTTTAAGTTTATCGCTTGAGTACAGTTATAAGTGCGAAAGCAAAGACGTGCAGTTTTGCTGTTTATGATCCACGTACCAAAACTATAAAGATTTCGCGTTGAAGCCGAACTTAACCGAATGATGCCGAAGTGAACCCGTAGCGAAAAGCGTTTATTCTGCTATCGGTGTAGAATTTGTATCGTTTATTATGATTTGAGCTTAAGTTCGGTTCAATAATGCTTTTTCGAAGTTGAGATAATAAACGGTTGAAACATGTCGCGTTTTAAAGACGATACAGTTATCTAGTCTACTTTCGAGGCAGAGAAAAGCAATTACCATTAGATGTAAACTTGATTTTACTGCGAAATATAATAATATTGATGAAAACCTTTTCAGCTAAGTTGAGCAACTTAGTAAAGCTTCAAACAATGCAGCAGCCTTGTTAATTAGTAATACAAAAAAGGGGCCCAAAAACGCTGGTGTGACCATATGAATCGGTTTTTACTGACCGGAAAACACAGATCACAAATAACATAATATTTGGTCAGGTTTATGCCCCGTTTTGGAATGGAATAGGCTCATTTAATTGATCGCTATGTTAGTGGCCACGCCCGGAGCGCCTTCACCTCTGAACGTTTTGAAATGTAAAACGAATGGACATTACGAGTGTTTGCTTTATTCGTCTGAACCTGAAGCGCGACCGGCGGCGGCTAATGGGGTATTATTGTTCTTTAGGGTATTAATAATAACTGTTCGTACTTACATTTAAGAGTGTCGCCTCGAAATGAGAAATACAAACGAACGAACATTATGAACATGACCAGTCATAAGAACAACGCACACTTATGAGCACTGCACGGCTCAGCATCGTCTGGCTCATGTTTACTAGCAGAACCCGTTCCGAGGCATACAAATAAATAAAAAATTAAGATACAATTACGATGCTACGACGCGTTGCAGGTTTGGAGTTTTAAAGAATCCCAAACGGCTCAAGTTGAGGCGATATTGACAGTGTCAACATAGAAAGCTGTCAGTGTCACCACAGCTATGGAATATTAACTCATGATCACGGTTAAGATTTGTTGATCGTGTTCTTCCTTTAGTCAAATTTGCGCTTAGTTCTAATCCTTAATAAGAGAAACAGTTTTGTTTCACAATAGAGTATACTGCTTGAGGCCATGCAGTAGTGATTTTAATCGCGTTAACGACTTACGGCACTGCATACAAACTTTTAAGTCCTTTTTTTCGAAACGACTGAACCGATTTTAATGATACTTTATACGCATAAGCAGGATATATAAGTCTAAAAAGTTGACAAGAACTTTTCGAAATGTCTTTTAAAAAAAGAGATAATTGAAAATTTCTGTTTCTATGGAAAATCTACAATCGGCTAATTTATAATATATTATTTAATCTACTAATTTAGCTGTAACACTATTTTTGAAAATGCAACTTTGTAGAACTATCCTGCGTGCGTATAAAGTAAAAAGCTTTTCGAAATAACTGAACCGATTTTAATGAATAAAATCGGTTCAGTTATTTCGAAAAAAAAGAACTCGAAAGTTTATGTGTAATGCCGTAAGTCGTAAACGATCTTTAGCAGAAAATAAGGCGCTGTAAGTGCCTAGCTATTCGTTTTCTCAAAAAAGAAACTAAAAGTCTTTTATAAAACAAAAAATCTTCTCGCTTCATATTTCAGGCAGTCTCGTACAGACCAGGCGCGAGTACTGCGGGTAGTCAAATTTTATCGCACCTCAAAGACGTTGCCAGCCGCCGTACCACGGGTACATACCGAAAGCGTTCCTTCTCTCATAACACGGAATGAAAGGCGCCAAGCAAATGTACGTAGGAATGCCACAGAAGAAAATAGTGAAGAAGGCCAAAAAATTTGGTCTTTGGTAAGAAAAAATATCTATCTCTTTTTGAAATTGCGCAGCCGTTAAATTAGTCAACGTATTTATACTCACATTGTAAGAATCACAGTTTCATAAGAGTTATAGTTGAGAATAGTCATTCATGAAAAATCTACAATGTACATTCATTTTTTTTATCAATAGAGGATGACCTGTATTCCATAGGCCTTAAACATAACAGGCAAAATCTGGGTGTACCTTCGCCTGAACCTTCGGAGGTTACCGGCTTGATGTTATGTTAATGTGAAGTTAATGAAAAAAAGAAACTTCCAAAACCACTCAAACATGTTTTTATTAGATTTCTCATGGTCTTCACACCCCTTAACAATTTAGATTTTATCAATGATTCTTTCCATTCATCCATTGCATACTTTAGAGACGAAACTCCGTTGATCAGTAGGTGGGTACATCACCGTGTTTGGGAAACTAGGTTATTTTCTGTAAATCTTCTCGTGGAACTTCTGCAAATAAACTACTTGGAGGTTAGTTAGGGAGAGCGCTAATGACGTCAGCGCTACCTGCCTCTCGTGAATAGGTACTCAGTGCTCGCGACTTGCCGACTGCATCGAGACAGTTCCGCTAGGGTTTGTAACTAGCAACCAGTAACATTGTTGCGATAACCCTAATCATAAGCTAAGGAAAACATACATCATGATGTGGGAATTACGTTTATAAAGTGATTATTGACTAGGTGGATCGTGGCTAAGTAATGACAGCCGCACGGGTTCATCTTTAAGGTTACGCTGCACTTGTCAAGGTCGGTCCGTGGATGTGTGACGATCCATTACATACCGAGTTTCCTCCGTGCCAATGGCCAATGGCTACGACCAATACGACGGTGACCAATGGCGTAACGTGTTTTTCAGAAAGCAAGCCATAAGCCATTGGTCCCTGACTGTCATTTATAGATCTTTGACAGGTAGTCGTGGCCCGAAAGTAAGATAACCAGTGTTACCAAGGGGTATGGTATTCCCAAGTGCCCAGAGCTAAATGGGTTGCCGACTCCACCATAGTAGGGAAAAGGCTAAGTTGGCAGACAAAGACACATTAAACAAGATAATAAAGACCAAAGCCTTTCATACCTAGGTACTTTAAAAATGTACCTAATGATTTCTCTCACTTCAAGTATTCATTTCAAGGGACGTTTAAGTCTTAAGGTCTTAGAACTATTCGATGTAAAGTGAAAAACATTATTTTGAACCTAAGAATGAAGGACGTCAGACCATCTTCATTTCGAACTAAAATAGTCAATCTTGCAAATAAAATTATTTTAAACGATATAACAGGATTGAAAAAAAGCTATATAACATACTATTACTATAACTATTTAACATAGTTGGGAAAAGTTAAGGCAGATGGTTACAAGACAAATTGGAATCTCAACAAACAGTAACTGAAATCATCCGAAAGAAATCACCAGTCAATAACATCAAAACGAATGCGTATCTAATAACAATAACCTGCACATTATCCCTATCCACAATGACCGTTATGCAAACCTCAGGGACAGAACCCGGCTCTAACTCAGTAATTAGCATCGAACCCGCACTCCCACTGCCTCTAACATTATGGTCCACGGAACTCTAAGGGAATACTAATATTTTTCGATCGTCTGTGTATGACTGTAGCTAGGTCGAGGAAAATGTTATTGGAGAAAGTTCTGAGAAGAGACGTGACTAATATATTTCTGTTAATATTGAATTTGTTAAAGGTAAATATGAAAGATAATATTTTTACGACGTCTGTGAGTTTTATTAGAAAATTACGGTACTGTTTGTTCCTGTTAGCTCGTAGATATCCGTAATAACTCTCCAACAGGTTGTAAACATATTAGTCTTCTTTAATATTGTTCTCAACTGTAAGTATGTATCTGTAGTTAATAATTAAACTGTGTGACTGCCTAGTTGGTGTAGTGGTCGCAAGCGCGACTGCTGAGCATTGAGCTCCTGGATTGATATGATTATTATTGACATTTCATCATCATCATCATCATTTCAGCCGAAAGACGTCCACTGCTGGACATAGGCCTCCCCCAAAGGGGGGTTTTTGCCATAATCGCCACGCTTGGCAGGCGGGTTGGCGATCGCAGTACGGTTGTTAAAAAAGCACAGAGAACGCTGCTGCCCATTCTCTGGTAAGTCCCTTAGTCGCCTCTTACGACACCCACGGGAAGATATGGGATGGTGCTATTCTTTACGTCCGACACCATACAGTACCGACACACCACCATACAGTACCGTTAGTTATTGACATTTATGATTATTATTTTTTTATTATGTTTTTATTATTATTTTGACATTATCTGTTGAATGATTGCATGATTATTAATAATTAATTCAAATAAAATAATATGTGACCTTATATTTGCACGCCGAAATGTCAGGCAGAATAAGAGAACAATTCTGTACATTTTACCAATCTTCTGTACCTTATTTACGCAAATAAATGATTTTGATTTTGATTCCCAGGTCGGGCAAAGTGTTATTGGGTTTTTCTCTTCTATGAGGCATTTCTACTGAGAAATGCCAAAACCCAGACTCCATGGCTACTACTGAGTAGCCATGGAGTCTGGGTTTTGTGCCCGGTGATGGCAATAGACTCGCCCTCTATTACATGGGACTTAAACACAACTGGCGAAATGTGGGTGTACTTGTGGGTGCAAATCTGCCTAACCCTTCGGGGAGTACAGGCGTTAAGATAATGTGCTTAAGTAACTTATGATTTTATTCCGAGCTACTGCATTATCTTTACATAAACCACAGCATAATGATTGCATGAAACTTCTCACATAAAACGACATTGTATCTTATTAGTTTTAAAACCGCTTGTTAAATCCACATACCTACACTGTAAGTCACTGGATACTTAAAATGATGTCGTACGTGGCTCAAACTTCTATGAACATTCTCATAATTCCAGGGTTGCTTTTGTTCGGACGTCTTAATTGGCGAAAAATGAGGATTGCTGTAAAATGTGGAGAATAGAAGAAAAATGTTGTACATTCTCTAATTAAGTTCTATTTACAGCCATGTTTTGAGTTAACGAGGTCGCAAGTTATTTAGTTTAAACTTGTCTACAGTCCTGAGACCTCTGAGATTGTTTCAGTGTTTCTTCTTAGAGCAGTCAGTTATGAAAATTAAAAAAGTGGACATATAAAAGTGTTTTAACAACCTGCTTACAGAAATAATAAAATCGTTTATTTCAGTTGCAAAAGAGGTCATGTCTGCTAATGATAACCATACCAAGAAACCGCTACTACCATTGTGCCACAGCTCGTAGTCGTAAGTTGATTATGGTCGCTTCAAAGTTTTGTATTAGACATTGTACATACGCATGAGAACGAAAAATGTCCTCGGAGCTTGTAAAAAGCTATGATAGCAAAATGACATGTCAGTCAGAGGTCAAGAGAAATGTCATAATAATACGAGATTTTCAAACAATCATACCTACGCCGAATCCTCATCAGTGAAACACCATCTGAAATACATTACGGCGTCTTTCAATTAGAAAATTACCAAAACAGTACATAAAACAACAACGGTGTCAATGATCAACCACCTTGTAACAATTTCATTAGCACACTTGGGCCCCAGGGGCAGAGTACATATTTGTGTTCCCCAGGGAAGGCAAACAGATCGCCTCTCTATCCTTGGCACGTCTCCAGGGTCAAATGGTCCTCCATCTAGATCTAGTCCAATTAATACACGTGGACTAACACTTAGTAGTAAAATTGGTCTATTTAGGTGACAAAGGGCTCCTAATTAAGACATGCGAGCCATTTAATGGATGTATAGGGACAATGAACTAAATCAACGCCCGATGAATGCTACTTCGGGTCTTAACCCCTTTGTTTGATTTAAGACTAACAAGAGCTCTTGATTTTCGTAATGACTGCTACAATGGAGTTACTATTTTATATTGTAGGACTAGAACAAATGTAGTTATTGTTAAATGCCTACGTTGAAGTTAGGTTTATTGACCAGTAATGGGGTTGTGGCCGTCAGAAGGGCAGTCGTACAATATACAGGGTGGACCCTTCACATAGCCGTCAACCAAGCATTCTGTACATTAAACTAAGTAACTTTACGCAAAAATTATTGCTGGAAATCGACTTTTTTTTTTTGGGTGATAAATCACGTTTTAAATCGATGGAAAGCACTCAAAGCATTGTGCTGATGGACGGATTGAATAGTACGGAGGTCGTGGAGGTGTGTAAAGTAAAAATCTTACATTAAAAATATGTATTTAAAAAAAAAAAACTTGTGAAAAAGTTGGAACTTTGACCCCTAATATTATAGTAACTAGAAGGTTCCCAGGTATGGTCTAGAACAAAAAAATGATCGCAAAGACGGGGAAAATAAGTACCTTTCGGTTATGTTAAGGGTCTATTTACACCCTTTATAACTGGCACACAGCTGCATTTAGTAGACTGGAAGCTGACTCCAACATGGTTTGGAAAAGGCTTGGTGGATGGCAGTCACCATCTGAATGGTTGTCAGACATTTGGGCCACTGACTTCCTGTAACGACTGACAAAGATCTAGAAATGACAGCCGGGACCAACGGCTTAACGTGCTTTCCGAGGCACGGTGGTAACTCGGCATGTAATGCGTGGTCACCCATCCACGAAGATTGATCCGAGCGGGTGTTATTATTTAGCCTCGAGCTCCTCAAAGTAGCTCTGCAATGACTTATCTAATAAAGGCTTCTTAAGATATAGGTATACCTAGGTGGTACGACCTACCTATAGAAACAATAAGCCGGTTTCTCACGTATCACGTAGCCTCATACTTCCCTCTGTCTATCCGGCGCGGCGCGGACGGCTAAAGTTGAAAGCTCTAGTAATCCATACCTTCGGCAAATTAAAAAACTTTCACGGAAAGTGGTTTTTCCTCCACATATTGTGCAGTTCCCGATCCTTTAGTAAGACAACACGTTTCAGAGTACATGTAGTGTTGTTTAGGAATTCCACTTGCTTATGAACTTGTCCGTACATAAATCTTACGTGATGAAGCAATCTTGTGTACTATTCTACGCTAGATAGGAACTCAGACATTCCAAACAAAATGATCAAATAAATTACCTGAACGGGGAATTCAAACACGGACATCCGGTTGCTTCAGGCTATTGAAAAGCTTTTATTGAAAAAACAGACAGTAACTCTTTGAGGAAGGAAAACGATCTATTTTGTTATTGTACAAGAAGATGTTATTATTCATTCAAACGGAAGTAAATGTTTGTTAAACAATAATAAGCGAACAGTTGTAACGTAAACATATTGACATATTGTATTGCAATGTTGACAAACATCAAAATTAATTGTTATGAACCAATACTTTCCTTATGATATTTTATGTGTGTTCAATAATCAGGTATTACTCGCAGGTATTGTAAATATGCATAAAAAAGCTATACATTTTGTGATAAGGAAAACAATAGTGTGTCCATGCAGTTTTTGGCCATTCCTCTCCATAGTTGGAACGTTTATTTAGTAATGAAAGGTAAACATAACATTTTTTTTCTTAACTACCCTATTCAATTTACTGGTCAATTGTGGTTAACGTCCAAGCTTACCCAGATGCTCAAATATGATCATATACGAAACATCTACGATCTCTCCTGTCATGTAAGTAACACAATGACTGTGCGTCACTGATATCCCACAGCTTATACCCGATCAATAATTTTACACACCTTTATTTTACGGCTTCTGACATGTACCAATAAAAGAAACAATCAAAGAAAATGCCATGAGTCCGGGCAAGCAGTGAGGCATCCATTAGGTGCGGGGTCCGGCGCAAGCACCAACAATATAACTCAGCGGAGGTAACGCGTTGGAAGCGACAAAACGATGCGATCACAAACGTCTTGCGACAAGCTTGCGATGTCAGACTACACGCTTTTAACGTTAAGGAGTATGTAGACTGAGTGGCACGTTCACAAGGTAGTATCGTGTCATTCAATTGAGTGGAAAAACACGGGTAATTCGGCTTGTGCCTACAGTTTAATTTGGTGCTGGTTGGTTTTGTTTGTTACAGGGACAAACATGAGCATGTACTCTTCCTTGCTTTTATGGGTGAGTTATTATTGAATCTCATAGTATGTAAAATGTGGGACTATCATACTGGTGTATTTATAGTTATAAAACAACAGCTGTTCACAATCCTTCTTTCTTTCTCTTCAAAGTCCAGATGACGACATACCTAAAGCAAAGCTAAATTAAAACTGTAACAACAATTTTGTAAGGGTACATGTATAATTGTAAACAACAATCGTGTCCTGCCACCCCATTTTACCCAATTCCACGCAAAAGAAACTAGAAATAATCAAAAAAGTTTCAAAAACAGTGCACTCAACTGCAGCAGCGCAAACTAATTTTAAAAACTTCCCGAGCTCCGTGCGATATAAAATTAACATTGGCGGACCATCTGCCACCCGAGCACCCGAGCAGCCGGGTTCCCGGACAGTGCACGAGTGTGCACGCTCCCTAACTCTGAACTGTAACGGACCTTTATTTCATGTTTGACATCTTTTGTTTCGCGCGGACGCGACAAAATCATAAAGTATTGTGCGATGCCAAATGCCAACACAATGGTACGACAGAATTCTGTGGGCTTTACTACACGATTACGTTTATTAAAAACATTGTACCTATTTATTGTTTTTATACTATTGGTCATCAATGGTTTTATAGTTTTGATTGGTATTAGGTGAACAAGTTTTACGATTTGATCATTAGCGTTGGTGAAAAGAGAAAATAAATAAACTTGTTTAGCACTTGAGACGGCTATTGCACTAAGCGTCAGACATTTTTTCGACGTGTGTCAGACTGTCAGTCACTCGGGAGATTTTGTCACCATGTGATGTGACAGATGCTCCTGACGTTTGCTAACATGTTACAGACGCTCGTTTCTTAGTTGATCAGCTTTGCGAACAACGTCAGTGGTTCCTCATTTGATCAAACTTGTGTCTTTAAATGCCCAAAAGCAACACATCATACCACTCCATAACTGAACAAACTCCTCCATTGTAACGTGGTGAGCATGCACGGTCGCTGTGGACTGACGTATCATGTATGCAGCCGCAATGTTTTTGCAGCCCGAGGATTATATTATCTGCAAGCGAATGACCACCATTTGCCACGTATCATAAAGGCAAACCAGGCTTGTGTAGCGCGGCTTTTGAAAACTACAGTGAAAAATTGTAAAGGTTTTATTTGCGTATCATTTATCGATGAAATAGTACCTGGCGGAAGTAGTTGTCCACGAAAAGTGAAGTTCCGGAAATTGTGACCAAGTGTTCTTGTCTAATTATAAAGTATCGGAATGTGAGAAGTTTAGGCTTCAGCTGCCTACCAGTAATAAGTTGAAGTCTATTTTTTACTAGGTGTCTAAAGTTACGCTAAAGTGAGTAATCATGATTTGCCCAAGTTGAAAAGCTAATTTTCAATTTACTAGGTAAACACTAAGTGACTAGTCACGGTATGAATTCGATGTTTAGTTCGTAAACTAATAATATTATTAAGAAGCAGTAATCAAGTGATCTTTATGGTCAAAAATATTTATTAACATTGAGGAGCGTGAGGTATAACGAGAGCGCGCTGTTTTCGCAGCCGGGATTTTGCACGTTTGACTGGATTTACAGACGCTAGCACATCAAGCTACCCGAAACTGTCATTTTTTTCCAATCTACCTTACACCTAATGCTATAGCAATAAAGTTGAAAATCTATATAAGTATTATTTATGATAGTAGTTTGATGTCTGTACCAACTGCGAATTATATTAATAGGGTTTTTAATAATATCTAATGGTTGAGGACGTATATTAGTCAAAGGAACATTTCGTATAGCGAAGTGGGTAAACGAGTGCCAGATGAATCAATCACTACCGGCCATGAAGATTTTACTGTAAAGGAACCTTTGTTAATAGTGAGCATTTTGCAAAACAGGCAAATGAGATAACCGCACACAAACACTACGGGTTTATGTCATTTGCCTGAACTTTCGGTACTTTATACTTTTGTAAACTGACTTAAATAAAATGAACACCAACATGCTGCCACTACACACTTAGGTCGATCGTACACTCATCGACGCATTCCACCGGACAGCGAGCATGTAGTTATAATAACAGCGTAGTTGTGGTGTGCGCCCGTGCTTACTGAGAGACTGAACGAATGAACGAGGGAACGAGTGAGTGAGTGAACGAGAGCCGTGTATGAACGAAACTCGATGGGAAACCATTTATGATTTCAGACGGCGGAGTTTGTTGTGTTATGGCAAATATTTTAAATTAACAGTGCTGCGTGTGGTTTTACAGGTAAATTTTATCGTACGGCATGTCAGTTGTTCAAGTTGTTTTAGTAACAAAACTATTGAGATGTGTTTATGTTTTATTTATCATGCAAACAAGGTATTCTAAATTGAAATGACTATTAATGCGAAGTGTTACTTTGTAACTGTTGATTTGAAATGTGAGGAGCAGCTGTTTTTATCACAAAGTAAAAGTAGTTTAGAGATATGTACAAGTGTAATGAACCTTTTCTCCAAGTTTTCAGTAATTTCAATTGTATGGCCGTCTTGTGTACTAAGTACTCGGATGAGTAGTATGTAGTTGCTGTAACTGAAATAAGGTAGACAATCATCATCTACATTTCTGGACGTACAGTTTCGCAAGAAGCTCTACAGCTACTAATAAGCTTACTCCAATAAAGTGTTACGCCACACTAACCCAATCTATCAGGCAATCTTACAACATGGAAGCGCTGTATAACGTTACGAATCAATCTCGAGCGCGTTGCATCACGCCACCCATTAATCATGATCTCGAGACCGGCGCAATGCGGCAGGTGCCCGAATTAGGGGCCCTCAACTTAGATTGTGTCCGACAACTTAGATGACCCCGCGAGATAGGGATGGTGGGTGCTTGGGAAACGGGAGGTGAAAAGTTTATCCCTTTTGTCAAGTCGGTGTGTAATGCAGTTTTGAAGATTTGTGCAGTTTCTGTGACAATTTTTTTTATAGACTGTAAAAGAAGGCATTTTACTTCGTTAAAATTTTTCCATTAGCATTGCTCTTAAAACAGTGAAAGAAAATCGTCAACGTTAAAAAACCTGCTTGTTTTAAAAATTCATAGACATGGTGACATTCCCAAACAACAATACACTCTCTCCTTCAGAGAGGTGAGGCCCAGCAGTGGAAACATTATAGACTCATTAGGGTCAGTTTTCATCTAGCGGAAAAATCCTTGCGCACTTATTTGATGTCACTGAATGGAGGAGTGTAGCAGAATAATAAGTAAAAATAGGCCGCTTGTGCAACCTCGAGCACGCGCGAGGACACGCTTAATTTCTTTTGAACCTTACACAAGTATTATAGGCAATACTGATACCTACACTCGTTTATTCAGTGATATGAAAAAAGTGTGCGACGATTTCACTTGGAGGAAACTGACCCCAATACTTATAGAATAGAATCTTTATTGAGCGTTTGGTTGTTACCAAACACTCAATAAAGATTCTATTCGCAGTTTTTTTAATGCAAGATGCTTAAGAATCATTCTATTCGCATGTCCGTAGTTTCTTATAAAATTAACTTCCTAACTCCGCTCCTCTCCACACTATATCACCAGTCTAAGGATCAGTATTTCACGCTGTAGAAGTGTTGGAATTAAAGTTAGAAGTCTCATCGCGGCGAGATTTTAACCGTGAGTTGCGGCGACCGGCGGCGCGCGGCGGTTTGTACCAGAGAATCCGTGACCGCCGGCAGTTTGAACTTGGATGTATGTTGGAAGGGTTGTGAGCTGCGAATAACTAATACATATAAGTGAGATACACTTTTCTTTGTTTTTCAATGTTAACAGTAATTGGGTATTCTATAGTTTTTAGAATATTTTAATAGACTAATTTTAAGTCCATAAGCATTGGAACAGTTCGTTTTTGAAGGAGACTTGAATATAGATTCCACTACTTTAGACATAATGACATACACCACCGCTAAACTATCAATAAAACTAATTCTAACAACACACACCGCTCAAAATACATTTCGATAAGATGATATTTTGTGGTATTTCTATTTGAAGTTTTAACCACGATCAGTAAAGACACGAAATTGGAGACGTTCCAAAACTATAGTTTTCTAGTTCAGCATTATAAATCACTTTACCAAGACAGATTCAATTCTCGAATCAATAAAGTCGGATTGCAATCCGATATGAATGCGCGAATAACATTAAATATTGAAAGGTGTTCGCACGAGTGCACCCGTAAAGCTGTCCGGTCTGGAATGAAGCCGTAACGGAATGCATTGGTCGTCGCGACCCGGCCGCGCTCGCAGGGTTGAGTTATACCGCGACGTGCGGATATGCGCAGTATTGTGCACTATCATATTCGGTAGTAGACAGTTGTTATTGTATGCATAGTAAGACTGAATCTCTGGTTATGATGTTGACCAAATGTTGTGTGTTAACGGCACTTGTAACTAAAACGATTAACGGTTTTCTAAAGGAATACTCTGAATTTATGAAAATAGATTGAGGGAGACTGGATGACGATGATAATTTTGTATAGTTAAAAAAAGGAGTATTCTAAATATTACCTGGCACAGGATGACCTTTAACAAGAAGTTTAGTGATCATCGTATTGGTTGTTCAGGAGCTTAAATGTCAACAGTATTTTGCTGCAGACTGGAGACATTCGTCATAGACGTGGTAGCGTCTCCCGCGATGTAATCCAAAGAGTAAAATAAATTATATCAAAATGTAATCTGTCACTGATGGCAGATTATTGATTCTGAAATCAATAATCTGCCATGTCATGTCAGTTATCGATACTACGTTCTGAAAGTGATAGTCATCAGCCAATGACCCTCTTATCCGACATCTTCGAGTATTCGTTACAAACATGGACGACGCCAGTAAGCTGTCGCCATATTAAATTTATTCTTAACTAAAATATTTCAAATTGAAAAGTAAACAAAAACTTAACAGTCCCTACTAGCAGTTTAAACACAAAAACGTTACTGCAGTGAGCACAAAATATAATTTGATTAACAAACACATGAGGATGCTGTCAGTTCACGTTCGAGCGCGCTCTTCACAATCACGCGGTTCGGAACAGTCGTAACTCATTAATTTCACAGTCGCTGACTTTCAATAACCACACATTAACCACTCGTAATTAATTTCAAAGTAGCAGTAAACATAACATCAAACCTGTTATCCCCGAAGGGTAGCACAGAGCAGAGGTGTGCCTACGGTACACTCACGGTTCGCAACTTATTTTTATGTCTCACGGAATAGGGCTAGTCTATTGCCATCAACACATACACATACATACGTGACATATGCCTCCAAGTAGCTAAGTATAACTTTATTTTAGTAAAAGATACTTTCAGTGTAAATTTTTCATGTTAGGTACTTCCATTTTAGGGTGCCTTGTATTTTTACTTTTGTTCTATTTATAACAGGAACTAGTAGTTTTCTAGTTATTAATTAACTGGATCAGGAACATTCGCTGCAGACTCAGCGTGTAAGTGAAAAGTTCTAATTGGTAAAAATCACGCGAAACTGTTGATAGAAAGTTCAATAATGTTCTACTGCATGCGACGCAAAATGTAGGCTAACTATACTAAGGAGAATTGGAGAAATCTTTTATTTTGCAGCATTATTTCTTTTCATGAGACATGTCATCGTCCTGCCATTTTCCCAACTACCTATGTTGGGATAGGCTTCCAGTCTAATCGATTGCAGCTCAATATCAGTACCTATGTTATATCTAGTGACTACCTATCTGACCTCCACAACCACAGACTTGTAGTCAACCACTGGTTGACAGACTTTCGGACTTGTGAGAATCGGCCGAATGACAGCCGAGAGCAACTCTTAACGACCCCATCCACGGAAATCAATTCAACCGGCTGTTATTATTTTACCTCGAGCCCCAGGAGGCATTACTAAATTCAACATATTTAGTACATGTGGGTAAATAACTAAGTAGGTACGTACAGCAGTTCCTTCTAACCCTTCGTTTACAAACATGAAGCTTATCAATAAACTTACAAATCCGTCAATGTGTTCCAAACTTCCGTGTACAACGTTAAGCCAACGTGTTGCCGACATAAAACTTGGCTCTTCAACATTAATGGGAGAAGCCTGTTATGCACTGATTGCCCCGAGTTCATCAGGCGGCTCGTTTTATAGATTTAATTAATAAATGTGCCGTTACCGTCAAGAGGGTGATTGTAAGGCGCCAGGGGTGAAACTGAAGAGTTTTATAGGTTTTTTTAGAAAGTAGCCTTACAGTTTATGATTTGAATGGCATTGAATGTTTTGATCTACGAGTTGTAAAGCTTAAAACATAGAATACAAATTCTCGTACCGAAAGAAAACGTTTAAATTCAAGTCGCAATTTCATCTCAACGACAGCTGATGTCAAAAATGAAAAGGTATCTTATGAAGACCTTTTTGATAAAAATATTACACCTTTTACTCAGGTATTTCGTAGTTATTTTTCAGTAAATATGCTGTTACCGCTCAAATAAGCGTCCTTTATTTAACTCGGAATGTACCTATTGTAAATAGATCCCCATCTTCTGTTTTGAGTGTTCGACGGTTGTTATCAATTATTTACAAGGATGTCAGTTATCCTAGTAAATTCACATGCATTCGCTATCGAACATATTTCAAACAAGATGTTTGAACTGTCTGCTTTTCTTCTATTTTTCTTTTCTTTGATTGTATTGTACATTTAAAAATTTAAATAGTTATATAATGCAGTTTTGTTTATATGTAAGTGATAGATAATTATGGATATCATTTTGTATAACTTTACAGTTAGTTTATGTTATTTTTTTCTTTATTTTTTAAGCAATAACTTTGTTATGTTTTACAGTTACATAAGATCAAGGTTGTGCCTAAGTCAACAGTTCACTAACTCCTATAATACAAGCTTGACTTAGTTTAGGAGTTCGAGAATTCCATAATTCTATGTGACAGCGTACAACCTCTAAACTAAGATTTAAATTGTTATTTTATTTGTTATTATAAATATATATTATTATAATTTAGTTACACACTATCCATAAGCAACATTTCTCATTTATCAGAACTTATAAACATTTTTATACTACGTTTAGCTATTTAACGTTTCTCGGTAGTTATCAATTTTAATGCTTTTATTGACCCCGTCTCCTAACCAAAGCGCACATTCCAAAAGTGAATAACTTATTCCCTTTTGTTAGGACATGTTGATGTTGCACCTTCTGCTTGAATTAAGGATTGTTAAGTACTTGCAAATTTTACAAATTCAGATTACTTTAAAATCCAAATCAAACACACAGACAATGTAAACATAGATACGTAGCTAAGTATTACAAGTCTAATTTATCAAATGATTTAAGCAATACCGGCGTGGTCCAGTGAGCCGGTTCCCACTGTGCCCAGCTGCCCCGGCGTGCATTATTTATGAAACAGAAACAAAACCAATAAAACTTATTGCAATGAATTTCATTTCGTATATTTTTCTCCGTTTCGTTCGTTTCCCTGAACTTTTTCTTTGCTCACGATTAATGAATGCGCTCCGCATTTTGTGGTGATTTCACGAAATATTTCAACGTTTTTAAATGGAAGAGGATTTTTGTTTTTCTTTAGGGTAATTTGAGCTTAGTAGATGTAATGTAAGAAAGTTAACAGCTTGGTACCCACCACTGGCATTAGTGTCTGTTTTCGGAATAGGCTTATTTAGGTGCTTTCATTCACTTATTTTCTAGACTTAATCAAATCAAATCAAATCATCAAATCATTTATTTCTTTGCAAACATGGGTAATAGGTACATAGATGTACTTTTATAATGAGGTTAAAATAGTTTGTACTTTTCGAAATAGGCATATAAAGAGTTATTTAACTTTCTCAATAATTTTTGAAATAATCGGAATTTTTGCAATCGATCTTTTATTTTTTAAATCAGTTTTGTCATATTTTTTATAAAGAGGTTTTATAATAACTTTTTTGAGCTTGTCCTGAAAAATGCCATCAGCTATTCACAGGTTAATTATAAGAGGTAATGGAGATGCTATTAGTTCTTTGGCAAATTTTAATACTTTTGTGGAAACTCCATCGTATCCAAAAGAATTATTTTTGTTATGTTGTCAACGGTAACGGGTTGCATGAATTTAAGGTTTTATTATTTAAATGTGTATTATTCGATGTTATGTCAGCTTTAATATTATTCTCAATTGTGTCAATAAAATAATTGTTAAACTCGTTTGCAATGTCCATGGGGTCTGTAAATGTCAAATTGTCTCTATTCACGCACACTATAGGTTCCTGTGGCAGCCTAAATTTGGATTTATTTATTATTTGCCAGGTGGCTTTTGAATAAATTATTATTTTAATGAATTATCTGTTTAGAGACAGTCTGAAGAAGTCCTTTTACTTACCTTAGCTAGGAAGCTTTACCTAGGGAATAAAATAACGATGGAATGCTGACAGTAGGTGGTACCTATTCGTTTCTATAGAAAATAATGGCGACAGATTACTACACAGCAGAGATTGTATGTATGCTCTTACCGTGAAACTAAACAAAAAGCAACAATTTAACGGAATTTATTACACCTCCAAACGTTTGAAATAATGTTATTTAATCTTCCAGCAAAGCGAATTCGTTTAACTATTTTCTTTAACTACCGGAACCAACTTTGGCATCAAAGTGAATAAATCCAAACTCTTGAATCGCTATTAAAATGTTTGAGTGCAGTCAAGTAAATATTTTCATTAATTTACTCCTTCACTTGTAGTTCTTTGTTACATTGTGGATCGTTATTAAGAAAAGTTTCACTAGGAAAACACCAAACTACATTGTGTCATTCAAATAATAGTCATTACACCATTTTAATGAGACCTCCACTCGTAAAATGTGTTTCCTCTTCATCGTTATATATTTTAGGATGCAAGAGGGGAGGGGGAGTCTTGTAAAATTGGTGTGTAAAGAATAAAGCTGAGATGTTAGTTCACCAGTAAAATAAAGTTGGAGTGTTGGCAACATTGTGTTATGTACAATATTTTCAGTTGTTTTGTCAACGTCGGGTGAATGTGCCCGGAATGTTGGCACTTCCAGTAAGTGTCGATGTCTCGATTTCACCGTCTTTGATCATTTGAATGTCATTGTGTGTCGTCTGCTACAAAGAGAGCTATTTAAGAAATGTGTTCGTATTTTACTAGTTTAACTTTCTAGTAGTATATTTGGCTCAAAAGATATTGGATATTCTTAGAAAGTCGTATTTTTCATTTCAAAGAAAATGCATTCAGCAATGTTAAGTCTTATAGTTTGTTGACTAAATACTTACAAAATACTATTGGTTCTAGTAACTAGACATATGGCTTTAGTATCTAGTAAAGTTTAGTAATACCGTCATCTTCCAATTCTGGCAAATGAAATAGTGGTCAATGAGCTGGGTATTAGTTTATGACTTATTTTTAAATGCACTTCAAAAAACTTATCACCCGTCAATTTATTTACATCAATTAAATATTTTTTACATCAAAATTACTGATTGTACATCAAAGGAGAATGAATAAAAATGGTCCAAATATCCACCACTCATTAGTGGTTTAGACCTCTTTTGACTTATAGTTCACTGAATAGAGAGTAACTTTCAGTATGAGATAAAAAAGGTGTCAGTAAAAAGTTATGACTATATGAAAAATAATAATAGTTTTTTTTTGCGACTTAGGCTATTATTGAACTTTTTCAGAGACAACAAAGAGACAGATAGATAGACAAAAATAAATAAAAAAGCTTTTTTGTTATAAATACCTATATTCTTTCATATGCATTCAGTAAAAAGCTGTTATTTTGAAATTACAAACAAACACTTCAGTTTTATTTATTTGTAGATGTGTACTAATGTTCATTTTAATTATATCAGTTTTATGTTAAGTGTAAGTAATAAAACTATTGTGAAGCATTCTTGTGTTTTCTTTCTTCCGGGCCTTTGATCAAGATCTATTTCAGCGAGAACCTAACACAGGACACCAAGCGGCATGACATAACATGAGTAGATTAGTTCATAATGTGACAGAATTATATTGACGATATCTATTGTTCATTCTCCTTTGCCAGAGCATACAAACGTTATACTCAAAATATTTTTGCAACATGTTTTCATCGTAAAAAATGCATTGCGGCAAGGACAATGTAGGATGCAAGAGCGAGCGAAGCGAGCTCGGGACTTGTAGCACCCCAAATCGGTTAGGTTACTTTAAACCCTGCAGACAGACATAAGAGCCCCGCCCATCGGGGCTACGTCGACTCGGTTCCACTTAAATAAATTGCCGTAGGCGTTAAAAAATAGAAATTGTTTTACAAAAACGAATTACAAAGTTTATTATGCGCTAGACCTTATTAGATATGTGTTCATAAAAAAGCTCCGCTTTTCAATGAATAGCGATGCATCACAAACTCAAATTGTTACTAAGATAATAATATTTTGAGGTAACTATTTTGCTGTGCAATCAGTATTTTTGATTAGCATTGGGATTTTTATAATTTAAAAAGAAGATTTTTTGATTTACAGTTATATACAAGCCTTAGTTTATTAGCTTAGAACAAGGAGGGACGACAAACATTAATTTTAAACTAAATTGTGAAATTAAATTCCTCAAAGAGTTTCTTTATCGATGCACTCTTGATTGTAACTTCAAAACCCAACAAGGATATGACATCATTACCCTGAAATACCTGTAAAAATAAACGGAAAATTTCCCGTTGATATGATTAGTGCTGAATACTTATGACAGTCGCGTACGACGCCGACGAGCAGTTGTTAGATCTGCATGTCTGATTGCGACTCCACCGGAATTCGTAACGCGATCATTGAATAATGCAGCTCTTTATTAGGCTTGATTATGTTGGAGGGCAGGAATAGGTACCATAATTTATGTTTAGAGAAATTGAGCTAATGTATATGGGTTATTTCTGAAACGAGTAGTGTAAGCGGTGGTGCTGCAGGTTATAGCTAAAACGAAAACGGTCAATCTAATGGAGAAGGTAAACACAAATAGTCATCGATTTTTTCTTTTTTCAAATGCCTACTACTTTAAACTAGGCTTTAATAAGTTCTCAAATCTCGAACAATTTCTAGGCAGACATGCGTTCTCGTAAAGAGCATCTTCGCTTTACACAAGTAAAATAATAAACAAAAGCGGGCTTAAATAGTGCTCAGGAATGCCTATTGAAAATTTTTATCGGAGTTCATTTTGTTGGCAATAATACCCCGATCTTATAGCTACAATCCTTTTATTTGTGTTGGTCAATGGTCCACAAAATCTCATTAAACGTGGCCGGCGCTGGCCGACGCTGGCCCGCGTTGGCTATTGGCGCGCGGCCAACTTGTCCACTAACGTGCTAGTTAAAGCAAACATGTGATCGGTGTCCGTGACTTTAGAACTAAGATAGTTTTGTAACCGTTCTGTTAAGTTT
Source organism: Noctua fimbriata (assembly GCA_905163415.1). Lineage (NCBI taxonomy): Eukaryota > Metazoa > Arthropoda > Insecta > Lepidoptera > Noctuidae > Noctua > Noctua fimbriata. The sequence goes on along the minus strand of LR990927.1, from coordinate 19,609,987 downwards.
GTGTTTGAAGAGATATGATTTACTTAGTGAGATGGAAAATTCGCAACTTTTTGAGGTTGTCTATCTTGAACGTTCATGTGTGCATACATAAATATTAGGTGTACGTTAAAGTAACGATACAAAATACTCAATGGTATAACACTTGTATTCCGTAAAAGCTTAGGCAAAGGAAACTACGATACGTTAGATATTATAGGGTGAACAAATTATTATCAAAAGGCCAAACGCTTACAATACTAGGCATGCATGTTTGATACGTAATTTTTGGCAGATGAGCTGGAAACTTAGTTCCGGAGAAAGTCGTGAATCGTATTTGTTGCCTTTTTTATTGTAGTTTAAACCTGTTTCTTAAAATACCCAAAAAAACAATTCAAACGATGCGATGGTTTACTATAACCCCTTACACTTTACGGAGCCTTGATAGCGCACAGACACCTACACTTAATAGTTTCCTTTCTACTACAAGACCGCTTCATACCTGACTCCCTGAGGGAAACTTCTCATGAATATATGAATACAATAATACTGCTACTACTATATTAAAAGAAAATTACTCTCGACGTGAATTTGAAACAGAAGCATATAATTCAATTTCATGTTAAATTGAATTTAAAGAAGTTCTGCTAAATCATTCGTAAGAACTATATAAAGGTAGAGATGCATAGACTAGTGTAGCGTTGCGGTTAATTTGATAGGAATAAAATTAGTTTGTGACAAGTTATCATAAAGTTTTACATATCATCGTGCTTGTATAGCTACTGAATAGCGGTAGACAGAATCCTACGTCTTGACCGAGCAAGTGAAGTGACATTGATGATGATTTTTGTTATAATCAAATTCTTTATCAAGGAATAATTATTGTCACTTCGAACCTTGATTTTGATTAACCCGGGAATCAAATCTAAGGCCCTACGTACCGTTCGCCCTTGTAACCGACTATTAGACCAAACGACTCAAGCATTTTCACTAGTATGACGTTTTCCGAATAATAAGTTTGAACAACGTTACGCCTAAGATTTTTACTAAGATCGTTAAATAAATTATAATTAACAAAAAATCCTATGATCTCAACGATTTAATTAGCATCACGGATCTGAAGGTAATGTAGTTAAACGAAGTCTAGACACCTGAAACTAACTACCGCTTGTTAAACTTTATCACTATTTAATATTTAAACTGTCTGGGTTTATACTAGCGGTTTTTGATGGATAACTGTTTTCTCCTGAGAAATAAACTGCATTGTTTACTGTGAAAAAAATGTGAATCTAGATGGCTTGAATTAAATCCCTTAAGTACCCTTACGGTATTGATGTCCACCCCTCACATTAGGGAATCAGTTATAAATATGGGATGAAACACGTTTTCAAGCTGCTGTGGTATTTGTTGAACAACAAAGCTAGCCTGAATCAATGGCTACTCATATTCAGTTTTCATTCACCTCATGGTCGATCTACTTTCTCCGTCCTGCACAAAACTTCGCTGAATTTGTATGTTGCAGTTGATTTTTACCACCTGGCTGTCTGAAAAAAGCCGCTCAGCTGTTTTCGGAGCATTGTGCCACCCAGCTTTGCTGAATAATGCTGACCCGAACATCTGTGTAATGGAGAAATCTCCTAATAGGGAAAAATAATACTTTAATTCTGATTGTACACTACCGGGCTTAAAACAAGACTATTTAGGATGACTAATTGAATGTTAAAATGACCACAATCTTTGTAAGTTTTCAAGAAATGCATCTGATTTGCGTCAAGATTACTTGGAAATCGAAATATCCCCATAACGTTCTTCACTCACAAATTTAGATTTCCATAATAATTTTTCACCTCGCAAGTAGAAATCAAATACAAAGGTGTTTGCACACCGTCACTGCGATGTTCGCGTAATCCAATCGCGCCGGGTCTTCATTAGCGGGCGCGTTTTGATGCCCGAACTCCTTTAAGCCACTTCGATCGGAGAAGTTTCTGAACAAAAGTCTCGCTGAATTCAATCCGGAGAGAAAAATATTCCAACTTTCAAGTTTTTTTACAGAGATGGTTAACTAATTAGTGGTTCAGTGTAATTAACACTTGTCGTTACTGCTTCATTAGTTGTGTATTCGTGTTCTTGTTTTTAGTATAAAACCACAAGTTGGTGACGTGATTATTGTTCACCGTGTTAGTCTCTTCGGTGTGAAGGTAACTAGAGTTCAGTATCATCGTCACGGCCCGGCTTCCAGTCTAACCAGAGACGTATGTTTGTATCTCAGTATGATGCAGTTAAATATTGACCATTTAAGGTAAACGCACGGTTGTAAGCGCCAAACGAAACGTTCTATATATCATACTTATAATGTTATCTATTCGTCCGATTCGGTTTCATAGGATTTCATAAAAGTTAAAGTTCTTTCGGCTCTTTCCCTTCCTTCGGCTCTGATAAGTGTGCGTTTACCTTACATCGACTCAGCCCCGGCAGTAGTTCAGTTTCCGACTCAAGCCTCTCTGAAAATTCATGAAAGTCCTTCATAAATTACTTTCACACCCAATATAATTTTGATATTGTGTCCGGGTTGCTAATCTACATAGAATTCTAGTATTGTACTGTTGTGTAACGTCACCCGAGGATTTTTTGAATGCACCTTATTCATATCTCTCAGTACCACTTTAAATCTCAATCTCAATTAAATATTAAGTCTTTGAGTAATTAATACAAACCTCAATTAATAACTGTCCAGTAATCAATACGGCGAATCATTAATAGCGCCACAGATTATGTAAAGCAATCAGTCAGCACTTAATGGCCGTTAATTAATCAATAAGCTCTTACATACAGAGTACTTAGTACGCTGATGTAGTTGGCTTAGCGCGGGAAGCGTCTGAATAGTAATAACTATTACGTTGGGTGCCCATTGTTTGACTAAGCTTAGCTGTTTAGATATTTGTTGACCATGATATATTAATGTGCAGCCGTATGTGTACGACATGCAATACTACTGTATTGATACGCCATTGATTACCGACGATGATTACCAACTTTACTAACCAATAGGTAAGGTTGGGTGGTCGTGGGTACCGTAATCAAGACAAAACAATAAAGTTGGTAAACATCGTCGGTAGCAGGTGGTATTTCCAGTATTTAAATTCCAAAATGACTTGCGAGAGTTGCAAGGGCGGGAATACACTATCAAATATTAAATGAACGCCCGTTAGGTGCCAGCCGAGCGTCTAATAAACCGATAACCACAACAACGGCGTATCACACTCGATGAGACAGAACGCCCGCTCACTCATGACATCAGAGAACATGAGTGAATGGCGTAATATCAAGGTAGCTGAAAAAACAAAAATTCAATCCGTAAAACAAATAATTATTCGTAGTATGACGATTCTGTCAATATCAATATCAGGTGATAAACTGAAAGCTGTAGACTAGGCTGTCATGGGAAAAAATTCTGTACTTAGTCCTGCGTTAGTTTTAGCCTAAAAATAGACTCTTGAAACTTTTAGGGTTCTGCCCAACATCTTTCTCGTGTTGTGATTGTTTCCATGACCAGCCTCATGACGACTAGTCGAAGCATTGATCCTTCTGTATTTACCTCTGTCGTGGCTATATGCCGATCACGATCGGGTGATATGCGATCACGTCCGTACAGTCGCGTATCGCGCGATGTCGGATGGATATCCGCCATGATTGGACACACGCGGATTAATAGTTCACGTGCGACTCGTTGCGACGATACGACTTGTTTAGACGTTTAGATGCGTCTGATGCGGTAGTCTTGTTGGAAATGGAATTTAGTTAAGCGTTCTGGCGGAAAATGAAAAACAATTTTAACGGTTTTTTCGGGGAAACCATAAGTAAATTTAACATTTTATTGTCTACTGTTCTGAAATAATCTAAACCTGCCAATATTTTTTTTTCCAAAGTGATATAATAATAATCGAGTAAAAAGCGTCAGATTGAGGAGAGTATAAATAACACAGCTTGGATATGCACTTAGTTCGGATTCAAAAAAAAATATTTAGGCGTTTGGACATAAAATAATGCTTCGTGTCATTTCATTTAATTTTTTTAACATCCATGACATTAAAATGGTAAAAGCTTGTAGAAGAAAGTAACTTTCTTACCGGAGGAATTATTGTAGGGGACGAGAAATTATATTCTTATCTGCATTTATGTACATCTTTAGCACACAATCCTTCTCGTCTACACAATTATCCATTCGCCAGACACGTACGTACATAGGTATAATTCAAATTGTATCCTCATCTGGGCAATAAATGTACAAAACACGATCAGCAAATAAGCCTAAGTAATGCAAACAGTTTGTGAGCGCCCTGAGCGCCGTAGTGCAGCTGTAAACAGAGAGGTAACATACTTTGGTACACAAGAGAGTGCTCTCTCATTCCTATACTTACACAAAATTATTGTTATTTGTTTTTTTTTGCATATACTTAATCAAAATAAAAGTGTAGGTAATCTATGAACCCTCTGCGGATTCAAGTTGGCCACTGCTGATCCAATTTAGCTAAATAGGTAGCATATACTCCTCCCAAGCACATTTAAAGTGTGGAGCCCCGTGGCAGCGTATTCCGAACCTTATCGCCTGCCTGTTGGGTTAAATTACCTGCACCCTCCAGGACTTAAATGAGGCAAATGACAGAGCTATCCAGATCTATAAGTACTTTTTGGACCAGATTCGACACGAGAAAAAGATGAAGTAAGCCTGAATGATATCTAGGGAAGTGATCTCGTGCACGCAAAAATGACCCCTAACCGTGGTTACACAGTCACATCACACCAATTACTGTCGCCACCCAAGAATCAGTTATCTCGATCAATCTCTACGTTAGCTATTTAAAACAAAGCCTTTCTAAGTAGCAAAGTGTTTCCCCCGGGGAAATCACGCCCCCGCCTGATTGACGCGCTTACACACCTACATTTAACATTTTATTTATTTTACCCTTTCCGAAGCATCTCCTTTGTTCCTGTCAGCATGAAAACACCTTAGATTTATATTTACTGAATTATTTAACGCGAATACCGAAATGTTTAATTAATTTCTGTTGTTAATAAAGTGTATGATTATTATTTATTTATTATCTACTTAATGTTGTGTTGATATCTCTTTCATTTGCATGTATGTGTTCAGCGGGTGGAATGTTTGTATTAATTATTATGATTTCACTCATTCCGATAATTTGCAGCGTGTTCATTGAGGTATATGAATGTAATTGAGTCGGAACCTGTATATGGCTTTTTATTAATGAAATTAATGTACACTAAAGTACAATATTTATATATACAGGAATGGTTCTGAAATTGCAATATGATAATTATAGGTAGCTCTTACCTTTGTGGTCTTCTTCTTAGCGTGTTGATGGCAAATTTTCATCAAATATATTTAGCCCAAAACTCAGCTACGCCAACTCCGCTCGCTGATACAGTCATAAGATCGTCAAGTGCGCAGGTGTCAGGGCATGTACCTTTTGTGGTGTCCCTGTTTAATGAGCAACGCTTAACCAAGTTTGTCACACCTAAACATGTTTTTTACACCCTCTAAAACCATCGCCTCACAAAAACTGATCACAAAAACTATGAATTACTTTTCATACATTATTTTCAGGTGTTAACCAAAACCACACACACATTGGCTCACACACATCTTTTCCAAACCTCGTTCCTTACTTAACCCACTCACTAGCTTCCCACTGTGTCCCCGTTCCCTGGCTGGTACGCAGGTCACGTGAGCCAACTAAACGGTCACGTGTGAGCCCTGCCGTCGTACAAAGGCGACACCTTTCAAATGCTGCTACACTACTTACTGCCAGTTGATTCTTCAAGATATATTCGTGAGACCACGTTTTATGAAGCCAAATTTTAATGGTTTCTGACGATAATAACGCTTACCGCTGTTGGTCCGAGAATGGTCAACCATTCTCGGACCAACAGCGGTAAGCGTTTTGTTTGCGTGCGCGTTGTTGCAAGCGCGTTGTTCCACCCATTACATGTCGAAACACTTCCACGCCTCAGAAAGTCAAACGGCTTATGACAGCCGGGATCTATGTCCTGACTGTCATTTGTGAACTTTGTCTTTTTTTATACGTAGCCAGAAAGTCTAAAAGTCTGACAACAAGACATACCACAGATTAATTTGGTTGTTGTGGTGGTTAGGAAGGCAGTCGCTCCAAGTAAAATACTGGTATTCAGCTGTGCTATGCCTCTGTCTAACATAACATAACATAACATAACTTATAGAAAAAACTATTTCCACAATCGAAGGGTTGCCTACGCTTACTTATGAAGGCACACAAAACTAGGTACGAGAGGGTTTAGTATTCATTTAGCCTATTATAGACAATCTATTACAGTTGATTGTTCAATATATTGATAACAGACAGACCTAAACGTGTTCAAGTGAAGTTCAAGTTGGTAATACGAATAAACACAAATCATGCAGATGAGATAAACTTCTCTTGAACTAAATAGTTCTATCTCTAATGATACTTGTTCTAAACTGATACCCTACCCCACGAGATCATTGGGTATTCAAATTATATAACTTTGTAACTAACACCTGCATTCAAAGACTGGCTAATTTTAGTGAGCCAATAACTTAAACGTTACTCAAATGTAGCTAATGACTGATAGACACAAAAAAAATATTAAAATATGACACTTTACAAATAATTATATTGCGTTCAACTTTCGGTTCGTTACTGCAGCTACATAATCAGCAGAATGTTCTCACAGTTCGTTCCCAAGGCCAAGGCCTCGTTCCATCGAAAACTTGTGACATCCAACCACATACCAACCTGAACTGTTGCTAGATGTCACAACTCTTCCCTCTTCGGATATTTGGTTCGAGACATGCCAGTTTCCTAACGATCTTTTCCTTCCTGAGTTTTGTTTTTCTAACACCGTGTGGAGCTCGTTTCGCGTAGCGCCTCATAACTCGCTGCTTGCAAGGCTGCTAAACGTTGTTACCAGTCAGAAAGATGTCACATTCGCAATAATCTCATCGTCTCTGCATGTCTGTTAACAGACTGTAACTAGTACACAAAAAATAACTAAGTAATACATCTATTTATTAAAACAAGGCAAGTTCCGGGGCCGAGGCGGTGCACAGTGTTCCCCCGCCAGAGTCGAGGTGGACATAAATGTATGTCGCACACTGTGCCGCCCTTCCGTTTCCCATAACAAAATCTTTGTTGGTGACAAGAACAATTTATTTTTGTTTTTGTTCGTAATTGCCGTTATGTTTAATAAGAGGGATGTTCTGGGAAAAGGGGATGTATTAACTATGTTCAAGGTTGAGCGTTATTTGTATAGAAAACAGACTTGATTGTTATATGGACTTATGTGATGAAAGGTCAGTGCGTTTCTTTTTTTTACTTTGTTTTGTTTAATGGACTTGTCTGAAAATCACTGCGATGTCTTTGCACTATATATGTCGTTGCATATAGCAGGTTTTTGTGGAATATAGTCTGCATATTTTCTATAAGTATTTAAAAACAGAACTTTTTTTCTCTATATGGAATATTCTGGGCTTTGTTCTTGTAAGTATAAATAATGTGTGCATACAATGTTGAACCAAATAATTGACATCAATGAATACCAGGAACTCATATATTATGTAGTAACAGTTTACGGCCTGACTGCGACTCCCAAGGGAGCAGTGTCACGCAACTGACGCTACTGAATGCTCTACCACCGCCTAACGTAACGACACCCAGGGGACTCTTGATTCATACCGACCATCAATGTAGTGTGGGCTTACCTTTGTGTTCTAAAACTTGCTGGTGGAAGAAGCTTTGATGATATAGCTAATATGCTCATTCATTAATGTGTACGCGCGTCATCACGCGTATACGGCGTAAGGACAAATTACGTACAGTAGCCAGTAAAACTCATCTAATGCATGAGAGCATCTTTTGTTCAGCTTCTCGCATCTTTAATAATATACCGGGGCCTATTAGAACAATTATGAAAAAGGAAAATTTTAAAAGGACTCTCCATGATCTGTTAGTAGACAAAAGTTACTACTCTGTAAAAGAATTTCTGTCCGACAAGTCTCTGCCTAAATATAGTCCCACCCAGTCATGATGTGTTCGATGACCTACAGACTTTAATTAATTTTGTTCTCTTCAGTATAATCTATTTTTTTAATTTTATGTATGATTTTTACAATTTGACATTTTAATTTGTTATGAATAATTTAATTTTTTTTTTAATTTTATGTGTATAATTTGACATGTTCCTATCTTAATTTGTTATGTTTGACTTTATCTTTTTATCTTTTGAGTGTTAAATGTAATTTTATTTTCTATATAATTTGAATTTGACATTTCTCTTAATTTGTGCCCTTTTGGTTTTTTTTTATTTTTTATTTATTGTGCTAGAGGGAAAATAATAATAATTAGTAATAATGTTAATTTTATCGAACAGTCAATTTCTGTGTGATTATTGTATGCCCTTTTTTTCTTTTTTTCTTTTATTTTTTTTTTTTTTTTTTTAGGATGGGAAATCATCAAATGACCCCCCCCCGCTCTGGGCGGAGCGGAAGGGAGTGTCAGACTTGTACTGACTAAAACCCATCCATGTTCCTTCTTTGCCTTTTGTGTTCCAGGGCCGCGGTATCTCTTTCGAACAGTCCCGCAGCCCTGGCAGGCATCGGCCCGTGCGGACCCCTGCGTGGTTGCTGACATCTCTTTGAGGCGCGCGTGGAACACGAACGCGCCGTCGACACGGCCTGTCGTCATAAGACGGCCGGACGGCGAGCTAGCCCATAACTCGCCGTCCCCAGGCCCGCGCCTACGGTGGCCGGGGGCCACCACGTGACCCCCGACGCCCAGGGCGTCTCCCGCGGCGGCTGGGACGTGAGGCTCTTTCCCTCTCACGTTCCGCCACCTCCTTCACTAGCATGACTGCTTCGCAGAAGGAGGTGACGGCTTCCCATTCCCTCTCGCTCCGGACCATGGCTTGAACCAGGGCCGGGCGCGAGAGGTCGCCGCCGCCAATCGCCTCTACGAGGACACGGCGCTGCTCCGCCCAAGCAGGGCAGGCCTCCACAGTGTGCTGCACCGTGTCCTCCGGACGATCCTCACAATGGAAACACCCGGGCGTTTCCTCCCGCCCGATTCGGTGCAGGAACCTCCCGAAACAACCGTGTCCGGTGAGGACCTGCGTCAGGCGGAAGGTGAGGGCGCCGTGGCGCCTCTCTAGCCACTCCTCAAAGAGGGGACTTATCGCCACTATGGTGGCGTGCCCTTTATTGTATGCCCTTTTTTTTTTTTTTTTTTTTTTAGGATGGGAAATCATCAAATGACCCCCCCCGCTCTGGGCGGAGCGGAAGGGAGTGTCAGACTTGTACTGACTAAAACCCATCCATGTTCCTTCTTTGCCCTTTGTGTTCCAGGGCCGCGGTATCTCTTTCGAACAGTCCCGCAGCCCTGGCAGGCATCGGCCCGTGCGAACCCCTGCGTGGTTGCTGACATCTCTTTGAGGCGCGCGTGGAACACGAACGCGCCGTCGACACGGCCTGTCGTCATAAGACGGCCGGACGGCGAACTAGCCCATAACTCGCCGTCCACAGGCCCGCGCCTACGGTGGCCGGGGGCCACCACGTGACCCCCGACGCCCAGGGCGTCTCCCGCGGCGGCTGGGACGTGAGGCTCTTTCCCTCTCACGTTCCGCCACCTCCTTCACTAGCATGACTGCTTCGCAGAAGTAGGTGACGGCTTCCCATTCCCTCTCGCTCCGGACCATGGCTTGAACCAGGGCCGGGCGCGAGAGGTCGCCGCCGCTTTATTGTATGCCCTACGGGCGGGACATAGCGGATCAAAATTTTCAACTGTTTAAGAACTGTACCTACCTATGATCCACAATAAAATATTTTGAATTTGAAATTGATTAATATTGGTATGGTTTGGTACTTTTGATTTTATTGAGAATCTAATCATTTAAGAAAGCTGCACGCAAAAGAGAATATTTTTCATCTCCCTGTGTATCAACGGTTTTTCTCTTATTCTTTTTAAGTTTCCCCACTTTATATGAAGGATGTACATACAAAATATGAACCTGGACGAAGCGAAAGTGGTAAGGATTGTATTAGGTGGCGTTTTGTTGTTTTTATTGTATGTCAAGAAGAAAAAGGCTAAAAAAACAGGAACTATACTTAATCAATTTTACGCTGCACTTGATACTCTAATCTGTTTTTAAAAAAGTGTGTGAATTTCAGGCACTTTGTAATTAATTATATTATTACAGGATTCTTGGAATACCCAGCACAACTCCTTCAATAAACGAAACACAACTCACATGCACATTAAAATGATCAAACAGCTAAAAAAGCTCTTGAAAATTCTAATAACATTCCAGCGTACTTACTAGTACAAAGCGAACTATTTTCAATCCCTTTGCTGTCTGCTACATAAAGCTCTTCAAGCACAGAACAAATATCCCGTGAAAACAAGATAATAACTATGTATCGAAACGTACTCAAAGGAAACTTTGAGGAAAGTATGAATAATCTTTGTTACTCACTCATGGTTTCTGTTCCAGAAGTTTGTCGAAGTGTTGTTTGTTGGCGTTAATAGTACTTAAGACTCAATTTGTATCAGTATCAGTTTTAAATACTTTTTCATTGTTAGCTTCACTGACGTGTTGACTATATATAATTTAAAAAAAAAAACATTTTATTAGAAAATACGGTTTTTCTAAACGTAAGCCACGGAGGACAGATAAAAAAAATAGTTTTGTTTTAACATTTCATAACAACTGCTGAGTTTCACTAAACAATTCTTAACTAAACCATTTTCAGCCCTGTATACCTACTACGTTCTGTACAATATAACTTATTATCTATACAAAAATGAATAATAATGTGATGGCTGCGGGCAAGTAACTAAAAAAAATAAAACTGAAAGTCGTATGCTTTCTGTTCTGCTAGCAAAACGAAAAAGTTGTTTGCAGGTGTGTCAACGGGCCTTACACATTATTATAAAAAAATAAATGCTTTTCATTTATAGCTAGAAATATTAAGGAAAAGTTTAAAATTTAAATTAAAAACACACATTAGAATTAAAAATAAGCAGAAAAATAGCAGAAGACGGTACAATTCAGAATTAAGCCACCAAATTAAAATGAAACAGTATAATAAATTCAGTTACACTAACATTCGTGACATAAAGTTGTGACATTAAATGAATAGGTACAAAAGTTACCCACCACATACATTCTTGTAACTAAATCCTTCCAACAACTGCACAGTGAAACTTTAATTAAAAAACGCGGAAAAAATTGTAGGGAACTGTATGAACCCGTGTAACGTTACTAATTCAGAAGTTTTCACCTCTCATAACGGGCAAGTTCGCGGCTTCCAAATTAAAAAGTTCCGACGTACTTCAGGATTACTCGGGTTGGACTCGGGATCAATCGGGTGCAGCCGACGAAATTGTTTCACTAAGTATTTAACGCTAATCCCATGTTTGGAGTTCGTCAAGAAGTTGTTTGTACTTGGAAGTTGTTCGTAAGAATGTTCGCTGAGTTATAGTAATTATTAGTTCACGGAAGGCTCGAACTGTTTTTGTAGCTACAAACATAATTATGTTTCTATGATGTTTAACTTCGGCTGGTGTCAATATACACTTGTAAAGTGTGTAGGCTTAATGTTCATTCCCCTATTGGAATCTACTACCAAGCACGTCTACTGTCTGCGCTCAATTATTCACAATATATTCTACGTTCATATATCAATTACCATCGTAACACACAGAAAAAAAAAATCGAACAAAAGTACGTAAACGTGTGCAACAACCCGATTATCCCCTCCGTCATTTATATCACCAGCTGATGTCAACACGTCGATTCTCACAAGATATCCCTCCGTGCCACTTCATAAATCACATTGACCGCTTTCCCTCTGTCGGCTAAAAACTCGCTCGATTTTCGCTTAAAACAGCCGAAGCCCCGCCATTTATAACCGGCGCCCTTCATACATAAGCATCGCCCTTTCCGCGCTAGAGGTGGGCCCACTCGATTTATTACTCGAATAAAAGTCGAAGCGGAGGTAAATCTATTTAGCCGACTCGAATTGATTCGAAGTAGTATGATAGCGTAGCTTTATCTCGAGGTGTGAGACGAATGGTGAAGAGACTTCATACATATATCCATGATGGGCGGTACTGCTATATTTGTAGGTGATTTTTCACACTGTTTGCCAATTGTATCAGTTAAATATAAATTCGAAACGTATCTCGGTTTGATCCATTACATCATCATTATCATCATTCATTACAACCATTATATCATGTACATCCAAGATATTACACCACACTACATTATAAAATCAACCGTACCTTCTATAAAATGCAATCTCTACACCCGCACTTAAAGTTAAAACCCACGAACTATCAAAACTCGTAGCCCGCTGAAAGCTGCACGTAAAAGCATGTTTATTGTATAAACAAGCAAATCAACTGCGAACAAATCTCGACACAATTTGTGTGAGCTCAGCCGAGTGCGGGAACATTCACTATACGTACGTATGACGCATTCAGCTGGTCTTTTGAATGGACTTATTTATAACTTTAATACAGGCATGACTATAATTTATGACACTATTTTTAATAACGTAGGTAATACATTAATATTAATATTAGGCTCATCTGCCATTAGCAGAATTGCAGCAGCAGTGATAGCCTAGTGGTGTGACCCTCGGACTGCCAATTCATAGGTCTTGAGTTCGGACCCAAGACACGTATCTCTGATTTTCGGATTTTTTCGAATTCATATGCGTACTGTATAATAATAACTTGCTTCGGTGAAGGAGAACATCGTAAGGAAACCAAACCAGCATGCCTGAGAGATATTTCTCGATGTCACGTAAGGCCAGGTCAGAGGCCCAAGGGCGGCCTGAAAACTCTGACATCAGGTTAGGCACTAATCGCCATGGGATCTGGAGGCGCTTTGGGATCTGGAGGCTATAGTCCTCGCGCGCCTTCACGAATGGCGCACGGAGGCACTACGTCGGGGGGAAACTCCGCTGCCGCGGCAAATCGCCGCTCAGCGGACAGACCTCCGGCGCGATCTCATGGTGACATGGAGAGAGCGACTGTCGCAACCCCGTGCAGGGCACGCCACCATAGTGGCGATAAGTCCCCTCTTTGAGGAGTGGCTAGAGAGGCGCCACGGCGCCCTCACCTTCCGCCTGACGCAGGTCCTCACCGGACACGGTTGTTTCGGGAGGTTCCTGCACCGAATCGGGCGGGCGGAAACGCCCGGGTGTTTCCATTGTGAGGATCGTCCGGAGGACACGGTGCAGCATACTGTGGACGTCTGCCCCGCTTGGGCGGAGCAGCGCCGTGTCCTCGTAGAGGCGATTGGCGGCGGCGACCTCTCACGCCTGGCCCTGGTTCAAGCCATGGTCCGGAGTGAGAGGGAATGGGAAGCCGTCACCTCCTTCTGCGAAGCAGTCATGCTAGTGAAGGAGGTGGCAGAACGTGACAGGGAAAGAGCCTCACGTCCCAGCCGCCGCGGGAGACGCCCTGGGCGTCGGGGGTCACGTGGTGGCCCCCGGCCACCGTAAGCGCGGGCCTGTGGACGGCGAGTTATGGGCTAGCTCGCCGTCCGGCCGTCTTATGACGACAGGCCGTGTCGACGGCGCGTTCGTGTTCCACGCGCGCCTCAAAGAGATGTCAGCAACCACGTAGGGGTCCGCACGGGCCGATGCCTGCCAGGGCTGCGGGACTGTTCGAAAGAGATACCGCGGCCCTGGAACATAAAGGGCAAAGAAGGAACATGGATGGGTTTTAGTCAGCACAAGTCTGACACTCCCTTCCACTCCGCCCAGAGCGGGGGGGTCATTTGATGATTTCCCATCCCAAAAAAAAAAAAGGTTAGGCACTAACTACACGAAAAGCAGAAGAAGGAGCAAAATCGCTGAACTGAATTCTGATCCTGATAAAAAGATTATGCAATGAACTGAGTTGAAATTAATCAAATTGATGAATTAATTAGCAAAAAGTCACAATGCATTTTATGAAAGATTACATTAGCAGATGCAGAAAAAATATCTTACACAATATACGTATAGTACGTTTTCCGCTGTATTTGCGACCAGCTAACAAAAAATTTAGTTTCCGTGTAATGTTGTTCCAGTACTAACAAACAATCAATTTAGTCGTATAAAAATAAGAGAACAACATAAAATAAAGCCGCACGTCCCAGCACTAGGCCCGACGGAAAATGATTTGTTGAGTGCTACGGAATATTCCATTATGCAAACACTTGGGCCCGCGGTTTTTACTCACATATGGCTGCTATGGGAATGTTCTACATCGCGCCGTAATCGGCGGAGAACCGCACTGTTTACCATTGATTGACTGGTTTTGTCTTTATTGAGTGACTTATAAAAACAAGAAGTTTGAAGGTCTTGTCTGACCACACAACGATTGTGTAACAATTATTCCATGTGTGTCGTGAAATATAACCGATCACCTGCCCTGTAATCCTCGAAGAGTTACCCAGAGGTGTGCGCATGGTACACTACACTCACTTTTCACCAGTAACGTTTAAATGTCATGTAATAGGCGACGAGCCTGCTGTCAACCGGGCTAGCTCAACTTTTCAGCCTGCTACTGAGAAATTCCTGATGAAAAAACTTAAAACGCTTTGCCGAACTTGGAAATCGAGCCCAAGACCTCGCCTTTTTTTTCGTGGAAAGACAGGGTCATTTCTTGTTTGAGTAAGATAACCTGCTTTTTAAAGATAGAGAGATCTACCTCAAACCACGATCATCCATTCTCCACCATCTTAATCTTCATTAAATTCCGTGTGGCAAGCTACATAAATCTCCGCGGTAGTATTCTAACAACGAGCTTCTTACAATTAGATTGTATTCAACCTTCCTTTAGAAATTATCGCGTCTAGAAGCGACCTGTCGCTTGAGAATCTAGACATTAGTGGGTAAGTATTTCAGAAAACCCACTTCACACACGTTTTTATTATCATCATTAAAATGCTTAATTGAGTGGTGTTACTCAGGCCACGTACTGACAAAATAAATTGCCGCGTGAACACTCGACCATTCACTTTGTTCGGTGAAACCGAAAGTCCAAACAAGTGAATTTATGAGGGCGATGATCAAGGATTCGCACAACCGATCGCTTTGATTAGGACGTGGAGTGATACGTAGCCCAGCCCCACTACCACTTTAATACAGCCATTCTTTTTAAAACTTTGTGCTTATACAAAAGAAGAACGAATCGTAATTTTATGGAGGCTCTTATAATACATTCCCTTTTCCCCTTCTTTTTTTTTATTGGTCTTCTGAACCTATTTCGTACCGTCTAAGCTTGGCACCGTGACTTTCAAACCTGTCTAGGCAAATGTTGACAGAGCGTCATAGTCCCGCTGAAGTTGGCACAACTCGGCGCAAACAAAGCGAACAATTCGATAGCTCCCGCCGTCCTAATAGTTACTTAGCTAATAATGCCTTCGCTTTCCAGACCTACCTGCCTGTCTGCTTGTAGTAGACTAGTTATATTTTGATATTTGATTATACTAATATTAGATAAAACAACTGATGATTACACAAACTTACTTATAAATGGAGTTCGGAGTACTTCGTCCAAAACGATTAGAATCCCACTCACGGTCTTGACATCAAAAGTTGTACCTATGTCTAACATATACAACTAGCTTTATGAGTAGTTTATGGTGTGCTTTTGCAGGTCATAGGTAGTCAATAACCGTAAATCCAATTTATAACGGTCGTCACAATTAAAAAACTAGTTATTAACTATATTGATAACTTCAAAGATTTTTGTCACGGCCAGAGAAATGGTTAATTTTCTCATCACTAGAAAGCTAAATATAAATCGTTGCAGTCCACCAACCCCTTACAGATTACGAGGGATCTCGACCAAACACAAAATTATTCGCGCGTGCAGGTAGTTCGATATTCATAAAACTTTTATTTCAGTTTTATTCAATTGTTTACGTTACAAAACACGAAAAACACGAGCATAAAGTTGTAAAGCCCGGGGTGGAGGGCCTATTCATCCACCCACCCTTCGCGAAGTTATTACAGGAACAATGGACACAATAGCTACACGTTACGGACGGCGACAATAAGAATTAATAAAAGTTACGCGTAATACCTCACGTGAGCTAAGTTCTGAAGCGGGGCGTCTCGCTACACCGACAACTGGTGCTGCCACCATGTGTGTCGTAGGGTTACCATGAAAAGTCGTGATGTGAGTTTTGTTGTGTAAATTTCATGAATGGCACTTTACTAAATGATATCGATAATATTGTAAGCCGGATTACTGCTGGGCTTAATGGAGGCCCGCATGAATTACGTTGGTTTTCATTGAATATTTCACTGTAAACATAATTTTCCTAATTTTTTTTCAAGCGTAGCAAACTACATATTTTTTTATCTTTACTTTCCAGATTACAAGGTACAAAAATTAATATGTTGGGAGTACTGAAGAATAAACTATGTAGACAAGTTGTCAGTCTAAACTTCGCTCTGTTATTAAAATTTAACCCCCTACGTTTAGCTACAGCAGCTCTAAGTATTTGGATAAATTGTAATAACGGAGTGTTAAGCAGCCATAAAATTACTAACGACGTAAAACTCAAAAGAACACACACAGAACAAACTCCGTCCTTAAATCACCCTAGTGAATTTGATTAATTCATCAAAGAGGCGAAACCCTGCCTCCGTATACTCGCCTACTCGCCTAGCGGCCACAGTTGCCGATAGATTTTAATTAATATATAGTTCCCGGGAGTTATTCCTCAAGTTTAGAAGTGGATCGCGCCGCGTGCGTAATTAGAATTAATGCTTGCAACACTGTGGCGGCAGGTAGCACGAAGTTGGTCGGCTAGCCTCCCCAGCCGTCGCGTACCAATTAACTTGGGACGTTTTGTTTGTTGGCAACATTGCCGAATAAATTCTGCAACTTTTTGGAGGCCTCGTCGGATAGATTTGCGTGGCTAATGTACTTAGGAGGAAAAGATTAAGATAAGTTTAGGTGCGTTGAATATTTAAGGAGTGAGAATTCAGGAAGGCTGTCTTGAAAGATTATTTCAGCTCTAATTGATGAAGGAACAAACTTGATTCAAGTCAATTTCTCAGTATCTACTTATGTATTTTCCAATTCCTGGTAACAAAAGTAAAGTTTAACAAAGAGACATCAATAAAAGAACAAGTGAGGTAACTTCCCAGATAAACTGTGACGCGACAAGAATCCCAACAGACACAGCTACACCTTTACAAGCTCATTGAATATCACTTCACTACAAAATTCATAAGCCAATTTATTCGTGGTCCTTCTAAAAACAGTGCCTAGTTTCACGCATGTCACTGTCCCTCAGCCGCCGGCATACGAGTAATTTATCAAATAAACATGTTTCTAAAGGGATGTGTGGTCCCAAACTGTCACGCAGTAAAAAGGATCTCGGTATACCGAAGTTTATCGTCGGGAGAAACTACAGCTTACAGTAACGTATGCAGAGGACAAATGATTATGGGGATCTATCCGTAGGCTGTAGCGCTTTTACGGTAGTTTTCTTGCAAAAAGAATGGGAAAAGATTAGCGGGAATTGCCTGGGTTATGGGATTGGGAGTGCACATGATTATGGGAGCATACATTTTGTAGTTTTAGGCCGATAATGCTATAATAAAACAAAGCTTTTCTACGCATAAATAAGAGTGTTTACGCAAAGAACATATTACAATGCTTCAACATAATTTATGAATTTATAAAATATTCTTTTACTAAATGCTAAAAGTTACTGTTTATTTTTATGGGTTAGTGCAATACTGTTTGTTGTACACATTTCATCATTTATAATATATATATATATTTTTTTTTTTAACTGTTGCCCCACTCTAGGATTTTCTCCTGTATCGTGGGTGCGTTTACAAACATTTAAACTCACAGACACAAACAGCCAGACCTGGAACAACTACCTGTAGATCATACAAATATTTGTTCCGTGCGGGGATCGAACCCGCGACACGCAGCGCAGCAGCCGATCGCTCAGCCACTGCGCCAACCGTGCCGTCAAAATATATACTTAAAACACATATATTATATATTCAGAATTAGAAATAACTGAATAATAATATCATCCTTTGAAGATAAGACTTCAAAAAAGTCACCCACACACACTTCAAAGGACCATTTTTCAGTCACAGAAGCAAAAGCGTACAGCCACATAACGTAATGTTGGCTTAATATCAAAACGTCAACGGATATACAAAAATCCGAATGCAAAGGAAGTCATATAAAATTGTCGAAAAAAAAACGCTAACAAGGCTCGCGACCTCGTTTTCAATCCACGCCACATTTGGCAGGCGCGGCGAGGGAATTTTAAAACAAAGACCAAATGGAAGTGGGTCGGCAACTGGCTGTTCTACCTTACTAGTAGGCTCGCCAACTTTTATATGATTAACGGGAAATGAGTGGAATAAATATTGTGTTAACAGGAAGCTTGTGTCGAGTGGGAGTTGTGCAGTGCGCTCTGCAGTTTGTTTTTGATACATGTTTTTAATGGATAATTTGTGGTACGTTTTAAGTGTCACTGTAATTAATGACATTATTTACTTGTTAGTTTTGGTCACATTGTTGTATTACAATAGCTGTTTTATTCTTATGTCTGGACACACGATTTTCTCAATAATACAAAAGGAGCTCGTACCCAGTGAAAAAGTTGAGAACTATTCCGATACACGGACCCATTTAATTTTATTAGCATTAAAAACCAATAGTGCCCTCCCTCATACGAAGCATTAAAGAAAATGTTCCGCTCGCTAAACTTGTACGACTTGAGCCGGGAAAGAGGCAATTTTGTTCTACTTTTTACCAAAATCAATATGCAAAATATTAGACATTTACACGCCTTTAACGGAAAACTTAGCACATTTCGGCTCTGCCCTGAATTTTTGGATACTCTAACCAAAAAGCCGTTTCCGACGCTTAGGCTCGGGAACACCGCTCTTATGACTATCTAATAAGGGTGAGAATGGATGTATTACTCAAATAAAGGAGTTCAAATGTTTCTGAAGAGACGTCGTAAAAATATAACGCATAGTGGGCGACACGCAAATACGGAATCCAAAGACCATTCCGTGTTTATTGATTCATAAATTTTATTTCCCCGTATCATTTGTTAGGGGAGAGAGAAAATAGCGGTTATTCTTAGTTATTTTCATTTTTCGTAAAACGTTGTAAGCGGTTTGGACGTGATATATGTCCGCTGCTAATGATCGGAGAATTAAGGGAAATAAAACGCATTAGTAACTGTACGCTTCGTTTCGTTCGTAAGTAACTGTTTGTAGATTTATCAATAGGGTGGCAACAATTACTTTATTTATAGCTGTTTTAGAGGCAATAACAATTTGATGGCTGCTTTACTGAATCAGGTCAGGTCTTTAATTTGATTTAAAGTTTGTATAAAGCGTAGGTTGGACCAAATTGATTTTTTAATTCAGTCGGTCGGGTGACTGATTGCGGACGCGGTGATACCGAACTTTGACAGATATTATACTGAACCATCTGTCAGTTTCCAGTTTCCGCCACCATTCCGCAATTTGTCTTCTGTCAATCTTTTTAAAGCCTCTTTCAGTATTGTGAGCCTGTATATCTAGTTAGTTGAGACAGTAACACAGGCACAGGAAGTCAACGCCGAACACCCTCGCCTGCCAGACAAAAGGAAGCAATTTACATGATAAGCATCAGTGCAGCACGCGCGAGCTCGTAAAATAGTTAATAGACGATAAAACGATATTATGTTCGTATTTTTCCGTTTATATAACGCTTCTGGAGCTACTGAACTCTGTAGTTTTGTGTAGACAGTGTCCTTTAATAACACACCACGTGGTCAAATGGTTTTTTATGCGGCATAGTTTAAACGCTATTACTCCCTAGTATTTCTTCTGGGTGGGTTTGCCAAAGTAGTAGTAGTAGTAGTAGTTGTAATTTGTTATAGAAGCGGTAACAAACCGAGAAGGAGAAGAACTTACTATATTTTTTTCATGTTAAATCTGTAAATGAATGAAAGACAACAACCACTCTAATAAAACAGAAGCGGTGTAATCTGGTAAGGACCGGCTCCGTCATAAACCACAGCTTGTTAACGCGTGAGCTGGACATCACTGCGTCATGTATATTAACACCCCGCTCACGACCTCAGGCGATGCAGCTTGCGTCAAGGGATACGAGCGTATGTCACTTGTTTTCTGTGCCTGAGTAACGATGCACCACAAGTCGTAAAATAAAGGTGCGATCATACGCAGTCCAGTCCGCTTTCTTTGACCGCTCTTTAACTTGCGGCAAGTTGTAACCAATTTCTTTCAATTGTTTTCTCCACAATCGCTGTCGCAACGCGTGTTTCGCTTGATCGTGTAGCTCGTGGTGCGGGAAGGCGTTAGGTGACGTCACCATCTTGTATATGGATGCCACACCGCACTGATTGAAATGAAGACGTGGGAGAACGATGAAAGCATTAATTTGTATAGTTTTGAAGATGTTGATGTTTAAATAAATATCTTTCTGAAATGGAGGGTCAAAAAATTAACACAGCCGTAAAAGAGGACAGGATTCTTAACTTAAAGGAAAGACGGATAGTGGATAGGTTGGAGGCCATAACTGTGGTAGTAATCGTGCAGAACAGCAATCTGTTGGTATCATTGGTCTGAAAAGTAGAAAAGAAAAGAGTATGTCAATATATTGTAGACTACTGAGACAACGAGTAATAGAGTAGTATAGAAGAAGAAGACACGCTGCGCCGACCACTAATAAATTGGAATAACGGCAGGAGAATGCTAATGAGGTATCAATATATTGTTTAAAGTGGTGTAATAGAAAAGAGCAAACTAATCTCAGTAGCAGATGAAGTAGACATCAATAAAGTACGTTTGAATTCCAGTCATAACACCGTGACCAAACAAATCCTAACTCCTAACTAATATTATAAATGCGAAAGTAAGTTTGTATGTCTGTTTGTTACCTTTTTACACCGAAACCACTGAACCGATCATCCTGAAATTTTGCATATACGTTGTCAGGTGTACAGAAACGTAACACATTCTAACCCGAAAAAAAGTACTGTTCCCGAGGGAATTTCTTATGATAATAGATAGCGCCACGTGTTTTTCGAATCATGATTGAATTATGTTATTATAGAAACTGTACTAGTGTATTAAGAGTTTAATTGTCAAATTCTAAATAAACGCGGGTGAAGCCGCGGGCAAAAGCTAGTAATATCAATATTATTGTGTACTTCCTTTGCCCTGAAGTTAGAAACTTACTAGATGATGCTATTACCCTTTGAATAATTTCAGATCTGCGAAACACAAGGCGTCATGCAGGTGCTCCGCCCACTTTATAATAGCGAGCACACTTTCCCGTAAGCCCGATCTTCGTAGCAAACGTGGGCAAGCAACACCGTGTACGATACACTATTTAATATTTATTGTATGAACTGTGTTGATAATACATAAATATTAGTGTATTGTTCGGAATAAAAAAAAAATATCTTACAAATGTGGGGACGGAGTTAGTGGTGGGACCCCAAGTTAAACACTAGGAAGTGATGGAGCTGTCCTATGCAGTTTTGACGTTCAAAAATGGCTGCCGATTCTGATCACAAGTAACGCGATTGTTTATTACTAGTAGTCTTATTCTCACCACCAGTTACGCAAATATATTATCTAATGTTTATTATAAGATGCATAAATGTCTTAGTTTGCTCTTCGTGAGTTTTTGCGCAGATACAGTAAAAACAAGAATAGGAGGAGCAAAATTTTTGTCAGAAGCAACAAAGAGTTAAACGTTTGAAATTCATATTCCTAGTTCCGTTTCCTAAATTCCATGAAAATCACAAGATTAAATAAAACGAAAGTAAAATTAATGAAATCAAATGTTCTCAATTATTTTAATTCCTCAGCATCAGAATGTATTCTCGTTCAGTTCATTAATAATGCGTTAGTTTGTGGGGCGGCGTCATTGACGAAGCCTTCACGTTAAATATTCAGCGCAGGCCACACCGAGCCAAACAAAAACTTACAGGTGAAAGGTTTCAGTTGATTTTATTTGCAAAACGTTGATTGTGATTTTCAATGGATGATAAAAAGGGAGTACAGGAATAATGAGAATTGTTGGAAAACTCTAGTCTTTTTATGGATTTTCTTGGAAAATATTTTACTACAGAAAGAAACACAAGCAGATGCCAAGCATAGCCAGATAGGTGAACGACGTTAGAAGATTGCGCATGATAAGGATCTCCCTATATTTGTAAGTAAAGCTTGGTTCTGAAACATTTTAATGAATAATATTCTCATACACAAAACAGTGGAACAAACAGCACATCAAACAGGATATAAAGAAGGTACGCCATTAAAAATTCACGTCACTACGAACTTCAAAAGAGAAGTTTTAGAAAAATTAAGTCCATGCTTCCATAGTCGACTATCGAAAAGTTTATAATGACGCCGCTCTGCCGAGAATTTTACAAAAGTCACGAAGAAACGCTCAGCTCAGGACGATTTGTTTGAGGAACAACGTTGTTGAAGGAAGTTGAACGACATCGATTTCTTAGATTTTTTAAGGATCAGTTGATTGATGTCAGGTTAATGACCTTAAACTTTTATTTTATTTTGCTTACACTTTTGGTAATAAGTTCCCATTGTCAAAAACTGTCGTAATCAACATCTACCGTTACTTACTTGATGAAAGGATGTATTTTTCTCAAACTTCCCATCTCTCCACACTTTATCAACCCGGAAGAATACGTGCCGCCCGGATACCAACTGCAGTGGCGAATCTGGAAAAATCTCTTAACCGGGCCCAGGTTGGACTCTGTAGATGTAATCTGGCCAAATGAGGTTTCCTCGATCCATCCCAAACAGAATGCCAGTGTAGAATCCCTTTGCAGGACATGCCCGACCGGTTCTCACCACACCGCCTGTTCTGTCCATTTTGCACAACCACCTGTACCTTTCAGGATTTAAACGAAGCCAATGTTACAGCTGTGCAGTTGGCTACATACTGTTCTGACACAATTTCTCGATCAACACGTAAAGAAGAAGATCAAACATTTTATTATTTTCAACAGTTCTATTATTTTTAATAATTTAGATACCTACATATAAGGTAGAGGTATAGAACACCAACATTTCACTAGTTTTTAGTTGACGAGCCTTTTTTGACTGCTCGTCCGATGATGGAGTGGGGATGGGAGAATTAGATTACGTAATTCCAAAGCACACTCTACGAAATGTAAAAAAAACCGATAAGCTGGCAACTGTGCGGTAATGTTTAATGCTTTGGAGCTTAACCTTGAGCTAAACTAAACATAGTGTTCTAAATTTAAAAGTTCTAAAACTAGATGCAACACTGCCCCATAAACAACACTTGAAGCAACATCAGCTTACGCCACCCGATGACGTCACTGAAAAAGTCACACTATTTCTTAGCTGTTATCAAACAAGTTAGCCGCGAGCCAACAAAGCGGAAAGTAATGACCGCAGCGTGTCCCCGGGGTTATAAAAAATACGTTAGTTCCTCTTTGTATAGGAAAAGGGTTTATTCAATGTTTCGTGTGTCGGTAATGTAGTCCAAAGTAGGTTTATATCGTAATGGAAACTGGTGTATCGATAGAAGACAATATTTTCATTGTTTTAAGTGGTATGTACCGGAGAAAATAGGTGTTCAAAATCTATGTAGTTCGTGCTTATGTAATCTATACTTATATTATAAGTTCCACAGTAACTCTGACTGTATGTGTTTCTGCCTTCACTCTTTAACGTCATTTCCTCCAAATTAATAAGAATGTAGGGATGGATTTCTGCCTGGGTACATTACCTTAATCTGGGTTAGAACATGGAGACTTTTTATTCAGGTAGTAAGATCCCACAGGATAATTCCCGACTTCTATATGCAAAACAAAACTGCGAGCAAAATCTAGTTCTTTCTATATTTTTGTGTATTCTTATTTTCACCACTTATAGACATTGAGCTAAAGCTGTAGGTTGGTGTCACGTAATGTTTGTTGATCTTGGTTCACTTGTGTGTTCTTACGTACGCTTATGTACGCGCTACATACTTAAAATGTATCACAACGATATTACGTTTTTTGTGTGTTATATAAATAAATAAGTGATACGATACTTGATAATAGTCCACATTTTGAGTTTAACAAAAAGTCTTCACTGAAAATAGAAGTAAGGATGTAATTCAAGACCCCTCTCTCGGCAGCTTTATTAGTAAACGTTCTGCCAAGATGGACTAAAGCCAATTTAAATTCCATAAATGCCTTTTACTTTCAGAGCCTAGAATTTGGGAAATTACAATATATATGTATTCTGCTACAGTGAGTTGTAAGAATTTAATTCGCTGCGTCTCGCGGCGCTCATTAAAGTGTCCGAAACAAAGGAAAAAACTGTCAACTTGGACCAAGTTTAATTGCCTTAATAAATCTGGAGGCGAGAAATTTACGGCAATGAAGTGAGCGGCGACGATACAGGTGGATGATTAGGTTAATTTATAGAATATTGGGGGAACGGGGAACTGGGGGAAGTTAGGGGAGCAATGTGGGGCGAGTTTTTTGGAATAGACGGGATGTTGTTTTGCAGGGTATGTGTTGAACATCTGGAATATTTAACGAAAGTGATTAAGTGACGTTTACAAAAACATTATAGAACCAGTACATAATTTATTCACATATGAAGTTCCTAAAAGTTGAGCTACGAGACTACTATGATGCCGTAGCATGGAGCTACGCTATCGTAGTAGGGACCTACGCCGTAGCAAGGAGCTACGCCTTAGCTTGTTTCACAGCGCACCGAAATTTGCACGTCATTGAATGCTGAGAGCGGTGTATCGAAAAACTGTGTCATTCGATAGCCGTCGATTGGTTAGTGAGTTATTCTTTATAAAGAGCAGTAAGCGAAAATACAAAGGCAAAATATACAGAGTATGGCAAAATATTTTGCTAATTGATCAAACAAAATCTAAAGTCTGTAATTCTTAAACCTAAGCTAACAACTTTACATTTAATTACCTACAAAAGATTCTTTAAATAGACAAACAACAGTACGACCTCCTTACTAAGCCTCATTAAAATCAGAATTAGTCACGACGGCCGAGGTCGGAACGGATCGCACCTTCATTATGTACAGCGTGGATGATCCGCCGATTCAGTGGCCTCGCAAACACTCGGATGCAAATGAAACTCTTTGTAAGGAATCTTAGGGGATTTATACGTAAAAATTCTCGACCGAAACCCGGCTCAGCGTGACAAAAGAAAATAAATTGGACCACAGTGAGTTTAGCTATAAGTTTATGTAGGAATGATGTAATGAACGCTTAATTGAGTGTGATGAAATTATCATCTGACTTCTTCAAATGTCGCGTGAAACTGTGCCCTTAATAATCATGGTCATTATTTTAGTGGGCTAAAATCTAGTGCTTAACATTAAATAACAGCTTGCACGAGATAGTCTGTGTAGATGCTCGTTCTATCATAGACCTCATCAATCACTTTCTCAGGCAAGGTCATGGTCAAGAGCATGGGCTAGCTTTTACCCCCTTGACCCTTTCTCTAACAAAAATAACAATAAGGGACTCCCCATCTAGTCGCTGGCACAGCGAATGAAATAGTTGTTCACATATAACAGTCCTTAGTTAACAGTCCCCTTGTTTCGCAGACAGAAATCTCATAGAATTTCGTTTCGCCAAAAATGTTTCACATAATATTTGGTTCTTATATTTTTATTTCAAATATTATTGTTTTAACGACTATTTACTTGAATGAAACATATTTCACAGTAATACAATTCAATGAATTTTATAGTAGTTCTGTATGGTGTCCGGACGTAAAGAATAGCACCATCCCATATCTTCCCGTGGGTGTCGTAAGAGGCGACTAAGGGACTTACCAGAGAATGGGCAGCAGCGTTCTCTGTGTTTTATAACACCATACTGCGATCGCCAACCCGCCTGCCAAGCGTGGCGATTATGGCAAAACCCCCCCCTTCTTGGGGGAGGCCTATGTCCAGCAGTGGACGTCTTTCGGCTGAAATGATGAATTTTATAGTCACATTTTTTTATTTAACAAACTTATCAAACTATAGAATTATTTTTTAACGAATATTGTTTTTTCGGTGTATTTTATTTCAACGAAAATGTAAAAGTAGACGTTATAATTACTATCCATAATTTTATAAATAAATATACACACAGTGGAATGCGTCTATCGTACCCCTATTTGTATGTTGTTTTGTATACACTACTCACCACATCAACATAAATAATGCATTGTGGCAAGAAAAACTTAGGATGCAAGAGCGAGTGAAGCGAGCTCAGGACTTGGGGCACACCGACCCCGGACAGGACAGTTAGGTTACTTTAAACCCTGCAGTCAGAAATAGGAGACCCGCGTAGCGGGGCTACCCGTAGACTACGCCTTATTACAACATTTTGATATTTACCTTGACGTTGAAACGTTCAGTTTACTCCGACCAAATAGGTTAGGTTAGGTTAGAACTGTGTGCCGACCGTCGTTCGCTCGATGGTCGGCAGCGCAGAGTCCTGGGACGCGGTGGTGTCCTTCTGCGAAACCGTCATGTCGCAGAAGGAGGCTGCGGAAAGGGAGAGGGAGATGGCGAGCTCCCGTCCATCCCGCAGCAGACGCACCGGGCGTCGGCAGAGGGCGGACAACGCCCTCTTCCGGCCCCCCTAAATAGGTCCAGGGGCGACGGATTCGGGGACATCCGTCGCCCCCGATCACACTGGACCCGAGACGGCGGCGCGTAGTGTTCCACGCGCGCCTCTCTCAGACGTAACGGGGGGAGTTTTACACCTCACTCCCCCCCGGGACGAGGCCCGCAGGTCAGGCGGGCCGGCACTAGTCCGGGGCAACGGAAGTCGCATCAGATCCCGTTGCCCCCCGACGCAAGTGTGCGAGGGAACACCGGTGTGGTTTTAGTCAGTACGAGTCTGACAGACCCCTCCGCTCTCCCCAGGGCGGAGGACATCCATAGAGGATTTCCACGTCGAGAAAGAAAAAAAAAAAAAAGGTTAGAACTGTGACCAACTACGCGCGAGCCGAGCGAGCGGAGCGAGCGGTGCCGCGGCAGCGGCTGGTGAGCGCTACGTCCAAATTGGTCATCATCATCATCATCATCATCATCATTCTCTTGCCCTTATCCCAATTCATTTGGGGTCGGCGCAGCATGTCTTCTTCTTCCATACTTCTCTATTACTCGTCATCTCATCCTCATTTTCATCATCCTACGTCCAAATTGGTCGCAGTAATAAAATTAGGGCACTCCAACAATTTTGAACCGCAAAATAAACACAGTTACATGTATAGTCACTATTAAACAGAATAACAAGATTACCCGTATTGTTTTTATGAACGCGGTGTTGTTATTTTATTTATTTTTTTAATTTTTTTTTTAAATCTTTTTTTTTGTATGCATTTTGTAAAAGGTATGATTTGACACATTTAGAAACTGTCGCTCGATAAAATGTTTTTCTTGGTAATAAGTTTTATTTTAACTAAACAATATGATTATAAATAATATTTCATTTGTTATTCTATGATATGAATATCGAAACATTAAATTTTATTTGTAACAAAAATGTACAATTTAATTTTTTTCGAAGTAAGTATTCTGCGTATTGAGTATTCTTTGAAATGATAATTTGAGAAAAAATTTATATGAAACGAAATTCTATAAAACTTTTGTCTATAAAACAGTGTACAACCCAGTCCTTAACATATCTTGATAAACTATTCACGGTTTTGTTGGACAAACCCCGTTTTACAGGATTCTAGAGTGTATTACAAAAGTAAGCTACCTAGGTTTCAGCCTAAAGAAATCTATTTGAAGGTGGTGGAGGGTGAAAAGGTACCTATTTGTCTGAGTAGATATCTTTTCAGGAATCTTGAAGAGGGAAGCGTTAATTTGGATTCTAATTAGTGAAGTGTAAGGGTCTGTAGTTTTCAAACTAACGGACGTAAATTAGACTTATAGAGTAGAAAATAAGGTATGTCATATAAAATCACACTTGTATTTTCCGAAGGGCAGGCAAAGACTCTTTCTTCGTCTTCATCGTGTGGTTAGTGCCTAACCTGGTGACAGAGTCTTTATACCGCCGCCTCTGACTTGGCTGTGCATGTTATCGAGAAATATCTCTCAGGCATGCTGGTTTGCTCACAATGTTTTCATTCACCGAAGCAAATGATAATTATACAATACGCAGATGATTCCAAAAAATTAGAGGTGCTTACCTTGGGTTCGATTTCGAGACCTATGAGTTGGCAGTCCGACGGTCACACTACCAAGCTATCACTGCTTAAAAAAATACTGTAACGTTATTAAAGATTTTAATTTAATTTAATTTTTAATTATAAAAGAGTTTTCTTTAGATAATTCAAATCTCATGAAGCAATGGTTGGTGTTTTTTAGTTGAAGACTCTATGTAGTTCGATGCTTGGTTGGATTGAGACAGAATTAGCAAATTGTGTAATTGTAGTATTAAGGTATACCTCTGTGTAGCCCATTTGATAATAAAGTTTTTATTTTTTCAAAGCAAAGGCTGCTAGAACAATCCCGTAGTCCTTCCACGAAGTCTTTTACGACACGTTTAAAAACTGCCACAATTCATGTTCTAATAATTGTATCAACAATCTGTTAGTGGAAACCATTCCCTTCTAGGAAATGTTTCCAGGCGGTTTCCTTCACAAGGAGCATTTATAACATTTAACGTAGGCGAGATAATTATGCAACTGAGAGTTAAATTGCTTTCAGATCTGTAGTATATACATAGAAGGAAAATGAAACAAGTATCTAGTTGTTAATATGTGTTTAGATAATTAGTGCTTATTTTAATTTTTACTCGCAAAATTGCCATGTAACTTTAGTTTTCGGGTCGCTATCGCTGAGTGTATTCTTGATCGAAGTATTGTTGTATAGGAACAGATTCTAATAGTAGATTTAGTAGTCTTATCGTAAGTAGTAAGTCATATAGTCATACTGTATGGTGTCGGACGTAAAGAATAGCATCATCCCATATCTTCCCGTAGATGTCGTAAGAGGCGACTAAGACACTTACCAGAGAATAGGCAGCAGCGTTCTCTGTGCTTTTGTGACAACCGTACTGCGATCGCCAACCCGCTTGCCAAGCGTGGCGATTATGGTAAAACCCTCCCTTTGGGGGAGGCCTATCCTAGGAGCCTAGTACAGTAGTGGACGTCTTTCGGCTGAAATGATGATGATGATGAAGTCATACCGAACAAAAGTCATTGAATATCGAACTCTGACTCGTTTCCTTACAGCCGGTACGATAACGGTACGATACTTCAACCAGTTACTACATGCAGACAGCTATTGTTACAAACTACGAAGGTATACCTACCTTTTATAAAAGCTAACATATACGAGGGCACAAGTTACACGGTTTACTGCTTTCACAACCTTGAGGGAGAACTTTTAGACTTTTTTCAACTTTCACTGTTTACACTACCACAAGTAACCTGTGTGGCCTAATTTAAAACAAACAGTATCCATCGAAACCACCGCTTATGGAAATTCAAATTGGATTTATATCCACGTAAAATATTACCAGAAGGAACAATGAATTTATTCACTATACAGTGTTTTGTGGTCAACACGGGATTGTTACACACACAAATATTTGTGTACAAACAAACAATGCGTTTTGTGAAAATGCATACTATTTGTCATGGTGCATACCATAGATGGCTAGCCTGTTACCATATAAGGACATGGACAATGGACATGGCAGTAAGCTTACTCCCAATTTTATCTAACTCAATGATGATAATGGCTAGAAAGTTTGAAAAAGAAGACATTCTGCTCATACCACATGTAAAGTGAGATAAGTTTAGGAATGATAACTTATTAAATGCAAAATGAACGCCATATCGGCACAGAATCATGAAAAATAGGAAACAAAGACTCTTTAAGTGCATAGATAAATACAACCGCAAAACAGTTTGTAAACAAGTCGATTTAAGATCAATGCACACTTATAAGAACTGCAAGGAGCCAGGCATCTAAGAAATGTGATAGCAAGTAGTAGATTCGGTGACGTACTTACGTTAGATGGACGACTGACAACGAGCCGTGCCGAACCAAGATGGGGCGATACTGATCCTTTGGACTGCTTATAAGTGTGCGTTGGCCTTTAGACTACGAATCCAGATTTAAGTGAGTTTGATCTCCGAATCAAATCACGTACATTGTTAAGATCTTTTATAACACTTTGTATTTAAGTGAACAGGTATTTTTACTACCTGCAATAAAATAACGAAAGTAACAGCAATAAATTCAATTCGGTTTGACACAGTTTAATGAAATCCCCATGGTAGTATATTTGCAATAAATAGTGTACAATAAAACTGAAAACATAAGCCGATAAATACACATTTTATTACCACCGCTTAACGGGGTTAAGTAGCCACCTGACGGGTTTACAGAGCTCATGAGTTGTTATTGGACATGAAAAACTACTCACGAAATAATATTATGTTCTCAACACTCTGTATTTTATTGCATAGCAATATGAATTCTTGATTTTGTGTGGACGCGAGATATTTACAAATACATCATGATGAGGAGGTAGATCGTAGCAGGTGGCGTTCCGTAGTTTCTGTAATGGCGTGTGTTTGTGTGCAGAGAGTGGCGTGAGTTGGTCTCATCATCGCAATTGCGACTGCTCAGCATGAGGTCCTTAGTTCGATTCCCGGGACGGGCAAATTGTTATTGGGTTTTTCCATCAGGAATTTTTCAGTAGCATTCACGGAGTCTGGATTTGTTCCCGGTTGATAGCAATAGGGTCACCCCCTATGACATGGGACTTAAACATAACTGTAGCGCAATGTGTTCACACCTCTGCATAACCCTTTCGGGATTACAGGCGTGGTGTTACGGTTATGTATGTGTAGACAGCTGACTTAAAAACTATAAACTTTGTGCATATAATTTAAGAAAACACTGTACAAAGGCGGACTTGTCTTGTAATACCTGTCAAGCACAGAAAGTTCAGAAAGAGGAATAGAAAGTACAATGTGTTACAACTAGAATATATCAATCATTGTAAAACGGTACCAATATTGGAATTCCGTTGTTAGAAATAGTTACTTCACTACATTAATTCAGAAAATATTATGAATTAAATACAGAATGTGCTCTTTATTTGAAAACTAGCTGTGCCCGCGGCTTCGCTCACGTGCACATTCTTTTGTCATTCTCAAAATTTATGAACGAAAGCAAAATATAGATACAACTCATGATCTATCCTAGGCCCCAACGGTTGATATCCTTAAAAAAAAAATCTTTCAGCTCTGAGAGCTCAATCAGCCAATGGAAAAAATGTGACGGACACAAACGATGGAAACAAAAGTGAGAATGTGCAAAAACCAAGCAATTGAAAAATATTGCAAACGCTTGAATTTAATGTATTTAGCAATAGAACCAGAAATACTATGCGCTTCGATAATCTTCATGTTTCCGGATTAACACGAACGTCGCTATAAAGCTTCAAAGTTTGTTTGTTCAAGGCATTGTAGTGCATTCATTCCGCACTTTTAGGATTTTAGTCGCATATCTGTAATATTCTAACAATGGTGATACTTATGGGACCATCCATAAATTACGTCATACGAATTTTATGATTTTTTGACCGGAGGGGTCAAAAAGTCCGTCCTTATCAGTATGACAATTTTTGTGAGACTCCCCCCTCCCAAGTGTGACCTCACATATTTTGCGATATGACATGCTGCCCGCCGATAGAGTTGGAAATATTTCTTAAATAAGTTTTTCGTTAATAGTTCAAATTTCGTGTTTTAAAACTTAGCAATATTAGTTTTTTAAATGTGACGTCACCAAATTTAGGACCCCTCCCACCTCTTGTCACACAATGTCACACTTCGTTGACACCCCACCTCTTTAACGTATGAAGTAATTAAATTACGTCATAAATTTTATGGCTGGCTCCTAATTGACACGTACTTCCATGGTAGCAGCAGCTAACTGTGACTTCCTGGAGTATCTAAAGTGTCCCTATACCTGCGATTTAGAGGACTTACTGTCAGAAACTCTACTGAAACCGCGATTAACGTAGCCACCTGTGTGCTAATAGTTTGATAAATCATTGATACCAAAGAAGAAGAAGAACATGGGAATAATATTAGATCTCATATTTCCGAAGATAGACCATGATTGCCCAAGCGGATACTTTTCCAAGGACTCTGTTGAACAAAAAAAGTTGAAGCGTAGACGCAAGTATTACGCAGATCGATGTAACAAATTCTGTTGAAAGCAAGCTATTTGACTATTCACCTTATTTATGTTACTACTGACTATTATTAATATTTTGCTCCGAAGTTTAAATGCAAGTGTAGACGCAAGTATTACGCAGATCGATGTAACAAATACTGTTGAAAGCAAGCCATTTGACTATTCACTATATTTATGTTACTACTGACTATTATTAATATTTTGCTCCGAAGTTCAAATGCAAGTGCAGTAACATTTAAACGTTAAAGATATGTCGCGAGTGAAACAATTTGCTCTTACGGATATAACTCCTGTTCACTCTGGGGTATCTCTACCATTGTAAATAACTGAGAAAATTTACTGAGTCAAAAATATGTTTAATATTTACATGAAAAAAAGCATAACAAATGGGTTGCCTGATATAATTAAGTGAAGACTATTTAAAATTGCGACAACCGTGGGGCTTGACCGATTTTACTTAGACAACCGAACGTTATGCCATCGTGTTTGTAATAAAATTACCTACCTATCTGTTCTTTTAATACATATTTTAATAAGAAAATAGATGTGTGGACATATAGTATCAATTTATCTATTTATACCTTACAACCCTGTAGTAGGGACAAAAAGATGACAACCTAACAGATTCTTGGCTCTTATGCTTTGTAGATATTTACTCTAATTCCATTTTGATTTCGTTTGGTTTGGAAAAAAATATTAGTTCCGTTAGTTTTAATAAAGGGTAGCCTTGACTTAACTTTATCAGGTAACCCATTCGCAATGTTAGTTTGTTCATGTCAGTATTTTACTCCGTTAACGTAAGTTTTAAATAGCCGTTCTGAGGCTTGTCACTGCCGGATCTTAGCTTTTCCCACTCGCACAATGTGGACATGATCATTAATCTACTAAATTATTAGTATTCGAAGTCATTTCGGTAGGCACATATAAAAATACGAAATGGAAATCTTCTACGACGACTGTCAAAGTAAGCAAAACACAAATAATAATTTGTTTGATTTTTTGGATAGGTATTTTGATATTCAAAAACGAAAAGAAAAATGCCTTTTTTAAAGACTAATGAGCCTTTAATATTCAAACGATAGTATTTTATTTAGTTTGTGTGCGGGCAACATTGGAAAATGGTGGTCTGGCTGAATTTGACAACGTCATTGTCTTATTTTGGTATTGTCCCCATAAAGTTTTTATTTTGTGGGATATTGTTTATCTACCTATTATCTAAGAACTAATCTTATTTCAAACATCATTTCACTGGTCACCATGAAATATAGTAAATCCAAATAATAGTAATTTTATTATTTATATAAACTTCAGGTTGAATTGCTGTAAATAAAATGGTATATCTAAGCTGGAGAGGTGATCTGTACCTCCCTTCCTACTTCAGACACCTTTCTCTATTTAAGATTATGCATATACCAGTGCCTGTTACTTCTGATGTTGAATTAAATAAAGATTTATGATTATGATTAATTTTTTAATTTTTTAATACCTATCTACCGACGCCTAATATATAATAATAGCTTTCTCTTATTACTGCATTTTTTATTATTTAATTGCCTCGGAAACGAAAATTGAAAATATTTTATAATTTAATTTAATAATGTTATATTCTCAGCCTTTCCATCATGTCCTACTTTTTACGTAAAATGAATGGTCACCTTATTAGAAAGAGACTAAATTAGCGTTAACCTCTCTTTTGGTTGCAATTTTTTAATGCAAGTAAGAATTGCTGTTGTACACACGGCGGCACATGAAGCGGTCAATTTCCTGTATAAATTGACCTCGCTTTGTATAAATTTCCTATACAATGAGAGATCCGCATAAACTGGTTTTTTAAAGCTTGACTGGCTGTCGCGTGCGAACGTAGTACTTATTACTTCCGTGCAAAGAAT
This sequence comes from Noctua fimbriata, assembly GCA_905163415.1. Taxonomy (NCBI): domain Eukaryota; kingdom Metazoa; phylum Arthropoda; class Insecta; order Lepidoptera; family Noctuidae; genus Noctua; species Noctua fimbriata. Next base: position 19,575,772 of record LR990927.1, on the reverse strand, counting down.
AAAGACAAAAGGAAAAATAAAACAAAATTAATTTTCAGCCATTCCGACTACACTACGACTACTAAAACCTATTTACGTAAATTATTAAATTTATCATAGAAATTGCATATGAGGTTACCAACTAAATTTTAAAAATTAATATCTTTTGCGTCTGTTGGTCGATTTTAATGAAATAAACGCTAAAAAATACCCATAACAATGTTTCTTCTTTTGTAATATTTCGATTTTGAATACAATGTGGGGTTTTTACGTGATGCGCGCACAAACGAACAGACAAACAGACAAAAATACTTTCTATTACTTATTTCTCGCACCGTCCAGTGATTTTTTTGCAAAAATCTGTAATGTACAGACACGGAAAGTCTACGATTTTATTATATGTATATAGATATAGATTAATAAACCAGTTAAGCTTACTTCGACGAACAAGTAATTACTTACTTGCTCAAGCTATTACTTATTACAGATACAAGTACAAAAGCTTCCATTAAAGTGAGGGAATCAATTAATTAATTGAAGTCATTACGTCCTCGGATATTGGAACCAATTAAATTGATTCATCACAAGCGAAGCGCTTCAAACCTGCATGCTTCGATCAATCATGGACGATCCCCGTTTATTGACAATTGACTTAATACCGAAGCAATTGATTGCTAATTTAAAATACGTATTTTAATTAGCTTGCGTAAATGAGTGGGTTGATTGAGGACTTTAATTTAAATACAAATTGTCTTGTTAAGCCTTTAACAAGTTCAACCATGAATACAATCACACATTTAATAATAAGGCAAGCGGCAATAGCTCAACAGTTAAATAGTCAGAATGACAAGCGGCAGGCAGTTAGTTCGAAAGTTATTTAACATGGTATTGATTACAACTAACTTTTACTACAAGCAAGTTTATCTTATGAAGGTCAGGGAGAAAATAAATAATTTTAGATTACAGAAACTGATCGGTTTTTGGCGTCACTTACACAAAAATTATTAACGTCTTTAGCTCATTATTTTTGACGTCATAAGCCGTCGTAAAATATTGGCTTTAAATAATAAGTTAAGTTCATTATAATTATGTTAAGTCAATATTTTCATTGCCTTTGAACTCTCACATTATCTGCTTAAATTAATTTTCAGCAATAAATCTCGTTCATTCATCGCCGCAGATCGCGATAAAGTCAATGCGATCACAATAAATTAAGAAAGTGACGTATCTATGTACGTGACTCGCATCTTTCGTGTCCACACTCCACAGCTTGCACAGGCGAATTTAACGACTTTTCGTAGAAGATAAATTAGGTGACGATTTGACAAGATCGTGTTTTTTATATCTGCTCAATTAAGAAGTATTTAAAATACATTTGTCTTCATTAGAAATAATAGAAAAAGATAGAAACATAGAGAGAGAGAGAGATTAGAATTCTATTGTCTTTAGATATTTTACGCTTAATCAAACACTTATACACGGCTGGTCCTAAATTCATTCCAATCTAATAATTAATATATATTTGTCGGATTCGGTCATTAGTACGGAGTTGGAATGAATCGCAAGTACGCCAGTGGTGACATCACGCGACCTACTTACAAGTCTACTCACACCACAGCGTGCTTCTACAGGGCGACTGATCGCAGCGGAGTGGAGACGTCCCGTAACTGTATCCGATTTATTGTGTTAAATGGTAATTTCAAGTAATTAGTTAGTTTAATAGAAACAGAGTATCACACCCAGTGTATTTTCATTGCATGAAACTCATCTTCTGCCCACATGATTTACGAGCCTAACGGAATAAATCCTGACTGCAGTTCAATGTGATTAAGGTTTTAACCTTTACCTGATTCTAAAATGTAAACAAGATTTGCTATTTAAACCAATAACCCTTTACGAAGGAGATAGTATCACAACATTCTTCTGTCTAATCGAATTATTATTAAAATACCTAAAACAAGGATTCAAATTGCCCCGGACCAATTTGATAGACCCTACGGAGCATAACACATACTAATTGGTAGCAGACTAATTATCGCCAATAATTGGCCCTCGCTTCGCCGCCCCGGGTATATTTTATATCAAATGTGACCCTCCGATCAAATGGTCAGATAGTCATTAAAATTAGCGCCGTAATTGACGTATTGGTTATCTGTAGGTATGTTTGTTTTACCGATATCAGATGTATGGGAATCGAGTTATTGCTCATTTTGTTAATCGAATCGTAAGTATTTATTGTGAATTATACTCGTAATATATCTTGACATGTGATTGTTTTTCCGCTCTGGGAAACAAAGACGAAAAGTTTGCATTGATTGTTTTACTTATAACTAAAATCTTGAAATCTAAATACAAGTGATGTTTAGATTTTTAAGACCTTAAACGATTGGAAGAATTAGGAATAGCCAGTAATTTAATTCGTAACCAGTGTGAATACTTCATGCCTGGGGTATTCCAATAAAGCGAGATGCATTTGTGCTGTATTACCAATGGCTCATTGCCCTTTAAGAGAACCACGAATTAGTAGTATTGTATTAGTAGTAGAATAGTCTGATTTAAAACTCCAAAACTGCCACCACCTTCTTCTTAGAAAATATCAACAACATAAAGCCACTTCCATTATATTCTCACAAGTCTTTGACTCCTTTATATTAAAAGTTCAAAACAGACATTTATACAAACATACTTCTTTGTACTTCGACATTTCAATTTCTTCGTGGAGTTCAAGAGAATATTTAACATTGGTGCAGTAAAAAATTCTATGCAATTTTACTAAAGTAACTTCTCAAATGAAAAGGCACTTCATGTTATTTTCCGTTTTATGACTTCTTTGATTTTAACGTAGTGGAAAAATACTCTTATCTGAGATAAAATATACAAGGCTTACGTATGTATCTTGTGTAAAACCTTTTGACGATATCAATACGGTTCATATTAGACTAATATGTAGTTTGGGTTGGTAGCGTGCCTTGACTGGTAGTTATTGAGTTCGATTGTAAGGCATTTGTAACCTTGATACAGACACCAAGTTCATTCCGATTAATGACATGATTTTGCAATGGTTTTCTTTTGTAAAGTCATGTCAGATAAAGTGGTGCATTTCAATCAGTACAATTTAGTATCATGTTACTTCTTAGTACCCAAAGTATCAATCACTGTTTTACTGATGAGAGATTGAAATGGAAGCATCGACTTGATCCCACCTTTACATTGAACCCACTATACTCCTAATCCTTCCATAATTAATGCCAACCAAACAATATCGCAGTCTCACTAACATAGCGGCGTATTAAAATTGAATATGCATCGTTCGTTCTCTCGCTACTTTAATATTCATCGCTCGCTCACTACACAACTCAATAAAACGTGTTTACGAGCGGCAGGCGATGTATAGCGAAGCGCCCATGAATTGCTAACGTGCGATCAACTCGCGTATTATGTAGGATTTTATTCGACTCAGATATGCGAAGTATCGAGTTTAGAGAAGATGCACTCGGTATAAAATGTGGAATTATTGAAGCTTTGTATTAATGTGACTGAGCTGGAGTTAGACGCAACGTTTAGAAGTGTTATGTTATACTCGTTGGAAAGTACTCACGTATGAAACTTCATTTAAGATTGTGAAGATAAATATTTATTGTGTTTTTAAAAATTATCGTGCAAAATATCTAATAATATTTCAAATATTATTAGATATTTTGCAAGATAATTTTTATTTATGTTTACTGTTCAGTTTGTTGAGAACTTGACATGTCCATAATATTCACTACAAAGTAATTATACATCAACGCCTGAATGTGAAAGTAATTAATAGTAATACACCCTTATTTCGCCATTTTTTAAATAAATCTCACATATCTACACTTCAGACTGCTTCTGAAAAGTTTAGAATAAAAAAACGATATTTCTAGAAGTCTTGTCCTAGACTGGGTCAAGACTTCTAGAATCATGTTTTTTTTTACCAAGCCATCCATCTCCATGCTCACCAATTGCGCTTGTGACCACTAGATCAACGAAGCATCAATTTACCCAATCGTCGTTTCGTTTCAAATAACCGAATAACTTTAAACCACTCAATCACATAAACTTGTGGACATTTACAATCTGTACACTCGGGTACAGACGTGCACAAAAGTGGGCATAAAATGCGGTGTGTGATGCAAGTTGCGGTGAGCGGTGGGCGGTGTGCCGCGCCATTACACGGAATTGCGGCAAATTGCTGGAAGTGCTGTGCGCGACTGTACAGATACATGTACGGGGAACAAAAGAGATTGGCATGCAGGAAATAAACGCCTTTTCAGTACACGGCCAACTTCATTGTGATTTATATTGCCTAATAGGCAAATGAATGCGACCTAGAATAAAAAAATCATAGATTGATATGACTTCTACTAACACCCACTAGATCCACGTTGTGTACAACAACTCACTCCCTCTCATACAGAGAACTCCTCTCTAACGTCTGCTGGGATACCTGTCTCAGCATTGGAAGATTATAGGCCGATCACGCTTACCTATGCTTATAAATAGATTGACAAAATTCACAAGAAAGTCTCAAGAGGAGAATTCTCTCGTCGGGGGTCACGTGGTGGCTCCCGGCCACCGTAGGCGCGGGCCTGTGGACGGCGACTTATGGGCTAGCTCGCCGTCTGGCCGTCTTATGACGACAGGCCGTGTCGACGGCGCGTTCGTGTTCCACGCGCGCCTCAAAGAGATGTCAGCAACCACGTAGGGGTCCGCACGGGCCAATGCCTGCCAGGGCTGCGGGACTGTTCGAAAGAGATACCGCGGCCCTGGAACACAAAGGGCAAAGAAGTCTAGTCAGTAAGTTTTAGTCAGTACAAGTCTGACACTCCCTTCCACTCCGCCCAGAGTGGGGGGGGGGGGGGTCATTTGATGATTTACCATCCTAAAAAAAAAAAAACTGGAGAATTCTCAAACACTAAACAACATTATTATTAGTATATGCGAAACCTGAATACAGTTTGTTCAGATTAAGTAACTGAATCGATTCCAATAATTTTTAAACCATGTTATATTTTTTCCCAAAAATATTTAAAAAAGTTTAAAGTTGGACACCGAGCGACTTTAAGTACCTATCTCAATAATTTAGGTACCTACTGCCAAATTATTATTATCAATGAGCTCAAGACGTCGTTGGAGGGGCGCGCTGCGTAGTAACCACAATTTTGTGCGGACAACTAGAGAACAGAACAAGCTTATAACTTTGTGATTTTTCATGATATAATTTTGACATTTCGTACATAGATTCATAATTCAAAAATACTAGACACGTGTATCAGGTTTCGTATATACTAAAACTAATGTTGTATAATTTTAAATAATCCTACGCCGTACGACACTGAAAGTGTATTTAAACGGACGTACTCATGGTTTGCGAATCCGGGGGAATGTTCGCAAACAGTGTTATAAAGATTAATGGGGCCACTTTTATACTTTCATCTAAAGAAAACCAGTTACCGATGTTACATCTGTCGATCGATGTTAATTTAGCTTTTCCATAACTGCACAATGTTCATCCCGATATAGTAACAAAAGTGATTCCATAAATAAACGTTCAGTGTACGAACATCGGCTCCGGTCGCCGCGGTAGCTTATTTGCCTACAGCCGACTTACTTCCGAGGGAGAGAGCTGATCAAAATGGAAATTGATGTAGAATAGCATACAAGGGATGATAAAATGTTTACAATAAATAGGAGAGCGGGTCAGTTGTGTGGATGCCGCACCGTGCCGGAGATACTCATTATAGTCTCATCGGCGAATGAAGAGTAGCATAATATGCATCAATAACTACTATTTTACACTACTATTTTCTTTTAAATTTTTTTTGTTTGTTTTATATACTACCTTGAGTTGGCACACGCATTTGGAAATACTTGGGGTATTAATTAATAAGTTGCTGACTGTCTACTGACGCAACTATCATATGTGACACCAGTGTGTGTGGTGGTCTCATGTCTGGACTTGAGTAGCGCACGTGAATGGGCAACACGGTCAATTACTGTTAAGCCTTTACTGAACACCAAAGGAACAATTATTGTTTTTGAAAACAATAGTTATTAGATTTTTCTTATCTGAAAATACAACCAATATACTAAACACTTTAAAGCTTTAGACTCCCCTAAAAGTACATTAAAGTGGTCGCAGACTGTTCGCAGCTCGTAAATCAATTAAGCTGGCCGATTAGCTCGTTGTATAAGCTACTAGTACGTCAGCTACATGTGTAGAGGAGGATAATCCACTATTTAACTAGTACTAACTTGAATGGGGACAGAGTAAAGTTTGTATCAGTTTGAGTACAGTTTGAGTAAAATACTCGCATGGGCAATATTGTCCGGCTAACTTCGTATAAGAGTGTTTTGGTAAACTAAACGATATTTAAAACACACGTCTTGCTATGCAAACAATAAAATAGGCAATTTGATTGATTGTTTGCATAGCATGCGTAATCATCCTATAACGTTCCTAATGCTGAGACAGAGAGCCCTTTCTGTCAGAGGGAGGCGACCGAAATACACTTCACGAGCCCAGAGCAGATTGTTGGATGCCAGATGTCTTCGCATTGTTGGTTATAGGAGTTTCCTCCTTTTGCTCTGCTGGCAGGATATGGAATCTATTTGCATTAGTTTTAAGAACTTGATTTCTTGAATGAATTTCTTTCGTGTATCACTTTAAAAGAAACTTAATTATTACCCATTTCTCCTCACAGAAACAAGTGTCAGTTTCAAAGAAACATCAACAAAATAGTACCAAAAGCAACTAGTCTTAAATTACAGCCAGGGTTCTCTGGTATGCAATTAAGTAGCTACCAGAGTAGGTGCTCACAAAACCAGCCTTCACGTCGCAGGCGAGAAGTTAATTACCGTTCTTTCACTATTTATGTAATTTTCAATAGCCTCGCCTACTTAAGAAGTAGGTTTCACGCTAAGGGTGGCTACAAGCTTACGACAATATTACTTCTAAACATGTTTCTTACTAGCACTTCATCGAATGTTGCCTTTTTTTTCACGCGGGCCCAGTGCGGGTTGATGGAGACCATGTTTGAACTTTTGAATCTAGGACATTTTCTTGATTTCCTCACGATATTCTCCTTGGGGAGCATCATCATTCTCTTACTTTATCAAAATTCACTTGGGATCCAGCATGTCTTCTTCTTCCATACTTCTCTTTTACTCGTCATCTCATAAGATACCTAATTTCTTGCCATATCATTTAGTGGGGCAGTGGTGATGAAATAAATTACATAAAGGCTGACTGGGTTTCAACCCACGACCTACGTGACGTAAGTCATGGCCGTTATCTCCGGGCCACCACTGCTTGGTTGAATGCAGTGTATTTCCTCATTTTTTTTGCCGTATTCGAATGGGATTCGATCCAGAAATAGTAAGAAGCACGACCCCTCACTTCCTACCACCTACATCCCTCGTACAAGTACCGTGGGATGAACAGGAACCATTTGTTTTTGTCAAAGACGAGTCCGGTTGAATGGGCTTATTTTATTTGAGGCAACAGTGACTAGTAGGTAATTATTCAAGCGGCTAATGTGAGTGGCGCCGTCTGCCCTTGAATTAGTTTGGATAAAAAACGACGAATTTCTTTAGTAGGATAGGTAATAAAAGATGAGATTTTTACATTCGTTTCGATTCCTGGCTCTTTAGTCCGGACTAGAACAGATAAAATATTTATTAAAGTATTTGTCAATTTTCGTTATTCGCAAACTGTCCTACCGATTAGAATGAACCTGATTGTAAACAAAACATCAGACCACGTAATGCAAGAAATGTGTATCGCGTCATCCTTAGCATTGAATGCAATTTATGATAAGAAATTATAGGGATAGGACTCCTAAAAGCAACACAACATACCTACTCGTGTATCTACTAGTAGATACTAAAGGCACCCATAGTACTGGTAGATATAGTATCGTAAGTGATTAATTATTCCAATAACATGTATTTTAAAGGCTTTACAATGAGAATGTATCGACGCTGATTCCGTTTGAATTTACTTTCCAACCCTTTGGGAAATCACGTTTTTGCTGTACGATACCGTGTACAGATGGATGCCGGCCATTTAGCCGGACAATCTCTTAGGCACTTACCATCAGCTCGTTAGTGAAGAACAGCCGCGCCCGAGGTATCTGCAACAGTGACAACACTACACTAACAAGTCCTTTCGTAAAGCCTAGTGGTTAATGTTTGACGATGAGCTGATATAAAAGGATATGAGATAATGGTCGATATCCCTGAAAGGTTAAGCAGAGGTGCTCCTCCAGTACACCTACATTTCGCTAGTAATTATTAACATAATATCACGCCGGCAATACCCGAAGGGTTAGGCAAAGGTGTATATATACCCACATTGCGTCAGTTATATTTAAGTCCCATGTAATAGAGGGCGAGCCTATAGCCATCAACCAACCGGGCGCAATTCCAGACTTCGTGGCTACTACCGAGAAATTTCTGATGAAACTTCCCAATAACTACACTGCTCATCCTAGAAATCGAACCCTCCTGGGTTCGATTCAGTATGAGGTCCTCCTCATGCTGAGCGGTAGTACTTATAACCACAATATTAATTACAATATTTCCGATTAGCGCTAGAAACAGATTCTTGGAATGTAAAACTCGTAGTACACATTTTTTTACACATTACATTTTTTTTTAATTTTCAGTAAAAAAAAGAAACCCCACTAGTCGCACCTACGCAACGCACCTAACACGACGTCTACCCGGATATTGTCGGCACAACCGGGCCGCAGTAATTAACCTCCGTGTTTGTCTTGCGCCGACGCGCCGACGGCCCGCCAACCAGCTGGTTTACTTTTACACTAACTGGTTTATCCCCACACTAACCGGTGAACGATTAATCCCGCAGGGCTGGGAACCAAAGTTATCGGATCTAGAACGGAGATAGAAAGCTGAATATATTCACAAATACCGACGCGCTGAGGTTTTACGGGACGCCGTACAATGGATGTGTCTGTAGGTTTGGTATGTATGTATGGCTGGTAACAGGAAATCGGGAAGCGTTGATGGGAGAACCAAATCAAAATTGTAAAAAGTTTTGATTTGTAACGAAAGACTTTTGGGAGTTTTGTCCACTGAAATCTATCAACGAACTCTTCACTACTTTCAAATATAACTGTGTAGCTTGTTTATATTCGTAGCCGTTATAATAATTATGACTGTATAAACATTGTGAAATAGAAATTAATTACAAGCAGTTTCCGTAATTATAAATGCGGAACACTGAATGGCTACGATCACGCGTTCATGCAATGTTTCTAGTTCACGCTACTTGGGCCGCAACGAAACCTAACTAAACCAGAGTGAATATAAACTGCGTTCATTGCAACATTAGCTCTGCATGTAGTTTATATTTGTTTGGTAGATGTAATGCATATTTTGCCAAAGGGAAAACAGCGGGCTAGATCGTGAAAATTTGAAATATCAAGTTTTTCAAAGTTCAAGTTAGTCATGGTATCCAAAAACAATGTCACGATTGTCGACGACACAGGAGTAGGTGACAAAGTCGCGATAGTGGCATCATTCTTGTTGATGATGGCACTCGTGGCACCTTTGTCGACACTAGCGATACTAACTATTGTGTCCAACAGTGTACGAGTGTGAACAAAAATGTCACTAACATCCTACACATTTTATATTATGGCTTAGTCCATTAAAAACTTGACAAGTAATTTAGTTTGGCTTCCCACAAAACACAATAAACAAAGCAACACTTTATTCACCGAAAACCACTCAATGTACAAAATTACCAACTCGTTTATCAAATTCTAAGCCCTGCACACGCCAGCAATTAATTTTTGATCACTGGAGTCACTGGACCATTAAAATGTCCGTGTCATTTAGTTACCCGGTCAATGTGCCCGAAATTCAATCAATTATCAAATTGTATGCTATTAGCGATGTAGTTACGGCTGTTGGACATTTTATTGTAATTAATTCTGCCAATCATGGCTTACTTTAGGGTGTAAAATTGTTTGTAAAAGAGTGATCAAATGATTTTTTGTTTATGTTTGAGCTCCATGTGACAGTCGCCTAAGTCCATCAACCGTGCACAATTCACACATCGTGCTGTTACTGAGAATTTGGTAGAAGATAGAAGAACCTATTAACACTTTGCGCGATTTGGGAATCGACCCCAGGACTTCATGTTCGGCAGTTAAGTAGCGCTTGAGACTACTAGAAGAACGGGACAGCGGAAAAAGGGAGACATTTGAAATATTTGCTAGTTGGTATGGATTCATAACATTGTATCACATAACAGTTTCTAACTATTAGGTATATGTTTGCAAAACAGCGAAGTAGCCGAGTGTAACGCGTGTTGCTAACGGGCGGAGTTCACAAAAGAGGCTTAAGTGTTAACTACTTGCAGCGACTTGCAGCTACTCGCAGCTTAGCGAGGAATTTGTGAGCGAAACATATCTAAGCAGAAACGTGGCGCTTGTTTAAGTACCAAAGATGCTGTAGGTACTAGAGTTTTGTGCAGAAGTCTCCGAGGAAATGTCAAAGAAATTAGGTTACAGCTGTTAACTTCCGTTTTCTTTAATAAAATATCCGAGAGTCTGTCTTATTCGTAAGGGTACTTTTAAACCGGTACGGACAAATTACTAACACAGCTCCCACAATGGTCAAGTTTATACAAATACTATCAGAAGTATCTATCAGAGTCCAGTGTTTTGAGCCGTTCGACTGATCCTTAAGTCCTTAACCTTTCAACACTCAAAGTCGATAAAGATTTTGTTAGTTAAAGTCACGACATACATATAACAGAGATCTCCATACTTGTAAGTATTTGTCTTAATTATTCGTTGATTCTTTAAACAATCGGACACAATTTGTACTTTAAAAAATATATTAAAATGTATTACGATCCATACATACTTTTGCTTCATCAAAAGTATGTATGGATCGTAGCAGAAGCGTACAGGAGCTTCTGCCTACCCTCACGGGAAAAAGGCGTGAGTTTATGTATGTGTAAATGAAAGCCCATTTTATTTTCGCAACAAAACCGTTATCTCCATATTATTTTACCTGGTGCTTGATTTACGTGAAGTCCGTCACTTTGTCCAGATATTTCGCACAGTCCCCACGTCATATTGGCCGGATATATCCATCAGTACGTTTGTGTAGTCAGATCGTTGCACCAGATACTCTCGTAAGGTAATTGGTAAAACCATTCAAATGCGAACGAATGGAGTTTTTGTACCAATCCGTTGCCAAGAATTTTGTGATTGATAGCAAAGAGTTCAATGGGAAAATTGACGATCGCAGTTTGTTGTTCATAGTAGGAAAGTGGCTGGTCGGAAAGCCAGTTATTTTTTATAAAATAATAACAACAAAAAGCCTGAAAGCTGACCACACCAAAGTAGCTACTATAAGGAGGAGTGGCCTTTATTTGTGTATAAAAATCATAAGGCGGCAGACCTCGTAAATGACGGTGAGACGTGCTGGACAAAACCAAGTGCCAGAGGAATTCTGGATTAAGTCATGGGGAAGCCGTTGCTTGGCAGTGACATAATACAGACTCGCAGTAATAAAACCCTAAAAGCGTGCCATGCCTAATCACTCTGCCATCGCATTCCAGTGTTAAACCATTGACAAGAAGCGATATCTCGAGCTCCTTATCAAAAAGTTTGTCAAACAGAAGAGAATTAGATCGATTTCACACTCAAACACGTATTATGTTCTTTAACGTGAAAACATAGATAAAATCAAATTCCTATTCGCCCCCAAATCATGTAAAACATTAGTATTATTCTCAATTTCGCACCTTTCATTACGTTTTCCTCCGACATTATTCTCTCTTCTTTCATTAGTATTCGAAATCACAACACGTATATTTCTTTTGCCGGGTCATAAATATGACCTACCCATTACGACGCTGAATTAGGCAGGTAGATTCAGCAGGTGGACTTTTATATAATAAAGCTCATAATGCAACAATTTATAAAAACTGTATGTCTGTTTTTTTTTCAGACCGAGATTGGTGATCTGTGAGCGATAGTTCTAGAAGTTTTTTAGTAAAAAACAATTTAATAAGCCTTCAGTAACGGATAAACGGATATTAAAAAAATAGTAAGCCCATGAGGAAGCTGTTCAACCTCTTGTCTCCGCTTTCATTAAATTATAGTGAGGTAACGCTTAGAGTCCCCGCAGACTGCGGACTTTCTATCGACTGATGGTTTAGTCGGGTTGGGCTGCTAGCACGCAGACTGGGCCAACTAAACGGTCGGGTTGGGGACGAATGCGGAAAGCAGGCCAACAGTCTGTAGATTGCGCTTGACCAATTTGCTGTAGTTGGTGGGCGGCTTTTGAAGAGAGCGCTCGCAGACGCAGCTCGGTCGGTGAGTGTACAAGCGGAGTAAGAGTGCCAAACTGATCTAGCAGTTTGCCGATAGTATAGTTTGAAGGAGATGTTGGAGGAGGTTTGATACTCATCAAACTGATTTATCGGCCGATACCGAAACGGTGTAATATGCGCTCTAGCATACCTGTCCATACTGATTAAGAAGTCGACTACACTATCGGCCGATAGAAAGTATACAGTCTGTGGGGACTCGCTATCGTACCTTTAGTTTTCGCAAAGTGGTTGTTGAAGTGTTACTTGCGCTAAGTAACTGCTTAAAGTTTAAGCATAGTATTTTGGTTTTGTCTAGTGTTCATGAAAACGGACCTCAGTCTTCCATAATGAGTGTCTGTATTGCACCTTCTGAGCTCGTCTTCGGTATAACGGGTACTCATGGTATAATTCATCTCAGTGGGGGTAAATATTCGTATTTACCCTTATTTCGCGTGACGGGTACTTAATCAAGTCAAGGGTGTTTCCTACAACACCCGGCCGAAGTTGTTTCGTAACAGAAAATTGTTTCAGTGCCACTATTAGTGATCCGTAGTGATAGCGCGGGTTTGTGAGGACCTTGTTACTTTGTAAGCTTAGCCAGTTGTTGAGCGTGCATTAAACATTATTTATTTATTAAAATCTGTGCTTGCAGAGCAACGAAGACTTGGTTAACTTTTGAAATAGACTTTAATTACCATGTTACCCTTACTGCTTTAAAATCCGCAATTTTTCAATATGTGATGTTCATACCGACAACCTGTCGTTTCTTTTGAGTATTATCATTTTCAAAGAACCTTTAGCTGTCTTATTTATATTTCACACCATTGTAACCACACAGTACCTAGACTACAACAAAACAATTGACGCGTCCAATCCGTTCACAATATTCCCTAAGGAACGTGTAACACAACAAGTCAAAAATCGTCCCATTTCTCAGTAACATAGTGATCAATAACTTCCGCCAATTACTACGTAACTCCAGCATTCCAATAAAACTTTATCGATGTTTAATTTGAACATTCCTAATAAACACGGCCATTAGACCATGACGGAATTGTCTAGTGTTCCGATTACTGAAATGTAATGAAATTTCACTAACTCTGCCTCGCCGACGACCGCAGACCTATAACGATATAACTGTAGTTTTCGTCACGGGATTAGTGCACGTATTTCTGGGAGTAAAGGGTGATTATTGTGTGAGAAGAAGTTTTAATTAAATTATAGCATCTTGTGTACAAAGCGGAAATTGTAGTAACATTAACAGATCATCTGCTGCGACTGACTCGAGCTGAGTGCGAGCTTGTGAGAGAAATGGTTTGTTAGCATCGGTTTAGATTAGGTGCCATGGCGCGAGGACGGAATTTTGTCAAATCACACTAATATTATAAAGGCAAACGAATGTTAGTAGTATGTGTGTATGAGTGCATGTTTGTTACTCCTTCACGCTCAAACGGCTTAACGGATTTGGATGAAATTTGGTATCAAGATAGCTTACATTCTGGATTAACACATAAGATCGAACTTGATCCCGGAAAAATGTGGTGTTCCCGTGGGATGCAAATAACTCAAATATGGGGTTTTCCCGAATTTTGACTAAAATCGTCTCTTTGGCGACCAAAAGTACTAGGCTAGCATATTCAACGATTATTCAAAAGAGGTAGGTAGGGTAGGTAGGTAGGCAGGTAGGGTAGGTAGGTAGGGTGGGTAGGTAGGTAGGGTAGGTAGGTAGGTAGGTAGGAAGTTAGGTAGGTGGGCAGAGTAGTAAAAAGTATAAGGAGGCACAGCCTACTTGTACCAGCTTTTAGCATCAAATTATCATGAAAAAAATGTTCTTCAAAATTTTATGTCATTCTTTTTTCCAAGTTTCAGTTCGTGTATATACCTACGTGTGCCGTGTGTGTTCACCGCGGGTAACGCCGCGGGCGCAGCTAGTAATAATACAAATGGAACTCAATTTATGCACAAACGATTATAAATTAATGGTACTTTGTGTTTTGGGTTAGTAAATAGCTACCAGTCGGGGGCGCGCGCGCGCATATGGACTTGTATCTCCCGGGCCCCCGACGGTATCCATGTGAATTTTTCCCACTTAATAAAAATTAAGAAGCGTTTGTACATAGCTGTGATTTTAAATTAGTTTTTAATAGTTTTGTGATGCATGTTGGCCTTGAATTTGAAAGCTATTGAACTAGATCCAAAGAGCAAAATAATATACGGTGTTACATCGTTATTTTGGAGCGTTCGATAACACTAACAAGAGGGCACTGTGGGTAAAAAATCGTGAGAGTATCTGTGGAAATCGTATTAAAAAAACAAGATGGCGGCGTTAAAGTTATGCGCTAAAAGAACCAGCAGCACTCAGCAACAAGCAACTAGCTTACGCTCGCGCCTTCGCCCACGTGAAGTTCGGTAAATGCCCCATGAGATTGTGCTACCGGGATAAAAGTATCCTTTGTGTTAATCCAGGTTATAAACTATCTGTGTGCAAAATTTCTTCCAAATCCGTTCAGTAGTGTTTTTGCATGAAACAGTAACTAACATCCATCTATACATCAATCCATCTTCACAAACTTTCGCATTTATAGAAGTAGTAAGACTTTCCTTGCTTTAAAACTTTATCTAGAAACAATTTCCAAATAACTTTTCAATAAACAAATGCAGTAAACTTTTAAGCCCATGGGAAGGTCCCTCAGACCACACGTCAGCGCGACTTACGAGCAATAGTAAAGAAGTTGGTCGCAGATACGCTGGAAGGCGGCCAGCAGCAGCCGACGCTCGCGTGAAGCCGCGTGTGTGACATAAAGTATTATGCTTTTTAAATATTTGTTGTGAACCCCTGTCCGTACGTTTCGGTCGTATCTGGTTTAGGGATTTGGTGGTTTGTATTTAGAATTGTTGTGTGAGGTGTTTTTGAGTATTTTGTGATTTTAAAATCGAGTAGATAAGATGGTCTAGCTATCTTTTAGGTTAGCCAATACCGAAATTCATGATACTATTTCAACCGATTTGTAAAGACAATAAAGTTTCCGGAAATTTGAACTTCGCGTATTATAAAAGTCAAATAGGAATAGGTTCATACCGCTGTAAAAAAATACCAGATAGCAATATGATAACAAGGCTATTGCAGCCAAAGAGACTAGACAAATTGTAACGGTTATCAAAAAGTTTCCAGTTTCTACAAAGACTATTTTTTACTTTTTCATCATTGCTGTCATTGATACACGATGCTTTGTCTGGCTCCTTAGGACTAGGACGTAATTAAAAAAAAGCTTTGTAGGTTGTGAAGTTTGTGGGCGTTTAGTTTCAGCAGCGAGTAATACTCTCTATAAGATTGTTTGAATCACACAAGTTACTACTCGTTTCTTCCACAACATAACCACACAGTACTACATGTGATTGTGTGTGTAACATTACCCTCATTACCTCTCTCGGGCCATTGCTCCTCAAGCGTATAACGTTGCTTGTCACTCGAGTGTACTCGGCTGTATAGCCAATGTTATTGAAAGCCAATATTATTGTTGTTAGCTATGGAAGCTGTTTAATGAGGTACTGATAACTTCCAAGAAATGTTTGTGAAGCTGGGAGCTAGATAACTAATGATTTACTAGTAATCGGATGATTTGAAGAACTAGATATTACTCAGTTAAGACAACATGTAAAGTGTATACTACTTTTTTTGTACTAATCTATGGTGTCAGACACTACATAACACACTGTGAAATTTTGCTTCAATTGCTGTCGCCTATATTTTATCCCTTCATCTTATAGATCCAGCGAAGAACTAAAACTTCTGGGAAGGAACCATGTTTTTTTTATGTTTAGTTTAGAAGTTATTTTAAAACTCGAGAAAACTTTATAGAAACCATAAAAATGCATTATTTCGTCTCAGATATATGATATTGCAATTTTTATAGATGAGGTCTTAAAAAAGGACTGTTATATCTACTAGTTCAGTAGACAAAAAAAAAAAAATGTCGTAAATAGAAGAATAAATCAAGTTTTTTTGTAAAATTAAAATTATTTTTTATTTGGTTAGTCTCAATGTATCCGCATTTTTTTTAACATGAATAGTTTCATATTATAATAAGCTATATTATAAAAAAAACCAGGTGTGGATAGTGCGGGACTTCCGAGTTATTGAATTTTTATTTTTGAGGTTAGGGCTGTCACCTACTTTACTATAACTATTCTTGGAAAACTTTGCTATCTTTCTTGATAATAAAATGAAATATCATCGTTTTCTTTGGTGTAAAATTAAGTTTTTTTTTTTTGTCACGTTATAGTTGAAAAGTAGAATAGTAAAAATCTATTAATGGGTATCTGTCAAGTAGTTTTGAAATAGATCCTGAAAAGTTTCATGAATTTTGTGCGATTTTAGCTGCAAAATATGTAGAAAAATACGAGTGGTGCTACATGTCAGTTACACTTCACAAAATATTAGCTCACGGAAGTCAAATAATAAAGTCTACTCCGTTACCAATTGGTATGCTGAGTGAGCAAGCTTCAGAATCTCGTAACAAATTCTGGCGTTATGATAGAGAACACCATACAAGAAAACTAAACCGGAAGACAACTGTGCTTGACCTATTTCACCGAGCTTTAGAATCTTCAGATCCATGTCTGTCCATGATGTCACTCAGTAGTCGCCAAAAAAATAACAAGCGATTGGTTCTACCTGAAAAAGTTCTTTTACTTTTAAAATCATCAACTGAAAAAGTTCTGGATCACGAGGACTTACTTGAAGAAACCAAAGATAATGAAAATGTTATTTTACCATCTGAAGAAGTTTTAATATCTTCGGAAGTCGAAGAGTAAAAAAATGGAACGGCTCGCCGAACATTATCAATTTTATTTAATAAAACATCTTTCCATTTGAATAAAAATAAAAAATAGGCATATGCAATTTGACAACCCTATTTCCATAGAAATTCTACGGAAACTTTAGAAATGTAATATTTCCGAAGTCCCACTGTTAACTTATTTGCTTTTTATTTTGTGTTGTTAATAACTATATTATGCATGCTCAAAATTAAAATCAGATACGGAATCGATAGGAATACGAAAAAAATCGATTTCTCTTTGTACGTCGTAGATGCAATGCTTTAACTTTGTATGAAGTTAGATATTTTATTGTTACTGTAATAAAACAATGATTTATGTAAACCATATTATTATTTTGAAATGTACAATTAAAAACAGTTTTTTGCTGACGTCAGCATAACTTTAAATAACTTTAAAACTAAACATGAAAAAAACATGGTTCCTTCCCAGAAGTTTTAGTTCTTCGCTGGATCTATAAGATGAAGGGATAAAATATAGGCGACCGCAATTGAAGCAAAATTTCACAGTGTGCATAAGTATGATTGGCAACTAAGTAGTTCAACTGAATAAGCGAACTTTCAATTATTGTAACATAATTGTACAGATCGGTAACGCACTCAAAGTAACACTGCTGTATTGTTTTGTATTCCACTGGTTATTGACAAGGTACTTACCATGGTACTTAAATATAACTAGCAGAATGTGGGTGAACAAAAAACGATGCACTTTTAGTACTAACACCTATATTTTGTCTAATATAACGGGGAAACTAGGCGTAATGATGTGTACCAATGCAATTAATGGTTGGTTATGAAGAAATCAAATTAGGAAATGATAGTCTATCATTACTTCATTAATAAACACACGTAATACAATTAGCGTAATCTATAAACACGTACAGAGGTAATATGTACCGTTAACAGGCGTCGCCAGAACTTTGATAATAACATTACTCTATTGCGGTGACTTTGAGTAATGAGTGCGAACATCAATTTCAGATGAGACGCCTCGATTCACCCACAGTGCCTACCTAATTACTGGATTGTATCGGAGTAATTAACAAATGGAGTACTCACTACTAACCTTGTATAATTATGACCTAGATATTAGAACGTATTGTGATCTAGATGAGAGCTACACGCAACGATGAAGTGATCATTAGAAACTTTAGCCATTAAACACGATCTCAAGTTTCATATGAACAGTAGTTTAGCCATCTAAGTTGTTCATACTCCGGCTAATAATAACCGCAAAATAATAGCTTAATCGACCTATAACGTTCCCTTTGCTTGAAAACAAGCCTCCTCCCTGTGAGTGGAAGTGGATCATAATACGCAACGTTCCCGTACAAAACTAATCTACGAATTAGCGAACCCGCGTAGCGAGTTGAAATAAAAAAAAATACCATATTTTTAAGTATTCCATTTTTTTCATACTCCGTTGCCCTAAGTTGTGGGCGGCAGAAAATTCCTAACTCACGTAAATTCGAGTCTAGACTTGTGTGAAGCACTTCTTACAGTTTTTGTTCAGAGCTTAGGCTGCAAAGAAGTGGATCTCCGTCAATCTGCTGAAGTGACGTTAAGGAGCCTACTTTAGAGTTTTTGCGAGGTAGGTATCAAAGTTGGTCTGGGTGTCTGGACTGAGGTCATGATTTTAAGTTAGTAAAAAACTTAGCGTGTGAATAAAATTGAAACCTTCATTAACGATTAAACAAAACAAACGGACGAACGACCCATACTATAATACCATGATATTTTTTTTGACGGCACGGTTGGCGCAGTGGCTGAGAGATTGACTGCTGCGCTTCGTGTCGCGGGTTCGATTCCCGCGCGGCACAAATATTTGTATGGCCTACAGGTAGTTGTTCCGGGTCTGGCTGTTTGTGTATGTGAGTTTAAATGTTTGTAAACGCACCCACGATACAGGAGAAATTCCTAGTGTGGGGCAAAGTTTAAAAAAAAAATAAAAAAATATTATTGCATTAAAAAACTCAAATCCAGCCTCAGACTGCTACTGAGAGTATATAATAGATGGAACAGCTGTATTTCTCCATTAGGCAAATTCGTAACAACATCATGCCTGTATTTCTTCCAAGGGGTGTGTTTCTTGAAAGACAATACTGTAAACAATTAAGTTCATCTGCTACTCAAAGCCTATTTTCATGAACTGTTAACGATAACAGCGCTCATTGTGTTCGCATTTCATTAAACACTTAGTAGTTATCACTGCGACGATTAGAATAACATTCAACCAACGGATTGTGTGCTTACGTGCTTAAAATCTTAAGGGTAATGATAATTACCTTATCGTTAGCGTTAATGCTCATATAAGATAGTGTGTGTTTAAAATAATATATCGAGGTACCTCACCTGTGTTAAACACCACTGGATCAATAAAACAATCATCACCGTACCGCGTCAAAAGATTAGACATCATATTTTTTAATGATTAGTTGAAAATAAAATTTTAAAAGTGTTGTCTCATTCACTCATATAAATCATATGTATCTATCGTTTAATGCGGGATAGGTGAGCTATCTCTATCGATCTAAGTACATCTAACTGTAAGCTTTAAATTGTTGGAGTAAAGTATACATTTCTATTTGTAAGCAGCTCTGAATGTAATCCCTTTCCCTTTGCTGTGCACACATATTGTGCTACGTTTTTGGCAACTGACCTTTCCAAAGAGGTTCTACATGGACCCGTTTGTTTACTAACCTTCACAGAAACCTTATAATATGGTTTTGTTTGATCCCGCTTCGGGGCGTGTTCCAGTACAATAAAATTAGTCATGCGTCATGGCTATGGATATAATATGTAATAATCGCTTATGAAATACATGGCATAATGTGGTTTCACTACAATGTAAGAGCAAGTTGCTTCCTCGAACTGAATAAAGGAGTTCTAAATTACAAAACAACCGCTGAGTCTTAAAAGCACAAAATTTCTAATTTATGCAAAGAAGTAAGTGAACTATAATAATATGTTTTCAATAATTTCCATACATATTCTCGTCCATAGGATTTAAACAACTACGTTGGTTAAACAGGGAATGAATATTAATATAGAAATTCATAATTTTTGCTAATGGGCTATTGCATCGGATGCTTGAAGATAAATATAAAATGTGACAATTGTATACAACCTGAACATCCAGTTTAAAACCCAACATCTTTTATCCTCTCACTTCCTTCTCTCAAGCTACAAGCACTTTTCCTCACAGTTGTGCCGTTAGTGGTGCATTAGTGTCTGCTCCGAGAGGGTTTACGTGTCACGCGGACTTCAGCTGATTCAGCGCTGAAGCGCGCTGTTTCAGACTAGGCTTTAGATCTGTCGCCTTTGTTTTATCTGTCAGGAAAGATGGTTGAAGATGGGGAATAGGGAAATGACTATATACGTTTTATTTTTAAACAAAATTGAAAAAGATTTTTGTAAAGACCATACGTATTAACAGTCCAAGTTCTATGAATTGTATCCTCAACGCGTAGCGATCTGCTACGCCGTAGCCAACGTAACGGTGCTACGATCTGCGACGTAGCAAATGGAAAAAACGTAAATAAAAAATATGAGTGTTACATGAATGTAATTGCAAAAAAAAAATCGGTTTAGTGGTCGCAAGCGCGATTGCTGAGCATGAGATGCTTTTTTTTTTATGACCCCCTCCGCTCTGGGTGGAGCGGAAGGGAGTGTCAGACTTGTACTGACTAAAACCCATCCATGTTTCTTCTTTGCCCTTTGTGTTCCAGGGCCGCGGTATATCTTTCGAACAGTCCCGCAGCCCTGGCAGGCATCGGCCCGTGCGGACCCCTACGTGGTTGACATCTCTTTGAGGCGCGCGTGGACCACGAACGCGCCGTCGACACGGCCTGATGAGATCCTGGGATCGATTTCCAGGTCAGCCAAAGTGTTATTGGGTATTTCCATCAGGAATTTCTCAGTACTATTAGCCACGGAGTTCGGATTTATGCCCGGTTGATGGCAATAGGCTCGCCCCCTATTACATGGGCCTTAAACATAGCTGACGAAATGTGAGTGTACTATTAGGTACACCCCTGCCTATCCCTTCGGGGATAACAGGCGTGATATTATGTTATGTGAATAATAAGTCCTCTAACTTGTATTAATCCCGGGAGTAAAGTAAACCGAGTATTTAGCTTGAACATAGATGCCAACTATGTTCGTATGCTTAGTTCGGAAGCTTTGCCGAAACAAGTAGCGGGTAAAAGTAAACGTATGCAACACTTTGTACAAGCTCTACGGAAACAAAGTTGTTTCACGTGGAATGAGAACTCTGTTTACATTCACCATAGCGTTTAGTCCTTATAGAATTGAATATTTTAGTTCTTTTTAACCCAAAAATAGTCGCTGTTAAAAATTAATGAGGTTTACAATTGACTCTTAATGGGCACAATTGACGTATACGTTATTTCATGTTATGAACTAACAATTTCTTCAAAGATCCAAACTGCTAAGTGCTCAACATGGTAAGATCTACCTGCATTCCTTAATTACTATGAAAGGCCACTAAAGTTTTCAAGGCACTTTCTTTATTCCACCAAAAACCACAAAGGTAAAAGTACCGCAAACTCCGAACTCCGGTGAGCGAACAACGACTTGTGACCGCAGAACACGGCGCCGACGAGGTCACAAGAATGCAACGTCCGCTGGTTAGCTCTGCTCTGCTCACTGTTCAGTGGTCATCTCACTGGCCTCACTCGCCTCGGTAGAACGAACCGATTGGACATATGTGGCAACTTCGACGGGTAATGCTTTGAGAATGTGTTGAACGGTTGGTAACGGGATTGTGAACATTGTTGGGATTAAGTTCTAGTTTGATCGGTGGAGGGTGAGCTCACAGACTTCATAAAATAAAATATTTGCGTAAATGCTTACAGGACGTTTTATTTAAAACAATATCTAAAACATATATTATAGGCAATTGTACAAAAGAACAGTCATCATTTAATAATTATTATATCATGCATGTATAACATCTTAGTTTATATTATTATTTGTTTGCAAAGCACATACCTTTGAGACAAATGTCAATTATTAAAAGTTTTCCGTGGTTCAAACAAGATTCGGTAAAGATCACATAGATTGTGATAGGACTAAGACATAACTGGCGAAATGTGTGCGCAGGGCTACCTGTAATGTAACCTCGCCACTAGCGTGATGTTATATATAATGTGTAGATTGTGCAAAACCGTTAAGAGTGGTGATACGAATTGAAACTGTGAATTCTAGGCTTATTTAATTACCCCACACTTGGTATAATTGTAATCTTAATACCTACAGAAGCCAAAGGAACCATACCACTGATATTCGCTCCGTGAACAAGGTCTCAGCTAGCCAGCAAATAGATGCCGTGGAAATGCAACGCTGCTGTTTGCGCTCTGACACCAAGGGGGAGTGAATTGTGGCGATTGAAACCGAACTGCTACGGTAAGCTCGTTTAATTGAAACCGAACTGCTACGGTAAGCTCGTTTAATTGAAACCGAACTGCTACGGTAAGCTCGTTTAATTGAAACCGAACTGCTACGGTAAGCTCGTTTAATTGAAACCGAACTGCTACGGTAAGCTCGTTTAATTGAGAATCTGACGTCTGTGGGTGTGACAAGCTTCCGAAGAACTATAATAAGTCTTATCTTTGAATGTTTGTGAGTGATGTCTATAAATAGTTATAACATTTTCTTGAAATTGTTTTTTTTTTATTCCGTTAAAGTTTTCTCATAATGTAGTTTGGCGATTAAACTTCTAGATAATAAATAAATTAGTGATCAAGTGGTAGAATCTCAGTCTTGATTCTGAATCCAAGCGATATGTTTAAAAAAATCAATTAATCAACTGAGAACACAAAATCTTATTGGTGCAAAACAGTACATAATTATGTATTTCAGGCTATATTCGTTTGTACCAAAGTAACAAAACAAATCTAGACTTTTAAAAACAGAATCACTTTTCCCAAATTTTCTA
Organism: Noctua fimbriata; assembly: GCA_905163415.1. NCBI lineage: Eukaryota > Metazoa > Arthropoda > Insecta > Lepidoptera > Noctuidae > Noctua > Noctua fimbriata. The sequence goes on along the minus strand of LR990927.1, from coordinate 19,552,608 downwards.
TAGACCATTAAGTGCAAAGCCAAATCCAATCAAATCATCAGAATTTCATAGCACTGATATGCGGTTGGTAATAATGCGGTTCGTACACGACGCAACCAATCACAAACTAGTAAATAATGCGTTGGTAAAGGTTACCAGTTTATCGACATCGGACATTAGATGGTAATATACTAAAATATCTATCAATATGCAGTTTCCTCGGCTTCACCATCTCTCCACCTGTTTGAGTGACCCTGAACGCGTTAGAAACTCGTATCGTGTACAGACTGTTGTTTAAATACAAGTGCTGTGTCATTCTGGTTACTCATTAGTGATTTGAGTTTGTACTACGTCACTTTTGAGTAACGTCGTGGACGATGAGCCTAAGTGTAAAACAAAAGCGTCAGAGGTGGCTGTATTTACATAATCGTGCGGCGGCTCCCGGCGCGGTGCGGCTCGGCGACGGCTCGTGAACGCGCCGTTTGCTGCAGCCGTGCGCGATCGGAGCTGACTTATGTACTCTAGGCCAGATTTACGAGAATTCGTGCTATTTGCCTTAAGGGATGTTGAGTAAGTAATGGAATGAAAAGGTCAAGTTTAAAGTCGTCCTATTTCTTTATCCTCGCACTGGAATGCTATACAGAAATTACGCCAAATGGAGCAATAAAAATATCTATAACTTCACGTATTTAAGAATTGTCCCAAATTACGTTCTTCAACGATTCACATGAGAATTTCAATAAAAAAGACCGGTAATTAGAAGTTTACAAAGTATAGTAATAACGAGTTAAATTGAAATGATCAAGAGTTTAGAATAGAAGAAATCAAGCCATTTTCCATGGTATTACCCCTTCTAGAAAATTGCTTACTTCTTTCAGTACCCCTTTACAGCAGTACAAAGGCTTTGAAAGTACCTCGCGAGGTTTATAGTAGTGCTTATTGTCACACGTTTCTATTGGCACTTCGTTTGAATCTCCAGACACATTGTAATCCTAAAGTACGCGACGTAAGTACCTCATCTCGCGACACATGTGAAGGGTAATGAAATCCTAGATTGCCTGTAACTATAATCACAGAATTTTACTAAAAACACACAGAAAGAAAGGAAGATTTATGTCGAAAATAGTATTAAATCGCGTAGTTTGATACGTATTCATCACGCGGACTTCAAGCAAAGAAGTCACGGTTTTTTGGTCCCATTATTTTACTATCATTCTACTGCCCTCATCCATTCATCCATCCATTCCATATTTCCTCTATTAGCCGTCATCTCAGCAGTCATCCTTCTAGCCATATCAACTTTCGCAATGTCCAGCCATCGTTGCTATAGTCTTCCCCTAAAAGAAGAGCAAGGAAAATGTGGACGAAGCAAAAATAGTATGTAAGGATCGTAGCAGCCGGCGATAGGTTCTGCCTACCCGAATGGGGAAAAGACGTGAGTTTATGTATGTACCTAAGTAAAGACAAGGAAATCTTGCCTGAGACTAAAATAAAAAGATGTACATCAACGCATTTAATTTATCTTTATCTTCTCACCGATCTAAGGCCTAACGTGAACACCTCTGTTTTTATCCACATAATGAAGATAGACCGGGGCGATAATCACAGCTAGTATTAAAGTCCCTTAACACATAGTCCGCAGTCCCGCGCTCATTAGACCAATGAGTCGTGATCCCGGACTAAAGACCCCTCAACTAATCCTGGCGCGTATTTATTTAGGTGCTAACGAAATTCTTTCACGGCCCACTGGAATCTAATCAAATTAGAGACAGATTTACTGATTGGTGGCCACTAAGTTAGCGTTGGCTAGATGGGCCGATGACTTTAATAAAGGTGCTTGAAGGTGAAGGACAGGGTGTTGTGACACAGCTTGGGGGAACCCTAACTCCAGCAGTGAACAGCGAAAGCCTGGGGTGATAGCTACAAATCTGGCTATCGGGAAGTCAAGCAGGGGGCGGTAGACCATCAGTCGTGTTACTACGTGGTTTAGTACTAAAACACAACCAATATAATAAATAAAAGTCAGTTGATTTATTTGAATCCATACATCAAAACTGTAGTTCATTATTGCAATCGCAGAATACATTCCATTTACGTCTAGGTCTGATTAATATAAACTGTTTTTGAACGCCAATATCTCAGCCCGCTTCTTTCATAGCCACACCTCAATCACTCCGTACAGGCTTTATCCGATTTGACATTTGCAAAATTACATTTGCCCTTAAAATTCCTCTCGTTTCCTTACTCATACCTACTTAAGGCATATTATTATTATGATTGTGTTATATTTGCTCACGGCGATAACGAACAAGTTCTTACAATGTTGTAACTGAACAATATCTTATCAATACTTTTCTATAATATTCAGAGTACTTTTTTCATTGTAACGATGTATATTTCTAAATCGATAAAAACTCATATTTCAATGCATTGCTTTGAGTCTAGTTGGTGTTGAGTTGCTTCTGTGTTCGATGACCATTAGTTCGATAACTCAAAGTTAATTTACATTATTTAACAAAAGACTATCGGCTATCAAACACATAATTATCTATTTACTAGTTCTATAACCCAACACAAAACGACCAGTTAACAGGCGGGAAAGTCCACCTCATCCCGACGGGACGCGGGACGGCGGCGGGATGGCGGCGGGACGGTGGCGGCGCAATAACACTGGATATTGGAAAAGTTCCACTAACTTTACCTCTGGCCCGCGGGTGCTGTTGGTAACCGCTTAGATTTCACGCCTCAGTTTAATCGGTAGAATGGCGAGGGACTAGAGTGACGGTTTGTTTGAGTTACAAACAAGAGCGACTTTTGACGGGAGGCAGTGACATTCACCAGTGGTGAAGATGATTGAAAATTCAAAATTGAATTTATTGACATAGTGAGTAGACCACCGAAAAGCGTTATGTCAATTCCATTGACAGTTTTTGTAAAAAAAAGTGTTTGGCACTGGCTTTCTGTACAATGGTGTGTGATTTCAAATCACTGTGAGAAATATCTTAACTACACGAACTTCCAACAAAAGAAGGGCCTGCATCAAATACCAACGCGAGAACAGGGTGTATTCTTCTACAACATTCTTAAAATATCTAGAACATAAATCAGAGCTGTAGGAAATAATCGCATCGTGACGAACACATACATTACTAAAACGATTCGTAAGATTTAGCTGTAATAATAGCCGCATTACAACTCACGTGCAGGTATGACTACAATGTTTGTAACAAAGCAAAGGATAATTCAAAATACAAGTAAAAAAAAATCATACTTACATGAGGAAAACATTTACAATCAATTTCATAATCTAAAATATGGACAGCTCCAACTAATTCATTTTGTTAGCAAAAATCCAAATCGTGTATTGCAGGAAAATAATGGACTGTTAAAGCACATTCCACATCAGAGGTACAAAACTAATAGTAGGTACGCCGAGTACGCCGCATCCTCCGCAAAAGTGCATTACTGCTCACATTGTATTCTGTCCACTCCGCTGCGACATGGGACCGCGACAGACTATAATAAAGCACTCTCGGGCCCGCTTACGTCAATTACTCGGAGCAAAGCGGGCGCGGTTTGTCAATGGTTTGTGCCTAATTTGTCACGACAAATGCTGTTTTAGGTTTTTCTAAGCATTTTTGAGTCTTCTAATTGGGTTAAATGATTTGGTATCACGGCTATTACATTTAACTCAAAACATAACTGATGAAATGTGGGTGTACTACAAGTAGGTTAGATTAGAGCTCTACCTAACCTTATGGGAATTACATGCGTGATGTTATTTAAAAAACTTACCCAGAAATATAAACTTGATAAGTCTGTGACATAACAGTTTACTCAGATAATATGAGTACGCAAAGATAACTTAAAATAGCTTAGTTTTAATACGTAAGCCGCGGCAGCCGCAAGACGCGTACTAACCGTGTAATGAAGCCTCAGCTTTACGCGCGGTACGCCACGTATCGCCAGACATTGCGTAGCACGTGGCTCTTATTACAATTAATTTAATTCTTTGCTAAAAATATTAATTTGTCAAAAACATAACTAAACAGTACTAGTACTAAGATTAGATTGTGTTTCATAATTAAAAGAAACCCCATAATGAGAGTACGCGGTGAGCGGGATTTCGTGACAATGACATCGGGTCTAGAATCACGTTCTGAATCCTTGGTAACAGTTTGTGTCACGACGACCATTACCTTATAGCGTGTTCAGCTGGATCCAATTTTTGCCGAAATTTTTGCCAACAAATATTTTACTGTGTTATTCAGTCTTACTTCAGACAATTATTCCTTGTTACCGCTCAGTACCCGCTATTCCATCATTCACCTACATACCGCAAATAATACACCCGCACATAATTACACCTGGTTATAATTAATACAGTCAACCCTTTGATACTCCCTTCTCAGTAACCAATTCATATCAACAAATTATGGAAATCCCGCTCAATCATTACAATACTAACAAACAGGCATAATTATATTGATATAAATCCCATGTTATTATTGCATACTATGCATTCCTCGAGTGTCGAGAATTTCACCCGTTATTAATACAGTTTAATTCCGAAGCTATGCAATACAGATCTTATATTAATAGGAATGGGCTTACACGCCATTATAATACGTATTGTACGGGAATCGTACCAGGAATTAACAGGTAGAACTGTTACAATTGACGGATATTCACGGTATTATAAGTAATCCTACTGAGAGATTGTAATTGGGAAGCGGGATTTGGGGAATCACTATTAATAATTATGTGGGATTCAAATTTCTCCTTAAATAATAACTCATTTAATTATCCTTTATTACAATGAATGTGATTGTGAAATTGTGAATCCTTATAAGCAGAAAAGCTACAAAGAGATCATTATTTTACTGAAATAATAACTATTTTGCCGTATACAATTGAAGTAAGAGGCGACTAAGGGACTTACCAGAGAATGGGCAGCAGCGTTCTCTGATTCTACAACAACCATACTGCGATCGCCAACCCGCCTGCCAAGCGTGGCGATTATGGCAAAACCCCCCTTCTTGGAGGAGGTCTATGTCCAGCAGTGGACTTTTCGGCTGAAATGATGATGATGATGATGAATTGAAGTCAAATAATACTTGGACAGAAGTTTTAGTCATATTATCTCCTCTCCCCTTCTTAACTACTATAAAAAAAAATGCCTCCGTACATAAGGCACGTTAGTAGTAAAAGAACTATTGGTATCTTTTTCAATTAAAGCTCCACATTAGGTTGTGCCAGTTCAGGGCCAAAGCGTTACTTTCAAGATACGGTCGACTGTACCTACATCAATACAAATAAAATAATAATCCAAACAAACATACGTAAGTTAGTTAGATCGCCCTACACGCAGAAACGCTTACGTAACACAACGCACAATACAATACATTTCAAGTAAAAACTGAAGTACCAAAAGTAGCCTACATTAAAGACGATTGTACAAAATTTTATTCCGCGCTAAATTGCAATTTTATTCAACTAAAATAAGATTGCAAACACGATTCCGTCTGAGAAGTGCTTTTTGTGCTCGCGGCGTCGAACGAGATCCAAAGTTAAGCGTTATTATTCTACTGTTTTCTTATTTACAAACATTACGCCGGCTTACGGTCGCCAGAAAGAAAACACGTACAAAAAGGTATTGCGATTTAACGCACTGAGAGGGAAAATTGTACCGAGAGGGTTTGTAAGGGTGGAGGTTGTTTTACGCGGTATTTCAATTTCGTGTGAAGAGTAATCTCATCTTCAGAACAATAATAATAATAAATGCTTGATTGATTGCTTGCTTGTATCTTGTCTACTGTTTTTTTCGTACAGTAACTCAGTTCACTCAATTTTTTGCGTGAGCTTAGAAACTATGAAACAGTACTATGATCATGATCATTTTGTATTTACAGAACTCCTGGTAAGACTACTATGTACTAGGGGCCTTGTGTGAAATCGACGAACATTTACACTAATCGTTCTAATGTTACGCGTAAACCAATTTCCTTTTCGAGAACCTTTACCAAGCGTGATTTGGCGAGAAAACGTTTCGTACTCAGCGAAGAGCAGAAATACAGAACGGATTAGTGCGCTAAGCTAGCTCCGGTGCGTTTTTGCGCAGCGTTTTTAGCTCTCCACTTCGCCAGACGCGTTTTTTAGTTTTACTTTGAAGAGCGCAGGTCAGACGGTTGTAATTGTCCACTTTTGTCTAGCTCGGGTTTGATTGGACTTTTTTGGAGTATCTACAGTGCAGTGGTTTTTTTATAAATTGTAAGTGACGAAGATGTGTTGGCGTAGATGTTAGTTTCGTTTGTTTGATTTTTAACTCCAAAAACAACCATTCATGTCATTTAAATACCGCAGAACAATGGCGTGGCTTTTATATGGAAGATGAGAAAGAAGGTCACTAAATGGGTAGCTCATTTTAAAATACAGGGTGTAAACAGAGCCTTCACATAGCCGTCAACCAAGCATTCTGTACATCATACTAAGTAACTTTACGCAAAAATTATTGCTAGGAATCGACTTTTGTTTTTGGGTGAAAAATCACGTTTTACGGTAGGACTCGACTCGAGCACTCAAAGCATTGTGCTGATGGATGGATTAAACAGTACGGGGGTTGTGTAGATGTGTTAAGTAAAAATCTTACATTAAAAACATGTATTTTAAAAAAAAAACTTGTGATAAAGTTGGAACTTTGACCCCCAATATCTCCGTAACTAAAAGATTCCCATGTATGGTCTATAACAAAATGATCGCAAAGACGGGGAGAACAAGTGCCTTTATGTTACGGGTCTATTTACACCCTTTACATCTTTTATGAAATATTAATATGTACAATGCCAGTCATGTGAAATATTATCACGTCGTATTGTATTCCTCGAAAGAGCGGTGTTCACTTGTTCAGAATCTGCAGATACGCGACTTCAGACAATATTGTAGCGGCACTACAAAAAGTACTACAGCGCCATCTATGACACAGACGATGAACTAAACATCGAAATACGCCTAAATCCCACATCGCGCAAGTAAAGTTATTCGCGACTTAAGACTATGTAGAAGAACCCGACAACAACTGTCGGGCAGTAGCCCACCAGACATAACACCCGTCTGGTCGGAGGATCCTCACTTTTCTATGGGGGATGAAGAACTTTACACCCTGGTCTCCATACCCCAAAAATATAATTAATGACTTTTTTTTACAAATAAGCAACTATACCATACCATACCACAATACCAAATCGTTTCACAATCTGAATCCTGATGCCAAACCAAGTAATACCTATATCTCAGAACGCTATCGAACCCTGTCGTTAGAGACAGAGTTCGCAGACCAGACCACAATCCTTGTGGGTGCTCCGATACGCCTATTTGTATGTGTATTGTGTTTCTTCCCCACATTTCACACCCAAAATAATGCTATTCGAAGTCACTGTAAAATTCGAACAGCGTGTCAACTGATTTTTTTAAATCATATTTACCTGTGCTCATAGACAAAACAAATAATTACTTTTTTTTTATTTTGGTGGTAGACGAAATTGTTTGTGTTGTTAATGTTGATACTGTTCTATTGAAATCATTGTTAAATGGAGATTTTAGTGTCTAGAGACAGTCGTGGTTCTAGTCTGTACACAAACCGGCGCGTCTGCATATATGTCCAAACCAGTACAGACTAATTACGGACTGGCTGCGGACACCGGACTTTGAGCCTGAGCCGAACTTAGACTTTGCTCAAGCTTAGCGCTTTCGCGCTTTACCCGAAAATGAACCTTATTTGCATAAGGTTATTGTGGATATTCCTTCAAGCGACTATGATTAAGCGTATGATCGTACGAATAAGAACATTAACTTTATGCCATTTTCGGACGAAGTGCGACTAATCTAAGTCTAAATTCACTCCATAAATTTCAGCCTAAAAGTTACTGTAAGTCTGGTGTCTGGAGCCTGATCCACAATCTGACGGTTGTCCGTATCTGTTCTACTGTTTCTTCCACTTGCTGTGCCTCAATTCTAAGTATTGGCCCTTACTCGATATCTTGCTCCATGACACGTGGTGATATCGAATATCAAGGGATAATTAATTAATCCATTAAATGTTCTCAAATGATACTTGTAGTACTGTTGAGTATTGTGTGTAGGACAGGAAAGGGTAGCCGTGGTTTACAGAGGCAAATTAATGTAGATTAGAATACATCCGTGTCCTGTGATCGCGGTACCTCTCCCAATCATCATGTGGTTGACTTATCAGTTATTTTTGACGAAACGAAAGAATTCATCGAGATTTTTTTGGTTTCTTCACGAAAGTTAAATAGTTAAAAACAAGCACATACTACCAGAAATTGTCTAATGTCCTCATCCAGGTAATGCTCTATTCGTGTTCAAATCTTTCAAGTGTGAAACGGTAACCGTTAGAATTATTATTGCATTTAAGTATGGATTAATTATTATACAAGTGAGGACTGAGCCAATCAAAACGAAGTATTTTGGTTGTCTTGAACATTCCCGTGGATATCGGTTTCCGTAACCGATCGACACAAACCGAGTTAAGCGTTGAATAAATAATGCTCGGATATCGGAGCTCCTTGGACGTAATAAGATATCGTAATCGAATCCTACGCTGAGTGATAATGAGGAGTACAAATATACCTCTCCTATCGCGAATATTGAGCCAGTTAGCTGGTGGAATCGGAAACTCTGGGGCCAATTCTGCAGTCAGGAAATGCAGTATTAAGCTGATAGAAAAATCAGAGCTTCTTTAGTTTTAAGGAATATTAGTGTTCCAACCAGATTTTTTTCTCGCAAGAAATTCATTGGCATAAAAATGACTGTTAACATATTAGAGTAAGTGTGTATGTATGTGCCATATTAGAGTATGATTAATTGTCTATCGTCTGGTTTTCCATGAAAGTTATTAATATTATCTTATACTTAAACCATTGAGATCATCATTTCTTCACTGAGTTATTTAGCAAGCTTTAGGTAAGTAGCATGTATGCTTGCCATCACGTGAGATTAGGTCAAAAAAGACTAACTAATCAGATGAAATAAAAATACATTGATGTAAAATTAAATCCCTTTCAAACGCTATTTATTTATAAGGTAAATAAACTCAAAGCCTCTGCCCGAACTACAAACAGGAAAGAGAATCTTTTTTCGTTAAACACGCCACTATATCTCAATAGTTTGCCGCTAAATAGAGATAGATAGCTCTCCGATACCTTTCCGACACGTTTTACTGTATTTACTATCTTTTATTTATTTAGAATACTTCTTTAAGGGGTAAAAGGTAAAGTTAAAAAACGAATTTATCTTTCAGTTGCTAGACTGTTATATTTTACATGGATATGTTAATGGAAAAACCTAATATCATGTTGCCCGACCTAGGAATCGAACCCAGGACCTCATGCTTGGCAGTCGCGTCTGCGACCACTAGACCAACGAGGCAGTTCACACACTGCACTGCACTGGTACTGTTATATTTTCTTAGGTGCTAATGCGATGCGGTTATCGACTAAGACTTCGATCAAAGAAAGTTCTAAGTATCAGTAAGTGAATACAGTAACGAACGATACAGTTGAATAAGATGGTTTTGGGTTCAATTCCCAGTATTATATGCATCTGTTTCTACAAATACTTTAAAAACACGAATTATTTTTTCTTCCAAAGTATTTTTAGAACCGGATCATACTCCCAGGTCGTGCGTTCGACATCGATTCCGTAGTAACAGACCGGTAGATGGCAATAGGCTTGCCCCCTATTTCGTGGGGTATAGACACTTTGGGTGTATATGCTATAGGTATAACTCTCCCCAACCCTTCAGGTTCTTTACTGAAAAGTATTTTTAGTGTTCATATTCCAAAACAATGAGGACACAAGTCTCATCGTTTAATTGGAGCCAATATGCTCTAAGTATATGAAGTTACAGATTACATTTATAGGAACTTATGTATTGCCTAGTAGTCAATGGGCACTAAAACTACATGTCTAGATAACGCCAATCTAACACAGAGGTATTGATAATATCACTCCATTTTACGAGTTTAACGGCTCATATACGGCTCATATTTTATTATTCTGTTTGTCTTTCCCCCCGAATCGGAGTAAAAGATCTTTATGGGGGCATTCCATTTAATAGGAGAGATTACTCTGAAGGGGGCAGTGACAAAAATGCGGGTAATATGACACAATTCACACCAGAACAAAGGGAGCCACACGTCCCTAAGGTCCCCATTACACAGGTGGCAATGAATAAAATTAAACATAATGACGTCACCGCCAGAAAAAGGCGAGCAATTAAACAAATGAAAACAGAACGACCCCATCGTTCTGTTTTCATTTCCTTTGCCATGGGGATAGAGACACGAGCCATGACAGCATGATGCTAGGTGGTTCAATATGGTCAAAGTGCACATACAGGCATTGAATAATCATTCAGGTAAGTAGTTTCTTTTTCATTAAATTAATCTTGCAGAAAACGATGTTCTGTGGATTTTGACGATGATTGAAATGACATACTTGGAATCAACCAAGACCTATACAACGTAAATATTATAATATTAAGAACCTTAATATTAAGAGAAAATAACTTACAAACAATCTTCCAATTAATTACATTCCTTTCACCGGCATTATATCTGACATCAAGAACTCAAAAGCAATCTTATTGTAACGAGAATAAAAATCAGTGTTGTTTTGACAGACTTGACAGCGGCTGCAACCTCAGATCAAACTTATTGTATCAAAAGTGTGGTTTCCACACAGATGAGAAATCAGAGCTAAAATAACTGTGAAAGGATCGTTTGTTAAGATCTAGTTAATTTTTTCTTAGATAGTAGTCATCATGTTTATTTTGATCAAAATGTACATGTACAATACATTTATTCTGATGACATGTTAGTTATTTTTCTACTATCTGTGGCTGAGGGACGCGGACAGACGATAGAACGACGGAGGAGTAGAGGCTATTATATTTTATTTTTGACGACACAATGCACACGTGGATTGTATGGGTTAGTCTCGCGAAGATTACGTGCTGGCACTGGAAAGTGATTGTTTACGCACTTGGAAACTCTCAGAGAGCATCGTGGCTTTTAAAATGGCAAATAATGTTATTAATTCTCAAGCACAACTGAAGCAAACAAATCACTATTATTCTCAAAAAAAAAAAATAGTAATCTCTTCATACATACGCCTTGGTAAACTTTATTTTGAAAGTGTCCATGATGTGACTATGATAAAATTTAACATGGAATATTTTAGATGTCACGCATGCGGATACCTACTCATGTTTTAGACAAGTAAATGATCAGATCTTATTTTGTTGTATCAGGTTTTATTTAGTTTGTTTGAACAACTAAACTTTTTTTTAAATGAATAGTATGGTGTTGTTATGTTGTTGTGCATCTATGAATTTCTAAAATTGAATTGTCTGTTAGAACTAAATAAATTAGTTTGTCTTCTTACATAAGTAGCCTAAATTAACAAGACTTCAGGGATTCAGTAACAATCTCAACATCATGATTAGAATATTAGATTGCAGTGCACATAGGTTCCATTTGCATACCGATATAGTAATTAGCCCCAAGCACAATACAATTATACAAATTAATTACAAACAAATCGGGCTAATCAACGGGTTAATTGGATCAGAGCGTATTACTATTAAATATGTAGCTAGCTGTAAATAATTACTGCTGTAACATTGGATCGCAAGTAGGGGGGTAATGATCGGTGTGGAAGATGGAGTTGCAGAAGGTCCATCCAAATGTGGTCACAAGTTCTCATCAGTTCCATCAATGAAATGCAAGTCAGATTAAAGCAAAAAAGACAGAAGAGATTACTTCGTTTTTGAGAAGAGCAGGTGATACACCAATTTCATGAATAATTACTGAGCTAAGCAATCGGGAAATTCATTGTAACTTAACTATAATTGAGACATTTTTGCCTTGCAAGCTCCCTGGTGGTCCTGAGCCGGTTTGGTTATGGCTTATGTTAGATTGACGACTGGGTAACGACGAGCTGATGAGGTGAAGTGATGGCACTCCTTAACAGTGCTTCTACGTGTGCAAGCCAATCTTCAGCACTAAAACAAAGGTTTCAGTGGATCTTTATTTTCGAGCATTGTGTGAAATGAGACTTCTCTATTGTCTTTAATCTGTGGTATTATTCCACACACACGGTACACACAAATCCATTATTCAGGCACATTAATGATATTCGCTGCTGATTGAAATCGGATTATCGGCGGCCTGCACTGATGCAGCCTCGCACTAAAAATTGATACCCACCAATGAAACGGTTAGTGAAATAATGAATGTAACGTACGAACAAATACGCAGCATAAACATAATAATATTGGATGGAGTTGTGTGGAAATTGAAACATAGCAAGTGACCAGTCGACCGACATTTATGAATGCAAGTAGGACAAAGTTTTGTGTAATGTATTTATTACACAAACAAAGGATGACAAACAGAGACTTTAACAAAGTCTGGCTGTGAAATATGATGATGTATTTAATATGAGATCTTAAAAATTGCTGAAAATAACAGTAATTGCCATATAGTTGTGGCTTCTTTTCACAGCATTTCATATAAATATATTTTTATTGGCTTGACCCACAATTGTCTATGCCAATTTCTGCAATTCATACCAAGGCATGACATGAATTTCATGTCTTGTGTGTGAAAATGTTTTAAATTTGAAATTGAGTACTTTCACAATCCAGCCAATATTATAGCCTAAATCAATGTTAAAAATCAAAATAAACCAAGTCAAAAACCACCTCCAAAAATCTTCATAAAAATGTAAAGGCCCCGTTCCATGAACAGCGCTGAGCTAAACGACAGCTCATATATTCACGAAGGGTGATATATGGCGGGGCTATGAATCATGCTTCCTAATGTACGAATATCTGCTCACCTGGCCGAGCTCTTGGAGTTTACTTTCTGAAGGTATGTTACGTGATTCTAAGATCTATGCTCTATTCTTTGAAATAAAGCCTTGTTTAATTTGGACAAAAATGTACAGGAAATTTTCGACTTTCGGCGTCTATTTACTAATTAAGTTATTATTATTCAAGATAATCTTGAATAATAATAACTTGCCCATTAATTGCCCCTTACAAGAAATACCGACTCAAAATAAAATATCAAGACTCACAAAGCTACAAGAGTTTTGTGGGCTTATAGTGCTTACAGTGCTATATTTTCTCCAAGCTGTTGACAAAAAAGTTCTACATTTTAGTTTATCTTATAATTCATTCATTTTGCCTTATTTAAAGTCCTAATTTACTTTTACTTACTTTTTTTGAACCGAGAAGAAAAACTAAGTAGTCTATCTTATCTCAATATTTTTTTCTGCTTTTAAAGTTTTGCCTGAGACACTATCGTGACTTGGAATCCACTTCATTACAAGATTTGTTCCATTTATTCGCACTATTTTACAGATCTTTACAAGAGTAAGAAAAACCTACTTTGGAAATAATTTGGTTCCTGTTTGTGCGGCTATTGTTGCGCCGATGTGATGGGAAAAGTAAAGTCACATTTGGAATTACTACATAAGAATAATTTTCCATACAGCACAGTGGCTGACAAACATAAATTACATAAAGCCTACAAACCCCGAAGAGTTAGGCAGAACTGGCTAAATGCGGGCGTACTATAGATACACCATTTATAGTTTAGCCAGATATGTCTCTTGTAATAGAGCGACCTGCATCTGTTCTGCGGTGGCCCTGAATTTGTCTACTGATTGCCATCTATAACAAACAACAAAATTGCATCCACAACAAATTCCGAAAAATCCAAGTAAAAATGTAAAAAATATTACAAAAGTTAAGTAATGTAAGTTCGACCAAATGATACTTCTACAGACAAGATTAAAAAGTATTTATATAAGTATGTTAATGCTGCTTAATCTCATCAACTCTTTAAAATTCTAGTTATAAGCAATAATTTCACACTTCACTATAAAATTTTATATCGTCGTACAGAATCCGGTCGTTTGGCACTAAAAACCCGTTGCCATGGTACCGCGTTTCCGCCGCCCAATGAATTCGTACAAAAAAACAGAACAAAGTTTTTCATATACATACTCCATACACCCCATAACAATTATCTGTAGGGTATATGCGTGTGTGTGTGCGGCTTTTTTTGCATGTTATAATATTTTATGAGGTGCCCGTTCATTCTGTTGGCTACGGGCGGTGGTGTGTGGTTTAAACTATGAGCGCGAAGGCGATAAACTCCGATTGTCATGGCCTAATCTTGTTTCAAATTTTCGTGTAAAGCCGTCTAACTACAAGTTAACTGCTGTATACAGGCAATACTTTTGTGAAAAGCTAAAGCAACTTTTCGCATTGTAAAGCTGTAGCTTATTAAGTGTATTATTCCAGAGCTCATTAGAGAGCAAGTGTCTAATGCAGTTGAAATATTTGGTTGAATGTAATAGCTTGGTAAAGTTATAGTAAGCTTAAGTTTTTGAATCTGATATATTTTTAAGGAAATAGCCGGTTCCTAGGTTTGACAAAGAAAATAATTAATAACTAAAAATACGTTTCAGGTATTGAGCTCCCAAATAAAAGTCAACCGCTTCACGCTCGTGTCTTAGACACCATAACAAAAAGCCAGCTAGTGGCGTATTGTCGCTCGCTTGCCAACTGCTTCCAATGTTATTATTATTATCTTTTGAAACGCAACTGACGCCCCGCGGCGTCGCTCGGTAACGCGTTATTAACATAACTCTCGCACAATGAGTTCGGCGCGGGTTACAGAATACGGATACAGGATTAACTGGTACTGTAGTACGTACGTGTGTCTGTTGTGTACTTAGGGAAATTGTGACGTCATGCTTAGAATGGCGGTGGAGTTAATCATTTTATCAGCTTATTGGATTGACACGTATTAAATTGTGTGTTGACGGTTCGTTGGGTCCTTTCCAAGCTTTGGAATAGAACAGGCTCCACCTGGACAAAGTGACATTCTGTTAGTGCGGATGCCTGCCGGGGCTGCGCAACTGTTCGAAAGAGATACCGCGGCCCTGGAACACAAAGGGTAAAGAAGGAACATGGATGGGTTTTAGTCAGTAAAAGTGGCTCCTTCCGCTCTGGGCGGAGTGGAAGGGATCCACTCCGCCCACAGCGGAAGGAGCCATTTTGATGATTTCCCATCCGAAAAAAAAATGTCATCTTTCGTCAGTCATAAGTTCGAACCCAAGACACGCACCTTTGATTTTCGGATTCATGTGCGTATTGTATAATTATTACTTGATTTGGTGAAGTGAAACATCGTGAGGAAACCAGCATGCTTGTGGATCAAATTCAATCACTATTGTATGTTTAAATAAGACACATTAAAGAAAATACTTTTAAACTGTATCTTAAAGGTATTTAAATATGCTCTCTTTTTTACGGTTTTGCATGGCTCAAAAGACTTTTTTTCCTAGCCTGCTCTGTCCCGCTCCTGGGCGAAGGCCTCCCTCCACTTCCACTTCTCGCGAACCCGCGCGTCCTCCTTCCAGTTCGGACGGAACTTGTCCAGTTCGTCCCGCCGTCTCCTTAAAAAATCTCCTTAGAAAATAATGCAAATTATAAAAGGTATCTCATACACTTAGTATTACTTAGGACCTACACTGATCCCTCCTTGAATTTTAATAAAACCTTATTCTAGACCCAAACTTTAATCAAACTGCGAACTTCTAAACAACATCCTATACTAATTTTGTTTCCAGGCAAATTGGGTTTGTTTTCCCACAAAAATAATAGGCACGGGACGTGACGGGCAAGCGACATGCCTGCTCAAATTGAACATGTTCCCTTCGTAATGACTGACACGGAGCCTTCATACGAATCTAAGGATAAGTAGATAGGGGTACAACGTGAGGGGGGGAGGGGGGTTGAGGAAGTTTCGATTGTGAGGGTATGCTTATTTAGGGGGTTATAGATATGTAGGTTGTGTCAGCTGGTATTGATTTTGTATCTGTAAGAAATAAAAGGCAATCATAAGAATGTTCCAATCGCGCTGCAGTATAAGAAGTAGCATAAGAACCCAAAAGGGTTTTTTTTAATTTATTTTTTACATTACTATTTACTTCAGTTCTTACTGGCTGAAAATTGTATTTTGTTGTAATTTTATTTACATTTATTTTTCATTTCAAAGTGTAGCAGTTATTTATAACGTAGCATTGACTCGTTTATCTTTTAGGATCGTTTACGTCCAACATTGAATTTGAGAACCTTTTTAAAGGCCCAGTCAGGTATTTCTAAAGGTAACGATTGGAAGATAAGACCTGTCGACGTCAATATTAGTAATGATATACCGACGTACGATCGATTGATAGTGGGTAGGCATAACATTACTAAAAAAAGATATTCATTTATTGCTTTCCAAAAGTTCCATTATACTCACAGCCATGGATAGAATAAAATAAGAAGGCTACCTTTTTCTTACCTTTCCTGTTAATACCCGAAAGAAAAAGGAAAGGGTATCTTAAAGTTAGTTCGTAATAGATCCCTTACAGTAGGAGGCTGCGTTGTAACTATTTATAAGACGAGTGTTAGAACGACAATAAAAATGGACAACTTGCGTAACATAACATCACGCCAGTACTTCCTGAAGGGTTATGCAGGGGATTACCTGTTATACATCAACATTTCGATATGTAAAATGGAGCGAGCCGGTTTCCGTAAATAAATAAAGAATACGATTAAATACTGTACCGACATTATAATCATCTGCAAAGTTATTTTTCTAAACTATGTTGGGGTCAGCTTTCAGTTTAACTGGATGCAGATGAATACTAGTATTTTGTATGCAGCGACTGCTTATCTGACCTCCACAATTCAATTATGGGTAATACGATACCCAGTAAATGGGTTGTTGAGTAACAAGTGGTTGTTGGGTACTGTACCGACATTTCTTACTAAGATTTTAGATTTTTTCCAACCACCGAAATCTTCCAAATACCTAAACTAATCTGACTAAGTCGATAACAACAAAACTTTAATAGGCATTATGTACTTATACTAGTAGGTCTGACTATCCACTTATGAAGGTTCTGAAAAGTTAGACAGCTTTTTGATTAGCACAACAAGTTGAACTGACCCCTGGGCCCAACTTATTATTTTAATCAAACATGTTTTGTGGGCCCAACTGTTTAATTGAATTATTATTTGTTAGAAACAAAATATTGTTTGTTTCTGACATATTGCAAAGTTGGATGGTACGTGATGCGGGGTGGCGGAAGGATATTCTGGGAACATTTAAATCTGGATTAAATTTTACAATTATTTTGCTGTTGTTTTGTGAGTTAGATTATTTTTATTTTACGTTTTTGAAACCAAAAATATAGTTCTTTAAAAAAACAGTAGGATTCAGTAACTTGATTAAACATAACTGTGATACGGCTCGTACTACGTCGATCTCGGTATTTTTTGCAAAAATCCTAGGGGTTTTTTTGAAACTGTTGGATTTTAGGATACTACAAAAGATTTTTTCCAATTATCTGATTGGTTTGTTCACAGGCAGACAGCAAACACACTCCATAAGTCCAGACACCTCTCCTTCTAACAAAATAAACACAATTCTTAAAGCTCAGAACAAACAAGTGAGAAACACTTGAATTACAGAGAAGTGGAAGTACCGCACATTAACGATTCAACCACCACACACACACACAGTTGGCAAACATACTGCTATTAATTTGATTAAGAATGCAAAGCGAATCTATTCGGAGTAAACACTTCAGGATAAACATGTACTTTGTGATTTTAACAGTCCTTTGTCGTGAGAGGATTGAAAAGTTTTGAGAGATAAAATAATTTATTGAACAAGTGACTTGGAACTTGCAGGTGAACGGATTTTTTAGGGACATTCCAGCAGATGGAACATGGCTAGGTAATTTTTATTTTATCAGTATAGTATTTATCAGTATAGTATTTATCGTTTGAAGGAATGGAGGGAGGCCTTTGCCCAGCAGTGGGACAATTTGGACGAGCTATAAAAATAATAGTATCAGTATGCTGTTAATATTATAGTTTTAAATTACCGAAGGCTAGTTGAAGATTCCAGACTTTGCTTCCTGAAAATGTTTTGGACACTCGTTCAAACTTAACAATACCTCTCAGAAGACCATTTATAAGGCGTAGGAACTTGCCAATCAACAAGTTATCAATTTCATTTTCCTTCCTTCTGTCACAACATCCGTTATCGTAACAATGTCTTCGTAGATATCTTACAATTTACATTCTAAAATAGATCTGAAGTAAATTATTTATGATTGTAGCTCTTGTCTAATTGGATTAAATTGTCAGCAGACGAGCCGTGATTGGCTGGAGCATTGACACTGTAAAATAAAGCGTAATTTATAGCGAATATATCGTCGTTACGTGGGTAGTGTGGGGGGAACAGAGGTGAGTCAACTGTACGCGATGAAATTTTAATGGTTTTAAAAACGTGATGCGCTTACCGTATACCTTCTACATATATTGATTAAGAAGGTAAGGTTAGAATACCTAGAAGTTTTTCTTAGCATTGTTTATCTTCGTAACAAAATTGATACATAAATACAAAGGCTCGTGACTAAATATAATTCAATTTCAAAACAAATAACATAACATCACGCCTGTAATCTTTGAAAGTTTACACAGCTGCCTCTTCCCTTGGGCTATCTGTTGAAAAGTGGGTGACCACTAACCAGATAATTAATAAAGTTGTTAATAACTTAATTTAATTAAAAATGAGATGTAAACAAACAAACCATGTAAATAAGACGCTGACCCCACAACGTTCCTTACTGTAGTCTACACTAGAAAGTAACCATCCCACCATTACAACCAAAGAGAAAGAACAAACTATTCCACCCTGTGATTTCACCTATTCTAAAAGAAAACAGCATCAAAAGAACCTCGTACACATTTCACAACGATTAGATAAACAAACAAATATATCCGTGTGCGGTCTGCAATCTCGTAAATACGTTTAAAGCGAGCCAGCGCTATCTGGCGGCCACAAAGTGAATTATTTAAGTGCTTGCAACGGAGAGATGTTTTGAGTTATTTAATTTAGTAGTCGCCGCTTCGATTCCCAGTCGGGCGGACGTAAAGTGCACTGGACGCCGCAACGACTTACTGCTGCGAACATTGTGGATGTGGTATTCAATGCTTTGAAGGTATTTGGGAAGGTTGGCGTGCTTCCATGCTATGTTTCTGCTAAGAATACCTTGGTATTATCTTTAAAGACAGAAGCTGACTTTATGTCGAAGTTGCAGAAAGGCTCCCACCGGGACATCTGCTACCATGGCCCACCTGAAAAACCCTAAATCGATTGCAAAGCCAGATGGGCCGCTGCAGATACTACCTGGTCCGGTGGGGGTAAACCATGAGTGACTGCGGTGCCTCAACGCAAACTATGGCTCACCTCCTGTCCTGCACTATGTGTGGTTCCACGTGCACTTTGTGGAACCTGTCCGAGGTCACCACCAACACCGTTGAGGTGGCAGAGTTCTGGACACAACAAATTAAATTAAAAAAAGGGAAATCATCGAGGCGACGAAGAAAAAGAATTATGGTATTACCCTCATAATGCAAGAATGTAAATGCGCCGAATTTCATTGGGTTTGTGTGGCCCACACCCTTTTACATAGAAGAATTCTGGGTCGTCGCTATGCTTGCTGATCAAATTAATGAGTAAGTAACATAATCGTGCATTATTCGAATACCTTTTCATTGGTATTTATTTCCAATCAACATCAACAATAGCAGTTTTACTCCATTCGACGCGTATGAAAACAATAAATATTTTATTAAAATTTCAAATTGGGATTATTGGGCGAGCTCAAAGGTAGGTAACAGTCAAATTCAAATTCTATAAAAATAAATGAATCTAATTTTTCACAATTTCACATTCATTTTTTTGCCTGTTAAATACGAATGCTGATAAAATTTTGCATATATATTTTATTGTGGGTGTAAAAAAGCTAACACATGAATTTTTCGAAGTGCCTCCGGGCTGTGTATCGACTATGCTATCGCACGACGGTTTTCAGATTTTTATCTAAAAATATCTATTAATATTTTTTGTCTAAAAAAATAAGCGTGTTGGATAAAAATAAGCGACGCTAAAAAGTTGTTTAAAAAGTGTTTTTAACTACAATTAAAATCAGTTATAGGTACTTTTTTCAAGTATTGTTATATGTTTTCTACTAAATAATTTATAACAGCCTATCATTAAAATTAAACAGAAAGAAAGAAATCAGTTAATCATGTCATTGAAAATAGATATGGTGAATCAAAAACCATAGGTAGTCTAGTGAGGATTCATGTAGTTTCAAAATTCAACACTGCAAACAAAGCAAGCGAGTATCACCGGGAAAGATAATGAACAAAGCATATAGTCCTAAGCCTTAACAAGCTTAGGCGATATTTTGAATAAATCTCAAAATACATCCACATTCCTTCCTACATCACCTCACAAACACAATCCAGTACAAACATCGCTACCTTCGGGAGGTCTGACGATTTACACAGCTTTGCTCCCTGACCCCGCCCACTTTGAGTACGTCATGTGTGCACTGTACAGTCAAACAATGAATTAGGTACACAAAGATAGAAAAAAAAATCTAGTTGGGAATTGGCTGAGTTGTCAAGTTTTTACGTTACATAAATTAAAATTTAACCAAAACCGCAGAACAGAAAATATCAGCTGCGTTTAGATGGTAGTAGGTCTGTACTAGTAGAAATCGTGACGCCTAGACTGCGTTGAGCGTACAAATTCTGTCCACAGACCTCCAAAAACAAGTTAGATTCTATCCTTCTTTTATGTCGTGCTGCGAATAAACTAGACTGTCAGTTAGTTATGCCGTTTCAGGGTAATTTTAGACTTGTCTGATAAAATATCCTGTTGTGAACTTCTTCCACATTTAAGGAAGCATTCAAATGGAATGCCTATGTTCTTTACTGTTATTAACTTTCGAATTAAAGTCAAGCACAGTAGTTGGTATTTAAATTCCCAGAAATAACCAGTAATTAGTTAATATCTCGACTCAATGAAAACGATAGTTTCAATAAACCTTACTTTTTATGTAGGTTATGCCATACCACCGCCATTTGTATGTGTTTTCTGATGAAAAAATAATTACCCAATGAAGAACAATGCATGAACGTTAAATGTTGCTACCTAGCCTAAAACCAAATTCCGCACAATAAAAGAGCCAGTCGTCACCAAAATTCCTCGTATATCCGTCAGTGAAGACAAATGTGGCGATGCGGCTCTAGCTTGGCTCAGCATCACCCAGCATGGCATGACATGGCCGCTGTGAATTGGTGTGGCGGTCACGCCACCGATAAACTGACGATGTTGCGTTGATGGGCCATAAGTTACAAGAGACAAACGGAGTAACATCAACCGATAAGTTACACTAAACGTTTATTTTTCTACCTGCATACATTTTGCGCACGGCTAAAATGTGCTTCTTATCGAGTAGATTTGAAGATTCAGCCTCTTACACAAGTCTATCATTGGCTTATTTAAATCCGGAAAGAGAATACCCCATTTGGCTATATTATTTTCGTAGCGTAAAGCCTAGACTCGCTATCAAGATATTATATTTGTAGATTATTAGTTCTGTATGGTGTCCGGACGTAAAGAATAGCACCATCCCATATCTTCCCGTGGGTGTCGTAAGAGGCGACTAAGGGACTTACCAGAGAATGGGCAGCAGCGTTCTCTGTGTTTTATAACAACCATACTGCGATCGCCAACCCGCCTGCCAAGCGTGGCGATTATGGCAAAACCCCCCTTCTTGGGGGAGGCCTATGTCCAGCAGTGGACGTCTTTCGGCTGAAATGATGATGATGATGAGATTATTAACCACTGCAGTTCGTGTCCTGGCGACAGATGTTCTGCTGGAGGTTGTCAATTGCTTAGCCGGATAAACTTGATTTCTCAATGATACCACGTTTCAGTACGAACAATTCTCAAGCAAACCCGCCAGAGGTTGGGTTCATAATTTGTTGGTTTTACTTAATATTTTCTGATGCTTCCCTTTAAACCCATTCTAAAGGGAGCGATAGTCATGATTAAGTGTATAAATTCTAAAAACTACAATTAATATATTTATAACATAGGTAGACGCAAACATGATTTTGTTGTTTATGCGTAGATATTGGAAAACTGAAAACCGTAACGTTCATAAATAAAAGAAGCTTATCTTTCAATTATTTATGATTGTTACCTTCCTTTTATTTCTGACTGTCAATCTATAATCGTTACGTAAAATTTTAAGCAGAAAATTTAAATGTTATGGTGAAACAGGAACAGTTTCCAGTGACCACGGCTGCTCACTGGCCAAGTACCTACTGGCACGCAGAATGGCTATCAAGGCACACGACGTAGGAGGAATTTTACAATCAATTTAGTGGGCTGGTGGGCTGCACCGCAGTGAAGCGGTCGGCGCCGTGCTGCGCGTCACACTGCGTTCACGTGAACATCGTTACATGGCACTGAGTATTGGTGGGGTGCAAGTGAGGAGTGGTTAGCGGTTGAATTTTGTTGGTGAATGGTCATTAGTTTTGAGAGCAGTGGTGTCCCAGAGGTCATGGTCCTGATTGACAAGTTGTAGGTAGTGTGTTCTATCTTGAGGAAACGAGCATTTCCTAGAACCATAACATTTGAAGACATATGTGATATTTACCTACCAACCCTGGGGTAGCGTAGTGGATATTCCATATAATATATATATATATATATATTTATATATATATATATTCTTATTATATTCCCACTGCTTAGTCTGTGCCTAAGCAGTGGGAATGTAATAAGCAAATCAAGCTATTCCACCTAACACAGGCCTATTTTAAATTATAAATATTATCTAAACAAGATTTTCGACATCCCAATAATTTAACTGAAGATTAAAATTATATAGATTCTGACCTTATTTCGAAATGGCAATTAACAGCGCTTAAGACTACCATAGTGTTGAGACGAACTTATAAAAAAATAAATAACGTCTTGTCACATCTACACTAATAATATTATAAAGAGGAAAGCTTTGTTTGTTTGTAACAACTAAACATTTTGGGAGGGGGGGGGGGGGTTAATTAGAGGAAAATAAATGTCCACCCGTGTGAGGCCAGGACGGGCCGCTAATCGCTTATAACTTGATAGAGTCCGTTAA
Source organism: Noctua fimbriata (assembly GCA_905163415.1). Lineage (NCBI taxonomy): Eukaryota > Metazoa > Arthropoda > Insecta > Lepidoptera > Noctuidae > Noctua > Noctua fimbriata. Next base: position 19,529,454 of record LR990927.1, on the reverse strand, counting down.
TCAGACGGCCGTAGTAGCATCTACCGTTCCCCTGATTAATATCAGTCGTCCGCTCGGGGACTCCATGTTTGGAAACTGCAATTGGGTAATACTCGCTCTAAGCGCTGCGTAAAGCGGCTTCACTCCCCGAACGAAATGGTGCAGCGGTGTTACAAGTCGCTGGAATTGCCGCATGTAAACAATTAGCAGACGGAAGGATTACAAATTTATTCGATTTTGTTATGGGTTCTGTAGAAAATTGAGTGGTTGTTTTATTTGAGGTCTTGTGTAACAAATTAAAGGTGCCATAATTATCTTTTGTGGTAAAGCTGAGCTATTTCATATTTTCTTTGTTGCTTAAAAAAATAAGGGAAGGATTCTGGAACAGCGATTTACAGATAAAATATACATTATTGCGAGTATAATTATCTTTTTTTCCAATATTTTTGAAATTCCCAAATTCTTTATTGAGGCTGACGTGCATCGTTTGTGTCTTCTTAGACCCAATTACTCCGTTGTATGACACTCACGTCACTTATTGCGAATTGTGTAAAACATTCGTTTATAAATCCAAAACAGGCAATTTTCACATCGAAACTAAAATGGCGCCAACAAATAATAACACCGCGATCCCTCTTACGACAATAGTTCATACAATCTTACAATTTCCCGTCACTTTGTGTGCGCCTATCCCATCAAATCATGACATCAGATAACTGTGCGCAAAGCTTTATACTCGACACAAGCACAGCTTGTCAAAGGAACGCGACATCATTCAATTTAAGCCATGACTACACTGATGGCACTGTCACCGATGAGCTCAGCTTTCAAGTTATTAAAAACTGTGTTGTGTTTGGATGGTATGAACTGGGTTTTATTTTTTTGTTGGTTTGGGAGTTAAATTGGCAAATGTTTGCGTTTGTAACAGTAACTATTTTCTTCTAAAATCTGCACATACAACTATGGGAGTGTGGAAGGAGTACAACTGTGTATGCGCACACTCGCATTCGCATGCACTATAATATCTCATGCATAATTGCTGTCTTGGCTAATTTTCGCTCAGATTGACTTCAGTGATCAAAATACGGTCGGGTGGATATTGGTAATGTTATTTAAAAAATATCGGAATGATTTACATGTTCACGATTGACATAGTGAGTCGGTCTGCCATTTTGTTTTCATACATTTATAACTAAGCTTACAGGCGGTTAGTCAATTAAATTGTTATAACGGGCTGATGTCCGCAACTCCACGTCCAAACGCGTATTTTGTTTCGATAAATTGCACATTAAAACGAATAAATCATTCATGCAGTTTCAAAACATCATACAGCTCTTATTTTTTAATATTATTTTTTCCGTTACAAAACGTGTACAACTGCTAATCCTTTTGAATGTTTAAGTTATAAATTATAATCCTATGTCCGACACACGAAAGATAATTGAGTTTTATATGTACAGATAAACCTTACTCATATTTTAGTACTAGGGGATTATAGACGTAAAAAGTATCTACCTATCTACATGGTAGGATATCAAATTACTTTTGGATTCACTGACTCGGAATGTCAAAGGTTTTGTTATGCAAAACAATTTGTAGGTAACTAGACTAGTTCTTTGTCACAGAGTAGTTCCAAAACTCTTTTCTCTCTGTTCTTTGAAAAATAATAAAATATTATGAACGTTATAACAACGGGCTCTTTTGTATTCTATTTATTATGCAAATAAGAATAAACAATATTCACATTTATGGAACTCATTAAAGTTGGAAGAAAACTAATTATGGTGTTTCACGTTGGTTATGCGTACAAACAACCAACTAAATAATGTCTGATCAAGTAGCAAGTGTCCCCTGATTTTAAAGAAATAGCAATTGCTTTGAAAACTTTTCGCGTTTCTATGAGTTTATGGACTATAAGCTTTCGGTAACACATGTCAATCGAAAACAGTTCTAACATCTTCATCATCATATTCGCTAGTAGAACATCATCTCGTCTAGGACCACTCTCGGCTTTGTCGTAAGATGATACTACTTCATCAGCAATTAGGCAAAGTGCAATGGTATTGTGAGATGAAACAGTATGTCCATGTACTTAACTTTTAGTTAAAACGAGTAAACAGTATTAATAAAATGAACAACTGAATGCAGGTAAGTAAAAATGTATAGTAGGAACTATGTAGATATGTATACAATATGTTTACGTAAGAATAATAAGGTAGCTATCAATAAGCCAATACAGGCAAGTAAGCAGAAATAATCTAATTACATATAGTACCGAGGTGGGCAAACAATTAATACTAATTCAAACTACACAATGGAATTGATTATAGGAGAATACAATTCCTTCCTCGTTGCTTCATTGGTCTAGTGGTCGCTTAAGAAGTGACTGCTGAGTCATGGGTTCAATTCCCTGGTCGGTCAAAGTGTTATCGGGCTTTTACATCAAGAGTTTCTTCGTAACAGCCAGAGTCCGGATCTATGCCTGTTTGATGACGTAAGCAATATTATTTGGGACTTAAACATATCTAATGAAATGTGGGTGTACTCAAAGATCACTTCTGCCAACTATTAAATCAGAAAAATATTTTTTTTATTTGCTACTAATTAAAGAACCTTATTCATAATGAATCTCATAATACAGTGCCCAGTCGTAAATTTAATAAAATTAGCTAACGTTATAGCTGAAGCTAGAGTTTGTATAGATAGCTATATATTAGGGTAGCGAGGGTTACGTGGCTGTTGTTTTGTGTAAGAAAACAATTTTAATAACCATGAAAAACCGCGCCAGCTTTTTAAACTGTAAGTTGACTCCAATAAGTATTGTCAGAGGAAGAAAGTTTCATTTATTTACATTACAAAAGTTTTCCTTCAGATTTGTAAGTATTTACATGTTTCTTATTACATCAGTACTCACGGCATTATGAACAAAACTTACTGAAACCCATAGACTAATCCGGTACTTGGATAGCACTTTGACCGTGAGCTTGCTTAAAAAGAGGCCTACTTAAGCACTGACGTGTGCAATAAACAAGCATACTCGTGCCTTCTTAAGGAGGCCTCCTGGGCTCCTGTCATACAGTGAGACGGATACAATCTAGTACAATGAATAAGTAAATAAACTCGTAAATTTACGAATTTCAACTTCAACTTTTTTTCATCAACTTAACGTCACTGGGTCACAGGAGACATTTCGCGTTGCGCTTTTAAACTGGCACCAGATTGAAACAGCTACGAAATCTAGTTAGTATGTTTGTGTACAGTCGTGAGCAAACGCGTTGACTGTGTACTGTATGTGTTTGTGATGCATCTTTGTGGAGTGCCACAGAGTATAGATTTGTAAACTACGAAATCTGTGAGCTGTCATTAATCTGCCGGCTATAAACGATTATAAATAAATAGTTGTCCAAATGTTAACCGACCACGACGTTCCACAACGCTACTCATAAGAACCGAAATCACGAATGAATAGCCAGAATATACCAATACTAATATCTACTGTAACTTGAACTGGTTAGGGAGTTATGAGTAGCATCGTAGAGCCAAAGACCTCCAATGTAATAAGGGTAATTTGTTTCTATTCAGGATGCCCACTTAGATACATTCTTCACATATCAAATCTTTCTAGATAAATTAATGTAATTATTAATGACCAAAGTCTACCCAAAAACTGAATCAAACCATGAAGACAGTAGTCTGAAGAAACGCTAATTATTGCCGATACAATCACCATCAATCGTAGGCAGCTATCACATCTATTTATTTCCGTACTCTGTGCCACTAAAGTTGCGGGTAATTTAGTGGAAACACAGATCTTCAAGACTGGTATTCAAACAAAAGCTGATTCAAATGATCAATACCTAGGTAGCTATCACATCTACTGCCTTCTGAACTCTATGCCACTACAGTCGCGTGCAATTTGGTGGAGCTCGCGGCCGCTCGGCTGCTCGCTCACAAAGGAGCTAGTGCACGCGCGCTTTACATGCTAATGTGCACATTTTTACAACTACCCACCATTCAGATGCATATGCGCCTCGTTGCGTCAACTGTGTGTTAATTGATTTATTTTTCATAGCATACATTGTTGAGTCCAGTGTTTGGTTTTTAAGATTTTTCGGTGAAGTTTTATTTAAAAAAATATTGGTTTAGTGAACTTTAGTGATTTTAAATTGTTTTAGTAAAGCTGCTTGTGTCAAGTCTAATCTTATGTGTCACTAACTGGTATTGTTGTCTTCCAAAAATGATATACCGGTGTCAACTTTCCACACCTATGAGTATCATAGATGAGCGACTGTTAAGATCGTTTATAAATGCCCATATTAGTTTCACAGACACCAGTTTCTTCGTACTATCTCTTTTCGTAGCGGCGTAGCACGTGCTACGACGTAGCGAACTCGTAGCATACGCATAGCAACTTGATACTGAATATTTCGCTATGAATCTTCGATAAATCATAGTAACTATTCTGTAATCAAAACTAAAGGCTTATGGATGAGCACACTACTTCATGTAGAATAATTTAATTAACTAATTGCCTACCATCGTGTATTTCCATTAAGACATACAGACATTGCAAGCATGACGTTTATTATAACAGAATACCAGATAATATCTATGTACTTACGTATCCGTAGTATTCGAGCTCAAGTTTGGAGGTGTAATGTGGCTCACATTACAGTTATTACGGACCCGCGTCAGCTTCTAATGGAACACTGACTTCTGGAACATTTTGGTATGTTCTCGAATATTCTGAGTCGGAATGAAACTTGGAAAGGATTTCTATAGGAAGTAGGGCGTGTCGAGTGTGGCCACGTGTTTTAATTTTACGTAATTTACTTGTTAACTTATTTTGTGAGATCTTTTGTGGGTAGATTATTTAGTTATTTTACGTCGTTTAACAACTATCTAATTTCATTAATTTGCTAGATCCTAGGTATAGTCGATTTCGTAATCGCCTAACCACTTTTACAAAAGCTCGCAGTAAACTGAAACATCACTTAAGTCGACTATAACATTGATCTTAAAGCAAATAGAGCTTGTCGTATATGACGTAAGGTAACATTAAACCATACGGTGTTAAAACAATTATGAGGTCGATTATACACAAAGCTTGGTATCTACCACATACCAGCCCCATTTTTCCCTTCAACCCTTCTATCCATCAGTGCGCAAAACAAAAAATCGTTCAATAAGTAAAGATTACAGGTAATCTGTATAAAGCGGCACACACACGGGCGCAGGTGGCGGCGCTCGTTAATCAGCGCCTCAGCGGTAAGCGTCGGCGTGGTAAGCGCGCGATTAACGCTAGCCTTATAATTGTTGTTTTTGGATTTGTTTTGTTTTTAATTGATATGAGGTTTATGGTTGAGTTTTAGCTTCAATTTGATGCGAGATCTTACAAGTAATAATAAAACCGCTCAGAAGGACTAACTCCTGACCGTTTTAGGTCACAGATGCCAATCTCAACGGAGGTTAGCCATCGACGACTCCTAGACTGACAGAACAGTCTTCCTAGTAGATATGGCTAGAAAGGGACCGGCCCTTTGTAGCCATAACTTCTGACATGACGAGTAATCGAGTGAAGTATTTAGAAAGTGGAAATGAAATCCTGCAATGCCGACCAATTTATTGGGATAAGGGCAAGAAAATAGTAAAAATCTTTAAAGTATGCAGTAAGTAATTTAGAAAAATAACTGTGTGGATAAAGAGCTCTGTTTTTAGCTCAAATAATTTAAAATAATATAGATGAGCATTGGTGTCCTAGGCAATTCCACCTCTAAGCAATTATTATTAATTCTGTCTCACAACTCTTGATAGATTAAATCTGCTCTAGTGTTAATTTAAATGACCGCTTTTACCCTCTTTGTAAATAATTTTGAATTCAGTAGTCTCACGCTTAACGTCAGTTTACTTATATTTATGTATTTTGATTACGATTTCAAAGCGAATAAAGTTTTTGATTTAAATAAGTTTTCAAGTTAATCAAAACTATGTATGTTTCACGTAATAAACAGTGCCCAAAAAGGCTATGGCCACTCTCGCTGTCCCCTACGGACGACCTCAAAACTTCGACTGTCATAATAAACCGGGATATTTCTTCTTCCGATACGCCATCCAATTAATATTATAGTGCCCCATACTACCCACGCCACTGGACCATTCTCGCTAATTACCGGATTATGCTAATCTCTAAGCGCAGACTATGATGCAGGCAGTAGCGGGATAGCCCCGTGGGAGAGGTTAACGATCAGTAATTATCATATCCTGGCTAATTAGATGGCTATTATCTGATTTAAAAATTGAAGGTTACAAAAGCCATATTCTGCATACAATGGTTATGAGGGCCTAGACTAAGCAAAGCGTCTCATATTTCTGCGACGACTTTCAAAAGAAGGCATGACATAAGGTTTTTGATAGCTTATGTCAATTCAATACATTTTTGACTCGTCTATCATTGTCATAGTCTTCTGTCAACGTCACTTTGTCTATGCCCCAGATATATTTGTTCGGGTAAATAGATATTATTATAATACAGGACAAATTACGAGCTCCATTTCACCGGCTTCATAAGGTACATAACTCATTTGTTGGGCTTGGTATAACTTTTTATAACATGCTGCCCTCTTATTTGCTAGATTTGCCTTTTAATGCGTTTAAAACTAAAGTAAAATCCACCCTTTGTTCAAAGGCATACTATTGTATCAATGACTACTTAAACGATAAGAATAGTTGGTCGCTGTGATTAACTCAAGACAATGTTTATGTTCTTTCTCCAGAATTAGCTTTCCTACTGACAGGTTAGGTACAGTTTTAATTGTTATTAGTAATTGTTTACTTATTTTACTTCGATGGGGCTAGTTTATCATTTCTCACTTCGAGCTACAGCAATTGCCTTATGTAAGCGGGCACGCCCTTTATGCCTGGAGGCTTTTATTTAGGTATTAAGTTCTATTTACGTTTTTTTTTTATGTTGAAATTTTTATCTGCTTGAGTACAGTTTGTTCATTGTTTTGTTGGTATACTGGCGCGTGCTAGCTAACGTATGGTAAGTGTGTAATTTAATTCAATGTTTTGTGTTTCGTAATGTTAATTACTTTGCATACGATTTGTATAGAATCAAGTTTATATAACTAAACAGACAGACGTGCTGCTGGGGAGTTTGTTCCACCACTTCTTCTTCCCAGCTAAAGCACTAGGAAGTGGTGACGGGCGGGCATTTTTGGGGGACTGTCTTATGTAAGTTTGACGTTCGAAAAGTGCTGATTTTCAGCCTAGTTTGAATAAATGACTTTTGATTTTGATTTTGATTTTGATACGGAACGTTGTGCAAACATTTTAATAAAGAAGTTGCGATGGGCTTTGTTTAAAGTGTACTTGCTAATATACTACTACTTTATCTTTTATTTTTAAAAATTGCTGTTTACAAACACTTAAACTCACATACACAAACAGCAAAACCCAGAACAACTACGTGTAGGCTATACAAATATTTCTTCTGTGCGGAAATCGAACCCGCGACTCGCAGTGAGGTAGTCAATCGCCCAGCCACGGCGCCCACCAAGTAGTACCATCTTGTCTTTTTGATTGTGCTAGTACAAATAGATTTGGAAACAGGTCTACTATTTCTTAATAAGTACAACCACTAAGTACTAATAAATCTCTGGTAATGCAAGCAATAACAAAAGTCTTATGAATTATTTACATCGTGTTTTTACCAACACGGCAATTATAAGAAGCGAGCAGACAACGAAATAAGTTAATATTATGGTTTTATCATGACTGCTTGTACTATACCTACTTTGCTCTTAACAAAGCGTGTGAACCAATAGGCTAGTTCAACGATACGTATCAATTATTACAAGGATATTCTGTAGGTTACTTGCTCGACTTAACCTTCGTATACCCGCGTTGAATTTTATAACACCTTTACATACGTACGGTCTGACAGACCGAAACTTTGGAGCTTAATTTGGAGATATTTTTTTCAAATAACTTATAGGGGGATATTATGTTCTCTGGGAATATACTACAATGAGGAATAGCCTTTTACTTTATTTTCCGAAAAACAAGATTTTTGTAAGAGGTAGTAAAATTTAACAAAGATCTTTCTTACAAACCTGAAAGATACCTTATGAGCTATATTAAACACAAATAATTTGAGACATAGGTCTCATAATAAAAGAATCAGTATAAAATCATAGATGACACATTTCATAACACCTATATCAGCGTAGGTTTCACAGACCGAAACCAACCGACCGATGACCGACCGGTGACCGATTTCACCTTTACGCCCTTTTTTGTGTGTCTCACAAAGACACTTTTCGTCCTTAAATGATCAATCGATGAGTTGCTACCAACTAATCACTAAGCTAACAGGAAGTACAAAATGTCGTAATTGATTACAAAAGAAAAAATCGTGAAAGAGTATTTTATAGGTAGCCCAACGTGCGGGTAAAAGAAGGTTAAAGACGCTACGGGCGATGCTATTAACGTAGCCAGCCACCTACTGGCCCCTGGTAATTCGATAAAACATATCATCTATACGAGAGAATTAGACTATTTCACGATTGTGAAAAAACTCATACTTTATCTTAGCAATATAAGCTTATCACGTCAAAGTTCACATAAGAGTCTGACAGGTGCCACATCCCACGATTGGCGAACATTACGCGCGATTACATACATCTCATTATCAACGCGTGGGTTCCGAAACGTTTCCGATTTTAGTCACGGGATCAAAACGTCCCACGCTTTTTGAATGAATGTGGAATTTTAAGTTTATATATTACATACATTATTACTATACAGGTCTAAAATAATAATAAAAATATGTACATGTTTCAAACGCAGAACAAAATTAAATGGCGTCAAAAAAGTGTGGAATTGTTCCTTTCTAGATTTTCATAACTTGATAATTTGTAAGAACTTACTACTTACTTACTACTTACTTATTGTAAGTGATTACCTATGCTATAAGATGTACTATAAGTTCAAAGAGAACTTGGTCGTCGAAAGATTTTGTAAATTTTTACTAGGCATTCGTAGTCAGTTTCTAACAACAAATATTTTTACAGTCATGCGTTTTGGCAACGTTCTAAAACAAAACTTACTGTTTTATCTATCTATAGTTTAATTTTACATTATTATTGGGGTACAGTTTGTGAGTTTTGATGTAGGGGGTAATCTTCGGAACTACTGATTCTCTGAGTAGGTACAATAGTCAACCTACTAATGAACATTGGGTGGCTCTGAAACAAATCTTAAGGTAGCTGAAAGCTACAATGGATATGAAACTGGTTTATAAAAGGAAAATTTATGAAAAAAATTCAGGCTATTGCGATTCAAACTGGGCAAATGATATTGAGGATAGAAGATTTTGCACAGGCTACATATTTTTGTTCCAGGGTGCAGCAATAAGCTGGAATTCTAAGAAACAGCAGACCATAGCTCTTTCTACAAGTGAGGCTGAATATATGGCTCTAGCGTCTGCCATTCAGGAAGCTCTTTGTTTGTAACAGCTGGTAGACAATATTTTGACAAAGGGTCTCCATCAACCGTTGCATGAAAACTTCACTTCATCAATGGGTTTAATTTTAAAGCGTCTGCGTCCAGGAGAGTATGTTGAAAGTATGGACGCCTGCGCAAAGTTAAATAGCAATATGTGATGTGTCTGTGCATGTCTGCTTTGTATTTTATACAGGCGTGCTTTCGTCCATGTATCTGTGCACTGACAGTTACATTTGTAAAATTATTTAATTACATTAAATAGTTATGTCTTACAAATTGCCTTTCGCCTCATTTCATCACATAGGCTATGTTTAAACGATCCCTTGGCAAATTTGCGACCCTACCGAACGCGAGGGAAGCTGCGGTCAAAAGCTAGTGACTAAATAATTTTAAAATACCTGCTCCTTATGTACTTAAAATCGAGTTACAGACGCTCTAGGAGGTAACATAACATAACATTGTATTTCCTCGAAGGGTTAAGCATTTTCCGGTTGTAACCCACCCCGTTGTGCGAAGTCCTTTGTAAAAGGAGGTGGGCCTATTGGCATCAACTGAACGCTAGTTCAAACTCTTGTGGACGAGATATTATAAATTTTCCGTGATTATAATTATCACAGATATGACAAGGGGCTTCTATACTGCTATGGGACCGTAACAAGCTGATCTTATATAAACCTGTAGAAACAAAAGCCTCTCAACAAACACTAGCCAGGCACCCCAACACACCAGCATCTGCACGCCACCTAAGCTGAGATCAAGAGGGCTGGCAGAGAGCCAGGCTCCGCAACAATTGACCTAATTACGTGCCAGTTAGCCGATCAAGATGGTTGCGTAACCATGAGTACGGCTAGTTTGTTAGTTTAGATTTGTAATTTTTTCGATGCTTTGTTGGAGTGTAAATGTGGTGCTGTTCTACAAACGATGGGGCACGTTCGCCCTTGGGGGGCCTATCGTGTCCTACTTGTCCTGTTGTTTGTTCATTACAGGAACTGATGCTACCGAAAACGCCAAACTAGTTGCTCAGTTCTGGGCTGACACTATTTAGATTGGCATCGACACGCTGAGAAGAAGATGCATTGTTTTTGACCTAGGAATCTTAGTCAACTAAAATTGCCTAGTCGTATTGAAGTTGTTCTATAATAACTTCAATACGACTAGACGAGGGTACTGGTTGTGCATGGGCCCGTTAAGGAGAAGTGGCAGACCACGACGGAGATGACGGGAAGTCTTCCTAGACGATTGGAAAGCAGTAGCGCAGAATCGTGACCGATGGAAGGAACGGAGGGAGGCCTTTGCAGAGTAGTGGGACTGTTCGGGCTAAAATAACAATAAAGTGTACTAGCCGACAGTTGCAAAAAAGTTATAATTGCTTAAAAAAAGTAGCAGTTTACTGCCATGCCAATATTGTCATTACTACTGACTTTAAACATTAAGATCTCACCAATTATGTCACGTTGTGAAAGAAGAAGTACAATTAATCGTAACAAGAATCCGCTCGGCGTGGGAATAAACAATGCATTTCACGTAAGTATATCTATCTAACAAATAAACTACGTCCCACCTACAACATCGTAACAAAACATAATTCTGTAGAATCCTCTCATTTTTCCCGACACGCCTCTGGCAAATAAATACGCCATTTTTAATTCCAAACAGCGCTATTTCGCTTTTAATTATCTCATTAGTAGTATTTACGGCAACGGTTAGTGCACGTTCATTATGAATTAGTGGTACGTGGAACTTTAAATTTAAGTCATATCATATTGTGTGGTATTTTATAGGGAAATGTAAAGTGCTTCCTGCACCTCCAAGGTACCTGCATCGAACATCGTGCTTAGTCATCGTGCTTAGTGCTTGCATAAAAATAAAGATTTTCCGAAAACCTACATAATTTGTCATACTTTTTTGCTGTTTTATGTACCTGTTTCTTTATATGCGCTCGCTCGGTAACTATGGAGCTAATGTACCCGTACCGATCGGTGCCGATTCCGTTCCGATTTACCCATACTGGGATCCTGTATTTTAATACAAGCATCCTACTCCTTAGTGTTGCAGGTGCATTTCATTTTCTAAACGGTTACATATTTTTATAAACATTGATCCTGATGTGCGTCTTCAGTCACCCTAGTTACAAGGTTCCAATCACAATTCATATGCTATTTATGCGTACTATCATCATCAATTAACTAAAGATATTTAGACTATGACCACGCGGAGACAAGTGAATTTTTATTATTATTCATTCAATTTTTGATTCGGCATATTCTTCTCACAAAATAGTTTGGCTGTCTTTAAAGGAAGGATGCAATATTTTAAATCACTCAACGAGACCTACATTGCGTATTCGACTGGCAAACAAACAAGCTATAAATAAACACCATGCTCCACCATTGTTCGAACAACAGAGTAATTACGCTCTAACAGCTAAATCTCCGTGTGTTTGGGTTTCTTTGGGCAGTGATCGCCATTCCCTGTGGCCTGCCAGCCTGTCTGGGCGGATTACTGAGCGGTTTGCTTGTGGCTGCAGCCCTGCACGCGCGCGTTTTGCCAAACAACTGGCGCTCTCTTGTACATTACATAGAGAGGTAAGTTATAAGCGGAAGGCGTCTGATATATATTTTTATAAAACACAATATGAATTTATATAGATTTGTAGAAAGTAAACGGCGCTCCAAAAAGTTGCAGGTGTTAGCAACAAAAACAAAATTTCACAGCAAAAGCTTTTATGTAATGGCTCAAAAACTATATAATAAGTTACCAGGACAAGTTATTTCAAATATTAACGTTACCGAATTTAAAAGAAATTTGTTCAAATTGTTAAATAACAAGGTGTATTATTCTGTTGACGAATATTTAAATGACAAATTTAATTTTTAATTCCCTGTTCATTGAATCAAATCTATTTTATGTTATGTGATTTTGTTAATTTTGATTATTGTATATTAATGAATTAGTGACATTATAATTTTTATTTCTGTATTTTTTTGTTCTTTTTACTTTATTTTATTTGACATTTTATTCGACATTTTGGTATAATTTTGACATGATTTATAATTATTATAGAATTATTGTTTAAATTTTGAAAAACCTTTGATATTTTGTATGCCTTTTGGCGGGGCACAGCTCGGTTCTAATTAATTTATAACATCTTCTGTATATACCCTGTGTTCACGAAATAAATGAATATGAATTTGAATTTGATAAATAGATTGATTGTATTCAGAAATAATTAATGCCGACCGTTTGTTGACTTACTAAAATAATACTGCGTTGATCAAAATACTCTCATTGTATCTAATGGAAACTGTTGTATTTTCAGTTTCAGCTTGTTGTATTTAAGTGCCTAGTAAGTAAGTTTTATACAGATTCACTCACTACAACTCAATTTGTAGTGGGTAAAAAAGTCGTACTTGTTAAAATTACTAATTACTTTTTCACTTTATTTCTGAGTATATCGAAAGCTTTTTCAACTACTCCGTTTTTAAAAGATTACGTTAACGTTTAATTCGGCCTATTGTGGTGCAGGCACACTGGACAGATTGCTGGTAGGCTGTGGATATTGGACTTTGAAAAATATTTCGGTACATTTTCCGCCAAAGTCCATTGCCCGTTGCGGTATTTCTTGTCTAGCCGCAGTAAGTCATTAATTGTTTATAGGTTGCAAGTAGAATGAGGTAGACTAATCGAAAGAAAAAAAGGTTCATGGTCCACCCGCTATATCTTCCACCTTGCAAAATACCCACCAGTAAACTACAGAGTACATACATCGGCTGCAAACAACTTGTATTAGTTTCAATGCAATCTGAGTGTTCGATGCAATGCCGTTAAGTGCTGTTTGTAGCACAACTCTCAAAGAGCCGTACTCCAGTTACCAAGTATTTTGTAACTTAGAAGGATTCGAGTTTAATTGTAATTGTTGGACTGAAAGCGCTGGCCCTGGAGTTTCTTGCAGATGCTGTACTGTTTGACACAGAGGAACTGAACTTGCTCTGTGACATGTCCCTGTGTGTTGGCGAAGTTATGTGTTCTAAACTTAATAACTAGTTTTACTTATACAGACGAAAATGCAAGCGATTGATATTTGCCCGCGATAACTTTATTCGAAAACAGACGGTCGTAGTCACCGAGGCCGGCCTCAGAAAAGCTGGCGTAACGATTTGAATGCTTCCCGACTGATTGGTCAGAGAATGCAAAACACCGCGAGAGTTGGAAAGGAATGAGAGTTTTTTGTATAGCTGTGGGACAGAATAGGCTAAAAAAAATCCGGACGGAAACGGACACGGAGTTTGATGAAATCTGTTTAACTGTTCAAGCATCAAAAAGTAAATTCAGGAAGACAAACCGACATTCGTACATAAACGTAGGCAGAAACGACAAAACGCCACCTTCTACGATCTTTACATACACCTTTTGACTCGTCCACGTTGTCGTCATACACGCACGTTGGTGAAACAAGCACTAAGTACCTGACTTTTCTGAAGAACCACATCAATAAGGTCAGCGAATGTATGGATTTATGTTTGATGATAATATTTGTGGGGCAAACGTGGACAGATATTGCAAAATCGAGTTAAAATAGAAAGGGGTTGAAGGAAACAGGAGGACGGGGTGGCGTTTTCCCAGCACTAGGCAAAAATAGAAACAGGCGCACTCCCTGGTAAGAACTTATGCATAATGTCTCTGTTTGTAGTACCTACCTATGCAAGAACACATGTTGCAAGCCACAATAGTTTGTACTTAAACACTGTGGGTACACATAATGGCGAGCACCGTCTTGTGCACTGTAGCACGAGCTTGCTCAATGTGAAGCCGGCTTTAGACCCCAGAGATATTATGATAGACGCTTTGATTTCAAAGGACAAACGATTTCCTTTGAACCATACAACCGTAATTACCTTAACTGTTTATGGTGATACAAGCAATACACCGACATCAGACGATTCAATTTTCGTTAATTTTTGCCTTTCATTCGACATCGTTCACTCGAAGTGCATTAGGTGAAGTGACGTGCATTTAGGAAATGTTGCATTTAGGCAGGCTGGCTTCTTTCATTTCTTTCAAACATTATTACCTGTACGCAAATGATGAGACAGTTCCTTTCTTTTTTTCTCCCATGTAATTTTATCAGTACCATGGAAAAATTAACAGTCGCTCGAGTGAACCACACTCGAATAAAGCATCTGAAATCGCCTTTCGAATGGAACGCACCCCTGCCCTAACACAATGAAATCATTATAGACAGATAGATACAATAGACATCGGTAAGTAGACCCTTCTCTGCTTATGAATTAATATTATGTAAACGGTAACGTAGTGTGAAAAAAATAATAATTCCTGGTTGCGCAGCCCTCCGGGGTATACTGAATAACCTTATTTTTGCAACACACAGTAAACGCCGGTATTGTACTCACGCTTTCAAAGGATATTTTTCCTTACATACGTCTCTTGGGAGGTAAAGAATATGTTGTGAACGGTTTCTTGTTGCTTCAATTATATGTTTTATTCTTTGTAGTTTTTCTAGGAAACTGTTCATGTCCAGGACGAGGCAAGAATAATTTCAGCAATAAAAAAGGTAAAAATAAATAAAAGCGATGTAGAAGATACATTGTTAACAATGTTCCCATTTCTGGTGCATAAAACCCTTCTTTATTAGAGGGAGTGGAGTGTAATCCACATCCCAGGCCCGGTGCGTGTTGACACCATGTCTTCGATTTTTTAGTTCTAGGACATGCTGGTGGTCACGATGTTTTCTTCCACCATTTGGACCATCTCCGCTCTGTAATTCGGTTAAAGAGTCATAGCTGTCACTGCATGCAAGCAGATCGTCATATTCAACTTTATTTAAGCTAGTGCTGAGAAAATGCTTTGCCCAAGTAATTTTAATATTCATAAAAACAAGATCGTCTTTCGAAAAATGCTTAACGACGAACTAGCATGAACAATGCCTGATTACAGATGATTCTGTAATCAGGCATTGTAGCTGATATTTTGGTGTAGTCTCAAATTTATTAATTATAAGGAGCTTGGAGCAAAAACAGGCGGCCATTTGTTCAACAAATTATGTACATAAATTAGACATAATCGTCGTACCGGCTGCGCTTCTCGCGCTCTCGTGACATAACCCCCTAAATGTGGAATTTAAAACGAAACATTTTATTTTTTTACTACTACTTTGTAGTAGGGCTGTCGGGCTTGGGGGATTAGCGGGATTTTTCTTCGCTGCGCGCTTTGCTTTTGTTTAATTTGGTGCAAGTTAATTTGTGAATATTGTATTACTTGGATGTTTTATGTCTCTTGCGCAGTCAGTGCCTACTATCTACATATTTTAAGATTGTACGTTCTCTGTTTACATATCTTGTGGCCCACGCAAATTACTCACAACAAGCAACGTTGGGTGGTTGGCTCACTGAAATAGAATTAGTTATTAGCCACATTGTCGCTTCCTATCATTGAATTTAATAATTAATAAATTGGAGTGTTATACATATTTACATGATTTCATGTATCTGCAGACTAAGTGGGCTGCTTGTTTGACGTGTGTGACAACCCTGACTACAGAATACAGATCGAGGCTTAAAATTAACGAACTAATCGAACGGTATGGTAATTAGGTATTGAAATCTAAATCTAAATTGCTATGACTAAGCTAGTTGGAAAACATACGAGAAAGCAAATCATTTGCTTATTTTAAAGGACACAGTTTAGTGAGAAAAAATTTACGTTATTTTTACAAGAAAATGTAGTTTAGTTCGGGTTCATTCTTCAGGTTGATTGTACACATGAACGTATAAAATCATAAACATATCACATATCAAGCCTGTAATCCCCAAAGGGTTAGGCAGAGTTGCACCAACAGTACATTTGTCCAGAAAAAAAAACATTATCACACAATACAAGATTAGTATGTCGTTAGAGTAGAAGATTATGAGAAATAACTTTTAATAACATAAGGTTAATTTCGTAAGGCTACTTGCCACGATCCTTACATATGTAAGGATCGTGGCAAGTAGCCTTACGAAATTTCTGCTTAATGGGTTCAATTATTTCAATAGAGTCTTTTTGGCTCGTCCTTGAATCAATCATGGCCCAAAAATACATCAATCAATTCGAGTAATGGTCAGAAAGCATTGCTACCACATTCGGCCAGATGATTCCACATTGATGACAATTAGAAGCTCTGTGTGTTTCCAAAGTTAGCCAAATATTAATGAAACCGATTTCACCACGTTCGCTATGTTCGATTGATGGACCATTTGCATATCTGCAAATATGCAGATCGCTCCGGCGAATGATAAATCCCTTTGAAGTCAAGATTAGCAATTTTGGTCAATACACACGGGTATTAAAATAAAATCCTTGTTATAAAAGTAAAACATTTATTATTTAGTTAAACCAATATTTATAATGAACTCAATAATAAAAAAAGTAATTTAAAAAACTAAAAAACCCGACTGAAACAACTGAAAAGCATAAAACAAGCACATTTTAAATTAAACAAAAGTTGGAAGCAGCCATTTGAATATAAAATTATGAAAATGGAATGGGCCCCGCCTGCTTCCAATTTAGTCTTTTAAATTACTGTTTTTTATTTCCAGCTTTTTAGTTTAGTAATGGGTTGAAAGATTTCGCAGACGATTTAACCTTTTTTATGATAATTTAACTATTTTGCGTGCCACGGCTATGCCACATGGAAGGAAAAATATTGTTTATTTTAGAAGATTTTACTTATCGTTGCATGGTGAATGTCTGAAATAATATGTACGTCTTAGTTCAGTTTGTCTATAATTCATTTTCTTGAACAAAATCTATACATATAAAATTCAAAGTCCTGACTGACTGACTGATATATCAACGCACAGTCCAAACCGCTGGTCCTAGAGACACGAAATTACTGGTCATGAAATTACATGGAATGGGGTGTTGAATTTCCTGTGAAACTTTTTATTTTCAGGGTCGAAAATTTGTGTATATACTCTTCAGTTAAAATTATGACGAAAGTGTATCACAGTACAGTTTTTCCACAGTCAATCATACTATTTCCAATATCAACGCACAGCGTAAACCGCTGTTCCTAAAGACATGAAATTTGAAGGGTGTGTTTTTTGTAAAGAGTAGGTATCCATAGTGGAAACATTTTTTCAAAATTCCACTCCTAAGAGGGTGAAATGGGGTTTGAATTTTCTGTGAAACTTAATATTCTCTGGGCCGATTGACTCGAAAATTGGTGTACATACTATTCAATTAAAATTATGAGACTCGTGTATTACAGTTTTTGCAAAATCATCCCCCAACAGAGTCAAATAGGGCTTGGAAACTCACGTAGACGGGCACAAGGCGCGCAGTGTTGCGCAGGGCGTGCGGGGCGTGGGAGTATTTACTACCTCGAAATTTTAATTAATTAATTATTTGTAGTTGTGTATTGTCTATGACCTGGAATTTTATTGTTTGTTTGTTTATTTATCTTTAGACCATGATTTTGTATTTTTTGTAGGTATATACTGTTACTGACAATTTTAATTTATAAATTTTGTGTTTTGTCTATGACCTGGAATTTTAGTGTTTGTTTGTTTATTTATCTTCAGACCACGACTTTGTATTTCTTGTTTAAACTGGTACGGACAATTTTTATTTTTAAATTTTATTTAATGAGAATGACATAACTAATTTAATTAATGGTCCATGGAATTTAAATTTTAACATTTTTTTATAATGGAAATGTTTGCATGCCGAATGGTGAAATATGGCAGAACTCTGATGGAAACCTACTACTACCTACTTATGTATAACCCATATTTGCAAATAAATGATATTCTATTCTATTCTATTCTATTCTATTCTAATATTTGCAAGTTATAAGTAAATTCATGTAAAAAATGTCGAGTATGTCTGTATTACTCAACTAAAATGAAATACTAACACTAAATATTATTTATTACCTATCCAACTATAAAAGTAAAAACAAATATTTCACATATAACTTGCAAAAACTATTATAAATGTGAAAGTCTGGATGGATAGGTGTGTGTTACTCAATCACGCCAGAACGGCTGAACATATCCAGATGAAACTTGGCAACAGAGATACATTATAGTCTGATATAATAGCACATAGATTACTTATTATCCCAGAAGTAAGTCCTGTGGGCAATTCCCGAACTCCACGCGGGAGAAGCCGCGGACATAAGCTAGTTTAACATAAAATATAAAATGTCATGGTCTTCCTTTTATTTCAGATGTATGTTATAGAGGAAAAACATATCCTTATGATTAACTCTTTCGACCGTTATTATAAAATACTTGTGTTTTTTTCACATTATTGGTGGGTTCGCTGAAAAATGAAATCTTCTTTTAGCAAAACTTCCTGTATACAATATTTAAGGTACTTCCGTGTGGCATAGCCGTGGGACAGCCTGTACGATTTTTTCCCTTTTTATACGATGTGTCACTTCGAATTACATTTGAACATATAAGTTAAAAATATTTTTGTAATCACCTTTTAAGCCCCTTCATTTTGATACCCCACTCGATGATACAGGAAGAAAAAACAAATTTGAATACCACGATATGGCACCCGAAATCCGCCATTTTTCTTTGTTTTTTTATTTCAATGTTGACAGTGACACTCGCGCTACCAAGACGAACCTAACGACGTATAATTTATCCGAATCCGTTCATCCGATTAAGAGTTACGAAGAAACATAGAAACGGACATACATACATACAGGTCAAAAACATAACCCTCCTTTTGGTCTTGGCCGCAGTCGGGTAAAAAGACGCGACGAATTATATGCATTGTGTCGCGATCATGAAACATTACGTTGGAAACCCGACTACTCTGAGTCGATTGTTTATACCTGTCTATTATACCATCAGTTATAAATGCTTATGCCCGCGACTTCGCCGGCGTGGACATCGTTGTCCCCTTTTCGGGAAAAATATCCTGTGTTAGTTAGGCTACAAACTATATGTGTTTCAAAATTTATCTAAATCCGTGCAGTCGTTTTTGCAAGTCGTTTTTCCTTCCATCCATAGTAGTAAGATAGCTTGTTTGCTCTATCGTATACGTAGGAATCAAGCAATAGCTAATCCTATGCGGTGTTGACCCATCTGTTGTTTACAGGGATTCACAACTCAATTTATCCGTATGAAATGCTACCATTAGAGGTGACATAATATTATTCTACTACACTACACTTCACAAAACTACACTACGATACGTTGTTATCATACCCCGTAAAGCAGCACTTGAAGCGGTTCATTCCAACACCAGATCCCCAAAACCAATTAATAAACAACAAATAATTAATTTAATATTAGTTATCTATGAAGACGGCTCGATTATAACAACCCCGGCTATCCCGGGTGTTCGCGTTACTCATTTTAATCGCAGCCGTCAGTCAGAGCTGAAGACAGTAAATTTGGCGGGAACGTCAATTAGGCCTGATGGTAGTCGTTAAACCGATCGCCCATTAGAGGCCTTCTATTTGGAGAGGCAAACATTTTTTGGAAGGCTTGCGAAACTTGAGAGGGAAAAACAGGCATGAGGAGTAGCTATTTGCTGCATCTAAAGATATTTAAGATACTGTGGGGGCTATCAGAAGAAATTTCGTAGGAAAATCACGATCTCATGACTCAGTTAGGGTGTATTACAAAATTACATAAATGCCAAGTTTGACACGTTATAGTTTACTTCGTCGATTGTAAGTTAATTATTTTAGGCTGCATTTAAAGAGATTAACCAAAATAGCGTAATTCTAAGCTCAATAAATAAATATGTATATTATTTATTCCGGAAGAAATCTTTCGTACGACACTTTATAAACTCACCAAACTGCGTAAAAGTTTGTCGGCTATTCCTGTACAATTTTGGTATTGGCAGGAGACAGATAGATATTCTTAACGATTTGCTGTTTTTATTAGTGCCGCAAAGTGTTATCATCGCACCAATAAAATTGCCATAAGTCGATGGGTTAACAGTCATACAGAAAACCTATACCTAACATCTGACGTCTACGTTGAAACGGGTCGGGTGCATCGACCCGCTTCAACGTATACAACGCAATACTACTGTTGGGCGTCATAATTATTAGGATCGATGTGTCAATCTCACGATCTAGCCTACCTACCTTCTTCAAAATGACTTCAGTACGTCCTACATTACCTACCTAAGCATAATATTTCAAATCCTATTTCAATATGCGATGAAACATATCTCTACCCAGATGATCACAGTAACCGAGTTACAGCGAGCCTTGGGACACGACAGACAATTCAATTTGAGACCTTTCTCTTAAACGAGCCAAAATCAAGATTTGATTTGGAAAATCTCATTGAATAAAAAATGCTAAGCAATCCTTTCGGCGGCTAGAATATTCCACACCTCGTAGAACGACCGGCAAAGTATTAGGGTGCAGTCTTTATTACACGTATTGTAAACTTTAAGAAGACCTTTTTCAATTCATTCGGATTTGTAAACCGTAATTTAGACAGATTAGGGTCTAGCTTTTGAAAGTGAATGTGTAAGTGAACCTTTATAAAAAGGTTTCTCGGTTTAACTACATAATAACGAACTGCAATCAGTCAATCAGTTGTCAAGAGACTTCAATTTGGCAAAGATAGTTTATCAAAACGATTTTATTTTGTAAACACATTTTTTTTTTTAAGAAAAAAATAAAGTTGTCTGGAGAGAAATAAATAACAAGAAACTCTGACGCAATTTCAAGGTAATACTAAAGCAGGCCATAGACGATAGGTTATGCATGACAGCTTTAAATGTGCATACAAAACCTTCATGAAAAACCGAATTCCATAGAGGACACATACGTAAATGCAAGTTGGTTGGCTCATTTGCAAGCCAGGCATCACGATAATACAATGTGGCCGTTCTTCTCCATAGAGATCTACGTTAGGGAATGGGCAACTACAGTACTTTCACAGTTTTTATGCCTTGTGACTGGGACTGTAGCTATTTTTCATTGTTGTCTTTGTTTCGACAATTCAAAAGTGCCTGTAATTGGCCTATTTGAAATATATGATTTTGATTTTGATTTTGATTTTGATTTTGCTGCTTTAGTGGGTTTATTAATTGTTATAAAAATTGAAAAAAACTGAGAACTGAGAGCTTTTGACCCACCCGCTTACTCGCGTTTGGCGCATTTTTTCCTCTTGGAAAGCAGATATTTCGATATTCTCTAGGTTGTACAGGCCAGGATAACTGTACAGTTTTCTTCTACACACGTTCATTCATACCTGTAAGTACAGTTTGTCTGTACAGTCAAAACTGCTCATGCATACATTCCATGTTATCGTCTATGACGAGCTTTAAAGACTTCCTCATGCCGCCTTAGTCACCAAATACTTGCATACAAACTTGCGTTTTGAAAATAGTGAAATAAAAGATTCAAAAACAAAAGAATATCACGGAACTCATTTTCAAATGAAACAAAACAGATTTTCTTCTAAAAGAAGAGATGGCCAGCGATAATAGCCATTGAATCCTCTTGAATTTATCCCATAAGACAGGGAACATAGCGAGCTATTGCTAGAACTTGCCTCAATATTGCGAGGAGCATCGCTGAGGGCAATGTATCGGAAATGTGCAGTAATCTGCGTGAAATTGTTGTTGCGCAACCAACTTTGAATTGAAGTGGTATTACATAAAGTTTTACATAAGCGTAGCATTCTAGGATGAGTGTGTGTTTTATACAACGTAAAATATTAAAAGTTTTAAGAAGTAAAATGTTTTTTTAAACTTAGAAAATGTGTGATACAGAAGAAACCTAAAATACTTAATTCCGACAAACTGTTTTATACCTTAGCTCCTTGGCTAATAGTGATTACCTATTTTTTTAGAGGAAACAAAAATCTTGTGACGACGACATGTTAGAATTATTGCCTATCGTGAACTTGCAGTTTATTAATTTTAAGTGAATAACAGTATTTACATTTCTATGATGATTGTATATAAGAAAATAATATCAAAAGTTATTCCCATTTTTGTCCAAAGGAAAATAACCTAATTGGTCATCAATACAGCAGTCAATAAGGTCGAGACTCGCGTGAATGATGTCAGAGGCCAGCTCCAGTAATTAACTGCGGGCGGTGACTCGACACAACACTATTAAAAACTTCGTCTGACGATGCCGTCGGGCTCCGAAACCAACAGCGAACACCATAATATTTGTGTTGCAATTCCTGTTATAATTGGGCTTGTGACTTGAAAAAGGCTTTGTTTGCTGTGGGTTCGTAAAATACAAATGGATTATGTGTATCATCAAGAAATAATGGTACCTTCTAGGTACTTTTTACTACTTGGGTATTTACCACCAAGTCAAGTCCTTCTGTCAATCGATCGGTACAGGCACGGCAGCCCAGCAGCCAGGCGAAGACTTTCCTCTTGCCGGCGACTGGTTTTATTCATAAATTTGGCTCAATGATTGCCTTGCCGTTGCCGTGTTGGTGGCAGTAGATAAACACCCATTATAAGGAAGTATTCACAATTATATGTATAGTGCAACATTGTTTTTTTTTGGCGTGTGGTCGGATCAAATGCGGCGGCCATCTTGTTTTGTCAATACAATTTTACAAATGTTTCCCAACAATGTCTTCTTGTCAATGTCAATAAATCAATAAATGAACTATTTAGCACTGTATTAATTAATTCTTCGCTTATATCTCCACGCAGTTCTAGTGGCGTTAGTGTCACAAAAACGCTAGAATTTCATTAAGAGTTTAAAAGACTTGCCGACGATAATTTCCAATTAGGATTTAAACGATAGTTTTATTAAACTATTTACTTTGTTGTACAGCGTCGCTACAGAACTTGTAGTTCATTCAACAATTTTATAAAAGTGTGAAGACGAAGTTTGCATATTGTATTTTATTAGCACTGTCGTTTATTTTAGTACCTACTAAGTTTAAAATTTTGTTTTTTATAGTTTTTGTAAGGTTTCAAATACAAAAATGTGTGAAAAGTTATATTAAGACCTAAGTTAGAACTCTTTTGGAGCTTGAATTAAGTTCCGACATGATACTGATACTGAAAATCCTTAGAAAACATATCCCTATTATTTCCTGTTTTACTCGGCACTCGCTTTCACACAAGATTGAAATGATTACACTAAAAGTATGCAGCGTATAAACGCAAGTGTTGCGAGTTGAGTGTGTTCGAAAGTGTATCATGTGCTCAACATACTTTTTTTGAATGCAGTGTGGGTAACATCCAGTTTTTTGGAACTTGTGCTGAAGAAAAAACCTTGAAGGTATTTTTGTTAGGTTCGTCTCAGAAGGAACTTTTGCTTTTTAGATAAAAATAGCATTTTTCACATCTTCTAACTTACCCAATTTCAAACTTGTGAAGTCTTGCTCGAGAGAAAACTACGTCACATTTGTCTCACCTTTTCATTTCAGAGAAATCTTTTGTCCGTCGTATACTCTACAATACATTTACAGTTCCAGCGATTTGCAACTCACTTAAGGTAGAATGCAGCATTGAGCGTCCGAAGAAAACGCCTTAAGTGCTCAGCTGAAGTGATTCCCTTGCGTGCAGTTTGGCAAGCCGCCAAGCACGCCACTTCACTGCTCAGCCTCAAACTGTTTGCAGTATGACACACTTAAATAAAACAGTGATTTAAATAAAAAAAAATGTCTCGTTTAAAATGCAGCGCATGATGAGGTTCTGTTAAGAAGTATCTCATGCTCTCAACCAACGCTCCCGTCGGTACTGTTTGGCAGAATGCCACGACATTGCCACTTTATGGTCAAGGAGAATGGGCGCCAGTTTTGCGTATAGTACTTAAACTTATGTAAAGTAGGGATACGGATAGCCAATTTTGAATAAATCGAGTTTGGAATATGGGTTATAAAGACGATTATTACGTAACCTTGTGGCTGCCCCACTGCGGGGTTTACCTATACCACACATTCAGGAAAGGTGCGAGCAGCGATCGTCCCACATCTCTTTATCATTTCACGATTAGTTATTGTTTCTCGTGATCTTATCTGTCAACACTTTTAAATCGTTTTCATCACTATTTTTGTTGAGTACTCGCTTTTACCAGCGGGTTCACCCTCACGGAGGTTCGATATTGTCTCACGGGAACGCACTATCGAGATCAAAGTATATGCTATGTTCAAACCTAAGTCAATGAAATACCATTCAGCCGAGAAGTCGTGAAAGTGCATCAGACAAAGAGAGTTGGTAGTTAACTCTGACATTGAAAAAGTCATATTGGTGAAAGCCAAGTTTTCTTGCTCTCACAACCTTCAAGCCTCAAAGCCTTACAACAGCAAAAAGAAAAAAAAAACCCGTTGTAAAGCTTCAAAACTAGTTTCTGAAGTCCTCCAACAAGTTCCCGGACCAATCTCCCGACGGTCCGAACTCTGAACGTCGTTCAGCGAAGTCAATAAGTTTTTTAATGCCCTCTCGCCTTCCTGATTACTTGTTAATCGATACTCAAGTAATTTGTGTTTAGTAAACGAACTCCAACACTTTTTGTAAGGAAATTGAGGAAGTTGAAAATTGTGAACGGTTTCTTTGGCGAGGTAACCAATTAAAGGAGCATTTGAAAATAATATTCTTGTAAGATTTTTTCATACTACAGAAGAGAGCTTAAATGTTTTTATGAAGTGCTTTTTTTATAAATGTTTTTATGTTTTAGGCCAGGATTTTATTAAGACCTCACACTTTTGAAAAAGTAGTTCGCATCACCATAAAAGCAGACTTAATAAATATTAGATAAATTAACTTCTCGCGAACTCACTCAAATTATTTATTTTTCTTGGAATTTCGGCGTAGGCTAGCCAAGTCAACCACTTTGTAAAATAGACAGCAAAGTAATTTCTTTCATGAATTCTATTAAAAATTAACGTTAAGAGCCTGTCAAATAACGGTAGAAGTGTACCCAACGTCCAATTGTCTGAATAAATAATCTATTTTTTTAAAAGTCTATGTTCAAACGAACTAATCTAAACTTTTATGGCAAATCGAGAAATCTTAATTGGAACTGAATGAAGTAAATTGACTAAGAAATTGTAAATTGAGTATTGTTAGTCCACATTCCAGTTCTAGTAATTTAGATAGTTTGAAAGTTGTAAGTTCAAAAGTCTGAGTGTTGAGGCGAATTTTCAAGATTAAAGTTACTTCGTTAGTCGATATTAGGTCGACAGGTCGGTGTTTTAGATCTTTGAATCTTTGAAGTGTAAAAAGAAATAGGGATTCCGACAGAGAATTAACTGAAAAAACCCTTTACCAAATAGTCATCAAACGAGCCTCTGCGGCTCTCAATGTGGGTACCTAACTACTATATTAAGTACACCATGTTGAAAACGCTGTCACCTCTAAAATATTAGTTCTAAACACTAAACAGTGTCATGCAATTTAAATTAAGTCCTCCAATTTTCACCACAAAAACCAAGTCACAAATGTCAGAGCTCGTAAAACGACCTAAAGTAAGGAACTTATTAATTTCCATCCACTTTACATGAGTTTTTAATGAGAAGACTCGCTTGCTACTTTATATTAATTAAAAGTTAGCAGTATTTCAATTTATTCTCATCAACGGTATCAAACGGCTTAAGAGCTTCAGACCTCAGACCTCTTACAACCGAGGAACTCCTAAACAGACTTAAAAATGTGACATTATTTGTATTTACGTGAATAACGTAACGCCTTATTCCGTGATAGTATTTGACTGTGTTATGCACACGCCTGGAATCCCTGAAGGGTTAGGCTGACGCGTAGGTACCTTTTATGGTACAACCTCATTTCGTCCTTTATGTTTGAGTACTATGTAATAGGGGCCTCATTGCATCAACTCAAAGCTATATAAATTGAATAGCAATACAAAGCTGACCAGATATCTAAAGCCATTGAATGAAAGTATTCAAGCAGGTGTCGTAGATACCTAGCCTATAGGTAGTGCGTTCCACAAGCAACCAGCTTATAAAGTTCACAAGCATAGAAACTGATAGCGAAAGTAAAAGAGTTCAGACCGGCTGGTGACAATAAAAAAGTTTTCCTAGAATCGTGCTTTTCCACCGAGCTACAGCAGCGGAATTTGTATCGATTGCGGTTTCTTGGTTGATTCTTTTGTAAGAGTTGTTCGACCAAAGTTGGATGTGCCAGCGGCTAACCACTTGAAGGTACATGAAAGAGCAGTACACCAAAGCTCTCAACAACCTCCTTAGATAGCCATCGAATGTAGTCGCTGTGGCCGAAATCGGCTAGACGGCATCATCATCATCATCAAGAGTTGTTCATAATGATGAGTGCAATAACCTACTTTGAGAAGGAGTTCGTGGCTAAATAGTAACAGCTGCACGGTTCGATATTTAAGGTTAAGCCGCGCTTGAAAAGGTCGATCGGTAGAGTAGAAGAGGCACGTTAAGTTGTTGGTCCCAGCAGTCATTTGTAGAGCTTTGACAGTCGTTACAGGTAGCCAGCAGTGACCCGAAAGTCTGACTGACAACCATCGAAGGGATATCATATTTACTCAGTACTAACTGAATTGTGGAGGTCAGATAGGCAGTCGCTCCATGTAACATACAGGTATTTAGCTGTATTTGGTTAGAATGGAAGCAACGTAGTTGGGTACAGGCTAGGTAAAAGATGAAAATATGACTGTAAATGCAATAAATGTATGTAAATAATATAATAGTAATTATGTAACTTTACAATAACAGTACCCACACCATCCATCTCCAGCTCGTAAATGTATCACCCCAGAATCCCCACATCATCAAATTACGTAGAAAACGTAGCATCAGTTTAATTGAACTTGGTAGCTGTCAGCCGTGAGCTCGAGAGCTCGATTTATAGCTCCCTAGACCTGCGCCACAGTAGTAACAACAAACAGTATTTCAATTTTTTTTCGCAGGGTGGCTGCTTGTTGGCTGGATGGGAGTTGTCGGGAAACGAGCTGAATGACGTGCAATTGGAGAGGCATGTATTCTGATAGCTGATGTAGGCTGATAATGATGATGATTTTAAATAGGTATCAATGTTCAGCAGTTAAAATCGGCTCACATTGTCACATCGAGTTGAGACATGTGGTAACGTTTAAATGTGTGTAGTTGCAATAATACAAAACGTTTATTGTGACAACCCTAACATCCAACCACCTCAACATGAATGGTGTAACCAAGGTTTTGTAACGACATTCTAATTTGAAAGAGTATCCATTTTTTTCCCGTGCTTTACCTGCGCTTAGCAATGCAATGCAATTTAGCAATGAGCAACAATCACACACACACAGTGTCACAGCTATTATGCCTTGTGGTTAAGACTGTAGCTTCATTTTTAACTTTCTTTGTCAATTCAAAAGAGGTGTATCTTTTTTATAAATAAAAAGAAAAGTCCTGACTGTCTGACTGTCTCATCAACGCTCTACCCAAAACTTTGGACCTAAAAAGCTGAAATTTTGCACAGAGGTTCACTTTATAATGTAGACAAGGAATAAGGACAGATTTTTTGAAATTCAACCCCTAAGAGGGTGAAATGGGGTGTTGAATTTTCTATGAAACTTTTTATTCTCGGGTTCGATTGACTTGAAAATTAGTGTACATACTCTTCAGTTAAAATAATGAGATACGTGGATCACAATATTTCAAAAATCATCCTAAAATTTAAAATTCAATGTCCTGACTGGCCAACTGATAAATCAACGCACAGCCCAAACCATAAGACATAAGCTAGTTTAAAATAAATTCTTTGAGTTTGAGCCCCTCGTTTGATTTCACAAATAAAACGTTTCGTTTCCTCGTTGGATAACTGGTTATCTTTATACAGTGCCCGCGTCGTGACTGACCGGGGTGCAGCCGTAGACAGTGCTCCGGTATTTAAGACACGTTCCGATTATGATGTGAGATTGTACTGCAATTGGGTAATAATGCTGCATTGTGGATGTATTGCTTGTTTTTATTGCTGACCTGGTTTGCTGGTTGTTGGTTTTACGGTTTTTAGTGTGGGTGAAATACTGCGACCCAATGGTATCTGTGCTACATATTAAAATTTCAGGAGAATAACAATTTTAGTTGCATTTAAAACTTTGTCAGGATTTTGGAAGTAGAAACAGATTTGAGTCCGTGGGCGTGCAACGTAGTACCTAAGACTGGGTAATGGTAAGTAGTAGCTGCAGTATGAAAAAAGTTTTATTTCATTATTGCAAACGTATTTATAGGTGACATGACTTACGATAATATGACATGATATTAAAGTTAAATACGGAATTGCCCTGCAGTAGGTCACTTTAAGGCTGGTACGACGCCACTATAAAAACACCGACATAACGATTCAATAACACCTACGTTTAAATCCTCAAATCGCAACCTAACGACAACCATTACAATACAATTATCCGCCCATGCAATAAATCCATACACACAAATAAATACGAGCCATTTATTGCTCCGGAATTATCATTTATCGATATTTCTCCCTACACAAACAGACGAACAATATATGATTCACTAAATCTAATTTCCATTCTATTGTGCGTGCGATACAATTCAATCACCTGATTGGCTGGTCCTCTCTGTTTTACTCTGAGAGTTAGAAAGGGATGGATATAGCAATCTTTAGTCAACAGGAGCACCTTGACGTTTACATTGTTATCAAGCAGTGGATCACTTAATACAGATTAAATCTGAAATACATTTAGGTACTTCGTAGTGCTTTGGTAGTTAAATATGGCGACCTGAATTGTGTTCGCTAACTTGTTATTGTAAGTGTTGATTTGGAGGAAGTTTTAGAGATGTTGCTGTAATGTTGTTAAATTTTGTTGCAGGTGTGTTAGATTATGTTGTTAATTTCAACAGATAAGTGTGTTGTAGTTGAAAGTGTAGCAAAGTTTTGTAGTAAAACAGTAAGGAAGTTAATTATGTTCTATTACTTGCCTACTTATTGTTTTTAA
Organism: Noctua fimbriata; assembly: GCA_905163415.1. Lineage (NCBI taxonomy): Eukaryota > Metazoa > Arthropoda > Insecta > Lepidoptera > Noctuidae > Noctua > Noctua fimbriata. The sequence goes on along the minus strand of LR990927.1, from coordinate 19,500,059 downwards.
AATGCAGAGACTTGTATTTTTTCAAGTGCCCTAATATTTGGCTTTCACTTTACTAGGTTTAGAATAAGTGATGCTCTTATATGAGCGGCAACTACGATGACGTATTTACTTGAAACTTGCTTGTCTTGTAGTTCTCGTCTTAACAGGATTTAATTTTCTAGCAAGTTTACTGTTGTTAAGTATGTTTTCAGAAGTAAAATGTTATTATGTGAAAATGTTCAGTTGCTACTGGAGACTATAAAAGGGACACTATTATTTGATCTTCTAAATTCTAGTTGATCTATTATAAATGAGCACTTTTAAAAATTAATGATGACTCTTTATATTCATTATTGCGTCTATATTACTTGATTAACGGATAAATTATAAATGAACTGCAATCAAAGTAACGTGATAATTATGTTTAAACATACTCAAATAATATTTGGTTTACAAAAATAATATTCGAACCCCTTTTTTAGTTATTAGTTACTTTAAACCCTGCAGACAGAAATAGGAGACGACTACGCCTTATTACAACATTTTGATATTTACCATGACGTTGATTTTATTCCGAATTTGACCTTCCAAAACTTTTATTACCTAATTGTTTTCGGGTTTGACTTCTGGTTGAAATTGAAATTTAAATAGACAAAAAAATTATTTCGATAAATCAAATTATATAAAAAGTAACAAAATATTAGATTTTTAATGCTCGTTTCTCCTAGTTTTGGGGCCCAACAAATACCTAATTATCAGACATAATTTCTACATCTCAAACATTTTTTCTGTTTTTTTTCTAAATATATTAAAATATCGATTGATTTGATTTATTTTATGTCTCAAAGAGTGCTTGCTGTTTTTGCAAAATTAAGACGATCATTTAAATACATACCATTATAAAATCAATGTCGTATTTCAAACATCAACATTAATGTTATGACTTTTCCGAAACGATTTTTGTAGTACCTGGATTGTCAGTTGGTCAGCAAAAGGCTCGCCACCCCCATACAAATGACGTAATATGGATGATTCATGACTGCACAGTTCATAATCATTGCATATTATAAAATTTCTTCTTTGATCGCAGCATTGCAGCAGATGCTACGTAGCTAATCCTTGGCCACGATACCGTTAATGCGCTTAGCTGTAATATATATCTGTCATTAGAAGCTTTACATGCTCAGGTACTAGGGCAGCTGAAGTTCGCAGCAGGAATACTGAACGACGGCTCGATCTAAACGGATTAGATTGCCTTAGATTTGTTTGTTTACTTTGTGCACTAAAGTTGTACTGGAAGGAATCCTGTTCTGAGTTTAATTTTGATCATGATTTAATAAAATTAGAGTAACATTTTTTTTAGATAAAAGCTATTAGAGGTTTCATTTAGGTTGGAACACAAATTTTGACGGTCGTAACGGATAGTCAGAAGTCCTAAAATGGCACCCAGTACTGACATAGGTTATAGGTGGACGCTCCATTTAAAATACTGCTATTCAGTAACAAACGTTGGATAGACTACAGGCCAAACCTAATGTAGTTACAAAAAGGTTAATTAGACGATACTTCATAAGCATGATCCCCGAACTATGGGCATTTTGACACAAAACGCAAACCAATAAGATTATTTTGTCGAAGATTCGACACACCGTCAAACATTGTCTACCCACCATCCATTTTCGATGTTTGTTCTACACACATGTCCTAGATATGTTTGGACACTGTTGTCCAGTATCGCAGGTAAGAATTCAGCGCTGTATCCGAGTAGTAGATTAATTCTCGCTGCACGGCGAGCGATAGCTGTCTTCGCTTGAAAGCGTCGCGACGACTTTAACGGGACAGAAGTGTGGTATAAGGTAGTGGCTTATAGCGTAGTCGCTATGTATGAGGGCAAGGGAAAACAATTATACAGTTAAATGGGATGGTAGCTTCACTGCATGATTATATGCAGTAACCACCTCTTTATATAATAATACCACTGTTCGGTATTTTGGGGATTAAAGTCTGGTTTTGGACAAATATTCTCTACTGGTATCTTTCTGTGCAGATTGGACTACATTGGGTTTCGCAGTAGGTACCAAATAAAAACTGTCTCAACAGTATTGACGTTTATATTGTTGCTAGTGATCAATGGTCATACTTTCTCTGTAAGAGATAATGGGCTTGAATTATTATTGTGACTAGCAGATTCTCCTGCAAATGAACACGAAGAAACTTACAAAAGTTCTGGCAACAAAAAACGCTACCGCTTATAACTTGTCCCGTGCTAAAACTAAAATCAATTTATCCAGCGCTCGCGCAGAGCTACTAAATCGATTACGTCGGCGACTGTTTGTCCGGTAATGGAGCTATCCGTGACGTCGCTCAGTGATTCGTCTTTGTCTCGCACTAGCTTTTGTTTTAAAACTAAATAAACCGATCGCTTGTTGGACTTGTTTGCTTTTGAACATACCGAAGTATGCACTCCTGGAACGCGAGGAGGCGGAAAATAAAAAAAATGAAATTAGATTTTTTACTGGCATAATTTACTTAGGGAGCTTACTTTTATAGAGGGGAGCTCGAGGTTAAGTAATAACAGCCGCTCCGTTGATTTTCAGGTTAAGCTGCGCTGACCTAGGTTGGTTGGTGAATGGGTGACCACACACAAGTTTCTTCCTTGCCTCGGAAAGCGCGTTAAGCCGTTGCTCCCAGCTAACAATTGAAGATCTTTGACAGTCGTTACAAGGTAGTCAGTGGCCCGAAAGTCTTACAACTAGTCTTACCAAGGGGTGTGGTATTAACCAGTTCTAACTGGGTTGTGGAGGTCACATAGGCAGTCGCTCCGTGTAAAATACTGGTGTTCATCTGCATCTGGTTAAACTGGAAGCCGATCCCAAAATAGTTGGGAAAAGGCTAGGCAGATGATGATAATTTACTTAGGCTAATTTCACTAATAAAACAACGCGATCGAGAGCTTTCAAGAGCTGTCAGTGTCATTATAAAACGTAGTTAGATGTGGCTAATCGCGTTTAGATTTATTGTGGAATTAGCCCTTATTCTACGTATTACCTGTGTTATCTCTTAATCGTGAGGTATATGCCACACTGCAGTGAGCAAGCGAGACGTTCTTTCTGCGCGAGAGGAAGAGGCCCATGGATTAGCCTTTGGGCAATTTGATAACATTAACTTAATTAATATTTGTCGTCACATTGTCTGCCGTTCAATAAATAATAGATCATTTTTGTAGTGTATACTTTTATATCAAGCCGGATGTAAGTATTTACTCAGCCGGTCCTAGTATTATCGTTCTTGTTATCTGCTCCATTTGTAGAACGATGAGTAAATATCGTCCGGTATTTGTTAGGTACTCTATCGATACATTTATTTCCTATAACTTCCATCTCAAGTTCAATAATATCTGACTATTGGTCAACAGAGGTCATTCGAGGTCACTGGACTTCATTCCAGACGGATTGCTGTTTGAGCACAAAATTATTATCAGCCATTTGGAACGTCCACTATAACCGAATTCATGACTATGGCTCTTCAACATCCTGTTTTTAACAGCCGATTCTCAACCTTATTGCTACGGAATAGAACTACAATAAAACCAGATGCCTCTCTTGAAGCATCGCTTCATTTTTGCATGTAACGTGTAAAAAAACTGAACATCTCACCCCAGACGACCCTTAAGCCTTTTCCCGTTACCGTTACTATCACCCAGCTATAACCAACGCTATCTTCTTGCAGCTTATAATACTGAACTTTATTACTTGTACACACAGTTGAAAATCGGATACAGTGAACTGCAAAAATAAATTGGTCATGCTGACCGCACGAACAAAATTATCAGTGCACATTACTCTTTCCTTACTTCCTTACAATAAGGTTCAAAGTTTTGCCACGCAGCTGCGCAGACATTTGGAAATATTTGGCCTCACGCCAGCGCGTCAATAGACCGTAGTGGCAGGAGTGACGTCTCGTGGCCGTTACAGTGTGTTTACACCGCAGTTACCGCCGTTTGCTGGTGTAATGTGCTCTTGAAGCCACCAGTAAGTGGCTTAAAACCTTAAACAGAACAGATCTCGACATGTATTGGGGATTAGAGCCCGAAATTTCGCGCATCGTTTAGCAGAATTGCTGAACTTTCTTTTTATGTGATAGGTTTGGCAAATACGCCGAATGCCACCTGATGATATGTTACAAAGAGCGTTGCTGAGGGTTTGTCGACCTTAAATGTTTCGTTTAAACACTTTATGGACCATTCTTCATTTTATAGAGAGTAGGCCTGTGTCCAAGCAGTGAGAAGGTTTGAGGCTGATTATGCTATCTTCACAATACACCATGGTAGAACTTCCCCAGACAAGGCCATTCACAACTAAGAAGCTCTATTACTACCAGAACAACAGATCCGATGTAATTTGAAACTGAATAAAGATATCTAGCAGTTGCTTGCGTTTATTACAAATAGTTTATCTTCCTCGACTGGTTCGTGATCGATGGCAGCTGTCGCCAGCTTGCATTTTTGCTTAATGTCTCCATTTACTCCGTTTTCGAAGATTTCGCTAGTTTATTAAGTAGTCCCTAGTTTTTTTTGCATTTTATTAAACAGTGGGCGAGTAATACTCACTTTTTTTTTTTTTTAGTATTGAAAATCATCAAATGATCCCCCCCGCTCTGGGTGGAGCGGAAGGGAGTGTTAGACTTGTACTGACTAAAACCCATCTATGTTCCTTCTTTGCCCTTTGTGTTCCAGGGCCGCGGTATCTCTTTCGAACAGTCCCGCAGCCCTGGCAGGCATCGGCCCGTGCGGACCCCTACGTGGTTGCTGACATCTCTTTGAGGCGCCCGTGGAACACGAACGCGCCGTCGACACGGCCTGTCGTCATAAGACGGCCGGACGGCGAGTTGGCCCATAACTTGCCATCCACAGGCCCGCGGCTGTAGATGGCAAGGTGGTCGGGGGCCACCACGTGACCACCGACGCCCAGGGCGTCTCCCGCGGTGGCTGGGACGTGAGGCTCTCTCCCTCTCACGTCCCGCGAGTAATACTCACTTATGTGCTTTAATTGCTGAAGTTATCTGCCGTTTGGCCGCAACTCAACTGATGTGAATCAATGATGCGGCGAGTACCTGGAGCTTTGCAGATATCCAGATCATAATGATGATTATAATGTGCTGACCGCTAAGCAAAGTAAAGCCTAATAGTTGTCAAGACACCCGGTTCTAGGATTTTATAAAGAGCCGTCTGTTAGATCTTCTTTTGGATGGAAAAAGGGTGAAAAATCTCAAGTCGACCCGTGTATTTTTAATTTATGTCCACGTGTAGCTTTTTGCAGAGTGTTAGTAGGCTTGTAGGTAGCAGTAGGGTTTTTGTAGCATAGTTTCATAATTGTACCTTGACAAATTCTGTTTCGGTTGGAAATCCGAGGTATCATAAGAATTTGCCCGACCAATGCCCCCAGCGTTGAAAATTATTATCACAGTACGTCCTCTTGGGATACCCTACCGAACCCCATAGAAAATCTCATCACTATATCAACCACCATTGCACTATCAGTACTATCACAGCCAGATAAAGTACAAGTCCCATTAACAAGGCAAGTTCATTTAAAAATGTAGGCGTATCGAAATTGTTCGCGCCCGATACGTTGCGAATTCATAGGGACTCTCATTGTGCACGCCACTCGTAAACCTGCTTTACTGCCTACCCCCGATACCTTCACGCCTTCTAATAGCCTGTATTGGTACGGGGGACACACCGGGAATTCGCAGAAATAACAGGGAAAAATGTTTATACCCGTTCAGTATCAAGAAAACATCTTGACCAGTTGTCATGCTAGGCCGGTTCGTGGATGGGTAGCCTATATTACCGTTTCATGTTGACATCTTGAACGTTCGTTATGTTACGAAGGCAGATGATGTTGAATTGACAGAGGCTTTCGATGAATTTGATGGCAAGTGATGCCATTGCTTCAGAAGATCTGCACCATCAAAAGCCTTTGTCCATGCAAAGTATTTTTTGTAGTTGCTAGCTAATTGTTTGATCAGCTATTTATTACGAAATAATGGTCCTATATTTTGTCTTATATGTCTAACAATGATTGTATTTTCTTGTGGGAAGTTTTTCATGTATAACGGGATTTTAAGAATAAAAAGATTTACCTTTCCTCATCTCTCAGTGTACCATCACCCCCGCAGCAGTAGTTACCGGCGCGCGGTTTTTACGCCTTCCACTGAATATTTAATCGAGATGAAGTGATAAAAAAATGTAGCCTCCGCGATTGGGATGCCCATTGCCCATTGCCCGGGCTACACTGAGCTGAGTAGCTTACACTACTTAATTATGAAATAGTTCTGTTGTTGGTTCTAATTGGTGTTTCGAGGCGAATAGTTTATGTTATATACTGTGGTGAACTGTAACTTGTTATCTCAACTGAGGTAGTGATAGTGGAAACTTTAGTATCACGTTTATATTTTCTGAAGGTATAAGTGCAAGTTTGACAAAGTTTCACTGTTCGTTCATTCTTGATTATATTAAACATGGATCTTTGGTTTTGATTTTGGGTTTGACTTCCTAGTTGGTCTAGTGGTCGCAAGCGCGACTGCTGAGCATGAGTTCTTGGGTTCGATTACCGGGTCGGGTTATTCCTTTAAGAATTTCTTGGTTTGTGCTCGGTTGATGGCCCCTATTAAATGGGACTTAAACATAACTGGCGAAATTTGAGTGTACTATTATTATTTATTAACCTTACCCTTCGGGGATTACAGGCGTGATGTTATATGGATCTTTGGTTTTATTCTCATTGTCTTGTAACCGCGACAAAGAAATGTTCGACATAAAAATAACACCATATTTTTTTCCTTACCAATATTATCCCACACCCTATGCAGGATTCACTTAAGTTTGACTTTTGTGAGTTTATAAATAGACACAAAAAGACTAAAAACCTTAATTGAATGCGACATCTATTCGTATTTCTCGGAACTAGTATCAATTTCCCGTGCAGTTCCCGTTCACTTGTACATACAGTGTTATTTCGTTATCGAGTCGCAGATCAGATTGTCGTCGGCGCTGCAACGAGCGGATTGTTCGATTCCATCGACAAATACTACACCCGAGAACTATTTTTGCACCTTATTTCCTTTAAATTTCTTTTGAGACTGATGTTACTTTCTTGCTTGCTTATTTTGTATATTTATTTAATAGCATTTCCTGTTTTTACGAGTGCTTTGCTTCATTTATTGAAACTAATGGCACAGTTTATTTTTTAGTTCTCTGAAACTTCGTAATATTCTACTGAATCGGTCAAATAAAATAAAATTACTGCTTCTGTTAGTGCTCATTTGCAACGACATTGATGCCTGCTATAACTAAAGAATCTAGAGTAGAGATATTGTGTGGAAATACTGGCTTTTTGGAACAGTTCATAAATTCAGTAAATTGCAATTTTCTTGCCTCGTTAGAAATTTTAAATAGCAGTTAAATAGACTTTAGGTCCCTCCATCCCTCACCGCCGTCTTCCATATGTCGCGTTCTAAGAAAATAAGGCAACACGTTTTCATACTGAAACATATTACAGTCATTAAACCTTCCTATACCATTAACCTTACCTTTTACTAAATTTCATTTAATAAGTACTAAGTTGTCATGAATTCAAACAGCACTTCGCAGACTCATTCAATTTCTTTACATTGTACGTACTTGCAAATGAAATTCGTACGAGTATAACACAATTTTATATTCGTAATGTTATGTTAGCTGTAACGTTTTAACTAAATCGTGTAGTTCAAGTCGTGGAACATACAATTGCAGTTTTCAGCGAAAACAATTTTCCCTTTATATTTGCGAGATTTCAGCTTAGAATGTCGTGCGTCGCCGTCGCCATGACAGTATGCTGTAATTAATTTCTTGTTCCGTTGTGGATGGTTCGTTTCCTTGTGTTGTTTAATTTACACTTAGTGTGTTGAGTGTGTTTAGTGCTGAAACAGTTTGTAATAATGTAGTTGAATGTGCTGACGGGTTTTTAAGTCTCAGTCTAAGCACGCTGATTTTGCATCTGCTGTCTTCTCCAATAACGTTGATATACAATAACTGGACGTTGGCCATCAACTCTTAATATTTTTCTTGTCCTTGCGAGGTGGAACAGCTCAGCAGCTCTCGTGTCTCCGTTCCATTCGCAAATGTTTATCCACCGAGATTATTTTCTCCGTCTTCCACTGCGACTTTGCTTGTCATTATAAGTTGTAGTAAGTCATACCTGTCTCTCATAAACGTAACTAAGGTAAGCCACCTTTCACGTTCACACATCTGCTATGTAAAGGGCTTGCCCTATTTAGGTTGCTGAATACACAGCTTTATTTATTTTAGGGATCAGCACCCAAAATCTCCTGTACCAGCAAATTTCCCTAACTCCATCACAAGCCGAGGTCTCAATAAATAGCTGCCGAAACTCGTGCGATGATTTATATCTCTCCTCAGCTGAGTTATAGCATCGCATCGAGCTCAACTTTCTTCGTCTCGCTGGCGAATTTGTTCCTTCGCTAACGAGTTTGGTGTTTTACTTTCTTTTGGAGAAAAGGAAATGGGTACGTTTGTATGGAATTGTATATCTGTCATACAACGTGGCTAAATGAGTGGTAATTAGTGTCAATGTGGTCACATTTGCAGTTTTTAACTGAAGTAGGCTTGGCGACTACGTTTTACCCGTATTATACACAAAACTAAAATGAATGTTGATGACATACAATAATTTCGAACTCCAGATCGCACACCGGAAAATTAACGTTAGAACCGAAAAGAAAATCAAACCGAATTACTTTCATTATTTTTCCTTAGTTTCTAAACGAAATAGTTACTTTGATTTATTCCATCAAAGTACAAATAGATAAATGAATTAATAGCTTATGTAATTATCCTGCTGTAATATAATTAGATACTAAACTAGCCACTGGCTCCACAAAACACCAAAATACACTAGTCTCATCCGCCATCATTTATCATGATTAATCCCTTACTACATAAAATCGAGATTGTGTGTCAGTATTTATGGTAATAGCGGCGTGTCTGCCCACCCCCGGCCATAAAGCAGCGTGAAGAGTGGCCGGCGTGAACCACGGGTTACGTTTTAGGGGACTTGTACATGCACTTGTGCTAGCTACGTGGGGACGACATGCTGTTAGTGAGGCTTTAGTTTAGGGACTTGAATTGTCAAATATTATTATACAGTTCTACTTCTATGAGCGGTGTCCCTATTCTCCAGTAAGCTTTCCCCGGTTTATGTCGGTACATGCTCTGTCTATGCTCTAAGTATAAGTTATCGTAATTATTTGCAGTTATTCCGATTTGAAAGTGGTAACATTTCGACCTTGAGCTGGCCTAATGTAGTTAGTACTGAGTGTTAATAGAATAATAGGCCAGCCTGTTTCTACTGGTTTTGTTACCACTCACGTGTGACTATACTCGTACCTAGGCTATAAAATCAGAGTCGGAGCCGCAGATATAGCGCAAGTATCACGATCAGTATGAAAAGCAAACGTGGCTTTTTTTACTATATACTATGACGTCATAAGCACTATTTCAACGTTTTTGTTTTTTAAATGTCTAAAATTAAGTTCTTGGGTAGTAACGTTGTTTTAAACAAATTAGCTCGAGACCGTAGCCAGTGGCATACCTATCTAGGTATATCTATATCTGTGGAACTTTGACTCAAAAGTATAATTGATTAAGTGGTGCCATCTAGAAACAGGTACATAGCGTAAAGTAAGCAAACGTTAAAATCAATGTGACTAGAATGTGGTTTAGTATGCGATTCATAGTAACTTTATGAAGAAAATCATTCCTTTACCAGCAAATAGGAGAAATTCAAAATCAAGAAGCATTCCCATGCAGTTCCTACATAGTAGCCTCCTTCCACGTAGACGTCAATAGTACCAGGAAACGTGTCACCGGGTTTATTGCACATTTATACCGACACCACTTCGCGACACCATAAAATATTTATATTTTATAGCTACTAATAAAATATTTACGTCGGGCTCCTGATACTCGAACCTACCTGACGAATAAACAGAAATATCTCTTTTCTAATTCAACATTCCCTTTTTATATAAAAGTTCTTTCGGAACCGTATAAAATTGTGTTTAAAGGTTACAATTTTACCGTATCCTGTCTGTTTACGGAGTGCCGTAAATTTTTATTTGAGCACTTTTATACATTTTTTGTAGGTAGATACGACTCTTTGGTTTTCGAAGGAGAATAAAATAATAGTATCAGGTTGTTACTTTTTAGTGTAATGTGTGTATTTGCAAAAGTATGGATACCTACTTTAGTTACGTAGTATTGTATGTTCTTTCGTTTTTAGAAACGAATAATTTGATATTGAAATTATGATGATAATACGATAGTTTTAAAACTTGATCGACTTGAAAAAAAATTATGTGTTGCATAGGTCTTAATTTTAGTATTCACTGAGGATGTTGAATTATTGTGCGCAAAACACAAAAATCCCACATAGTTTTTGTCAGCCTGAGATAATGATTTTGAACTCTATTCAAATCATGATAATTAAAAAGAGTAAATACATTATTAATCAGACAATAATAGAATATTATCAGACATACTAAATTATCAATTTTAAACGTGGCTTTGGACGACCGAACTTGGGCATAAGCTAGTTTAAAATATTTTCAGTATCAGTTTTTCGGACTTCATATCCTCGGTCCAAGGCACTAAGAAATTAATCAGGAATATCCTGGCTTCCACACTGGTTGATTTTGAAGTACCGTGCTTCTCCGAGGCTATCGATGCTTGGAAACTCGCTTGCCCGAATACTGAAGAACCCGACCATCCATTTTCCCAGAGATGGTGGGACGAGCCGCTCTGCAAAGTAGTTCAGAATAATCTACTGAACACGTCTGTTACTACTGCTGAGCGTGCGCGTCTACTGGCTGTGGGTGAGTGGGAGTCGGGTCTTTGGCTTCACGCACTGCCGTCGTCCAGCATAGGTACATTGTTCGACGACACGACCTTCCGCCTCGCTGCTTCTTTACGCCTTGGTGATGCCTGCAGTTCTCCTCATCGCTGTCACTGTGGTGAAGCTGTCAACTACTTCAGTCACCATGGCCTGTCATGCAGCCGAAGTTCAACGACATAAACGTCATCATCCGACGAGCTCTTGTCACCGTTGGCATTCCAGCTGTTTTAGAACCCCATGGCTTGCGATACTCTTGCGCTATGACATCTTCCAAGCTCGTCGTGCTGTGCTGGCGATGCCGCTGCGGCTGCAGAGAACTTCAAGCGGCGTAAATATAGAAACCTTTGTGGTATATTTTTGAAACTCTGGGGTCGTGGGGTCCAAGTGCTCACAGCCTGTTTAAGGAAATTTCGAAACGCCTAGTTGACGCTTCCCGTGACCCAAGGGCTGGCTTTTACTTTGGCTAGAAGCTAAGTGTTGCCATACAACGTGGCAACGCCGCCAGTCTCTTGGGCACATTACCAGCTGACAGCGTTGAGGAGGACTTTTTTGATGCCCTTTTATAGTTTGTTGCTAGTTTATTTATTTTAGGTTATTTAATAGTTTTTAATCATGATGAGGTCTAAAGTGTTAAACCTTTCTAATGCATTTGTGTGATTGGATGGGTTATACGGATTGCACTTTTTGGAACGTTCATCATGTTCTAAAGTATTTCTCATTCTCGGTGTAAATAACAAATCTTATTGGTCTAGATTTTGATTACTAAATGACATAACCTTCGTAATTAATTTTCTAGTACAACTACAAGCTCTTGCCTATAAATCTGTGATAAAGTAAAATAATATCAGTTTCTACCCGACAAGTCTGAAGGCGCTGCAAACTTTGAGAAATGCTGTCAAAACTTATAAAAGTCTGGCAGGCGATGGAAGTTGGAAAAATCTGTATCGGGCGTCGATTTAATAAATATCTGCTATCTGCTTTCTGTGAAAAATTGTGCATAGAGAAAAATTCTTAGATGGTAGAAACAAGAAATATTTTTATGAAGATAGGAAATATGAAACAGTCGTTGGAAACGTTTTGGTAGAGACGATTTTATAAACTGTCATGTTAGAATATATTAACAATCACTTCAGTTTATTTCCTGTCTGAAAGTTACACTTTCTAGGTGTTGCGCACTTTGAACACCTGTTCATGCACAAGCAGAGTGGTAACAACTTGTGAATAAAATAAGAGCTATTCAAAATAATAAGTTCGGTTCTGATGTACGAGTATTTTGCCATGTCACACTAGCTTCTATGATCTGTGCGCCTAGTAAGAATTGTTCGGTAGTGAAGAATTCAATCCAGAATCAAGTGTCCGCTTCGCAACTGAAATCTCGAAGAAGAATTGTTTTCAAACGTAATCTAAGATAGAAACAAGTTTAAACTTATAAAAATACTGAAAGCTTCCACGAGAGAGTCGGTCTCAGAGAACAATCTACTATAATAATAATAATAATAATAATAATAATAAACGTCAAATAAACGTCTTCGTAACCAATTTATCAAATTTTCTTAAATTTATACAGTAAAACAATATACCGCAAATTTTAAACCATATCACACTTTTAAAATAGCAGTTTTATCACTAAAATATTAGAATATACTCCAAAATGAGATATATAACCGCTAAGAATACTTATAAAAAAAATACCCAATTCATCTGACATAATTTGACAGCCATGTCACAAGAAAATTTTGAAAATAAATCATGAAGACTTAAAATGTTGACCAGAGCAGCAGCCAGACGCGCACGCCTACCACCTCCGGACCCGTCGCTTAGCTCCGCCTCGCCGCCGCCGGAATCCAGCCACATCGTGAGTGCTGTGACACCGGCAGTGGCAGTTGCGTCGAGCTCGAGCGACGAGTATTTCTCTCCGCCGACGTCGCCAACACCTGTACGTCGGCAGGGGAGAGGCCGGCCACCGAGAAGCTTGGGACTTAGGGGCCATCCGGCCCCGAGCCGGGTCCCCGCTGCCGGTGGTTGTGTGCAGCGCATGAGATGGACTCATTCCATTAACGAGAACGTCATGCGCGCATACTACGGGTCTACAGAGGGGGGAACTAACCTCACTGCGTACCGTGTTGGGATGCTGTCTCTGTTCCAGGTACTTGAACCAACCGTCAACGTTTCGGCCCAACGACTGTCGGATCAGGTGCGGGTCATCCAACGCAATCACATGTTGGACGACGCCGTACTTGATAGGCTGCGCTCAGAGGTACTGAGCAACCGTATCGTTTTAACTCCGGCACAAACCGCGGTGCAAGCGTCAGTTATTGACGCAACCCCGCCGCGGTTCAACCCAGCTGTTGTAGAGGAAGATGATAGGGTTGCTGTGGTAAGTAGCCAGTGCAACGACCGATTGAGGAGCGCTCTGGAAGATGCGCTTCGTGAATATCGATCCACTCCTACCGAACTTAGGCCCCGGTTACCACGGTTACCCATGCATAATAAAAATAGGGCGCTGGTGTGTGCCTTGGACTCGCAACTCGAGAATATATTCGAGAGTAGCGAGAACCTCGTTGATACACACTCGATCCTGTACTGTGGGGCTGTTGCGGCATGTCGTTTAGCTAACGTCAAGTTCCCAAATTGTGACGTAGCTACTCGACCAAAACCAGCTGTACCAGCCTGGCAGCGCAGGATCGAGCGCCGCATCGACGGGGCCAGGGTACTCATCGGCAAACTACACTGCTTCAGGGAGGGCAATACACGACCACGTGTGATGCGCTTTGTGAGGCGGGCATTCTCGGGGACTGGAATCAGTCCTCAAGAATACATGTCCCGTGCCACAGAGCGCATCGACTTCCTGAAGCAGAAAGTTTATGCATGGGCGAACCGTATTCGGAGGTATAAGCGGCGGGTTGATCGGTACTCACAGAATCGCATGTTCCAGAGCGATGAGAGGTGGGTATACAGAGCTTGGGAGCGACCCGAGCTAAATATGACAGACGTGTGCCGCCCGGATGATGCTGCTACGAGTTCTTTCTGGCGCAGCATCTGGTCGGTGCCCGTCTGTCATACTGAGGCTGACTGGATGTGTGATGTCGAACGAGTGTGTGAACCTATCCCAGAAATGGAGCCAATTTTGATTACACCTTTAGATATAGCCAGAGCAGTTCGTCCGTTACCGAACTGGAAGTCACCGGGACCGGACGGACTGCACAACTTCTGGCTCAAATGGCTTAGTAGTTCACACACTTGCCTGGCATCCCAATTCCAGTCATCCTTAGAGTCTGGGTCCTTACCGCAGTTTTTAACAACAGGCGTTACCCACCTGCTCCATAAGTCAGGTAGTCCCGCGGAACCCAAAAATTATAGACCGATCACGTGTTTGTCTACGGTCTATAAACTTCTTACATCCATTTTGAGAGCTAAAATTAATACACACATTGACAAAAACTCCATTATGTCTGCCTCTCAAAATGGATGTAGGAATGGGTCCCGCGGCACTAAGGAGCTACTCCTCATCGACATGGCCATTAGCCAACAGGTTCGTCGATCCCGCAAGGATCTGTCTACATGCTGGATAGACTATAAGAAGGCCTACGACTCGGTGCCACATACATGGCTCATGAGGGTGCTGGAGTTGTACAAGATAGATGCAACTCTACGCGCCTTCCTTGAGTCGTGTATGGGGCAATGGAGGACGGTCCTTCGATATCCAGGATGTCGACAGATGCAGGGGAACGATGAACCTGTATGGATTAAACGGGGAATATTCCAGGGCGACAGTCTGAGCCCACTTTGGTTCTGTCTAGCCCTGAATCCTCTGAGCACATTGCTGGAGGATTCAGGTCTAGGCTACCGGTTGAGGAGAGGTGGTCAGGTCATATCTCACCTTCTTTACATGGATGATCTGAAACTCTTTGCCCCCAACGAATTGCGACTGATGGAGCTACTGAAAGTAACTGAAACTTTCAGTAGCGCCATCAGGATGGAATTTGGTGTGGACAAATGTGCAGTCATGTATGTAAAGCAAGGGGAGATTATGGAATCCGAGGGAATTCAGCTCTCGGATTCCATACACCTGAGAACCCTTTCCTCAACCGAAAGCTATAAGTATTTGGGTATGTCGGAAGCGTTAGGCATTAACGTAACTGACATGAAGCAATCGTTGAAGGAGCGCTTCTTTGGACGCCTGAACAAGGTATTACATAGCCTTCTTTCAGGCGGAAACAAGGTGCGCGCCTTCAACGGTTGGGTCATGCCGGTTTTAATGTACTCTTTCGGCGTACTCAAATGGACTCAGACCGAACTCGATGCCCTGGATAGGAGAGTTCGTACACTGCTTACCGCAAACCGGATGCATCACCCACGATCATCGGTGATGAGGCTGTACATACCGCGGAAGTGCGGGGGTCGAGGGTTTTTAAACGCGAAGTCCCTTCACAACCGCGAGATGTGCAGTCTCAGAGAATATTTTTTAAAAGTCGAGGTGGGTATGCACCGAGATGTGGTCGCAGTGGACAAGGGACTCACCCCGCTGTCCATGGCTAAAGAGAACTGGCGCAAACCTGAAGTACTTACTACCGATGACCGCAAGGAAGTATGGCAAGGCAAGGAGCTTCACGGGCGCTTCTACCGAGCTCTTCATGGGCCCGATGTAGATTTTCTAGCGTCCGTGTCCTGGTTACGTTTCGGCGATCTCTTTGGAGAAACTGAAGGTTTTGTCTGTGCGATTATGGACGAGGTTATGTTGACGAACAACTACCGGAAATATATTATGAAGGACGGGACGGTTGACGTGTGTCGGGCATGCCACCGTCCGGGTGAGTCTATCAGACATATTATTTCTGGTTGTTCTCGTCTGGCTAACGGCGAGTACTTGCACAGGCACAACCAAGTAGCCAGGATTATTCACCAGCAACTTGCCTTGAAATATAAACTTGTGGAATCTGAGGTTCCGTACTACAAGTATGTGCCCGACCCAGTTCTCGAGAAAGACCATGTCACGCTGTACTGGGATCAGTCTATCATTACTGACAGGACTATTGTCGCCAATAAGCCTGACATAGTAGTGATAGACCGATCAGCGCGCCGCGTAATGATAGTCGATGTTACCATCCCGCATGACGAGAACCTCGTGAAAGCTGAGAAAGAGAAACAAATAAAATATCTCGACTTGGCACACGAGGTTGTCGACATGTGGAATGTGAACTCGGCTATCATTGTGCCGATCGTCGTGACGGCCAATGGCCTTATAGCCAAGAGCCTCGACGACCATCTTTCGAGGCTCTCCTTAGGCGGTTGGATCAAGGGCCTGATTCAGAAGGCAGTACTCCTCGATACGGCTCGTATTGTGAGGAGGTTCCTGTCTCTGGAGCCCTAACCACCGGTAGCTTGGACCCTGCTCCCGCTACCGGCGGACCACTATTTTTTATATTTTTAAATGTTTTTATATGGTTTTTGTTAAGAAATATTTAAAAATGTAACTAATGTGTAAGAAGATAAATAAAGGAAATAATAATAATAATAATAATTTATTTGCAATATAAAGGTGTACATTTGAACAACATTAGGTTACAAACAAACAGAAGGAGACATTATACAGTAATATGTTTGGTGACTCTAGCACCCTTGCTAAGTTGACAAGACAACTTGTATTAAAGGTGCTAGGCCCAACCCTTTCATGGGTGCCTTGTAAAGAAAGTTTGTCTAATTTACGAAACTTATTTTCAGTTTTGCAGCAGGTAGATGGACAGACAAATAAATCATTTAGTAAAACAAGGAAACAAAGATAAAAATAAAAAGTGATAAAAAGGATAAATGTAAAGTGTGGGGGTGTGTGCGAGTGGGGGTGTGAGCGAGTGGGGGTGTGTGCGAGTGGGGGTGTGTGCGAGTGGGGGTGTGTGCGAGTGGGGGTGTGTGTGAGTGGGTGGGTGTGTGTGAGTGGGTGTGTGTGTGTAAGTGGGTGTGTGTGAGTGTGTGTGTATGAGTGGGTGTGTGTGAGTGGGTGTGGGTTTGTATGTATTTATGTGTGATAGTGCGCTGTGTAGTTTACCTAATTGGTTAAGTCAACAACAAGAGCTCTGTGTTGTGATAGTTGAGAGTCTGAAGCCAAGTAGTTAGTTTCTTTTTAAGAGATATATTTGGAAGTGAATGGAAATTTAAAATTTTATTAATTTTGTTATACAGATGGGGGCCTTGAAAACAGGGAAACCTTCTTGTAAAAGAATAACTCGAACGGTAGGGTTGGCCTATTTTGTCTTTGCGTCTTGTGGTGATAACCTTGTAGGGAGTTATACGGTGCTGAAGTAGTACAGTGCTAAGCACAAACAATTGCCTGACTGTGAGGACTTTACAGTTCTTATATAATTCCTCAGTTGGAAAAAGGATAGGTCGAAAGGTACTGACTTTCAGCACTGCTCTCTGAGCTCTTTCCAGCTTTAAGAGTAAGGTTTTGGGAGCACCACCCCAGGCGCATACACAATAATTTAGGAGAGACTGACAGAGAGCGAAGTAAGTACTTCTCATAATTTGAGGTTCTGCAACGTGGCGAAGTGTTTTAACGACAAAAATAAGTTTTCTGACTCTTTTTGTTAGAGTCTCTATATGAGTTGCAAAACTCAGGCCATTGTCAATTGTCACTCCGAGATATTTTATTGTCCTGCATCGCTCTAGTTTAGGGCAGGTACAAGCTACCATACCCGGCAGTAAACACGAGTGTGCTGTTAAAGTTTGCGTGGCAGAAGGTTGTGCGGAGTTTCGCATAGAGAAGGTAAGGAATTTGGTTTTTTCAGTGTTTAGAGTGAGGGCATGTGTCTTAAGCCACTGCAGAACAGTATTGAGTCCTTTTTGTGCTGAGTTAAAGGTGTTGTGCCAAGAATCGCCGGAAAAAGTAAGGACGGTGTCGTCGGCGAACGCTATTATATTTCCGTCTTCCAGTTTTATGTTACAGAGCTGGTTAAGGTAAATTAGGAAGAGAGTTGGCCCAAGCACGCTGCCTTGGGGGACACCAAAAGTGATAGGCACATCTCCACTGTAGTGCTCTTGTATTTTTACGCACTGAGTTCGATTTTCAAGATAATCCTTCATAAGTTCAAGAGGTTTACCTCGGATCCCCAGTCCCTCCAGTTTTAAAAGCAAATTAGGAATCGAAACAGTATCGAATGCCTTTTTCAGGTCCAAAAATATTGACAATACTTTTTTCTTCTTGTCAATATTTTTGACAACGCAATCGACTAATTCCGTGACGGCATTGCTGGTTGATTTGCCGCGCCTAAATCCGAATTGATTGGGAGAGAAAAGTTTTTTTTCTTCCAGATACTTCACTAGCCTTTTATTCACAATACGTTCGAGAATTTTGGAAATGGACGACAGGACTGCAATAGGGCGGTAATTATTTACACAATGTGTGTCACCAGTTTTATGTATTGGGTGGATGATAGCCTTCTTGAAGTGCCGTGGGAAGGTGCCAGTATTCAGGGAAATATTAAAAATGTGTGTAAGCAGAGGAACAAGTAGTTGTGTGTAGCGCTTTAGAAAGTTAGTCGAAATGTTGTCCCAACCAGTGGCAGAATCTGTTTTGAGTGATTTAATTATCTCGTTCACCTCAGCCTCATCGGTGTTCAACATGACGAATGATTGTAAGGTCGAAGGTGAGGAAGTCATTTCTGTGGTCAATTTTTCACTAACGGGGGGAGATGAAAAGTTCTGAGCAAGGTTCTGAGCAAGATTCCGACCTACACTAGCAAAGAACTCATTCACTCTATCTACCGAGAGTTGAGGTGAGGTAGAATGAGCTAATAAGTCAATATTGGGTGTATTTGCTTTTTCAGTATGAGTTACTCTCCTTATTATTTTCCAAATTTTCTTACTATCATTAGCGGCCTCTCTCAGTTCTGTCCTGTCATAGTCTCTCTTTAGCTTTTTTAATATTTTGGAGCAAAAATTTCTGTACCTTTTGTAGGTAATAGATAAAACGCTGTTGTTTGGAGTTTGTTTGAGTTTATAGTGCATGGCGTCTCTATTACGGATACAGCGGAGCATACCGATGGTCATCCACGGTTTGATCAACCGTTGATTGCTTGGGAGCTTGATAATAGATGTGTGGTTATTTAAGAGTCTAATAAGGGTAGTAATTAAGCGATCTGTGGCTTCATTAGCATCAGTAAGCTGGTAAATCGGTTGGAAGTCTGTAGTGTTCATCGCGTGGTCTAGAGTGCTAAAGTTCGTCTTCGAGGCGGTGAGTGAACGTGGTTTGATGCGATTTTTTAGCTTGAGACACAGGAGTACAGGGTTGTGGTCAGTGACAGAAGAGTGTAGGACTATGGTGACAGCTGAGAGGTTGGTTTTGAGCATGACGTGATCAAGACAGGCGGTTTCACGAGTGGGGAGAGTGTGAGCTGGTAACATGCCATGAGAGGCTATGAGATCTAGATAATCTGAGGTTTGGTTAGAAGATGGAGAACAGGCAATGTCAATGTTAAGGTCTCCTACAATGACTATAGTTTTATAAGAGATTAGCTCCGCTAGGAGGGAGTCAAGGGCTTGAAGGAATTTACTGATATCTCTGATGGACGGAGAACGGTAAATGCAGATTATTGCCTTGTCGGTGCCAATTTTTAGTATTAGGCAACTGGCGTCCTGTAAAACGGGTTCTTCAACTGTGTAGCTTTTTATGTTTTTAACATAAAGCACCACACCATCATTTTGGTTAAGGAGCTTTTTAGTATAATAATAAGTGTAATGATCAATGGAAGGAATGAGACCATTATAACGATTTAGCCAGCACTCTGTCAGAACGAGTATTTCACAGTCAACATTTGTTCTACAAAGGAGTGTTAAGAATGAGTCAATGTTTGCATGAATAGAGCGAATATTCTGTGTGATTATTTTTAGTTGTTGAGACGGATTTGTGACATAATTTGAGCATTCTTCGGTCATACAGTTAATCGTAGCAGAGACTGAGAGATGGTCAATATTGTTAATAATATCGTTTACTTTATCCACTGTTAGAGTGATATTGTTTGATTCTTCTATTTTGGGGGATCATTATGAGAGAAATCACTATAGTCCCCGCTAAGACATAGGTATGACGAAGTGAGCGAGACTTGCTTGGTAAATCGATGATTTTAATTGACAGGCAAGTATTAGAATGCATGAAAATTGAGTTGTGATTGTATGTATGGTGAGTGTGATTGACAGGTATTAGAGTGTGAGTATAGGTGCTCGTAGTCTGTAGTGTAGCGTGAGTAGAATGTTTTATAGTAATCTGAGTAGTGTAGTATACAATTTTTATAATGATGTACAAGTAGAGGATGCAAGTGCGGAGTAAATAGGAGCTTATTAATAGGCACCAAAAAGAATATAGTCATTCTTGCCTTAGTTTTTCTATTTGGGCTTCGTTTTTAATAAGCATCGCTGATTGGCCTTCTATTTTTCGTATGAGCACTTTTCCGTGAGCAATCCAGCAGAACTTGTATTGTTTTTCCTTGCACAGCTCACGTGCCAAATAGAAGAGCTTCCTAGTGCTGCCAGTCAAGTCTTCCCCTATATAGACGGCGTTGGCGGTGCCACTTATCCCAAAGTGGGTGGAGTTGAGCTTTTGAAGTGGATTCGACTTGTTGTGACGTCTGACAGAGTCAAGGATATCTTGTTTGGTTGCGATAGTGTTGAGTTCCATTATGATTGGTCTGTTTGATCCTTTCTTTCCGGGGACGCGGTATATATGGCGAATGTCACTTGACTGGAGCCCATAGTTTAGCCCACTTGCTAGTTTGTGTATCATCTGAATTAGTTCAGCGGTTGACTCTTTTTCCTGACAAGGCAGGTTACGAATCTCTAAATTATTTTTCTTAATGTTGAGTTGCAAGTCCTCCAATTTTCCTTCGAGTGATGATATGTGCAAACAGTTATCTTTGCATTGTTGTTCTAGATATCCTATCTTGTTTTGCATATCTTCATACTGTTGGGAGATGAACTGCAGAGATTTTTCAAAATCATTTGTGGTATTTTGTATTAGCAGCAGTGAGTCCTCCATTTTTTTAAGTTTTTTGTTTTGTTCTGTGTTCCAAGAACATAACATTTGCTTGATTTCATTCTTAAAAGCAAGAAAGTCATCCTTGGTAATAGTTACATCATCGTGCTTGCGTTTGGGCCTAGAGGTCACGTATGCGGGCTGCGCCGGCGATTCGGGCTTCGACAGGTCAGAGTCGGAGGCAGCTTTGTTTGGTGATCGCATCATTTCCTTTTATTTATGTATCCGCAAAAGTGTGCGAGCAAATGTCTGCTAATTAGTTTTAAGTAGGCGCTCCAGCAGCTTCGCTATGTGACGTGTGATGGGCGTGTCAATACGGCAAATGGGGAGGGAGCTTACCGGGCAGTCGTCGACGGCGCGTCACCGCTACGTTTGTTATGCGCTCCTGGTACTTGCGCTGATTTTCGTTCACTGTTTTTTAATTTATTTAAATGATTTATTTAAAACTTTATAAAATTATTGGCACAGAAAACACGTCTACTCGCTTTCGCGGTCCGAGGGGAAGGGAACTATGAAAGCGGCTAGTTTACTTGTGAACGGAAATACAGAATACAGGTACGGTACAGGTAAATATGCTGTTGTCATATTCTGAATTTCAGCAAGATTTGTATTTTATATTTTGCACACAGAAAGCGTTTAACATGTAGGTAGAAAAACGGTTAAAAGTAAAACGTGCGTAAATAAAAAATAACACATCTTCACGCCAGTTATTCCCGAAGGGTTAGGCAGTGTTCCTACAGGACACTCACATTTTTGCTAGTTAAGTTTATGGCTCATGTAATAGGGTGTCAGTGTACTGCCATCAACCGGACACAAATTCAGACTCCATGATGTCAGGCCGTGTAACTTTCGGATCCAACCACGTGTTTAATGGCATGGTTAGCACAGTGACTGCTGCGCTGCGTGTCGCGGGTTCGAGCCCCGCACGGATCACATATCAATTTGTGTCATTAAAAGTAGTTGTACCGAGTCTGGCTGTCCGTGTGTGTGAGTTTAAATGTTTATAAAAGCTTCCACGATACAGGAACAATCCTTAATAATATTTTTAAGAAACTTCTCCGTTTAAATTAACTAAAAAATATAACTAAATTAATTCTTTAATTTACAATATATTTAGTATTACAAGCAAATAGCAGAAAATCTTAAGTCTTAACTTTCTCTTTCTTTATAACTTTCAGTTCCCGACAACTTCACAAATGCGATCAACATCAAACAAAGAGTCCGTTTATTACGCCACAATTACGGAAGTCCCAATCTTTGCGGACATGAGGACCAAGAACTGGCATCCTTAGGAGTAAAGGACCTTCTTATTTGTAGGAGCGTATAATCCGTGATTGAGGGGGTTGTAATAAAGGGGAATAATGTCGAGGAGACTAGTTTCAATGGGGATAGTGGCAGTTTAGTGGGTAGTGGATTACGTGGAGTTGAAGGGGTTGCAATTGTTTTTAGCTGCACGGGTTACAAGGGGTAGTGATAAGAGAATTCGTGAATTAGAAGCAAAAGTTTTATACTACATAATGGTTTTATAAATTCGTCTGTTATCCCATCGAAGAGACACAAAAAGAAATACGTAGAATTTGGGCTCTTAGTTTTCATCTGAATGGACCAACGACCTTTAAAAAGTAGCCGGATAAGACTGGGTGCGGGATATTGTGGGCAAGGGCTTTGTTGCGCAGTTTGGGAGAAGCCCATGTTCACCAGTGAACTGCTAAAGGTTGATAAATAATTGATAATGTCTCTTATTCGGAGTCGATTGTCACGACCACCTGTCGGCTTAGCTGAGTAGCTTTAAAATGTTCTTCCTCACTTTACGTCAAGTTAACAATAGCATCATACGTATTTCGCTTCCATGGGCAAGTTCCACATAAACGCACAATCACATAGTACACAAGTGAAGTGAAACTAACACTGTTTTAAGGGTATATATACTAACGCAATTGTGTTTTTATCATAATATGTATGTTAGTCTGTAAGCCATACAGGCTGGATATGTTCAACGGAGCAGTAAGGGGAACTACTTTAACTGTTGCAGCTACACGAAAATGGTCAAAGAAATTGCAAAAATTTGCAATTTCTGACCTTTTTAATAGTCCAACCTGGGTTGGTCCCATAGAAATTTTTGATCAGTATTAGACACAGGATCGATTGGCATCAAAAAAATGAAATGTGTGAAATGGCCATTTTCTTGCTAACTGTACATTTTTTTTTTTTTTAAATTTCACGAAAAATTATGAATAGTCCTAAGACCATTTTCGTATAGCTGCAACGGTTGAGGTAGTTCCCCTTACTTCCCCGTTGAACGTATCCAGCTGTATATCTGAGGGTCAAAGTGGCCTGAAAATAAATAAATGTTATTTTATAACTTCTTTGCATAATACTATCTGTTAATCACAGGCCCAAAGTCCTTCATAGATAATTAATTAATCTGTTGAACACAACCTGAGAGAAGTGCAAATGAGTACTAGGCTCACATAGGTATCAGATACGTTGATTCAAGAGTCTCAGACTAATTTGTACAGATCAGTGTTCCTACGTGATTGCCAGCTCTGGACGCCTTCCAACCCCAATTACTGCCCTGTACCAAGATGTATTAATTAGTTTCATTGCTATTTAGCTGGATAAGCGGTGTTTGAGATGTTTGGATGAGCCTGAAGTATGTAGCTGGCGATGTGTAGTGCTATCTGATTAACGTATTCTGTAGACGGAATTTATAGAAAATTTGACACATTATACGTTGCGTTCAACAGGATACTAAAGGACTTTCAAGTTGAAAACGCTTTCAAACCTTCCCATTTCTAAAACATCTTTCTACGGAATGACATACGCTTTTCGGTTGCTTATTTAATCCAACCTCATCCAATTTATGATTTGCTATGATCGTTATCGCTGATAGAATGTCACTTTGTTAAGGCTTTTTGTCACTATCAACATTGTCATACTTACCATTTCCTGTCAAAAGGTGAAGTTGAAAATTTAATCCAAGAAAGGTGAGCACAGTGATCTTATTTTCTAATCCAGAAAAGCATTTAAAATTCCATATTTAAACGATTTCCCAACATATTAAGTGATTATAAAATGCACGCTGTGTCGCGTTACATCGTTGCGATAGTTCAAAACGTTTGAATCGTGGTTCAAACAAAAAAGGCAATCGCTGCACTCATCGTGAAGTTATTTCGTGAGTGTCAGTGTCCAGTTATGCGCATAGTTGACCGCCTTTTTGAGTTAGAATTGAATTGAAACTTTTTGGACAGTCAGGAGTGAAGTGTGGAATTTTATTTTCCTTTGTTCGTTTTTCTGGCGAGCTGGCACGTAACACTTTTGGACTTTTGACATTTATTTAAGAATACAAAACGAAAGCGGAATAATTAAAGTCGTGTTGGAAAATTTTAAATGAGAAACATTTTATTTTACCTGGAAGAAGAAAATGAAACCTCTGTGTTACTCAGATTTTTTTTTCATAAATAATTCTCTTTGAGACTTGGGTCTTTTAACAGAACCTATGTTGCAAGGCGGTGTTGGTGTTGTAAAACAAAATATTAAGTTCACACCTTTTTTATTCAGCTATCAAAGAAAAGGTCACCGTAATAACAGATAATATAAAAATCACATCGTTGCTTAAGTTGTTCAAGAACTTCTATTCTTACAAAAGCCTACCACACTGATCATTGCTTCAACAGCAATTACTAATAAGACTACTTGAACACTATTTATAGCCTATCAGCAGTATCTCAGTCGTCGGGTCGTGAACACTTGTAGGTACGTATCGGAAGCCCTGATAATCCTTAAATTACTCACGAATGTCTTCCACTATTAGGCTAAGGATATAGAGGATTTGAGGAGTAAGAGATAAGCGGGTGTTTGAAATTAAATGGCAGATACAAACTACACTGATGATCTTCTAGTTAAATTCTACAAGTTCAGCAAAGCAATTGTCTTTCTTAAAGCACCAGGATTAGGAGGCCTTAAAAACTTATCATCAGCTGGAGTTTGTGATTAAAGTATCAATAGTAATATTAATTTATATGGTCTCAAGTTAAGCAAAACGCCGTGAAAAGCTTAGGGGAATGGCTAGCTATAGACAACACAATAATATAGAAAAAGACATTTCCTTTCGAGTTAAGAAATGCTTTCCACAACGCTTTCTTCAGGAACTTGTTTCAATAGCTACCTTTCCCGACTTTTACCTGGTATTATACTGTTGCAATGGTTTAAAATAAACTTTTCCTTATCAAAACTTCCAATAGTCCCGGAAGCCGCAAGAAGTCGTCGGTGGAAGTCGTTCTTAAATTGTGCCGTAGCATAAAGGTGGCTGGTCAAAGCGCCGACAACCCTCTTGCGGCGGATTACAGGACCGCCCGAGGACTTACGAGTTCGAGCGGACCAGGACTCGGGTTCGGCGTCAAATGTTTGCTGCTCATTTGTGAAGACGCCGACGGTATTGTGAATTTGACTCGATGTTGTGTTCTCAACAAACATCAATAATTTAAGGTTTGGATATTATTTAGCGAAAATCAGAAAAAGGATTTTAACAAATATTTTGGAAATAGTATTCGGAGAACTTTTTGCCTAGTCTTCATCAAAGGAAACGACGAATTAGAGCCCCTATCTATTCGCGTTTTATACCATGTATGTCTATATGAATAAAATATTATTGAATTTTAATTATTTTTTATGTCGAATGTTTTCACAAAGGGAGTAACAGATTTTGAATAAGACCACATATAAATTCATAGGTGGCTGTAATTATAATATATCTAATTCATCTGTTTGTTTAGGACTGTGTCATATCCTAGAAAAAAAAGCGGAAGGCGAAACAAACACAACGTTTTTTTTTTCAGAATTTCAAACTCAATTTGCAGAACAAAAGTATGCGAACCAATACACCTCAAGTTGGCCACTTTGTTTGCACACAATACGACATGAAAACTGTCCCATAACAGCTTTAGACAATACTCGCGGCACAAACATTGTAAGCGATAATAAAGTTGAAGAAAGCGGAGAACTAAACAAACTCAAAGTTTTACTTCAAGTGGTTGGGTGGGGATATGCAATAAAGATAACAGAAGGTACACTTGTTTTAATGATAAAAGAGTCGTGACGGTTGGTAAACGTCTTAAACAACTGTAGTAGCACGCAGATAAAATTCATATTTGACACTAAAGTTACGTCGCAATTTAAAGTTTTGTAGTTTACTGTATTAGTAAACTACATAGTTGACAGTTTCTAAGTACGAATGAGATTCTCACCAGTAGATTTTTTATTAATTAAATGAGACTTTTGTAATAACTCCGTTGATGATGTTTATCACATATTAACCAAGTGAGTCCGTAACGAAGAAAAGCTTAGATTGTATGCTTAGAGAAATAGGTTACTGCAAAAGTGTTCTGGCTGCGCCATCTTCTGACGCAGCTAGAGCTCTTTACAGACTTGTTATGCCAAGATTTAGTTAAACATTATAATATTTGTTAAAATTTTGTAAAGCATGGTCAGATCTACAACAAAGCCTTTTTACTTGAATAAAAAAAAGCTTTATTAATTTCACACAATCAAATAACATTTAAAAAATATAAATTACCTTGATTATTAAAGTAAGAAATAAAGAAAAAAGTATTATTACATGTAAAATACCCATTTTTTATGAACTTAGTTTAACTAATTGTTTCAAAACTCAGACTTAAAAAGATACTGCGATATGTCTTTGAAAAATAAAAAGTTCTAAAACTCCAGGGATCATACATTTAAAATCTTAATAGATAAACATATCCGCCTCCTTTTGGAACTTGTAGTTTTTTCGTAGCTAAATACGTTAGCCTTCTGCACTTACCTGATCTATGATAACGGTGTAACGCAATTTATGTATTACATTTTGTTTGTGTGAGTTGTATGGCAGCGACCCTTCCTTTTTATATCATAATGGAACTTGAGCGAGGCTTTTGTCTCACGAGTTCGTAATGAGTGCTGGATGAGGAGACGGGTTTATTGATAAGAGGTAGCGCGTTGCGAGTTTATGCATACAGATTATTGTAAAAAAAAATGTTTTATTCAGGCCTGTTTCACTGGGTAGTGGGGCTTTTGGGACCGGGAGCGTGGTCCCGGATTCCACCTTTTTTACAATTATTATTTTTGTGTAGTATTTTGGGACCACAAATAAAAAAAACAAAGTTATGTCTTGGGAAAGTACGGTCAACCAAAAGATTTAGAAGTTATACTAATAAAAGTATTTTTATAAAACGATAAAATAATTCTTTTATTTCAAAATAGGTAGCCTTCTTTTAGAATTCATGACCTCCAAGTTCCAGAGAGAGTGCTGACTTTTTTGAAGTAGTCCTGTAGGGTTACTGAGTGAGCTAAGTTCGCGGAGCTGATATCTTGGGTAAAATATATTTGAACGTTTTGCCACACAAGTAAAAGTGATACTGAAAGTGTTGCCTGTCTGTAATTAATACAGTGAAACTGTGAAACGGTCCAATTACTGACATAGCTTGCAGCTAGAGGAGTTTATCTCTAGTCATTTCAATCTATACCTACTAATATCATAAAGAGGTAAAATTTGTTTGTAAGTTTGTAAATTTGTAAGTTTGTATGTAGGGGGTAATCTCCGGAACTAACAATCTAATTTAAAAAATTCTTTTACTTGCAGAAAGCCACATTATTCGTGGATGTCATAGGCTATAAATTATATTTATATCATGCATGTTAGCTGAGCTATCTCAATTTTGAGACGAAGTCGCGAGCGAAGTGCTAGTGTAATACGTATACACGTGCATTCAGATTTGTAAATTATATTTTTTTAATAATCGATGAAAGAGTTTGAAAGCTATACAAGAATATGTTAGTGGTTTAAATAAATATAGACTGAAACTGATTTTCAATTACAATGTTTCATTTCCGATATCAACTATAAAATAATTTTACGGCTGAAAAGACCTTAATAAGTTTAAACTGCGATGTAACGATAAACGATTACGATTTGATAGCAAAAACTTTAATTGAAATTAAGGCTGGACTATTATCCGGACGACAGTTAATTTTCAGAAATACTAAATAGGTAAAAATTAACTAAATCCAGTCAAGTAACTTTAGGTTATCAAATATGTTATTTAATTTTGGGTACTGGTAAATTGCAGAATTCGATTGTAATGTTGTCTGAAGAGCAGTCTCGAAGATTCTTGGTATAACTAGATTTACGCAAAATAACAGCTCAGATCAAAGTATTATAGAAAATTATTATTTCATTGAAATTGAAGAGCTATACTTAATTAAATTGGACAAGTGATTAGCGATGAAAATTCTCAGTCTTTTGGCACGAGTTTAAATAATTTTTACGAGTATAACCTATGAAATTCTGGGCAAATGACATTATAAATTTAAATTTATTTATCAACTTAAGCACATACAAAAACGCCCATTCTCCTCTTATACTTGTCTCACCTTATTTAAAAGTTAACAATAACACCCTTTTATTAGCTTCACCTGTAACTAACTATGTAAATAAATCTTAGAAGTTCAATTTCACCCACCCCAGGTTTTCGGTTGGGCTGAAATTTTGCATACATGTTAAGTTTGCATGAGTAGCTAAGTGACGTCATTCTAAATCCAATAATATGGTAGACTCTCGAAGATGGCGGACTACTTATTTTTTATGCATTCCTATGACAGGAGTACTAAATGAAAGGGTTTGCTGAGAAAATTACGAGAAATAAAATGACGTCAGTTTGTTTTTTAATATTTTCATTACCGCGTGCGCTTAACAACATATCCTCATCCAACGGTTTATTGAAAGTACATAGCAGCACACGGAGTTTCGTTATTCGTTAGTAAAACGGTTAGAACGGGCCGCCTTGTGAATACGCTTAATGTAACACCGCGTACACACCGCGTATACAGCAGCGGTGTGTTTACGCGCTAATGTTTTTAATGGCTTTCACAGTTAACTAATGTGGTTTTATTGTTCTTGATGCGTTGTTCTAGGTTTTGGCTAGGAAGTACTAGGGCTTAAGGAGATTTGGGAGGTAAATTTTGGTTTGTGTTTTACTGAGGATCACTTGTTTATTTCACTTTGTTAAAATAAGGCAAAAGGAAGAGCAGATGTTGGCTTTATCGTTGTAACTTTTAATAATAGTTAAAGTATTTTTATTGCTGTACAAGTCAACTAATGGATTGCGCGAAGACGGTTCACAATCAGAACAAAAACTCTTGGATAACAACAAGCTGCCGTTTCTTTAAAATAAACTTCGTCAAATTATAATATGTAACTAATCAATTAACTTATACAACTGAAGAATAATATTTTTCACAGAATCAGAATAGGCTACATTATTTTCTAGAAATCTAGATAAAGGTATATGGGACCTGATTTTTTTTAAATATCTGTCATATGAGTTAAGCTTCTCCTTCCGTAGTAAATGATAGCAGAACGGACGATCGGGGGGGACGCAAGAAAAGAACGTTACGCACCAAGCCCCAGGGCATCGTGGGCAAGAGACGATGAGTTGAGACTTCATGAGTTAATTGAATCGTATCCAGTATTCATTTATGATCTAGTGAAACAGGGAATAATAATATCGAATTGTTCACAACAAAATACTGAACGTTACAATAAATGTATCGTAATATGTGGCTACTAGGAGAGCACAAGCATCAGGTGTGTGTCACCGCATACAATTTGTAGAAGTCGTCTCAAGCAAATGGCACACCATCGCACGTCGCACGTCTGGAATGTATACAAGGATGCCTAACACGATGTGGTGTTTGAAAAATGTGAGTATGCTAAAAATTACTGTAATTAAAAAAAAAAATTACCAACTTAGGATTACAATGATTTAATTTTAACTGCTTCGTTGGTCTAGGGGTGTTGGGTTAATTTCCCAGGTCAAGTAGAGTGTTATTGAATTTTTCCATCGGGAATTTCTCAATAGATCGTAGACACCAACCGGGTACAAATCCGGGAGTTTGGACTTTTGCCCAGTTGATGGCAATAGATTCACCCTTACTACATGAAACTTAATATAAGTGGCGAAATGTGGTTGTAATACACCCCTCTCTAAACCTTCGGGAAAAACTGGCGTAATGTTATCTTGTGTAAAACTTAGGCAGAAATCCACTTAACCGAAAAGAACAACGATAAAAAAAAATAATATCAACACTACAATTTCTCAACAATATCCAATTGAAGAAAACGTAGCAACAAACACTATGGGCGATCAGTCACAGGTGCAGCTATCGATCACGGCTTACTGTAATGTAAGACGGAGCACCGCGACACGGCGACACAGCGACAACGCGACATTGCAACAAATCTAATTCTTGATACATTGGTATGGGATTATAAGAAATTGTTTGGTACAGAAAATATTTATTTATTACCACAGCATTTTCCCTCAGAGTCAAATCTTATGTGGTCTACTTGAAAGTCACTGAACCATCTGCGAACCCAAATGGGCTGATTTAGGCTAGGCCCTAAATCAGCCCATTTGGGGTCGCAGTTCGTTCTTCATTAAGGAAATTTAAGATGCCTCGACGGAGCTGTCGGAGGCGAATGTGGAACTGCATCGCAGTCTCTTCCACATCTTTTTTTCTGCCCCGTGTGCCCCCAAAGCTACACTAAAGGACGATGCCAGACAAATGGCGAAGTATTGGGCATCAACTCGAAAAAAAGGTCACAGCTCTTTACAATATGTTTAAAATAAGCTTAAACTTCTTGTATGGCACGTTTCAGGCATTATTCTGACAGCTTGTATTGACTATCATGAGTGTTCAAAGGAGCAGTCTATTCAAAATATTCTTCTTTGCTACATTCTTGCTACGAAAGCGTAGCTCGCGTAGCGGTTACTGCTACGGAGTAGCACTTGCGTACTACTTTATTCTAATGTTGCTTGTATGTGCACGATGTACGTTACATTGGCATCATATTCAAGCACTGTGCAGGGTGTTATAAAATGCATTTTGTGATAATGCAAAATTTTAAATAAGAGTGAGTAGATATTTAGTAGCCCACACTACATACTTACTAAAGTAATTTTCATAATAATTGCATTAGTATCTTTAGAAACACACTGTTATGTAAAGGATGAACTGTCCATAATCGGCTGATTGGTAGTTCATCATCATCATCATCATCATCATCATCATCATTTCAGCCGAAAGAAGTCCACTGCTGGACATAGGCCGCCCCCAAGCGTCGCCACATTGACTCGTCCCGTGCGACTCGCATCCAGCGGATCCCTGCAACCTTCACCAGGTCATCGGTCCACCTAGTGGGAGGTTTTCCAACGCAGCGTCTTCCGGTTCACGGTCGCCACTCCAGAACTTTTCGGCCCCATCGGCCATCCATTCTGCGAGCAATGTGCCCTGCCCACTGCCACTTACGTTTGGCTATTCTTCGGGCTACGTCGGTAACCTTGGTTCTCTTGCGGATGTCCTCATTTCTGATTTGATCACGCAAGGAAACTCCGAGCATAGCCCTCTCCATTGCCCTTTGGGTGACTTTAAGCCTTCAGATAAGGCCCATTGTGAACGACCACGTTTCGGTCCCGTATGTAATCACTGGCAACACACACTGGTCATAGACTTTCGTCTTGAGACACTGCGGTAAGTTGGACGAGAAGATACCACGCAACTTCCCGAACGCTGCCCAGCCAAGTCGGATTCGACGATTGACCTCTTTCTCGAAGTTAGACCTACCTAACTGGATCGTTTGTCCCAGGTAGACATAATCGTCTACAACTTCGAGTGTAGAGTCTCCGATCTTGATAAGTGTGGGTGTTACATGGGCATTCATCATGATTTTGGTTTTGTCCATGTTCACTTTAAGACCCACTCTTTTGGAAGCTCTACTAAGGTTATCGAGCATTGTACTGAGGTCCTCCATGGTCTCAGCCATGACCACTATCTCGATTTACCGATAGTCGATTTGGCACCGTTGGAGAGACTGCAGTACAGCCCAAGTTTCGATCGAATCAAAGGCTTTCTCGTAGTCCACAAACGCTAAGCAGAGAGGCAGGTTATACTCTTCGGTCTTCTGTATAACCTGCCGCAACGTATGTATGTGGTCTACGGTGGTAAAACCTTTTCGGAATCCGGCTTGTTCGAGAGGCTGAAAATCGTCAAACCTGCGAGCGAGACGATTCGTGATGATTCTTGAAAACAACTTGTAGACATGGCTTAGAAGTGATATGCCATGGCCTATAGTTCTTCAGCCGGGCATTGTCGCCCTTTTTGAAGAAGAGTACCAGCACACCCCCGCACCATGCCTGCGGCGTTTTCCCCTCGAGTAGTTCATGCCGATCGATAATTATAATGTTCGTTCGATATCTAATCATGGTCGGGCCCGCTTGGATACGAGCTAAGCTGAGCGGTATTTTCTAGAAATTAGCACTAATTTATTTTTACAATTTTGATTTTGCCACCCATACCGAATGAAGCCAAGCTGAATATGTGTGTGCTAGGGGTGCTTTATAGGTGCGCAAAGCTGCATTTTTCTAGATATTCATAATTGTCTTTTTTTACTGTGGCTATACCTCGTAAGAGTATCAATCCGAACACTCAGTCACAGGTGTCCAGCTCCCCACTAACCTGTCGTGGTCTAAACATATTGTTACTTTTATCGCAATGTTTTATTGTTGGCTGCACATGTACAGCCCCTCCCCCTCCCTGCGTCTCGTCGCGTGGGGAAGGCATATTGGCACATTTGCTACGGAGATACGATTTTATTTGTATCGATACATAAGTTACAAATACGTATTTTTTAAAAGAAATATAGATATTTATTTTTCACTGTTACAAATTACAAAAGAAAACGAAAATAACAAAATTACGAAATGATTTTCAGTGTTTTTTTTAAGGAACTTATGGTTCAGAAAAAACTCATTATATTTCGTACCTACTAATTATTTAAAAGATGTCTCGAGCGTATCAATGGCTAAACGGGAAAACTTAGAGTTCGATTAATTTTCATCTTTAAGATGGATGGATTGTGTGAAGACTGATATGAAAGAGAAAGGAGTAAATGATGCCGTGACGTCTGACAGGGGAGAATGGAAGAAGAAAACGTGTTGCGCCGACCCCAAATAGAATGGTAAAAGGGCAGGAAGATGAAGATGATGAATGAGACTGCCTCGTTGGTCGACTGGTCGCAAGCGTGACTGGTGAGCATGAGGTTTTGGGTTCGATTCCCGGGTCGGGTAAAGTTCTTTTCGGTTTTACCATCAGGGATTTCTCAGTAGCAGCCTCGGAGTCTGGATTCGTGATCGGTTGATGGCAATAGGCTTACATGGGACTTAAACATAACTGGCGAAATTTGGATGTACTATTAGGTTCACCTCTGCCTAACCATACGGTGATTACAGGCGTGATGTTATGTTTTGATGTACCGAGACAAACAGTGCACATTACCCGTCGCGATGGTGACAGTCGAGGGGATAGAAACATTATTTTACAAATATGCTCAATTTATTTATAACTAGCTGTGCCCTTTTCAAGGGTTTTAATAATCTTTTTTTCTAAAATATAAGTAGCCTAAGTTACTCCTTATAACATCAGTTATCTGCCAGTAAAAGTCCGGCAAAATCGGTCCAGCCGTTTCGGAGATTAGCCGAAACAGACAGACAAACATTTAAAATATTGTTTTTTTTTTGTTATAAGTAAAAATTCATTCAGTAAAAATTAGTTATTTTTAAATTACAAACATACACTTCAATTTCATTTATTTGTATAGATATTCTTTTACGATGTAATGGTTTCGTCCTTGAGACAAACGGAGTATTTGCTCTGAGTCTCGAATTAGATTTCATTATATTCCGTAAAACATTGGTTCTGTTAGAATGCCTGTGGTTTAGACTAGACTTGTACCACAAATGTCTTTCGGGTTGTTTACAGAGTAAATATAAATTTAATGATCAGCTCAGAGTGGCTCGTGGCTACATAAGAGCTTTGTGGATTAATTGATAAGTGCAACGAATATGTATAGTCTCCTTTAGAGCTACACATGTGTGGAGTCACATATGTGAAAATTCATACAATTTTGAACTGTAAACAAACACATTTTTTTTTGCTGAAAGGAAATGTTTCAGAAACAAAAATGGAAGCTACATAATTATATTTCCATTATTTAAATCAAAGCACTTACACGAAAACGTTAAGAAAGCAACATTGAACAAAAACCCTCGAGACTTTCTCTCAGGTATTTAACACAAACAAAATCAACATAATCAATAGTCATTTATTCAGCTTACTTCGCCCCTCTCTTTGTCTCTTTCGCACACAATACATTCCTTTCACCTCATTTGCTTGCCTAATCGACGAGAAAGCACGATATGAGACGATTATGTACCTCTACAGACTTGCCAGCACTCGACCACAGTGCAAAACTACGTCTTAGAATAATACCTCGAAAAATACAGTACAACAAAATGTGGAAGGTCTCTCTTCTACTCTGTGGTACAAGGTCGTCTAATTCAGTACTTCGTGTAAAGATGAGGGTTCATTTGGCTGCAGAATTTCAGAATTTCGACAAAATTGTGCATTAAATTTAAGTTCCATATGGCTTTAATGCTTTCGTTCGTTAAAAAGGTATATTTCTGAATAGCGTTTGCGTTCACAGAATACTTTTAGAATTATATTCTTAACAGATTTTTAAACAAACTAAAAACGTGTATGTTTGAAATAAAAACTGGTTTTATTTTCAGGTATTGATGCGAATATGTTTTTAACTAGAACTGTCATAAATCTTGTTTATAGCACGAACGCACCTGAAACTACCTAGAAACTACAAAAATACTGAAGTATTCTTTCACCACAAAACTGTATTAAAACTTATGAAAATATGACTATGATCTTTTCAAACTCTCTCCAGCCAGTCCTATTCCGTTCAAATTCAACCAATTACCTTTCTACACGAAACTTTTGCATAGACGGCGGCCCACATTTTAGGACGCGGTGGAACTTCGCTCCGCGATTTATTTCGTGTACATTGCTCGCTGCTCTTGGCGTGTTTACGGCGTGATTTGGCGTTCGCCCGTATAAACGTCAATGGAACCGATAAATAAATTGTATTTTATACGCGACTATACTTTTTGTGAACACTCGGCTGTGCCAAGCACTGCAGTTACATTTGGAATTGGGTCTAGTGGGTAGTGTATGTGAGAAGCTTAAGCGGGAGCGGGTGATGATAAAATCATTGACCAGATGATTCATTCTAACTTTAACTTTGTATGTGATAAAATTATTAAGTTATGGTTTGGTTATTACTTCATTTGACGTTTTTACAAGTTAAGCTTTAACATAAAGTCAACTAATTTACGAAGTTTACTCAAACTGTGGCAAAAAAAACTATTCATATCCTTAATTTAATCTCGTCACAACAACGTCTGATATTGGCCGTCAGTTTTCAAAGTACGTAAAGATTATAATAGACAAACACACTCAATATCACAAACGTCCATACTCGATATTTCTCACAACTCGCGCCAACAATTTCGTTTCGCTACACGCCCCTCACCACAACACGCTCGTCTTTTTCTCGAACATTCGCTGCACTGCCAAACTCCATACAGTGTTTATACCGCCAGTTTTTGTGCCAGAATGAATGGAATATGGCTGGCCTGGCAGTCTGGCGGGCTGGCAGCTTGGCAGATTGGCAGAATGGAGGCACACCCAGGACTTCACGGGCTATTTAAAATTATTCACTATTTGTTGTATGGTTGTATCGCATTTTTATGTGTGAATGCACTTCAGCTTATGGAAACTTCTGAAACTTACTTTTAAGGAAGTTTTCTTAGGAAGTTTCTTGAATCTAAATACAATAAGGAATTAATGGTTTTCTCTTAGATGTAAAAGATTGTTTTATCGTTATTTTACTATGTTAATGTATGCGTCACCATTTGGCAGGCAGAAAATCGCACTTAATTTCTTTTTAATGCAAATTATTTTTACGTTTTGTAACACAGCTGTTTGGATGTGGCTACAGAAATAATAATTGTAGGTATACGCGTACCTAGTAACTAAGAAATAAAACTCATGTTAGTACGTGGATTTTGCTTTCTAGGAAACGGAGGAGGATTCAATCACAGTATAAATATACCTGAACGTAAAACTCCAGCTTTTAAGTTATCATAATTACAACGATTTCATACCAACCGTACCTAATTTTATTGTTAAAAGGAAATAATACACGGTTACCATCCCTATGTGTGTCCTTCCAAGGAAGTAACTCCGCCCCTGGTATATTACCATACCTACAGATGTACACACCCTTAAGGTTGACTGGTAGAAAATGCGTAAAGGATTAAGTCCACCTTTGAACAGTTTTTTCACTTGTGCATAAAGTTCAAATAACTAAATAAAGGGGCCAAACTGAGAAAACTAGAATTGCGTCTGGAATAAATTAAGATAAACCTGTTGTCAGCGACGCCTAAATACTTAGTGGTACTCATTAAATTTACTGTCAATGACACAAACGTCTCATAAGTTATTTTTTTCCTGTCTGATCGCTGTCATTAAAACTATTGGAAAAATCAGCCGTCATTTTACTTTAGATGAGCTCATTAGCAATCAGTGTAATCAGAGTCCACACCTGTGGTATTAATACATTACAAATTGAGTTGTTCATATTACCTACATGTGTAATGTGTTAGTAAATAGCGGGATATATTCCAGGGTCGGTACACACAACACTTGTGTTGCGAGTATTGCTGCGGTCGCGGCAGCTGCTTGGGTACAACTGTTCGGTCCTGGTCCTGTGTCGCGGTACACCCCGACCATTGAAACGTGTAACTCGGTGGAGAGCAGAGTGTTGAGGTTATTTTGTTAAAGGTTGAAAACGGGATTGGTTGAAGGGTTTTGTTAAAAAAAAATGTGTTATTATTATCTTAAATTAAATGTGTATGTAATATTTCTACATTTTTATTGTCGGCTTCGTAATTGGTCTACTACTTTTGTCAACAATTACGATCGAAATAAAAATTAACTAAAGTTGAAACTATCCGTCTAAGAGCTAAAGATCGTATTATGAAGTGCAAGTGACATCCAACCTGAGGTCGGAAAGTTATAACTTGATCAACTTTGACAAAAGAAGTTTTAATTTCTTCTGTGCATTTAAAAAAATGTGCAAAAATTAAAACGTTTCTAAACTGTACACAAAACCGTAGTCTGTCTTGTTTTGTCTTGCCCTGCACACAACAATAGTTAACGTTTGCAATTTCATTTAGTCTTCTATTCCGTTCAGTCTGACGAGAGATGTCTGTTTTATACAATTGGGAGCAAAACACCTCGTTATAGCGCATACTCAAATTATAAGGAAGAAGATCCAGCCAAAATGTCTTAAGGATCTTATATTTAAATACCAATTTCTACTTGAAATCATTAAAACTTGTACAGGTTTTTTCCAACGTCTTGATGTTAGTCTGAAATGGTCTGTTTGTTAATTTGTTAGCACTTTTACTCATCGACTTTGTACTCTGGCAAGCGCGTTAAGTACATACTAGTGACAGTAATATAATAGCAGCAGTAGTAGTATTTATTAATTATAATCTTATAGATTCCAAAACTTGATAGATTTACACATCGTTCACACCTAACGTATTGTCCGCCGCCGACTGTGAGTAGGCCCACAACGACAACGCGCTACGGAATAGCATCTAGTCGGTTCGGTGTGAACGAGAAGTTAAATATATATGGAAAAGCGATAAACTGCGTAACGCGCACTCACAGTTAGCGGCCGACAATACGTTTGGTCTGAACAATGTCTAAGAATCTCAAATTTATTTTCTTAGGAGTCTAAAAAAAATACTGTCCAATAAGTAGGACAGGAGACAGTCACCTGTAGCTTATAAACCTAAAGAATTACTTTATAGTTATGATCCTTCTGTTTTCTCCCTTTACTTGCTTTATGCATTCATGTTCTCAGTTCATTTACTTAAACGGCATCCATCTTGTCGGTCGTCTTAATTAATTGTCTAGTTCTTGGCTACCGAAGCTTTAGAAAAATGAAAGGGTTTTTGAACATCCCCTATAATGTCCACCCCTGAATAACTAGCAATTAATTACTTTTGCAAATAAAAAGGGAATGACTTAATTAATGGAGGGGCTCACCATTGTTTATAGCAGTTCTTATTTGCATTGTACATCGTTTTTTTGTTTTTTGGAGAAGAATATTTTTCGGTGATTTTGTTTTGTTTTTTTTTCTCGAAAGTAACAACGAGGGGTTTCATTACATAATGCGATCGCAGGAAAAAGTCAGTAGGTATTTTGTCGTGTGTATTTTCGTCTGACTCTACTTTATGTAATACAATTTAAGATCCATTTCCATGATTAGTGCATGTTAAATTTTAATAGTTTTTCCCGAAATTACTGCGCTTCTGAAACCTTTTAAGGCACTAAGATAAATAAATCCATCTATCAATAAAAACATCATTTGCAGGGAAAAATTCGCCAACAGGTTTGAAAAAATCGGAGACAGCGCTGAAAAAAAATTAAAGCTAAATCATTTTCTAACCTATTAACACAAATATTGATGTCACACACACCTTCACAGTACAAGTCCGTAGCGATTGTTTGTCACTACAACACGCCTGGTGTGTGCTCGGCGAGTCGGCGCTGTTGATATAAGAGCGCCTCAACAAGTGCCGCGTGAACGTGCAAGCGACAAGGCGTGTAAATGTATGTTGTGTTGGGGAATATAGTGGGGGAAATGTTGCTTATTAATTGCTTATTATACATGGTGGTAATGTGACAGGAAACTGAAGGCAAATTTCAACAACGTGAAAAAGCTTTTTTTATATTAAGTGATTAGCAAAAAACTATGTTCAAGCACCGTCAGTGTGGAATATTGTCACCGACAGCATGCAAATTCGCATTTGGTCTATATAGAAATTCGCCTTAAATTTTTCGCGTTAGACACACTCTATTTTTCAGACAGACAGACTCTATTTTTCGGGACAAATTCTTGCACATGCAAAAATTATCACAATTTTGCTATGACTTTTAATTTATTTTTTGATTCAACATGAGCATAATTTCAGCCGAAAGACGACTGCTGGACATAGGCCTCCCCCAAGTGTAGCCACATTGACCGGTCCCGTTTGACCTCTTCTAACTATGTAATTTCCATCGACTTTCTTTCAAATTACAAGGTGTACCAATTATATGCGAGCTCCAAAGAAATACTAATTTATTGAATAAAGTTAACTACATAATTAATTCTCACTCATACCTGTACTATTTTTGACAGAGCCATAGGACAAATACATAGGTAGAAACCTTCTTACTAGTATAGAGTATGTTTAAGTGATATATTAAACTCTGTAAAGGAGTTTTACGTCGAACTAGTTCTGTCTGCCTAATTCTGAAGAACCAAATACTGTAAAACAGTATGGACGTTGCGTTCTGTCTTATCTAAAAACTTTGTTTGTGATGCATTCTAATAGTGGTTGCGCCTGCATTCCTGTCTGTGTAGGTTCTTAATTTTAATATTTTTAATTCTATACTTTATTACTAGATGTTATGCTTACTTAATAGTTCGTACAACAATTCTTTATAGCTAACTGTGGAGGCTTGTAAATGGCTTGTCGTTAATTAACTCACTCAACATAACTTATGCACAGTTAGCTGTAACCCACCCAAACATAAAATAATAAAATAGCATCCAATATTTTAGCATTTCTAAACACCAACTTCAACTGATGGACGGCATAATTCTGCTAAAGAAGAACACCCGAAGTCAAACTTTATTAAACTTTCCTACCTCTCCTAAGTTACACCGGAAATAAGCAAAAAAATATTAATTGACGCCGGGAATAAACCGGGCGATTCCGAGTGAACTCCGCATAATAGAGTTAATCTCTCGCAAAGAATAAAAATCGCTTGGAGGCAAAAACTCAAGTCCGTGGAAAGGAAAAAATCAGTTGCAAGACTTCTACGTTCCAATCTTCAGTTCGGTGAAGGAAAAGCGACTAAGATGATTTGGACTTCAGTATTTCTTATTTACTTCTCTAAATAACGTCTCGCCGGTGGCTTTGTGCAAAAGTAATTTCTTTTGAGTGGAAAAAATGTGGACACCGCTTTCGAATTGATTAAAGTCATGAAAATTATTTGACGATGGATTTTCCTCCAAGAAAGATTAGTCGAATGTTTTAGTGAACGTTACATTTATTTTTATCGTTCTCAGATTTTTTTTGTATTACAAGATAATTATAGATTTGTTGGCGTTGTCTGTGAGAGTATTTTCCTTGGATATCCTTGTCGTATTGTTTTGTTATGTAAATTGTGTTGTTAGGAACTATTTTTAGCTGAGATAATCCGCCAAGATCTATTCAAGGTTACTCCATTTTGTTGAAAGTATTTTGCCAGTTTGCTTAGTTTGTTGTGTTTAGACTTTACGCTATACATAAATGCCTTCAGGCTCTCTCAAGTTATAATTAATTCTTAATCTACTATCTATGTTTTCAATATAAATGTTGTTGTAACTACAGTAATGACTAGAACTTGAATTTTTAATGAATGTTACATTTTTAAACGTCTCGCATGTCGCATTTAAATAGGGCTCAAGTAATTCTGTAACATGGACGTACCTTTGATACGAACGAAGATGAAAAAGTACATCTCTCTTCGTCTTTTACCGCTAAATAAGAAAAAAAACTGTAGAACCTCAAATTACACATCATTTAATTTCGTAATCTTTCACTTCGCTCCAAAAGACGTTCGACGGAGGATAATGGACGGTTGATTTACATTTGTATCACTTCCTACCCCCCCCCCCACTCCACTGCACCTCCTCCCCTGCGTCCCGCCACTTACAATTCAATTAATTAAATGATGGACATTATTAGACGGACTTTATGGGCCGTTCTCTTTTTATTAACAACTTTATTTGTTTGTTAATAAATTGGGAGTTGCTTCCGATCGGTTTAAGGTATGTTCTTGTTAGATTAGTATGCTGAATGTATTTTTTTAAAGAAATAAACAGAGACAATAATGAGCTGATAGCATAAGGTCTGGTTAAATTGTACAGCAAAACTTCGATGACGCGAAGGGTACAAAAAATAAAGATTTTTAAAAGTTATTTCAACTAAAACCATGGATTACTCTTTTTTTGGAGCAGTGTGGGGTAAAAAGTAATACGTTACAATTTTAACATGTACCCAGAATTTTAACTTTTCTGCATATTTAAGAAATATTTTCTCATTTTTTTTAAATCCATCAACAGTATAATATCATCATCATCATCATCATCATCATCATTTCAGCCGAAAGACGTCCACTGCTGGACATAGGCCTCCCCAAGGGGGGTTTTGCCATAATCGCCACGCTTGGCAGGCGGGTTGGCGATCGCAGTATGTTTGTTATAAAAACAGTATAATATAACCACTCAAAATACTTAAACTCTTACTAATTTTCGTGCACGTATGACGTATGTGTCGTCATGGCAGCCATTATGACGTCGTAAGTCACTCGGCGGCCATTTTAATTCGCTCATAAAGTGGGCATACATCACCGACGCGGGACGGTGCAGTGCGCCGCTCAAATCGAATTCTTGGCTTGCTTCTGTTCGACTTAGTGTAAGATATTTTAAGCAGTAAAACAAGTATGACATAATAATATATAAATCGTTTATTTATAAAAAGGGGCACATTTACAATAATATACAACAATATCTTAATAATTAAAATAGAGCACATTTTTACTACTTTCACAAATGTTTACCTACCTGAAAACATTAGCCTCGCGCTAAAAGAACAAGTTAACTGCCTCACAATTATCTAAAAAGATATTGCAGCTGCTTCTCTCACAAAAAATAAAACCAGGTCCAAAAACCTAAAAAATCGTAGTGAGGTCATATTATATCATCATTATCATCATCATTTCAGCCGAAAAACGTTCACTGCTGGACATAGGCCTCCCCCAAGTGTCGCCAAATTGACCGGTCCCGTGCGACTCGCATCCAGCGGATCCCTTCAACCTTCACCAGGTCATCGGTCCACCTAGTGGGAGGTCTTCCAACGCAGCGTCTTCCGGTTCGCGGTCGCACTCCAGAACATCCATATTATATTCGTACCTACTTTTTAAGAGTATTGACAAAGCGTCAGAAATCATTAGTTCGAAAATGTTGTTTTAATTTCACCTACTGTCATATTCTGTACTGTAACGCTGGTACTAGCACGGAAAATTTTCTTGAATGTTTTTAATATGAGGGGTTCAGTCACATTCATAAATTAAAGCAAAGTAACATTTTGCACTTAGCTCGTCCGAGACTCTCCGAGGCAGGTCATGATTAGGCAAAAACTTGGAATCGAACGTTGCCAAAGATCCGCCACTTTAATTGCACTAAATGAGCTCGTGGTGAATATGACTCATATTTTTGTAGGCTATTACACTTCAGCTTTAATTTCAGTTGTTCTCGTAAAAAATACTTGGCAAGCGTTGTGCAGTAATTAAAGTGACAACAGTGAGAAAATATGAGAGAATTAAGTCTAAGGTCAGGTCTTTTGGATAGCACTGACTGTTACAAGGAAAATGCAATGCGCTTTAACATAAAACAAAGCTTACTACTTGGAAAGTTGACAAGGATATTTAAATGAAATGCCGGGGCAAAGAATAAGTACGAGCAAGGAATTAAATAAGAATAGTCACTTCTTTGAAAACGACAAAAGGATAGCATAGCATTGTCATATAAGTTTGGTGTAAATTGTGAACACGTTTTCATATGACAAAAAGGGTAATATTTATTTATTTACAGAATTTACAAACGAACTCAAAGACTTCAAATGATAAATTCTATAATAATTAACTTACTGGCTATAGACATCAGTGAATAGGGTTTAACAAAGGTATTAAATGGAACGGTCCATCGATACAATATTGCATTAACAATTTCGGTGAGCGATTGATTACTGTTCACGGAAAACCGGAACAGACTGATTCCTGGAATAGAGTAATTTGAATATAAATTAAACCAGGCTCCGTATACAAACATTTTGGTTTAATTTAATTGAATTCATAAACCTGGAGGTTGTACTGTCCCGGCCCTTTTTACAGGGTTGTACAAATAAAACAGGATTACTGCACAAGGTTTTGGAGTATTGGAGTGAATGGTATTCCTGTTCATTCACTTTTGAGATAATTGTGGGTAAGAATAGATTGGTTTATTAGGAGAGGCCAAGCCTGTTTTTAATTTTTTTCGGTCCTATTACTTGTTGGTGGACAAGCCCCTTAGGTTTTTTTTTTTTGCAAATGTATTTTTGTTTGCCTGTTGAGTTGTAGTACGTAAAGATTTTATTCGGCCCGAAAACGTTTCGGTAAAGAATTACATAGGGAATTTGGATAATAAGAGAACACTGTCTAACTTGAGTTTATTGCCTAAAAACAGAACTTAATTTTCATGTAGAATGTGTGTGTGTAAATACGTTGTTGTTACAAAAAATGTATACAACATTTATTCCCGACTGCGTCTGAGCCCAAAGAGGGTAATGTTTTTATCTTTTAGTAAAGCTAAAACGTCGGCGTGAAAACTTCCGAGCTAAGTATAAGTAATGGCGTTTTCTAGCGCCGGTAATAGGACTGTCCGATTCTATGAATTAACTTCACGCTGCGGGGATTGCCGTCGGCAGATTCTAGCACCTGATAGATCATGGTATAGGTATGAAGATGTAACATAAAATCATTTATATAAATGTTTAATAATGTCAATGGTAAAAATAAACGATTTTTCAAGAATTTTTGTTCTACGGGGTTTTAATGTTAGAAAACAAGGTTATTAAAAATTATTATATAGACTAGAAACGGGATATTTACCATGTGCCATGTTGTTGAGTGTTGTTCATGTTGTGTTGTGTGTTGTTGTTGTTGTTTTACATGCTAAATATCTAGTCTATATAATAATGTTAGTGACCATGATAGTTTAAAATGTTATTATAAATGTTAAGCACCGACTCAGTGCCTATCGCACCACACATTGTGAAGGGTTTCATAAACAGACAGATGGGACGTTCAGCCAGACAATATAAGTGTTCGGTCTTTGTCAACTCTAAAAACAATACCTATGTAG
This sequence comes from Noctua fimbriata, assembly GCA_905163415.1. Lineage (NCBI taxonomy): Eukaryota > Metazoa > Arthropoda > Insecta > Lepidoptera > Noctuidae > Noctua > Noctua fimbriata. The sequence goes on along the minus strand of LR990927.1, from coordinate 19,456,066 downwards.
TCGCAGTAGAACAAATAAATGTAGATATTGTGGGTAGAACATAATTAAATAAATGTCTGTAAAAGTTGGCTGTGATTTAACTAAGCTCGTTAGTAAAAATACAGATAGAACATGTTTCGTGGCTTGTTTCCCAGCCTAAAATTCAACGACACGAATATTTTACCACCAAAATCCCTAAATTATTTAACAAACCCACAACACAATTGATATTTTAAATGCAAATTCGAGTTTCGTAACAGATTATATTGAACATGCAGCCTTCCCAGCAGTGGACTTTAAAACGACAGTATTAACTCTAGCAAATGTCGCCATCATCTCATTTCAATATTAGGATTGAATCGATTTAAATTTATGAATTGTAAACGATTTGTGATTCGATTTCCCGGTTGGGTTAGTTTAAATTTTGTTTGCACATCATTTTGTTTTGGTCATCGGGGATATCGATAACTCTGTTCTCTCATTGACTTTAAAATATGAAAGGCTTAATTGATTTGTCCTCATGCGTTACAGCTTGTACCGACAGTGCCATCGGCGAAAACAAATAAAACAAATTGCTATAACAGACGATGACGACAGGTTATGCATGGTAGTTTTAATTGTACATTCAAAACTTTCGTGCAAAACAGAGTCCGATAGAGGACACATATATACACATAAGCCTGTCGGTTGGCTCATTTGCAAGCATATCATCCGGGAACACAAGACGATATGGTTGCTTTAGTGGGTTTATCACTAATACGCTATAAAAACAATAGAAAATATTACACTACACTTCCGCAAACAAATGAGTACTGAGAGTTGTGCATGCGACCTGCCACTCAGTTTTACCTGCTGAGTCTTACCATGCAAGGATAACTGTACAGTTTTCTCCTACACACGTTTATGCCTGACTGTACAGTTTGACTGTACAAGCTATACTGCACATACAGGCTGAATATTAAAAGACACACCAGTCTGCTCTTGGCTTATCCGGTAGCTCCTAATGTGCTTTGTACAAACTAGTTTGCCCCAGTGCAAATAAGTTTGTCTGGAAATCTGGTTTTCCGTTATTGGTGGACGCAAAACTGTTTAAAAAACCCGTAGGTATCCGTGGTGAATACTTAGTTTATTCGTGCATGAATTATATTGATGTTTATTCACAAACAAACTGTAATGTTAGTCAACATTCATAATTAAATAAAGTTTTGTTACATCAACGTGTAGAAAATAAATTTTACATTTGGTAAAATTATGAAAAGTAGCGGGAATCACTTGGATGAGGTACGCACAAGGAAGTATGGCAGATGAAAGGATTTAAGGGTCTCCCCCTTAAATAACAGTAGGGGGATCCCAGGCAGTTAATATTATTTTTTTTATGATTTTTTTTGTGTTTTATAAAATGTTACCTCACACTTGGAATTTCTCCTGTATCGTGGGTGCGTTTACAAACATTTAAAACTCACATACACAAACATCCAGACCCGGAACCTGTAGATCATACAAATATATTTTGATCCGTGCGGGGATCGAACCCGCGACACACAGTGCAGCAGCCAATCGCTCAGCCAATGCACCAACCGTGCCGTCAAATTGAAAGCCAGTCTTCCAACTGAATAAATATTGAAAAAAATGTTTTGTTTCCTGACTGTTACAGTAACAAATAGCGTAGTGAATTGTAAAACAATACATAAATCAATCAGTAAGTTCCGGACACACATTGACTGTGTTATCAACTTTTTTCACGATTGTTCTCTTGTAATATAACAGAATTTAAAATTTAAATCTCTACGGAGAATGTGCGGTATTTAAATGTAATGCAGTTATTGAAATTCGCGTAAAACTATTTTATTTATGGCTTGAAACGCGCTGTGAGCACGTTTATGCATTTTAAATTTTTGTTATTTATAGGTTTTTCTATTTATTCAAGCACTATTTACTTTTTATTTTACGTAATTAATTTTGTCATCAAACTGAAATATAACAACTCAATGGTTACATCGTACGACTGGTCTTAACATGTAAGCAACATTATTTATTTTTTTATTTTTTAAATAATATCGTTGCCTCACACTAGGAATTTCTCTTGTATCGTGGGTGCATTTACAAATATTCAAACTCACATACACAAACAGCCAGTCCCGGAACAACTACCTGTAGGCCATACAAATATTTGTTCCGCGCGGGAATCGAACCCGTGACACGCAGCCCAGCAGTCAATCGCGCAGCCACTGCGCCAACCGTGCCGTCACCTCGTATTGAAATACGACTCTTAATTAAAAATCACATTGGTTTTTGAATAATTGATTAACGTTTAAAACAACACGGTGAGTGGAAGCGTCGATAGGGGACGCCAAAGGAGGACTAACACCTTATTGGTCATGTTTTTCCAATCATTGTTCAAGCACTAGCAACGTGCATTAGCCAACATAATATCTGTAAAGCAGAAACAAATGAAAATCATTCCTAATCCCACTCACCCGTTGGACTAGCAACTGATTTGAGTATCGAATTAAAGCCTATCACTTGAAACCATAACGCTGTCAGTGATAATTACACTGGGACAGATTCGCGTGGATAGCGACCGGTATCGATGCGAAAATCGCGTTATGCTCTTATTATAGTGATGTGCTTTATCCGTCGCGATAATTTTTCGATTCTTCTTAAGAAGCAGTAGGTTCTGCAAATTGATAATGGCATAAAGCTAAAGTACTTCAAGTCAATTTATAATAAATTATAATTATACTGATCCTAATCTAAGCACGAAATAGTACCACGAATAACGTTTAGACTAAAGCATGCACTTAGGCAAGCGTAAAACTTGCGCGATTAAAATTGTCGCACAACTGGCATGCTGCAAGTTCAAGGCAGGGATGGGAACATGTCTTAGTAAAAACAATGAGCTAGTAACGTTTTATGGTTAGGTTTAGGGGTTTTAGACATTTTCATAATAAAGAAAAGAAAGCAATAGTAGTAATAGTATTGCAAAACAAAAAACAAAAGTAATATTTTCGTAATGAACCGCAGCGCAGTACATGCGACTTATTCTTGTTAGAAAGATCGTTCATTCGGGAAAAGGAATTTGTATGAAAATCCAAAGAAAATGAATTGCATAGGATTTTCTGTAACATGCTAGGTTAGGTTAGTTAGTACGTAGGAACATTTAGGCACTATCTTAACATAATTTCACATCACGCGTATTTTTCTCAAAAGATTAGGTAGAGGCGAGGTGAGGGTGAGGGTCTTAATGTACACCCACATTTCACCAGTTATGCTGAAGTCCCATCATCCCATGTGGCAGGAGGTGAGGCTATACTGCCAACAACTGGGCATAAAACCGGGCGGCTATTGATAAATTTCTGATGAAAAACTGGGTCTGGATGGTTGTGTATGCGATAAATATTTAAACGCACCCATAGTTTTGGAGAAATTCCTAGTGTGGGTCAATGTTTCAAAAGAAACTATGCCCAATCCGGAAACCGAACCTAAGACCTTATGCTCAGTTCTAACGCTGGCTACCACTAGACCAACAAGCCAGTCAATAAATCATCCACAAAAATCATAAGTTCAATAATATTTTCCTACGTTTCGCATCCCTACCGTTTAATAACGTAGGCTACGCTTTGACGCGACATGGGGATGCAGCCGCTGCAGCGCTGCAATCCAATCCATCTGCCACTTATTACCTCGATTGAAGCGCTCGGAGGTATAGGTTATGGGAGCACTTGTGTGGTTACAATATTGAACTACACGTCCGTAAATATGAAGAGAAATTATGAGAGCGTTTTTTGAATAGTTTTTTGGTTGTTGCCAGTTAAAATGTGAGTTATGTTGAAGGTTTCTTCACATAAACGATTACTCAATTAAGTTTGATATCTAGTTTTTAAAGCCATTTTTTGGCTAGCCTATTATAACGCATCGAAAATTGTTATATCGTGGACCGTAGATTTTCGATAAAAGATAAATGTTTAAAGATAGAATTTCTTTTAGTGACCTAGACAAATGCAGTTGGATACTCCTGGAGGTTCTTTCTTCAACAGGAGTATCAATTTTCTATTAAGTGTATGACTCATTTAGAAAGAAAAATTTTAACTGAGCATAAGTAGGTGCTCAGTGAAAGTTTTTCTTACGAAACATACATACGAAAGAAAATCTTGTTCTCGCCACGGCATTTAATGGTGAAAGTATTAAAAAAATCCTTTTGAAGCAACGCTAGAGCAATTACTTTATTTTCACAACGTCGTTTATAAAAATTTATTACATTACCATTAACACTCTAATGGACGCCAATGAATTTTTAATTACAATAAAAATCTGAACCACGAGAAGGTAACGATCGTTATAAAAATACTCGGCCAAGTTACTTTTAATAATAACCTTAGTTAAGTAAGTTTGCCAAGTTAATAACAATTTGTGAGGCGGATGAGTTCGTTTTCATTAACTTAAGGGACTCTTAAAATCTTTAACCTGTCTTCTGCAGCTGAAGAGTGTAGCTACATAAGTATCTAAATATCTGTATAAGACTGCGGTGCATTTACGCGAGGGGTTAAACTTCTCAAGGTACTCGCGGTAGTACTCTCGTTAATTTCGTTTCTTGGTTTCGTGCTTCATTTTTATGCAAATAAAAAAAAGTAGCCAATAATTATGAATCTGCAGAAGAGGATTTTGCCATATCGCGTTAAAATATGAACCACAATAAATAATGGCAAGTATCTGAACACCTTGGGTATTTAAACTTTTCAAAATGAAGTGGTAAGGTAGTGGGTCTATAGGTGAAGGCTAGGCCCTAATCTTTCCCTAACTATATTGGGGTCGGCTGACAGTCTAACCAGATACGGTTGAGTACCAGTATTTAACATGTCGCGACTGTTCTATATCTAACCGCCACAACCCAGGTCCTGGATAATATGGCAGATTGAAGAGTGATAACTATGTAAGTATACAGAATACAGAATCAGAAAGGTGTGCTCATATTGGAGGATGTGATACAGACCACCAAACTGAATCACTTTCTATATGGAAACAACATCGTAATCACGAAAAAATAAGCTGCTGTCCTTTACAAAATTTCAATACTCGAACCAAACTGTCAGTAGTTCTCAATTAACACACTTTTCGAACATAACAGCATGCTACAGTAATCACCATCCGCTTTTACCGACCGCGGAAAATGGTCGCTGAAGCCTCGTTTAAAAAATTCACAATTACAAAAAATACGAAGCGAGTACACATAAAACTTTAAACATTTCCGACTGATTCGATGCATGTGATTGTAAATTGGAGTTAAAACGATAATAACACGGCCGTCCGGTTAACAATTACCCGGTGTGCGCGTGCCTAACCATTGCACTAAGGGCTGCCATTTCAGACAACCTGATAATCCTGAAATTGTAGTTTTTACCTTTAACCGTAACTTATTTGTTTTAGTCCGGTACTAATAAGAGTTCGCGAAAGTTCAGTTTTGCAAGGCTTTGGTATCACTGTAACACGCAAAAATCAGCAAGATACACCTAAATATCTTGTGAATGTCAGACAACCCTAATACTGCGGAAATACCTACCGACTGAAACTCTTAAGCCGGGTACAGACTATTTGCAACACGACATGCAATGCAACATTTTCCTTAAGCCAGGTGGCACGTAGCGTGCACGCAGATTGTTTTTAGCGTGTTTGCGAACACAGGAAAATGTATGGAAAAAGATTCGTTGCTTGTTGCAATGCATGTTGTGTTGCAAATAAACTGTTCCCGGCTTAAAGCATGTTGCATTGATATGGGAAAAGTGAGTTTATGAGAAAGAAAGATCACCCCCCACACGGGTAGACAGCGCTCAGTGTAGCTTACATTGAGCGCTAATTACTTCGTAGATCAATCCATCCATACGACTACTTCAGCAAGGTGTAACTACAACTTAACTTAATTTATTACCGTGAATGAGGACAATGTGGGCCATATTATTTTCATATATTTTTTTTTGATTTAGTTTAGATAATTTTAACAATATGTGAAATGTTAAAGTATTTTTTTAAACTATTATATATATATATACAGAAATAAATATGATTTATGATTCACACTGTGTGTGTGGAAGTTATTCCAAAGCCAAAACTTGTGGCCGTTCGGTAAAGTTTGAAATTATCATTTTCCCAGTTTAAAACAGCAATAAAAATAAAAAGTTTTGTGTATTTACCAAACAGATAAACAACATCGTTTGCCAACCCTATCCAATCGAAGCATTTATCAATTTTTAGTTCCCAACCGGTGTAAAAATGATATACGATTGAATTGCAATTTAGTTTCGAATATCTGCGAATTGATTCCCGTTGTGTTTATTTCGTAAAAATACCATGTTACATTATGATATTAGGTAGATATTTTTTTGAGAGTCAAAGAGACAATTTATGTCAGTGTGCTCAACACAGATATAAGCATGTTATCAATATTGACATTTTCAATAGAACATTTCGTGTCTTAGCATATTTTTTTACCATAAAAAAATAAACAAACTTACTTTCGCATTTATAAAATTTGTTAGTTAGGAATTTAAATTCGAAAATAAGTTTGTTTGTTACCTTTTCACGCCTAAACCACTGAACCAGTCATCATGAAATTTTGTGTATGCGTTGTCAGGTGTACAGAAACGGACATAGGGTTGGTACCCTAAACAAGAACTGTTCCCGAGGACAACAACACTAACGTTCTTATGATAATAGATGGCGCCACGTGTCTTTCTTTACTTCAATAACGTTTACAGTTAAAGAGTACAGTTTCATAATATTTTTATATTTATGTTTCACGAAGGAGATGGCGGGACGACCTGGATGTCTTCCTTGAGAATTGGAAAGAAGTAGCACAGAAGCGCGAGCTTTGGAAGGAGTGGAGGGAGGCCTTTGCCCAGCAGTTTGACAATATGGGCTAGCTATAATAATAATATGTTTCATAGTATTTTTAAATGTCAAATACTGTTAACAGGGAACCAATAATGCAGATAAGCTATCGGACTCGGGGTAAAAACTCTTTTAGCCGACTGCGGCGAAGCCCAAAAGGAGGGTTATGTTTTTTACAGCAAGTAACCAGAAATGCAGTATTCTTCTTAAAAAGCGCTAATAAAGTCAAGTTTTCAAGCCAAAAGCAATTTACATAACCCTTCGGGAACTGAGGCGTGAAATTATGTATTACAAGTATTTATTGCTCATCCTTGGCAGCAAGTAATATGCACCAAATTTTATTTATTCGCATTTTCGGTAATGTACACTTTGGTACAACTAAGGAGAAAAGTAGGGGAGTCCTGGCCTCCATTGTTATAAATTATTAAAGGGCGTATATTTAAAGAGCAATTTTCCTCAAAATATCAAACAACAATTTAGAGGCAAACAAGCTTCATATTTTGAGTGAAGAGATTGTCTTTTAATTGTGATTTGTAATATGTTAATGAAATGTTTAACAGGCGTCAACTTACTAGGAGATTTAGATTACTGACAACCGTATTCACTAACACTAGGCGATACTTAACTGTATGCTTAATAATCTGTTGGAATTTCAAAGCTTGCGCCGAGAGCTTAAATTCCAATAGTGAAATAAAATTTAGACATACATTTAGGTGTCGTTTAGTACAAGCAAACCCGGGGATTATACTAGTGAGAATCGAACTCATCTATTTTCTTAGTGTCATAGATGATCTAAGAATAACATACCTCTTTGGAATTAGGTATAATGAAAAATAAACTACCGTAACCGGGATTAGCACAGAGCTCGTACCTCGACCCCGACCCTCAGGTCACGAAGGTCGTGAACTTAGGGTGGAAATGATTCATTCGCAGCTGAAATAACAACCCTTATCATTTTTATATCATAGGTTTTCACACGGTTATGTAGGTAAGTGCTGACAGAAACGTTTCCTGTAGTGACATTAGTTTACGCGTGTAGAGATAAAATCGTTATGTCATATATCTATTATTTTCGGTTAGCAACCGTCTTCCTCAGCAATAAGAGTAGATCAAAATGAATAAACCTTCTAGCGCGACGATGGGTAATTTGCGATGGCCCAGAACTCAGCTACAATTTTGGTGCTATCACTATCTACAGTCAAGTTCACATGACACAGCACGGCTCAGAACATGATATCAGGTGTCCTTTAAATCTGATAATGATCCTTGCGCTTGTAGAACCGCACCACATTTGCTCTCTAGGCTGGAATCGTCCAGGAATCTCCATTTGAGCAGGTTCTCCGACCAACCTAGGTCCACGGTCTGTTTACAGCCTTACTGGTTAAATTAATGTCCACTTGATAGTTGGCAGATTTTAAAGGAATGGAATGGGTGAGGAAGCATTACTAGAAATTCACTCTTAGAAAAGAGATCAATCCCTACCATCATTCTCTTGCCCTTATACCAATTCATTTGGGGTCGGCGCAGCATGTCTTCTTCTTCCATACTTGTCTATTACTCGTCATCTCATCCGACACCTCCTTCGAGATCAATCCCTACCACGATACTGAATTGCACTAGAAAAGGATTTCCATGAAAAGCAATCATAACCATTCGTTTAGTTCCAAGCCTTTTACTAAATAAAACAATCGAAGTTAATTGATCCAACAGTTCAAAGAATTAATTTACAAGTTGTAAAGTGATTGCAATCCGAAGCGATTCATCAAAAAGATATCATCTTGTTTTGAATGTAAGTAAACGCCGAGATATTACACAAATTAGGACATCTTTCCGAGTCTTTGGAGCCATTGACTTTTAATTAGTTGCTTATCATTTTGGAGGATCGTAATTTTGCTTTGTTTGTTGAACGGATGAGTTTTGAAGGCTTTGTCGTGAGAGTTGTGTTTCAGCTAGCTTTACTTTGTTCATGCAGAAGTAGTCACTGATTCACATTCTACGTTTTGATCATTGTCATTTTAAACGTAAATCTTTCAGTTTTTCAAAATTATTGACCTGAATGGCGTGATTGAGTTGCTGAGGCACCATTATCGGCCAAAAAAAAGTCTATGGATTGTGACAGAAATAATAATATGAAAAAAACGGGACTGAATTACAGCGCGACGGTTGCCTGAGGAGAATAGAAAAAAAAAAATGAACGCACGTAATATAAGACAAGTCCAGGAAGCTGATGAGAAAAGTGCCTGTTAGTTCCGTATTATGTTAATTGGCTTCCATGTCATAGGTACACATTACATGTGTCAAACTCAGTTATCTGTCGGTCAGTGTTTAATAATATTTAGCGTGAACACATTCGGGCCCGGCTCAACTGGCGGGAGACGAGGTGGCTCAATTCGTCCGATACGCAGTTACTACCAAATTGTATTTGCGAGTTTGTGCACCCATTTCACGGTACTGTCTGGTAACGGGTGTGTTCGATGTATGGTGACAGTGTTTGATACTGGTTTTTCTTTTTATTTATATGAATAAAATAAAATTATCATCGATCATCGTTGAATAGTGTTATCAACGAGTGAAAAGTTGTTAGTTACTATAAATACTCAGCATATCAAAGTATCGGCTCTCCTTGAAGCATTATTATGTAAGGGTCAATATCAAGAAAGTGCATTTTTATTAAATTTCGGTGGCGCAATTTTTTCTTCAATTTTCGTGAAAAATAAGGACCTGATATAAGATAGAAAATGCATGCTAGAAGGATCTTCAAGAGGTCTGAGAATATCTCTATAACTTTTTGAAATATTTTAGTTCTAGTGTGGCCACCAAAATTGAAAATCGCCCACCAAAATCGAAAGTACCCACCAAAATCGAAAGTACCCACCAAAATCGAAAGTACCCACCAAAATCGAAAGTACCCACCAAAATCGAAAGTACCCACCAAAATCGAATTTCTCCGTCACAAACCTCAATCTCACTAATAAAGCTCCATGTAACTAATCTCACAAATTCTCGGGAAGTATCAATAACTTCATCGGTTAATATAACGCTCAGTTGTTAAAAAAATATTTATTATTATTTATCTGATCTGATATTATGAGTTTATGACATAAAAAAAACGAAAAAAAAGCATTAATTTTTTTATTGTAAACATAATTGATAATAAAGACCATGTGGTAATGAAGACAAAATCTAGTGGGGATATCGTCGTTTCAAAGCAGGAGATTCTGCCGAAGTCGAAAACTTCTACGGGCAGTTATACGCATCGCACGCATCGACCTGATCCCGACAATTAGGATTCCAGAGCCACCTTAACCCGCCATTTCACAGAAGACCTGCAAGAATTTAGCCAAAACAAACTCAAGGCGGCTCTTAGACAGCTTAAAAATGGAAAGGCTCTGGTGAGAATGGTATAACGATTGAGCTCCTGAAACCGGAAGGAAGTCCTGTATTAAGAGAGCTACGGAAGCTATTCAACTCTGTCCTGTTCTCTGGAAGAACTCCAAAAGCATAGAGACGGAGTGTGGTCGTTCTTTTCTTTAAAAGGGGGAACAAGACCCTATTAAAGAATGACTGACCCATTGCACTCCTTAGCCACGTGTATAAGCTGTTTTCAAGCCTCATCACCAATTGTCTAGAGCGAAGACTCCACGACTTCCAGCCACCGGAGCAGGCATGGTTTTGAGGAGGATACAGCACCATAGACCACATCCACACAGTGCGGCAGATCATACAGACGTCCGAAGGATAATCGGCCGCTGGGTGTCTGTGTGCATTTGTTTTTTTTTTGTTCTTGATTTACATTAAGAAGGCTTTTGACTCTGTCGAGACCTGGTCAGTTCTGGAGTCTCTGCAGTGAGTCGACTGGTGATACATCCAAGTGCTGAGAACTCTTTATGGAAATGCCGCAATAACCGTTCAAACTCAGAACCAGTAAACAGAGCATATCTCATTGCGTCGGGGGGTGAGGCAAGGGGCGTAATTTCCCCGAAATGGTTCAGCAACGCACTGGATTATGTGTTTAAGACGCTGAAATGGGAAGAACGTGGCATTAACATCAACTGCGAGTACATCTCACACTTGAGATTTGCAGATGACATCGTCATACGGGCTGAATCGATGCACAACTTTGCAGCAGATTCTGGATGGCCTAGTTGATTCTTCAATACGCATTGGTCTCAGAGTGAACTTGGACAAAACTCAGGTTATGTTCAACGAACACGTCACCCCAGGACCAGTTGTTGTTGTAGTTGTTGTCAATGGCGGCCCTCTCGAGGTTGTTCGAGAATATGTTTACCTCGGGCAAACTCTACAGTTTGAGAAGTACATCTTTGAGAGGGAGACTGGCAGAAGAATTCAGCTGGGCTTAACTCTTTTTTCTTTACAACTCTTTTTCGCAGTGTTTCTGCCTGTTTGGGAATGTTCTTTCGTTTTTTCTTTTCTTCTTGTTTCTGTCATTCTCTTTTTAAGCAGCCTCGACTGGCGATACCGAGCTTCGCTGCTCTGTTTTGGCATTCTAAAAAGCAACAACATGAAAATATATGAATAAGAAACTTGATCATTAGTATGCCCTTATAATAATAAGTTTTACTTACTGCCAAGTACACATCATTTATTTGTTAGCTAATCAAACTGTCCCACAACGTAAAAACTAGCTATATAGGTACATACATCCTTAAAATTTGGTGGCACGTTTTAAATTTTTTGGAACAAGGCATAAAAAAAAATCTTTAAAAATAGGGGTTTTAAGTTACAATTAAATTGATGTTAATGATTTATGCGTAACTCAAATCACTAGCTATAATGTGTAGCTTACTATTAAAGCACTTTAAAATCGACAGAAAATCGATCCGGCAAAAATTGAACAATTCTTGTCCCCCATGCCACCCAAGGTGAGTGCTTACGTTTTTGGCGTGTAATCACAGCACTAATCACACACCTGTTAAAGCGTAAGTGCCGGCAGACGAGTGACAGATGCGACATAATAAAACGCGATTGATCGCACACGCACGAAACTTTATGTTTTAGTAAGTTAAATAATTGCCAAAAAAAATTGATTTTTGCTTGGACAAACTTTCATCGAGTGTCCTGTGCTTTTAAGTTATATGGTTTAATTGTTTTTAGAAAATGTGTCTGCATATACTTAGGAAATTGTTTATTTTTTATTGTACCTCAAATTGTTACTTTGATGAATACAATTATATCAAAAAATGGAACTGGGACAAGCCACCAAACTTAAATTTTATGGCGATTTTTTTTCCTGATTTTTTTATAGACTTATAAAAAAATATCTGTGGCCTTAATTGAACCGAGTTACGTAGTTCACTACAAAAAAAACCAGAAACATCCTATCATTTTACAACTCGATTCTCAACGTGGACACGTAAAATTTGCATTTGGATATTCACCCATAAAATATAATTTGATGCAACCTACGCAGAACTTTGTAGGTTTTAGAATTAATCTATTTAATATTTCTGATAGATATCGCTTACTCCGATTATTTTAAGTAACTTTAAAAATTAACGCTTTTAAAATTAATTTTGCCCACAAAAAGCGGACCACGTTAAATAATCTTTAGATAAAAAGGATCTTGGAAGCAATAATTCAGGTATAAAAATACCGAGGCAATCTTTTATCAGATTAAAAGAATTTCATAAATCAGTTCTCATCCAAAATGAAAGAGAATTTATGATCATTTTCTTTTTACAAAATTGTTTTCTGGTAACAAGATAGTCGACGTTATTGGTTTAATAAGATAAACTTAGGCGTTAATCATGGCTCGTAAAGCTGTTAAATTTTTTGATCGGTTCTATGAATAAGAAGCTTTTAGATTTTTTGATAGAATTGTTGGTAGACCGGACGTCTCTTTTTAAGGTCCTTAGAAGACGTTGCCTCTTACTAGATGTAGCTATGGAATAGTATCACAAATTGGTTGAGTGAGAGGTTACTCTCTTGAGAAACCAGCTTTTCAATAGAATAATATTATCTCAACTAACATACATAACCTTATCTACCAACTCACTTATGCTTCTATATGTTTAGAAGCCATCAATTATTGATTCGTACTGATAAATCAGTGAATAATGTTTAGAATCATACTACTTCATGAACATCAATCTAATATCATAAAGTATAAAGGGTGCAATACCATGACATTGCGGCGAGAACACACGTCAGACTTATTAGTGTGTCAGGTCACGTGTGTAGTGTCGCGTCGCAACTATCTGACGCTCAACTATCGCGCTCAACTTTGTCTACCGGCACACCTATGCGTGCCAGTTAGCTTTACACAACTTATTTATATTTGGGTACGTGACTTTGATCGTAGTTTTTTGGCGATCTGTGTTAGACTTGGAGGTTAATTATGTGGTGGCGGTTTGGTTTAGGTTTATTTCACCTGGAAACAACCTGATTCCTAGGTTGGGTAAAGAGTTATAGAGTTATTCCATCAGCAATAAGTCAGTTGTAGTCTGGAGTATGGATGTGTGCCCGGTTGATAGCAATAGGGTCGTCCCTTATTTTTTCCACAGGGCAATAAGATAATGTGCGCGTTAGGCACAAGTAGACCTGTACTACTTCTACCTAACCCTTCCGGGATAACAAGCATGCTAATGTTAACGGAAATAATCCAATGTAAATTATAATTCCTTTAATAATTCTACATACATTTGATTTAGAACAGTCGCAAAGTTTAAATCAACTAGCGTAGTGAAACCTGGAATTAACACAACACTATCATAATAAAATTAATACCTACACGCGCCACAAACATCATCACTAATTTCAGTATCAATAATATTACCAATACCATACCGTCGGAACCAAAGCGAGAGATATTCGTATCTGTAATTAAATTAACCGTCGATGTGGCAAAGTTTCGATACTAGGGGAGTAGTGAGCATAGGAGCATAGGATATGAGGCTCGCTTCCCGTCTGCCAGAGATATGTACAGTTTAACCTCGGTTATCGCTCGTCGGATCCTAATGAACGTAATACATGGAATATAGGGGAAGGATTTGTGAGCGGGTCTTCACAGTTTAAAACATCTTATCTTCTTAAGTTTGCGAGGATGGATTAATGGATGTTTGGTTCTCTTTCACGCAAAAACTACTGCACGGATTTGGACGAAATTTGGCACATAGATAGTTTATAACCGTAGTAGTACACTTATTTTATGTAGTACTATCCCATGTTATAATTACCGAACTCCACGCGGGCGAACAGCAGGTAAGCTAATGCTTCATACAGACCTCTTTGAGCTCGGCGACCTCTAAGCCGGTCACACTCAGCTGCAGATCCGAAAACCTGTTATAAGAGACCAGAGTCTTTGAAGAACGCTTTGAATTCGACCTGTATGCTTGATTGGTAGCGGATAAACAAACGCGGAATGATCGGATGCCAGACACCCTCAAAAAACTCACTTTTAAAATTTACTGAAAACAATCAATAGACGAAATATTATTTAGGTAGATGTAACTCAGCCGGTATAGACCCGGAGGATTGAAAGGAATCGCAGCTTCCAAACAAAATTATGAAGTAGCCTATTTCCGCTTATATCCGATATTAACAACTAACAGAAAATGCGGAAAATATTAATATAAAAACGTATTCCATCTTCCTTCAAAAACTATAGTGTAACCTTTTCGTCACTCAATTCTGCTACCCTTTTATGCTATCAGCAGGCATTTTCGAGAGACTGATGGTTCCCATAGCTGTGCCGAGGTCGTAAAATAGCTGTATAAACAAAAAGTGTGCCGCGAATAGTGAGCACTAAAACGCAAATGACGTTAAAAGCAGAGTACGGTCCCACATTCACCCTGTAGGTATCATCGACTACGGAACCTTGGGCATAAGGAGTTTTTATAGCCTCTGGGCACAATGATTAGGGTAAACATACCCTAAGTAATGATGGACGATGCGCAGAGAGAATGAATAATAGGGAATTTAATTACCAACATGAAAATGCGGTAAAATACTAGGCAGGATTTTCTGTTAAGATGTCTTTTTTTACTTATTCATTTAATTTAACAACACCTTGCAAAATCATGGAAAAGCTATGATTTGCGCTAAATAAATGTTGAATAAGAATTCAAATCACGCTTAAACCACGGCACCGGATTAGCATTACCTCACCTTTTCTTAACTAGTTAATTCTAATATGAAGCTATACCGTTACTGTGTTTTACTTACGTACATATGCGAAATTACGAAACGAAATTTCAGAGAAGGAACCCGAATGGCTCGAATTGTTGTGATGCTGATCCAGTGCAGGGCTAAATCTTATCTTACTTAATATTATAAATGCTAAAGTTTGTGAGGATGGATGGATGGATGTTTGTTACTCTTTCACGCCAAAACTACTGAACGGATTTGGATGAAATTTGGCACACAGATATTTTATACCCAGGATTAACACATAAACGGGATTTCTACCGTGATTGATCATTATAAGTTTAGTTTTAAACCGTGAAAGCTTAAAACAGTGTTAGGATACTTTTTGTCCCGGTAGTACGATCCCGTAAGACAATTACCGAACTCCATGCGGGCGCAACCGCGCGCATAAGCTAGTATTTAATAATTGATCAATAGAAGAACACCTGACGTTACTGAAGAACTTATTGGTGAGGTTATAGGTGCGTAGTACTTGCAGCCAAAGAGAAACAAGGACCGCAGCCGTAGGAAAAAGGTGTGAGTACAATATGTATGTATGATCAATAGAACAAGCGGACACGTGCACATTTTATTTAAGTGTGTTTCGTGATCAATCCGAAGTACTAAAGTGTCAGACCGAGGTTCATCGAGATAAGCCTACGACACGCACCAACCCGTCGCACCAACCCGTTGACTATCAATTTACCGCTTACACCACTTAGCGCCGGTTAGGTATATCTTAGGAATACTTTATAGTTGGCTGTTTTTTTAAGGGGGGAGCGACATTGTAGCCCGCGAAATGAAAATTTGAATTTGGCTGGCTACCATGGAGCTTCCACCGTAATCTTAATCCTGACCGTAGATTGTATGATTTTGAAGTTTCTGAAGATATTTTTCAAACACGGCACATTTGGCACAATGTTAATTCAGTACGAAATCAGTTTTTTTCTGTTGCTTTGACAACTTTGAATTTTATTTAGATTTTACTGTTTGAAAGTCTATCTAACCATAGCCCTTAACATTTTCATGTTTAATAACCTAATGTCGAGTTTCACTCATCCTACATGACACAACAATCCAACAGTGCAATTCATTCATTTAGAAGGGGCATTCAGTTAAGTGAAAACAGGTATACGTAGTGATCGCATTATGTTATTAGTTAGACTACAATAGGTACCTCCCCACTTACTTTCGTCGAGAAGTTCAATGGAAATTGGTAAATTGGTAAAAATCTGGGTCAAGAGCAAGACTCCGTCTCGATTAAAATAGGTTCGAAATCGTGTCTACATTGTCATATTAATTTTACTCTTCTTAACAATTCCTTGTGTAGTCAGGTCTTGGAAATTGTTTTAAAGGTCTTATCAATGTAGTACTTTATCCCGTAAATAGTTGTGGTGGACAGAGATACAGTCGCTCCATGTAAATTACCGGAGTTATTCAATAGTATCCGATAAGACTGAAACCCGATCCTAACATTGCATTATTCGGAAAAAGAGACAGATGATTTAACGATTCCGTTCCATACACAATATACCTAAGTTATTTAATGAGGTATTAATTTTCGTGAACCATGACATTCCATGATTCATTCATTCAGTGAATAATATTCTTTATGGGAGTCTCTATTTTCAAATCCTAACATACACGACACGAACACATCACCTGAACTAAAGTTGGACTGTTATAACTGAGTTGGTTATTAGTTATACGTTTCGGCAGTGACTGACTAAACAGCAATATTGCTCGTCACGTGCGAATATTTCCGCTGCTTGAATACCTGTCACTTGCTCTGATTTGGGACGGCTCATTAATGGCTGAGGAGGGGTGACGGAAAAATGTAATTAAGTTCCTATTTGTATATGTGGACGTATTACTTAGTGCGTAGTTAATGTACAGTGACCTTTACTATACACTAACAATGATAATAGATTTATATATGATTTGACGGAGAAAACTCTAGCGTTCTGTCTTTTTGACAATCATCCAGAATTTGTAAAAAGAAAATAAACAATACGACATCAAACCTAAGTACATCCTGCAAACAAAACATTTAAATTGCAATGCCTTAATAGGCAACTAAGTTCTAAGAACTTACCTATTAATAACATCTTCAAAATACTGTACCCTTAGTTCGCAATAAAGAATTTGAATTTGAACAAATCAATTCTGCCGTCCTGGTATTTTTAACCACATTATCTTATTTTACTCGTATTTCTAAGTCTGATTGTATGTGATTTAGAAGATTTTAAAGCAAACTATGCAGTTATTTTTTTATATCTATGTGAGCTGACTGAATCCTGACAAAAACCAGGATATAAAAGGAGTAGATATGAGGCCTGACTCCGAGCAAGTTAGCATTGAAGATGTTGAGCATTTTCTTGTCTAACATTGTTCTACAGCAATTCTCCTTTAATCATGCCACCAAACCCTCAAGATAAAAATCTAAACCCTCACCAATTTACATCCACAATCTTAATCCCCAAGAACAGAAACACAAGTCAGGGCCAACCATTAGCCGCAAGTATTCAGCGGGCAATGCGGGCATGGCATTAAGGCAACAAACGGCACAAGTTGGCTATGTCGCGGGCAACTAGGGCAACAGAGCAACACGATGCAGTTTGTGTGGAATTAATCCTTGTTGCTACACTTTGAGGCTTCGGCAACAGTGACCATTGTTGGTCGTTGTCGTTGAGGATATTTTGGGAAATTTGAAATGGGCAAAGTTTTGTTATGCGCAGTTGAGGTCGCAGCTAGTGGGGTAGTGTGGTCACAGTTATACCTTAGTGGTGTGACACCATGTCTTCATGATATTTGTGATTACAGTGTGTATGTACGTAGAATATGAATGGCTTCAGCAACCATTGTGAAGTAACGGGTCAAGTCGTAAAGAAGGTCGTAGCAAATCACTATTCTGTGACTTTTATGTTACTGATATTAGGTTTAAATTGCAACGAATGAATAATGCGTGCTTGGGAAATGCAAGAACCATAGCGCTTAATGATTGCAGGTAAGGTGTAGGTACAGACAGACTTTAGGAAGAATATAATTATTATAGTTTAGATGAAAAACTGTCTCAGCGGTCTAATGGTCGCAAGCGAACTACTAAGCTTTAGTCTTAGGTTCAACTCCCAGATCGGAAAGTGTTACTGGTTTTTAAATGTGTAAGGAATTACTCAACAGCAACTCTGGGTCCGCAAGACTGAGTCTCTGAGTCCAGTAGTAATACATGAGACTCAAATACCTGGCGTAATGTGGATGTACTGTAGATACATCTCTGTCTATAACTATCGGAATTACAGGGGTGAGTGATATCGTGTTATGTTATGAATAATTATGTGTGTGACGTCAAGTCAGTTCCATTCATGTTTGTTGTTGAGGTAGTAAGCCATACCGACACCTTAATACCAGCAATAGGAAATTGGCGAATTATCGAATTATCGATTCTTAGAAACTGATAACAGTATAGTGGTGGTTTGATTATTAGTGATATTTGATATTGCTTACACAATGTATATAGCTACGACGTTCCTTTGCAATAATGGTTAATAAACTACTGTTATTGGGTATTTCCGTCACCAATTTCTGAGTAGAAGCCCGGTGTTTGTAATTGTGCCCGATTGATAGCAATAGAAACGCCACTTATCACATGTACCTTAAACATAACTGGCTAAATCAGAAGTGTATTTAATCATTTCAATTTATCAACCGTATCGGCACTAAATCGAGGTTTACGAAAGTATTCTGACTATTTATTACTTTTTATCGTTGAAATATTCTCCAAAAAAGCACGATTTATGCAGACACCCTACACCCAAAAATGGCGTCCAATGGTATCACAGTAAACCATACGTAAGTACTAGAGAAGTATTGCGCTATGTCGGCATACAATCTTACAGCTAACTTAACGCAAAACTTTGTTGAAGATATTATTTGGACGGCTTTAAGTATTTGTTGAGAATGCTAACAATGACAGTTTTAGCCGAGAATTTTTTACAACCTTTGTTTTTGTTTACTCTTAACCTCTTCTGGTCATTGTACTCATCATTATGAACCACTTTTACTATGAGTCGAAACCTGAAAAAATGAAAAATATACAGTTTTTCCCCACATTTTGACGATGTATGTAATGTTACGCAGAAGATTTTGTCCCATACAAAACTTGTTTACTTTCCTTATTAAATTATTTAGTATTCAAATATGTATAAACTTGTTTGTCTTGATGCCAGCTATTGGTTAAAACAGGTCAAGCGTGGCTACTATTTTGAGAATAAAATAAAATGTCGGTAAAAAGGCTGGCCAAATAGTTCACAACGAAAGGGTCGTTTTTAAACAAACAATAGTTCTTTTGAGAATTTTCACGGTGAACAATATTCCCACTTTATGCACAAAGCGAAAAAATTCATGCCTGTATACCGTTCACTTTGCTATAACCAGTTTTTGGAATACAGAGTGCTCTATACGGCCTAAAAGAACAGAATAGCTTTGCGAGTTGAACGAAAATACAATACGTACTATAATGGGTGGATGTGTATGGTGCTGTCCAGAACATGATTCACTTACGGTAATGTACCAAGTGGCCATGCCACTGCACTTTTGAGGACCTAATGAACGCCACTGACGATGCTATTGACAAGGTGGGTAGCCTTGTAGCTAGTCCCACAAGTATTATCGACTCGAAAAAAATATAAATACTTTATTTCGTAAACAAGTATTTCTTATTCTTTATTGAACACAAATAACAAATATACATAGAAATTGCAATAATATAGCTTATGTTATAAGCTATATTATTGCAATTTCTATCCTAATTTTGACTGCAGATTTGCAGAAAAGTTTCGTCGTTGTATTGTACTACTTAGCTAGTGATTGAAGTTTCCTTTTAAGCAAATAAATGCCTGTATTACGACACTCTACTCTTCCGCAATTAAGATCGACACAATGTACCGACATTCACATACAAAAATGAAGACAAGGCTTATATAGTGGGTGTTAGCAAAGGAAGAACAAAGAAATGATGGACGGATTGTGTGAGAAATGATATGAAACAAATAGGAGTAAATGGTAGACTGACGGGTGTCAAGGGGCATCAAAGAAAAAACTGTGTTGCGCCGACCCCAACTGACATGAGAGAATAAAGATGATGATAAATCGTAGTTTAGTGTCTGGTATAATACCTACTATTGTAATTAAGTACTCGGCTATTATTTGAATAAAACCTGCACAAAATTGCATCTAGGACTCCATTTCCATAATGTAGAACCACTACTTTAAGAGCTATGAAACAACAGCTAAATCCAATTGACACCAAAGAGTATCTCTTCCTACACGTATATAATACTTACTTAACTGTACCTATGTAATAGAATACTAGCCATTAAGTGCAATGTTCATACAGCTACTCGTAATCATGTAAATTTTGTTTATTTGCTAATGTAGGACATTTCCGTTTCTATATTTAGGACAAGGAAATATGCGACTGTCCGCTATGGTTTTAATGTCTTTTAACCGACTTCTAAAAAGGGGGTGGTTATGTTTTCCACCAGCGTCATTTTTTTCTTCTATTTTCACCGATTTCTCCAAGATTACTGGTTCGATTATTTTTTCATTTGGTAGAGGAAGCTGGCGCGGTGGGCAAATATAAATTTTATTAACTTTGATTCTGTAGTTAATGAGTTATCCTCTATAATAATATGCATTGTTTAAAGTTATTTTCCACGTTTTAGTGTTTTTTTTTGTCTTTAGATGTTAGATGAAGAAAAAACGACGATAAGTCTTCACTGAAAATAAAAATTTCTTATACCAGAGGCATTGCAGGTGCGGTGCCATCCCAGTGACAGCTAACCCTGTATCATGTGATGCACCATGTCACATAACCTTCAACTTGAGGGAGGACTTATTAGACAAAAGCTTTCCTCAGGTTCTGCCAGGCACTCTTTTCCCGTGTCACCACCAACCGGACAAGAGACAAAAAAGTCCCAGATTATGGTTGCCCTATCCAGACCAAATATTCTGCCAAACCCATAATTTTACTGAAAGACTCATCAAACGGCAATCCAATAGCTGCATAAACTATCAATACAGGCCACTACAATGCGCTTACACAGCCCGATGCTAACCTGTACAATGCACTGCATACAATAGATAGGTAGAATGATCGTGATTGTAACGGGATGACAATAGCTCGACGCTATACATATATCGTGACGTCACAGAATAATCACGTGTATAGCAGTGGCTTAAATATTTTAATACAGAGTGTAGGTCTTCTTCATTGCTCGCCACTGCAGATCTCTTTCTTGTATTTCATTATATATTCTGCGAATTTAATACTAGTAGTTTTTCTTTACAAAAATTGTCAGACGTCAATTTTATTCTACTTAAATGACCTACATATATATATGTATGTGCCATTCCTCGTTAGTCGTGACAGGTAGTCAGTGGCCCTAAAATCTGACAACATATCTTACCAAGGGGTATCGTATTACCCAGTACGAACTGGGCTGTGGAGGTCAGATAGGCAGTTGCTCCATGCAAAATACTGGTATTCAGCTGCATCCGGTTAGACTAGAAGCTGACCCAAACATAGTTGGGAAAAGGCTAGGCAGATGATGATGATGATATATATGTGACATTGATAATTTATTGTGTATTCGTTTCAATAGTAAAATTACCCTTATACTTGATAAAAGCGCTTCATGATCTAAGTCTTGTAGCAAACTATAAGACCCAGATATAAAAACTAATGCGCTTGAGTATGTTAAGGCTTGGCAAATTCTATGATAAGTTAAATAGTCTACCGCAATGCCTTTATAAGAACGTTATTAGTTGTGATAGACTTATAATGTTTCTTTGTATAATTACTTTGCTGGGAAGACAGCAAAACTTTTGCGACCATTGTTTATCATTATTTTTCTTTTTTCGCAAGAAGTACAAAAAGCTTTCAAACTGAAAAACTGCACTTAAGTGTGTAAACAACCAAGAAGGGTAGGTTAAATTGTGAAACCTTTATTTGCACAACAACTGTGATAAACTGACCATTCATTTTTGAAGTACCGACTAACGACCACAAACCAATTAACTTACATGTTTTGACACTACTGTTGCAACTAAACTGGATAAAACCTTGTTAAAAATACATAATATTTTGTAAACTGAACTGGAAATTATCAAATAGAACTACACTAATATTTACTGAAACAGACTTTATTTAAATAAAAAAATATTTAAGTGCTTTCCACAAAAATAATTAAAAAACCCTTGCCCACGGCTACATGTCGAAATTGTTTTCGTATTTCAATGAAAAACGCACTCTAAATTATTGTTCAAAAAGTTGTTAAAATAAATAGAGGATGTCGCTAAATCTACAGAAATGTGGTTGTTGAAACTTCAGCACATTAGGTAATGTTAGTGTAGACCTCATCACTCCGGATTAGTCAGGAAGACCACACATTGTTACAATGATAATGTTTTTAAATTCAGGCGTTTTTTGAAGACCCGGTTATCTTGGTGTGTGTTCCATCACATCCAATAGGCCTACATATACAAGTGGCTATCGCTTTCAAAACGACTCTTCTGTCTAAAACAAATATCAACGTAATTCACATAAGGTATTCGGTAGCTAATAGGAGTCTCACACATTTTTGAAAGTTTCATCATCAGTTTCGCTGATAGAATGTCTCTTTAAAGCCGGTTAAAATAAAAGCCTCTTCAAAACTTCAATCAAAGAGTCTTCGTGTTCTTCTCACTATAGAGAAGACAAGTTTGAGTAAAATCTTGAGGTCATGAGATACATAGGTACCAAATAAACACAACACGTGGAGAAGCAGTTACAGATAGTAGGTATACACTGTACTTAGCACGTGGCAATGCTGGGGGCATTAAAATAGCCTCCACGAGTAGCAATTTACTTGTGTTTACTTCCGGAATGAACTGAGTTCTCCACCTTATTTGTTTGATGCTATTTTAACCGGCATGAGCTTTTCTACGTTTTACATTTACTGAACAAAAATCATAAATTCATTCATTCACTCACTGACAAACAACAATATCTGCCATACCTTTAACAACTATTTTGGGGTCGGCTTCCAGTCTAACCGGATGCAGATGAATTCCAATATTTTACATGGAGCGACTGCCTATCTGACCTCCACAACCCAGTTAGTACTGGGTAATACGACACCCCTTGGTAAGACATGTTGTCAGATTTTAGGGCCACTGACTACCTGCAACATTATTATTTAGCTGGGAACTAACAGAACTACCTGTAATTATTATTTAGCCAAGAACTAACAGAACTTCCTGTACCATTATTATTTAGTCTCCTCACTGACTGACAACGCGCAGCCTAATCGGGTTGGTCTTGCTAAAAGCATGAAGTTTTGCACAAGAGTTCCTAATACAACAAATGTGAGCATTCTCAGGAAGGATACTTGAAAATTCATCGTTTACAGGGGTTAAAAATGGGATGAAAGTTTGTAAGTAGGTTCTTCATTTTTGGTGATGGCAAATCCGACTGGTCGAACGTTTTGTCAATACAGAATTCTCAAAGAAAAATAATACCGCCATATCTCAAGTATAAGTCAAAATAAACGGCGCAATACCAAAACAACTTTTCATACACCACATCGATATCATCCGGCAGACTTTCGTGCAGTTTGTCTCGCTGTAAAATATAGCCTTCCCACTAATATATTGCTTGGTATTGTCATACGAGGCTCGCAGAATATGAATAACAAATATATCGGATTGTTCGGCTAACGAAACAATGCGTGTTCCTCGCATCCGTTTAAATAATGCACGGAGTAAATGTATGGCTGAGCATTGATTGAATGGTGCGCGAATTAAATGGTGTGAAATGTTACAATTCAGTTGGTTGACGGACAGTCGGCCACAAAGCTTGATGTATAGCGTTGAAATGTTTTTTTTTGTTTGTGCAGCGCTATTGTGGAGTTTAATTTCAATGCTACAGTCGTTTTGCAGATTTTATTCTGAGTATGTTGCATTCACCCATAAAAGGGCTCTTAATTAAAGGCGATATTATACTGCTGTTAATCGGCCAGTAAACCTTAACTACTTCAAAGTTAATTTTGAGTTGTTTTGACTGAAGTGCAGTTTTAAGCACTGTTGATCATTCTACTTGGACAGTCTGTGTCTGACCTCTTTACCTAGACCGAAAATAGAGAAAACAAAAAGAATTTCATGGTTAATCCTATCCTTTATTTACCTTTAACCTTGCTATGAACGACGTAGTGCGTTATTACAAAGATAGAGAATGTCAAGTGTCAATCCTATATTTAAACATCTTTCAATAGTAAAATATTATTTAGGCCCGGCTTTTCATTTTTTAGTATCAGCATATACCTTGTCTACTTAATGTTTACTATGATACAAGTTAATTAAAATAATTATCATATTTATTCCCTTACAATTAAAGGGTAACTTTAAAATTGAGCCAGCAATTTTGCTTCTGTGTTAAGCTAATTTGGTAACGGATAACTTTGAAAGGCACTTTAGAAAGGCCTAGCTCGGATATTAATCCCTAATATTTAAGCTTTGGTTTTCATTTACTCTTCCTTTAATTCGTTTCGGAAACTCAAAAATTCGAATGTATTTAGTTACGTTGCCGACTGTACATGAGTGAAACTACATTCTTCACTTATGAATATGTTAAATTATTTCAGAAACTGTTAAAATAATTCAGAATATAAACCGACGCAAACATTCTTCTCCATCCAACTGAACCAACATGTTCAATTAACACTACAGAATTTCACGTAAGAATTTTTGCAGAATCCGACAAAAAAAATTGTTGCTGTTTTAACCTCGATGATTAAACTGATTATAGAATACAAGCGTAGCCCCGGCCTTAACAGCCACTGGCATCGTATAAACATTAAATTACCGTCATATTTCACATACTGATAGAATTCTACAAAATTCCTTTATCATATTTAACGTGCGAAAAGCAGCACTAACGCTACCATTATGATTTTTACAATTTCACGAAACAAGTTTTTAAGTGTTTAAAAACAAATTGAATGAAACGCTAAGGTGACGTACGCAGTGACAGGAGGCTGGCTTAGCGCGTAGAGGCTAGCGAGTCGCCTAGTGAGTAAGTAAAACGAACGTTTTAGAATCTTCGCATCCGGCCGCACTGCGCGCTACTTCGATACGTTAGACGACTCGCTAGCCTAGGCGCTAAGCATGCCACCTCTCAGTGCGTTCGTAACCTTAAACGTCTTTGTTTTATTTGACTAAATTACGTAAACTTTTTTGACTATTCAAATTGCCCACACATGCAGCATCATTATAACATAAAACACATATAAATCGTGAAAATGCCAGATATAACCGTCTGTTTGTCTGCGGTATAAAAAGAGGTAGGTAAATTGAAAAGCGACAAGCATACCTCACCCGCATGAAATATTTAGCTCGTATGAGCGGCCGACAGGGGATAAAAATTGTCTGGTCATGTCCGAGCTGCATTGTTATTGCATATGGTTTTTCATTTTTTTGGTGTAATAAAAAAACGTGGATTATGTCCGTATATTTTTGGAGAAAAATATGAGTAAAATATCGCTTCGTTTTCGAGTGCTTCCCTAAAATGTTACACGTATCGAGTCTATAAAAAAAAAAAGTGAGTAGCTTTCTTGTTAGTGCAACTGCTCAGCAGAGGTCTTGGCTTCAATCTCCGGGCAATATTTTATTCAGTTTTTCCATCAGATATTTCTCAGTGGCAGACCAGAGTCCGAATTTGAGCCCGGATGACGGCAATTGTAAACGGCTATCCTCTTACATGTACTTAAATATAACTGGTGAAATGTAGGTGGACAACATGCACACCTCTGCCTAACCATACCAATCGTGATAATTATATTATGTATGTTTATCTAGTACAGGATCACCTTATAATTACAGTGATGGAACGGTGTTTAGGAGTCATTTACTTGACGACGATTCATTTGTCACTATTTTTACAAATCACTTACTGGACAATGTATGTAACATTTAGTACTCCTAGTTATACCTAATAAAACTACACGAAATACATTCACCGTTCCGTCAGTAATACCATTACGGCAAACTCGCATACTCCTCAAGACACATACTGCAAGGTACGGAGTCTATTTGCTCACCCACTCTGCGACTGAGCACACTAAGTAACCCAGTTTCACTAGCTTCAGTTAACTTGGTCTTAAACTTGTTCGGGACAAGCTGATACACTCTCTGTTTTTATTTCGACTAGTGCTTCAGATTAGAGAGGTATCTGCTATTTGAGGAAGTAGATTTGTTCAGTTGTTTAACTTAGTTTAGCTTAGTAGTGTTTACATTGTAAGCGAACTTTTAGGCGATGAATTGTAGCGTAGTTTAGCGTGGGATGTACTGTTTCATTTTTTGGTTGCCGTCTGTTAAAACCTGTTTTAACGAATATGACATCTGTGAGACACACTTTCAGAAGTACAAAAGTAAGTAAGTATCTATATAGCCTGTATTATCTCACTGCTGGGCAAAGACCTCCCTCTTCCATGTCTATAAAATTCTGTCTTTAGCTATTTGCCATTTTATTTCAGTAAAAAAATTACTTTCTTCAACAACATCAACAATAGAAAGGGGATGGGAATGGACTCGTCGAATAGAGAAGTATGGAAGAAGAAGACAAGTCGCGCCGACCCCAAATAAATTGGGATAAGGGCACGAATAATAATATCGATATCAAGAATCGCTTATGACATTCTCAAGCAACTTTACAGTAAACACTTATTTATGCCTTTCTACAAGTCTTAGCGAACTCTCAGTGGGCAGTGAACCACTCTAATTTACTATTCAGTTGCCGCGAATTTACGATAATAGCCGACAAAAAGTTATGATTAACGCCAACCCTAGCTGCAAACAGCAGGGGTTCTAATTTGCGAAGAAAGAGGTAGGGTTGCCCAACAACTTCGAATTTTGAATGCTTTTTTTTTTCTTAAATGGCATAGCGGTCTGTAATGTTTTATTCAAATGTTTGCATAAACTTTATTCTTTTGTTTTGTACTTTTGGACAAGGAATTAAGGAAAATGATGAATGGAGCGGTAGGAGGGACGCTCTCGAAGGTCAAATATTGACCCTATCAGTGATGTCAAAATCAAACCATTTTATTTCAGTTCAGCCATTAAAACAATTCAAACTAAATGCAAAAATAGCATTTGATTCTGGTGGTCCTTCACCAAGATCAGGTATAAAGTACTTGCAACGGTAAATGGGTTTAAGGCCAAAAATATGTAGGTACCTATTAGTATGGACGAGGAAATAGTAGTACATATATTATAATTATAAATCTTGTCGTTGTGCATGTTCAGTAACATGAAAAAAAAAGTTTATTTGTTACTACTACTTTGTATTACATTGATACAATACCTAATGCTCCGAAAGTTGTCGGCAAAGAAACGGCCGTAAATAAAGAGGAGACGGAGAACGTTGACAGCATCCTATAATATGTTGAGTAAGTGTACATAGTCGCTTATTGTCATGACCTAGTGGTATGGGGATTACGCATATTGACCAAGTCAGCAACAGCTTTGTCTTAAAGTATCATAATTGCATTATCAAAATAAGCGATAGTAAAGCTCAGATTCGCAGCATCTAAAACAATGGTTTTGGATTCTGAAAACTCTGCAGATCGGTGCCAATAGTAAAAATTCTAGAATATCCTCAAAATGAGAGGTCCTTAATTTGTCCTTGTTCCATTTTGTAGGAAATATTTCCGTTACCAACAATCCTCAAAACTTTTACTGGTTTACTCAATGCTATTATTGTAATTTGCTCTTATAGGATTCAATGTTTCTTTGAAAGATTCTTCGATTAATGGAAATTCATAGGCAGACAATGGATGGTGGTTTTCGAGAATTTAGAAATGCTTTCTTAATAATAATTCTTCGTAAACCGTATGGCTGTATGGTTTTAGCCGTAAGTCGACAATTAACATGGCAGTTGCATTTCTAGCTAGTGAAAAATTATCAAAAAAAATATGATTCTTTGACGCGGACGCGAACAGCGAGTATTTGTTTTTCCAACCACTTAAGTAAAGGCGAGGAAATCCTGCTTCTTTAACGATTTCCTATTAAATCCTACACCGTATCCCGATAACCCCTTCCATTACGCCTTAACACTGCCAAAACAAACATCACGCGCACAAATGAGTACAGATGTCGAAGGGAGGCTCATTTACACAGCGCCCCACGTTCGGTTCCCGTGTAGTTAATTTGCTCAGCCGAGCGGCCATGATTCGATTCTCCGGAGAGTATTACTGCGAGGATCGAGTTCTTAGCACTTGGTTACTGTAGGTACTGCTTTTTACTTTATTTTATGTAACGATATGGTTCCACGTGTAGTGTACGTGGGTAGGAGCTCTGAACACCGATTTTCGGGAGTCAAGGTCGTTGACCGCGCATGTTACCTTAAGGCCAGTTTCCTGCTCGTAATATTCGCCTAACATTAAGATTATTCACAAAATATCTTGTTGTAAATTTCAAACTTTGCTAAATTGAAAATCTGTTCTACAAATTATTCGGCGCTTACTAAAATTAAGGAATATTTTATCAACTTAAATAAAGCCACTGTTTTTAATTAAAATTGTTGCCTACAAACCTATAAAAGACATATTCAGTATAGTCCGTACATTTACCCAAACGCACGCAAAACTGATGGCATCTGCAAACAAACCAAACTTGCCATGGCTAACACAAATTCATTCCGGCGCGCACACCAAATGAATCCAACTGCAATCTACGTCGCAGCCGCGAACTAAATCCGACATTTCCCAAATTTCCGACATTAGCCCCACCCGCAGCATAATCTCAGTTAATCCTGACGAATAAATAAAAGCTACGATTGATTGGGTCCCGAACAATAGGTATAAAACAAAGGACTGGATGTAACGCAAACAGAAATCAGTCCGTTTCATCTTGTTCAAGTATATTCTCAGGTGGAAATTTGTCTATAAACAAACCACAATAGCTGGGAGCGCCGACCCGCATACTAATGTACGAGCGAGTGGCTCCACTGCTGAGACGAATTATGATTTTGGATGCCTGATCTATGCTAATATGAGGGTAAGAACCGTAAACAGTGGGTGTTTTTTGAAAACAATATAGGTGGAAAGTTATTTTAGTGGCGAGCTTGCTGAACAAACAATTTGATCGGCTTTGTTGGCGCTTTTGATTAATAAATGTAGGCAAAAAGTAATGATTTAGGGTTGGCAAGTTTGAAACTAGGTTCGTTGCTGGGTTTTATTTTATAGTTTGTTTGTTGTTTATTAATTCGAAACTTCAAAACTGAATATTAAAACCAAAACATGTGTTAATATTTTTATTATTTTGGAAAACAATCAATTCGAACGGTGTACGTACCTAGCTTCAGACGTTTCTCAAGTGACTATGTGTTTAGGCTTAATAATTATAATTAGATTTTTATTTTTGTCATACTTTTATCTAAAACGTTTCAATCATCTGTCACGATAAAAGAAAAACCATTTATAAATCAAACCCGTGTAACAATGGATTTTAAACTTAAGGGCCGCGGGCGCGGTGGCGGCGGTGCCCTGCAACGTCACGAACCCGGAATCCCGCGGACTTTTGATTCAATTACATTGTTGCCGTAACGATTGAACCTTCGTCCTGTGTCGGTTGCGGACAGATTGATATATTTCCATATTGTACTGCCGGTAAAATGTATCAAGAAATAAACGGTGGAGAATAAATATCAGATTATACTTTTGTAATAGTATATAGCCACATGTTCCTTGCAAGTCGCTCCAGGTAGTTAGTAGCCCCAAAGTCTGACAACCAGTCTTACCAAGGGGTCGTATTACCTAGTACTAACTGGGTTGTGGAGGTCAGATAGACATTCGCTTCATGTAAAATTCTGATATTCAGTTGCGTCCAGTTAGACTGGAAACCGACCCCATCATAGTTGGGAAAAGGCAGGCAGATGATGATGGCCACACGTCCCTGCTTTGCAGTGCGTGACACCAATTTGTTTATTTTTTTATGTACACACAAAATACTTAACAGGACATTACATTAAGATAGAAGAGCACAAAGGTGCTGCAAGGTATTTACGACTTGACAAAACAGTTTTTTTTTTCACTGTGAGTATTTAATATTAATAATATGTTATACTTATCAAAACATAACATAAACATTTCAGAATACATTTCCGATAACATGGTGAAAATTTCATCAAAAACCATGGCGTAGTTAGAAAAACAACGCGATCAGTCAGACAGATACTAGAACTTTAATTTTATGAAATATTTATTGCATTAATTATATATAATTAATTACATACACAACAGTTGAAATACAATTATCCTATCAAAATAAAATAACAAAATAAACTTTACACTCTAGACATTTTATAGCAAGACCAATTTAAACCCAACACTACGCCATACGTTTTATTTGGAGTCAAGCTCCGTGATACGCAGTTGATTGATGATGTTTAGAGAGCACACGCCGCGCCAGCTAATGTTTCAGCAAACACCCGCCGATAGTTTTTACATCGGACTGCTCATAGAAACGAGAACTTTATTAAATAATACCTACGATATTAGGCAAGCATGAAGAATTTGATTGATGTTTAGATGATTGATGATGAAAAAATTGTTTATAAAACATCTTACATTACTGCAAACATTATTCAATGGAATTTTCTTATTATTTATTAAACACCCACCTTTTAAAATACGATATCAAAAATGTATTTAAATAACTGTAATAAAACTTGTAAATTAGTACGCTTTTGATTGACATTTTAATGTGTTGTTTTAGGTACGCCAGTATTCTAACATTCTCTTGTTTATGAATCCCTTTGGTCACTGTATTGCAATTAGCCGGTCAAACCAAACAAAAAAAATAAAAAAATAGAAATAGCCAATTAATTTGTCTCGTCTACAACGCAGATATTAATAGTGTTTGTTTGACCCCTAACATAACGTTCGAGTGGCAGGCTACTTTAGAGTAAAAAATTCAATCTGCCCACTGCTTGCAATTTTAATTCATACATTACTGAGTAAAAAGATTCGATAAAGTTGGTAAGAGTTTGATTCTCCGTGTAATGCAAAACGTCCCTACTCAAATACAGACACATTCAAAATATTTAAAAAAGAATTTTAATTTTCTAATAATACGGCGAAATATTGAGAGTAATACGCCGCTGATTGATGATGTTTGTCTTGCCGTGAAACAGCTAATGTTCAGCAAACGCCGCGATCCTAGTTCAGACGGATTCAATATACTGTTATTGTGATTTATGGTAATGTGAGGGATTGTGCGGGCTCGTGAGGGCTCGCGAGGGGAACCAATTGTAGGTAGCTTTCACGAGTGAAGCACCCACGTCACTAGTATTTTTGTTTCTTTTTCTTCGTCAAATATATTCATTTTATTTTGTTAGTACAGTATAATTTTATCTGGAGCTTCATACGTGCCTATTGTCTCTCTTTTTACACATGCCAGCTGTGCAAAAAGTTTAATGCGTGTACAGCACAACGATGCTTACCGCAGAATTTTCAGTTGATTCATTGATAAAATACTGGTATTCAGCTACATCTGATTAGACTGGAAGCGGGCACTAATGTAGCTGGAAAAGGGCTAGGCTGATTAATTGACTTCTATTCATCAATAAAACAAAACGTATCAAAATATTTCTAGATCTGTCTTGTAGATATTTAGCAAGCTAAGGTTGCCTGACTGTGTTTGCCGAGGCATTGAATTCACTTAAGTGGGGACTTCGAATTGGCCAACTTGGCGTCGGATACCGGTTGGTCAATTACACTCAAGATTAGAAACAGCCAGTTTGCGACTGAAAATGGACATCCGGGCCTATCAGTAGACTTCAAAAGGCTGAGGAAATGTTTGATTGATTGAAACCTATTTAGACACGTTGGATGTTGTGATACAAACGTTTGCCATGGATTCGGGAAATGATTCTAGACCAGCATTGAAAAGAAATAGCTGCTCTATACACCATGACCGTGTAACCATTAGGTATGCTGTGGTCTAGAATAATGTAGGTACTGAATCTTCATAAAAGTTTGTTTCACCGTGCATTAGCTTTAAGCAAAGATCCTTAGTAAAAGATTGAGCTTTCTAGGCATGAGCTTTGTAAAGAGCATTTTTAGCGCAAAATACCTTTAGTTTGCCCTAACAAAGGAAAATTGTAGTTCACTAAACAGTATAACGACAACAATGTCGCTAAGCGGAAATTAAGAATGTCTACTAAAAGTCTGTATTCTTATTTTTATGAGAATCATTAAGGACCGGCAACTGGAGCGAGGACAATTTTGTACCTTTTCTTTTTATAGTTGTTCCCTAATTTTATTTACTTCAATCGTAGTCGATATTTATAATTTCGATAGGATTCGATTTTGTAGAATTTAATAATAAATGGGCCGGTCATATTAGCCGTAGAACCGATGACCGTTGGGGTAGACGTGTTCCTGAGTGGAGACCGTAAATCATCAAACGTAATGTGGGACGCCCTCAGGCTCGGTAGAGTAACGATCTTCGCAGGGTGGCTGGTAGCAACTGGATGAGAGTTGCTGAGAATCGAGTTGAGTGGCGTGCGATTGAGGAGGCCTATGTCCAACAGTGGACTGCTGTGGGTTGATGATGATGATGATGAATAACGAACGTTCTAGAAGGAAATTAAAAATGTCAACTAGCACAAAAGTATCTTCCATGTCTTTCATATCTCGCTTCTTAATAAAAGCCAGCACTATATCTCGCTTAGTCAGCGCCTACCAGAATCGGCGCCACGGTGCCACCTAATCTGTCCATTCATCTTTCCCGCCACAAACGCTCTTCAGTTAGAAGACACATGTCATGGTGACGTCACGCTATCACATAAATTGCTAGAGTAATCTAACGTAGGAATATCTCTCGGCCATTTGGAAGCTAAGAGTTCATAGATTTTGTTATGCCTTCGAATTCTTTTTTTTTTTGAGGTTAATTTCAGGAAAAAAATGCGTTTTTTTGGGAGAAAAGTACACTCGTTTTACCACTTGACATATCGATCGTCTTATTCTTATTAATTACACGATTGGATCAATATTTTAATTAAGTATCTACTAACAACATGCTTAGGGCCAAAATGGCAACTATGACAACGATAAGCCTTGACGTAGCCACAAGGCATCGCGGCAAAACACGTAAACGTAGCGGGACGAGCTGGACAAAACCAACGCTAAGTGGTGGACATAAACCCTGGATCACAAGAAGTGGAAGTCATGGGGAGAGGCATTTGCCCAACAGTGGGATAATTCAGGCTAACTGATACAAACAACAAATTTCACTTTTTCAAAAGTGTCTATCCCACCATTTACATAAATTCCAGTATCTATGAAACCATCATTTCAACCGAAACATTCACAGAACAAGACAACAATTAAGGGGACAGAATACATCCCTACGGAACACCGAAAACCTTTTGTTCCATTCCACGAAACCACCGGCCTTTGAAGGAATGCACCAAGTCAAAGGCGCATCGAGCGTAACGTCAAAAGGAAATACAGTATAATTCAAACTAGAAACACCGCTTTCTGAAAAGCGAAGAAAGGTTGGCGCATGCGTGGTACGGAACCCTCAGCCTCCGTTGAGCCGGTCTGACAGAACAGTTGCCTCACGATCGCCGCACCGAAGCAAACCCGAGCGGATTGTAACCGTCATCGCTCCCGCGTTCGATTTGCGAAAACTTTTTTGAAAATGCGACGTTCTAGAATTTGGAACGTTTTTTAAAGTTTTTTTTTTTTTGTCCGTTGGTGAAGATGAGTTTGTTGCAAAACTTTGTGATGAAGTGGTCACTGTTGTTTGTACTCGGAGTTTCAGTGTTGTTTCGATGTACGGATTCTGTCGGTAAGTTGTAGAAAAACTAATAGACTTACTTACTCTATAAACTATTTACTTCATTAAAAAAGTATCACAACCTCCCAGGTTAATTTATTTTCGACTAGAACCTGTGTATTTAATAAACTTAATTTCAACGTCAGTTTATATTTTCACCCGTCGACGCTAATTAATCGCGAAACTTAATTCAAAGTTAACTAAGTTAATTTGTCAGCAGTTGCTTCGTCTTTTTTAGTAAATAAATAGCTAACTGCTACTTAATGAGGTAGCGACCTGTGGGACAGATGTTAAATTAGGAAACTAGGTATATACATTTTTTTAATTTTTATATATATAAAGATGGCTTTTACTTTCCTTTTGTGAAAGAAACCTGCGACTTTCGTTTTATGTCTTAGTTAAACCATCAAATAAAATATGAAAATACTTCATTTAGGTAGGTATATATAATACTTTTTGGGCAATGAGTAGTTGCAGTCAAAAGCACTAAAAATATGTTTACTCGTAGATACTTTTAGTGATGATTTTCTCCTACTGTATCGATTGTT
Organism: Noctua fimbriata; assembly: GCA_905163415.1. NCBI lineage: Eukaryota > Metazoa > Arthropoda > Insecta > Lepidoptera > Noctuidae > Noctua > Noctua fimbriata. The sequence continues at coordinate 19,421,633 of LR990927.1, read as the reverse complement.
ATTTTATGTCGGTAAGAACATATATAACTAATTAGGCACTTTTACTATTACGAAATAGGTCCTATCTCAAAGTTACAATTTACGATATTCAACGAGAAAATCGTTTTTGAATATAAGTAGGACTACGTTAAGTGTTCAAAGGAAAGAAGGACAGTCGTAATGGGGGATTTTCTTAAGTAATTATGACGTTCAAAAAGTGCTGAGTATCAATTTGAATAAGTGGCTTTTGATTTTGTTCATATCTGATGTTAGGAACTTAAAAAATGGTATCGGTATCAGATGAATTGCGATGTGTTTCCAACATAGTTAGAAGTACTATTGGTGGGTACCATTTTATCAGAACACAAACTCTTTGATATCGGATCTGTTGTCCGCCCAGGGCCGTCCTATTGTAACATTACACACACATTGTGCCAACCTGATATGTGATTGACATGAAAGGAAGTTGTTACGGCTCACTGTATGGTACAAGAATAGCCTGGGAATATGACAGTACCGTTCAATGATTATAATTTGACATTGTCTTTATGTCGTAGCGCTAAAAGTGATTTTTGCTGTTCAAATACTGCGACTGACGTGTGGTTGAGCGTACAAATACCTAGCTACTTTTCGATTTGCGCATGTCGTAAGACGGGTAATGGAATGAGTTTTTGCAAGGTTCAAGGGAAAGATTTTATATCTTAGAATACTTGTAGAAAGAGAATCTGGAAATGGTACCTTCTGGTGAACACTTACAGGTACCTACTAGAGGTACTTTGTTTTTGGGGTATCCCAAAATCCCAAAAGTATGTTGTCTAATTACTCTGACTAATCTTTCTGGTAGGAGCCAAGAGCCTGATTAATGGCAATTAGCTCGCCCACTATTACAGGGGACTTGGACATAGCTGGTAAAATCCGGGTATACTATACTTACACCTTACTCTTCATGGACACACTGGCGTGATATTATCGTGCGAAAATATTTGTACTGGAGTATATTTCTTTATACCTTTAAATCATAACATTACATCACGCCTTCAATCCCCGAAGGGTTAGGCAGAAGTGTACCTACTAGTACATCGACATTTCTCCAATTATGTTTAAGTCCCATGTAATTAAGGGCCACCCTATTCCCATCAACCGGACACAATTCCAGACTCCGTGGCTGCTACTGAGGAATTCCTGATGGAAAAACCCACTAACACTTTGCTCGACCGGGAAACCGAACCCAGCAACTAACCGAACCGAAGCAGTCGCGCTTGCTGCTTATACCGCTTAAACTGACCTTTAAATCAATGGTTTCTTGAAGACGACGTTATAGGCAACTGTTATTTCGATGCCTGGACATACGACGTGTATGGTGCCCAGTAGGGTAGTCTTTGTGGTCGTGAACTTTTCGTAGGCCCCGGGCGACCATTAAAACGACCTTTGGGAATGCCCCAGCATGTTATGTTCTCATGTTGTAATGGACCCTGGGGGAGTGTTCATGGGTGCCCAGACGTATCTTGTGATGTTTAGGCGCCGAAGTAGTTTTAGGACAAAAGTACTGTATATTATCTAACGGCTTAGCCAAATTGACATTGCATCTGCGAAAATGATAGTGAAAAAGTCAACAATGGACGAACGTGAGATACCAAAAAGTTTAAGTCAATCCTGTTGAAAATCGCACTAAAAATACGAAACGCTTAAAAAAAAATGACGTAAAACTGATTAAGTTTTAATGAAACTTCTGAATAATTCCTTTTTATAGATCCTCTATTTTTCTCAGCTTTACCGCTACCAATATTAAAGAAAAGTTTAGCCCCAATTAAAATTCAACCCACACCGTGATAACCCTTTTTAATACCAATAAGGTATTTTCGCCAAAACACGCTAAAGGTCATCGAAGTAATTATGATATCTAGAGTTGCCAAACTTTAGTTGCCAAGGGATAAACTGGATCGGCCTAATAACCGTCATTAATAGACTGGGATCGGTAAGGTCATGATTAAACTCAAACTATTGTTAGTCATGAGGTTCGACGGAGATAGGCCACTTCGCTTCTTGGGGAGTTAGGGAAGTTATTGGCTTGTGGGTATTGGGATGGCAATTAGGGAATGGCCTTACTTAATGTGAATCTTTAAGAAGTGATTGTATACGCTGAATATTACTATTCAGTTTATGAAATCACTTTTATAACTGTTGGACGATACGTGCTAATGAAAGAAAAGAAGAATATATTTATTTATTACTAATTGTCCACCAAGTCCAGTAGACTGGCCGTGGTCAGGCCGAAACTCAATACAAGCTCTGAAGGATTGATAAAGCTAGAAAACACGACATGAAAAGATTAAAATACATAAAAACCGACACGATACATCTTGGAAAAACGCAAAACTTCAACGACATTAATAACCAAACAAAAAAATGAGAAAGTAGCCCTGTCTGTACATGTGTTACCCTTCCACGCCTTGGGTTTCGAAGAAATAAGGCTACCTGTGTGCCAGCCTAAGTTAGGACAAAGATTACTTTTTATCGCGGTACTCCGTACGTCGCCGTGGGATAGTTTCTGACCTTCAAGCGTACGAAGGCAAAAGCTAATATTAATAAAAACAGTGAATTTAAGAAGAATGACCCAATCCTGCACAATCTAATTAACGTGACTATGCCAATGCACTAAATCCACACATCACAATAATATCACGGAACCCATTAAAATGACAATCAAACATATTATGTAAAAGTTATCAATCGACTGGATCGCATTAAAATTAATTTGTTCATATTAAACACCAATAAAGGGGCAATCGAATAGAGATTAGCTGTAAATTGTGAATATTGCCGAGTCATTTTATTCGCGTTTCGTTTGAAATTGTTCTTGTTTGAGCACAGTTTGGGGAATAATCTTGGGAATGTATTAATGGCGTTTGTTATGAAAGATCTGATGTTTATTTTATGGTTTTTTGGGATTTTGATTTTAAAGTGGTTCATGCATGAATGAAGATGGCTTAACAGTTGTATTGGTATAGGCCTTGTCGCTCTTTAAAAATACAGTATTGTATGTCCATATTTTTTTCTGTTATATCAGAATCTTCATACCAATTTCAAATGGTAACTATATTCTGAAAAGCTGATAAGTACTACCGGTAAGTTCAGATATGATAACCAGTTGCTGACCATACCAACTTTACCACATTCCAAATCTATCAGCACCTATTAGCTCTGAACCACAAAGTTTATAACACTCTAATAAATAACCATTTCCTGGCTAAGCTTAGGGTCTCAACAGACATCCAAGTTAATATCAGTTCAATACTGCGGCGAAGTTCGGCGGTACAGTTAATAAATTGTTAATATGTTCCTCTCGGGACCGAACGGAACCGCACGGAGCCGCGCGGCATCGCACGGAGCCGCGCGGCATCGCACGGTGCCGCACAACTAAGTGTGGCCAAGAGTCGAGGTGTTCTTGCAAGTACAACTTTTGGTTAGGTGAAACATTCCTTTGGTACTTAAACTTCGTGTTCTGGTTTATTGAGAATGTTCCTCGTACCTGTGTGTGTGTGTGCTTATATTTTTGAAGGAGATTTCCTATTGAATGATTTCTTGTCGTGACAAAATATTTGAGTACATTTTGTGATCAGCTTGTCATGTGCCTACTGTACGGTGGTACTTGTTAAATATATATTATGTAACTTGGCGTTGGGAACAGATGCTTGTGAATAAAGAAATATATATTTGGGAATATTTCCATATTCACGTTAGGGTTACCGTTCCAACATTTGAAATGTCCTGACAAATAGCGCAATATTTGCAAAATGCTTCATGGGGATGATACTCTAGAAAGCAACGTTTCTGGGCACGAAGTATTCTTGAAGTCGCCGACAAAGCATCAGCCTCTGAAATCCTATTTAGAATTCCGTAAATCAATTTAATCTTATCCTTTTATTGTATTACGCAACATTATGAAGCTTCTGTTTAGCACACTTAACGCTAACAAAATCAAGCGCGTTCAATACACCGAATACTCGGTTTAATCAAAGAAAAATACATTTTCGAATCTCCAGTTTCTTTTGAAAGTCCCCATCGTGTGGATGCCGGGTATAATTGGGTTCCATTGAAGGCGGGTCGGTTCTCGAGTATTGAGGCAATTAGGTATTAATTTGTTTAGGAGTACCGTCCGAATGAACAATTGATGTGGTTACAGGGAACGCAGCCATATTGGATACGCTCCTTGTGTTGGATTAGGCGTAAGTACCCGTTACGTCATCAGAACCTCCTGTTATTTGATTGGTGTGAAGGGACGTGTGTTTAGAAGCATATTGGCATGAAAAGGGGGTCTTTAGACTGTATATTTGAGATGGATCAATAAGTCTTGTGTAAGGAACACAAATTATTGTGAATACAATATTAAAAAGCTTACCTAAGAATTTCAAGGCTTCAAAAAAGTTTGTTGGATTTATCTTTTACCAACATTTTTAAATGAAACATTTAGGTAAGCCATGAGGCAGACCATTTATTTAAATGAGTAATGTCCAAGAAACGCTTAAAGAAAACCTCTATATTAAAACTACAGAACGAAATGGCCACAAAAGAGTTATAGTTTTAATTTTAAATCTGGATAAAAAATGTTAGGTACCTGCCATTTTTGTTAGTATTTTTCGTATTATATCTTAGAAAGTATCTTTTGATGTTTATTTTTTTACTTTATGTTATTAATCTTTTTGGACGCAGTGATATTACTTTAAAAGTGGAAAATTTAATTTTTTTCTTTTTTTACTTTTCAAGGACATTTCTAAACGTTTAGTTGACTCTTCCCGTGACCCAAGGGCTGGCTTTTACCTTGGCCAAAGGCTTAGCGTTGCCATACAACGTGGCAACGCCGCCAGTCTTTTGGGTACATTACCAGTTGACTACGTTGAGGAGGAGTTTTTTGACGCCATTTTTTAAGTTTATTTTTAAGTTAGTTAGTTAATATAGGTTATTTTAATTTATTAATGTATATAATAAATAAAAATACAAGTAATTTTAAATTATATTTCAAATTGATGTTGACATTAATGCACGTTCAATCAAACAAGCCCCATCAATCAACTAAATCAACAGTGGATGGGTTTTACAAAAAAGGGTTTTCATTCACCCTTTTCAAAAGGGTTGTTGTGCACATAATACTTAATTAAAAATAATGCCATATTAATCTTGTCAAACCCCATAATTTAATATATGGACAAAAATTGAATATTAATCTACACATGTATGTTATACATCAGTAATTTTTTTCAAATTATTTGGTGTTACCCAATAACTAGGTTTTGGAGGTCAGGTCAGATAGGCAGTCTCTCTATATATAATACTGGTATTCAGCCGCATTTAGATATACTGAAGGCCGACCCTAATATAGTTGGAAAAAGGCTTACTAAACGCACATAATTATGACGTAACACCATTTTCTTAAGATTGCCCAACAAGCACGTGGAAATGGCAGAAGTATCTCAGGTGCGTTGGCAAAGATGAAATGCCATGCTCTTCAAATCGAAGTGCAGAAATGTTGCTTTTAATGTGTTCTTCCAATTATGTTGGGGTCGGCTTCACATATGACCAAATGTAGCTGGGTGCCTGCCTATCCGGGCTGCCTATCTCACCTCTACAGACCAGTTGTGTGCCAAGTTACACAGTTAATCAGCGTAAATGTAAATACAAAATTTCTTATTAAATATCGCAACAGTAAATGGTAAATATCTATCCGTCGGTGCCTGGAAGTCTGATTTAGTCAGTAATCAGTAAATCAGCTGTCAAACATTGTTAAAGATTAAATTGGACAGGCTTCTACAAACCGGGGGTAAATCAGCGAACTGCGAATTAAATTACATTACCTACTGAGATTCGTAACTCGGGCTGGTGGGTTCATTTTAGAGTTTACAGTTTTTGGTTGATTAATTATTATTGTATTTTCTTTACATATTTTTGGCACGTGTACTTGTTCACGAGGAGCTCGTGGCGAAATTATAATAGCTTCACGGGTCGATCTTCAAGGTTAAGCAGCGCTTACCTAGATTGGTTCCTCTCCATCCATCATCATACTGATATTGTTAGCCTGCGTCATCCCACTGCTGGGCAAAGGCCTCTCCCCGTCTTCCAGTGGTTTCTATCTAGGGCTAATGTGTCGTTTCTATCCATCAACATATCGTATCTGACTTCTTACTAATATTATAAATGCGAAAGTTTGTAAGGAAGGATGGATGGATGTTTGTGTCTCCTTCACGCACAAACTACTGAACGGATTGGGATGAAATTTTGCACATATATGTATAGTTTATAACCTGAATTAACATATAGGACTTTTTATTCCGGTAGTAGGTATAATCCCGTGGGACAGTTACCGAACTTCACGCGGGCGAAGTCGCGGGCATAAGCTAGTACTATTATAAATACGAAAGTTTGTGAGGATGGATGGATGTTTTTTACTCTTTTACGCAAAAACTCCTGAACAGATTTGGATGAAATTTGGCACACAGATAGTTTATAAACTGGATTGACACATAGGCTTTTTACTTTTTACCCCGGTAATACGATCCCGTCGGACAATTATCGAAATTCCCGCGGGCAAAGCCGCAGGTATTAGCTATGTTATATCCATCACTCTTTTACTCACATGCGTTTCATCCCTCCTTATCACAGGTCCGTACCAAGAAAAACGACTCCCTTTCAATTGTTCTGTAACAAATGCTACTTTCAAAATACCGTTAATATTATTCATTCCTTATTTTATACATTCAAGTCACAGCTTATCACTTCGTAGAATACAAGTGGGAGGTAAAGCTATGACTATAAGATTCGTACCATTACATTCTACCAGCGAGTTACTCCCCCAATTAACAGCGAAATAATAATTAGGATAATTACCAGTGCTAAGTAATCTTACACACAATACTTAATTCTCATATGAATAGTTTACCAGGAATTTGTGTATTCGAAGCTAAATTATCTTTGCATGTTGTACTCTCTTAGTCAAATTGATTTAATGTAACACGAATTTGTGTAGTATGCTATAACTAAAAAACCCGACTACTGAAAACTCACGCTCTTATTAAATTCGGGGTATCGGTTAAAATGTTACCCGGGCCAAAATAACGAATCGATTGATACCTTATTCATCAAAATCGGATGAATAGTTTAGGCGCTACGGAAGAAAACACGTAAATACAGACATACGTACATACATAGACTACTAGTATCATAACCCTTCCTTTTGCCTTTGCCGTTGTCGGTTAAAAATAAAACTGATGTTGGTACCACTGAAATAAATATGAACTTTATACTAATGTTAGTCAATTTCAGAATGATTGATTGAATACTCATAAAATATTTGAGGCTGTAGTGTAGCGCTTACTGAACTTTATGTGTGCATTAAATAAAAATGTGTATTAAATTTATTTTTACAAAAATGTACTTAATTCTTTACATTTGATTTAGAAATTCTAATTTGCACACGCAGGGTTTGGGAACATTATGTCCATTCTTTTTATCTGTGACAATCATTACACTCACAATTTTATTTCAAATTGAATGCTATCTAATGGACTACAAAAAGGCATTTTATGAGATAATTTAAGTCCATAAAACAGTAGTGAGCGCAATATAAAAATACTTTTCCAGCATGCAATGCAAGTAACGTACCTAGCCTGCACGTAGTTCTAATAAATGTCTTGCCTACGTGCTAGATATTGCATCAAACACACGCTCAAAGCGTTTTCTTCTATCTTTTGTTCACTTTTAAATGAGGAAACTAGTGTAGACATAATCACGCCTGTAATCTCTGAAGGGTTAGGTAGAGTGGTAGGTAGCTAGTAACCCTCGAGCCTGAGAAATTCCTGATGAAAAACCCTAATATCACTTTTTTATAACGTGCGTTCGATTCACAGTAAGTGTGAATCGAACCCACGTGCGACGTAGCGACCTTCAGTCTCCGCAGTAGCGCTTGCGACAACTAGACCAATGACTGCGACCAGTGCAGAACATTTTATTTTTCCGTGATAAACTTATCCAGCCTGAAATTCGTGTAATACAAACTAAATCTTTTACGTTACAAAAGATCTACTATATTAACAAAAAAAAATACCACTACAATTTTAAAACCCCATCACATCTAACCCCGAAACTTGATATGTCCAACCCTCGCAAGCCGTACCAGTTTAGTGGATACCAGGATCACATAACACCGTAGATAATGACATCGATAACCGCAGACAGGATGCGATACCGCTTCGGAGCGATGGCGACCGATACCGCACAGCGGGGGGTTATATGTCGCGGCACTAACAACAAGGGAGAAAATGGAAAATGTTATGTTGTATAAAGGACTAGTTTTAAAATATACAACAAAACATAACTAGCGAAATTATGGCTGTACTATTAGGCACGCCTCTGCCTAAATCTTCGGGGATTACAGGCATGAAGTTATGTAATGTAAAATAATATAATAGAGCTAAATATAAAAAAAAAACTTGTGTTATGAGCGTCAGGAAATTGCCAGTCAGCCCATTGAGTGTCATGTTATTTTTTTTTTTCAATCTTACCTAGTGGTACCGTATTACCTAGTACTAGCTGGGTTGTGGAGGTCAGATAGGCAGTCTATGTAAAATACTGGTATTCAGCTGCATCCGGTTACACTGAAAGCCGACCCTCACATAGATGACGATGTTATTATTTTTTGGAGAGTTATCAGGAATTGTACAAGATCTTGGTATACATAATCTATTTCCACTCAAATGTACAAGCCACAAAATTGTAAATCTTATCAATAGCGACTTACCTTTCCTAAATTACTGCCAGTACATTAGTCCATTATCAGGAAAACCCATTTACACAGGACCTGTCAAGGGATTCAGACCCTGGATCACAGGCAACCGCAGCCACAACCGACGTGCGAGCGAAATCAAATAAAATTACCGAATACTCGGCATAAAATACCGCTTTGAAATCGGTACGAGATACCGCAGGCCGCGGGCGGTGCTTGTTAATACCACATCGATGACAACGGTAAAACCGGGGTTAAAATTGAGGAAGGCAAGGGTTATTAAAAATAGAATCTTTGTTTACCTTTCTGTACTGCAGAGGGCATCTAGAGGGATGGGATTAACTTGGATTATTCTTTATGTCTCTTTAATTTTTATTTCTTTTGAACTGATTCTTTAAAACATTATTGATACGAAAATGTTACACTCAGAGATGACAATTTAAATAATTGACATCTCACATTGACGTGGCAATGCTGCCAGTCTTCTGGGCACGTTTCCGAATGACAGCGAAGCGGAGAATTACTTTCACGCCTAAAAGTGTCCTATTGTCATCGTTGTATATAACTATGTAGGTACTTACTTTTAGTCTTAATTTTTATTATTTTTTAGTTATATTTGTAGTCTCTATATATTGAACATAATAATAATAACATGATAACGTTACTTAAATAAACAAAAAAATATTGACTGATCATCATTAAGTCATTAATTAAGTGACATCTCTGAACAACGCTACTGAAACTCGTCGACAAATTTTGGGCTGAATCTATTTGAATTGCCATCGACAATCTAAGGAGAAGAAATTGGTAAACTTATCTTAGGTTACCGTACACGTAAACTTACCTCTCATATTAATCATGATGTGTGTTCTCGATTTACAAGCTAGTTTTGCTAATTACGTCGTAGTACGGTGTTGCGTTGTGTTACGTAAAGACGGAAACTTCTGTACGATATTACATTAGTATCGACTCCTGTACAAAAGCGCTAACACGATTACTGAGTCATGTTACTTTGTAATTAACGCCGTGTTACTTTAATAATTATGTTTTGGTTATAGATAAAGGTGTAGGTAAATAAACAATACGATTAGTCTTACCATGGAGTTATCGTATTGTACCTAGTTGTGGTTATGGAGATCAGATTGGCAGTCAAGTAAAATTTTTGGTATTCAGCTGCATTTCGTTCGACAGGGAGCTGAACATAAAATAATTGGCAAAAAGACTAGGCAGGCGATGATATTGACTATCCAAATTACCATGCCCTTTGAGTTGCACCACACTTGGCTTAACACCAATTCCCTTCACTTATGATAAGCTCGTTTCATTCCCTTAATCTCAAGCTCCATATAGCTCCTCAACAAAAGGTGAGCTGATCAGTGAGTCGTGTTACCTGCTATAATTAACGGCAGGTAATCTTGACATGTTTGCTCATTGCTCAATGGGCCGCGCTCGCTTGCCGACTCGATTACATGTCGGATTTATGACGTGTTACTAACTCAGGATGTATTGAACAGAGAGATCGATGAAGATGAAGACAATGGTAGGTATAACGAAAGCTATGGATCGCAAACTATTATCATAGCAAAGCATAATCAGCCTATACCGTACTCACTGATGAACCTGCTCTCATTGAAAAGAAATGCCTTCTATTTTTTTAGTTCTGCGACATGCCGATTTGTCACGATGTTTTCCTTCACAGTTATGAGAGCTATGGTGATGAATTAAATTACACAAAGTAAAGTGTCCGCCTAGGTTTACACCCACAGCCTACGAATTGGTTATTTTTTGATAGTTTGTAAGAGGCTTGTTTGATTTCTGAAAATACCTATCAAAAGTGAAGGCACTGTAGCTCCACCTTTTTGATTTTAACTGACTCCTTGACCATTAAGTAGGGCCTGTAACTGATTTATTTGAAATACACGTTTTGAGTTTGACTTTGACGTTTAGTCCTGAGGGCTTAGACGAGTGGCAATTGATTGCAAAGCGATTCGTACTTTTACAAATACTTTCTACGAAATTGATTTAAAGTTTTCGGTTGCTTATGTTACTCCTATAAATATTCGAAAAATTATTTCACTCGTGATAGCTCAAATATAGGATGTCTTATGTTGTAGTTGACTTTTACATAGAAGCCAGTTGGTGTTATATTCCGATAAGTAGACTTGAATTTTGACTGGTACATATTTTAAAATGGTCTTAAAATTAAATGGAATATTTGTTTCAGTAAAGACAAGTTTAAAAGGAACGCCTTTTCCATGTTGATTAATATGTATTACGGCTTCAATAAGGACTGATTACAATAATGAAACCTGATCGAAAACAATGAAAAAAAAAACGAAACATACTATATGCAAACGAGAGTCTTCATAAAGGCATAATATTGAGCCACTACAGAATCCGCATTATTCTGTAATTTACATATTAAACGAAAAATCACATTTATTTTGTAGATAACACTCTGCTATGAGTATTAATTGAGTATGAATTTATTATGTGGCGACTCGCAAAAGCAATTACATCAATTATTGTCGTGTGATAAATAAATGGCGTACAGTCAAGAATACCAATATGTATTCGTACACAATTAGCAACTTTTAAAAGTGATGTTCTATTACTTTATTGATTGCAATTTCATGTTGTTACGATAACCTATAGTGATTTTGAACATATTGATTTTATAGAATAGGTCATAAAGTTGTTTTCGATAAAATCGTTTCTGAATGAAGGTAAGTATAGACATATTGGTGTCCGTGACAGTACGTACAAATATCACGTGAAATTGTGTTGAAGCTTGAAATGTCATATTGTTGTATTTCGTTTAATTTTATAAATAATGCATAGGGCTATTAAATTCTTCATTCGGACTGTTATTACATAATTCGTGGTGTCATTTTGACAGCCGGTTGAGTAAGGGTCGGTTTTTGCGCAGTATTGGTTTAATTTTGAGGTTATTTGAGTGTTCGTGGTTAAAAAACGATCGCGCGGATCAATCTGATTAAACGACGTGCCAGGTTAAGCTGCGCTTAATTGGATCATCCTGTGGTTGTGTGAGTAGTACACACAGGTGTTTCAGAAAACTCGCTGTAATGCTCGTGTTATTGATAGAACTTGACTACCCACCACTGTAGGTACCCCTTGCACTGACTTACATATCAATTCACAAGTCAACCTTAGAATATCGGTATTTCGGTATAGAGATCAAACGTGACTTGCTATCGATGCTATCGATCTGCCTACCCTTATGGGAAAATAAGCGAGACTTGTTTATATTTATGTGGCATTCTATGAAAAAAAAAACTATAATCAAAATAATTTTGAAATAGATGGCACATTTTTTCCACATTGTATGGAAAATCACCTTTCTTAGTAGGCATACAATGTATATTCCAAAAAATAGACTCACCTATGCTGTTCTAAAATAAGCAACAATGAAATCACTGAACAGTAGGTAACCTCACAACCCTTGCAACACCTACATCATAATATGTACCAACCATTCCCACATTACCCTAAGGCTTGCTCCTAACACATCACACTTGTCTTAAAACTAACACACTTAACATTATGCTAAGTCATCCTCGGGGTAAGTGTGACTTTACCAAGTATGTACTTTCCAAGTTTATCTTTAACATCAGCATCATCAAGTTTTTACTTGAGAGCAAGTCCGGTCGAACCTATAAATATTATGCTTCTGGAATCGCCAATCGTAATAGGCTGGTATTAATATGTCATTGAAGTCAATCCTGCCCGCTGAGCCCCAAAACATGCAGCCAAAGCGACATCTGCGCTGAATCCGACGCAGCCGTGGAAGTGAAATGTAATCTAAAGTCATGCCAGCAACACAAAGAAGAAAAACTAAAGTCATCCCTCACAAATTGACTGAGCTGCCTATTCTTAAAGGACTTACCTAATCCCTTATTTTATTTCAAAACCATGAGTCTGAGTAAACAAAGAAAATGCAAGTCAATTAAAACGTAAAACGATGACATAAGTACCTTTTATATCTCCAAAAAACCTTAATTTACAAGCATGAGCCAACATTATCTGAACTCATAAATCACAGTGACACGCTATGAGGTAACACCTTACTTCGTGGCTCAAGTTTTTTGTAAACATTTGTAAGAATAAAAGTAAAAAAGTAATCTCTCTGTCCGTCTGTGGGAGGTTTGAGTTGACTTAGGATAATGTAGAGTGTGTTAATGTTGTCTTTGGTTTGAATTGAACTTAGAAAGAATAATTCCTTTCAAAATCTCTTTATTCTTTTTAATGTTTCAGTCATAACCCTGTTTTTATATTGACAAATCCAAATTGAGAACTCCTGAAACTATACTTTAGAACTTGGCATGACGTACGACGTCACGTGATGCGCCTTGCGTCAACTTGCATCAAGCGACACGCTCGTGTGTCACTTCTTTTCTTCAATTGAGTACCGTCGTGTCGCGATGACTTCTGGCATGCTTGTAATTTCTTTAGCTGTTTTTTCTAACACAATACGCGTGTAGGTCGTGGCCAAGCGGTTACGGTCATTAAAATACCTTATTTTTTTGAATGGCATCTGCAGTGTAGTTCTCCCTACTGAACCGCACAAGCCTTGACCCACAAAACAATTCGGCCAACGAGAAACCTCATAACAGAAGTAAAACATTTCGAAGTTTAATTATGTTAAGAGATGTCCAATGAATGGACCGCCTCAATTAGTTCTGTGGATATACGGAAGACAAAAGTCATGAATATGCAATGACTTAAAAAAAAGGCTTTTGTGTGAAACATTGGGTAATGAAACACAAACATACAAAAATAAATAAATAAACATCATTCAAGATTAAAATAATGTTGGTAGCAATAATTGGTTTCATGTTATTTTTAAAAACGTTTTCAGTGATATAGTCAGTCAACAACTTAGCAATTTTTCTTGAAATTGAACTCTCAAAAGAAAATAAATACATACTCATTTTTGAAATGGCAGAACTGCCAATATTTCTGAATAAGAATTATCGACATTTTAAATAATCAAAGAATTAATATCGGTTACTAAAAAACTGTAATATGAATCTCCAAATTGAGCATAAATTGAATGAATCAAAATTATAATTAATACGCAACCGTCGTCGTATTAAAACTTTTTAATATGATCAAATATATTTTTATTGCTTTACATTTAGCTGGCAACATTTTTATAAAAATATATCTATTTGTATTCCGAAACAGATAATAATAACAACCATTTTATAGCAACGTGATCGTATTTCGTAAAATAAAACGACTGGATTTTGATAAAGATGTCTTTTTGAGAAATACTTGAGGCAAGACTAGAAGTCTAAGTTGAGATTATTTTGTAATATACACACGTCTGTCTGTCTTCTGAAAAACTCGTAACTTACCCGCACAGACTAATAAAATGAAGCACAAGCTAGGCATAAAACGTATTGGGCCATAATTCTTTGATGCGATTGCTTTAAATTCTGTCTGTACACAGTGCTAGGTCCACAATCCCGGTAAAAAGGACTGGGCAGGCCTATTGTGTGGCAGTCCATTATTATGGGGTTCTATTGTGGCGCCGCGAGCCACAATGCCACGATTATTGCTAATAATAAGATTTACCGGCGAGTGGCTCTCCGACTAGGCGGATTTTTTATACACTTAGGTACTTGACATTGGTTTGTAAAGGTTTTTCTTTACATAGTAAATGGATTTTTCGGGGGAGGTGGACCACGTTAATTTGAAAATCTGCTAAAAGGTTTTTATTTGGGATTGAGTAGAACCGCAGCGTGCGAGGGTTTTGTGGACTTTAACTTGATTGACGGGTGGTTTCATCTCGTTTCATTTTGCAGTACTGAATCGAGTGTCAGTCTGTATGATTAATTGTTCTGCGTCAGTTATTCAACCATCTCATTGTATTCTGCCTTTACGATGATAGAAAGCTTACAAAGATGATTGACTAAAACTATAGAAACTGTTGGGCAGGCATTCTGTGTATGACTGATGTGTTTGCGACGGGCAAAGTCCACAGGGTGTGTGGAGTCAGCTCCGGTTGTCTGTTGACTTATCGCTCGGTGCTGAGCTAACACAGCCCACGTTTGATCAATTTTCGGATAGATACGAAAAACATTTACTGCGTGGCAGCGGAAATGTATCCAACTATCCTATAAAAACTAAAAGTGATCTCGCAAATAGAATTACTTAAAACAATCATGGAGCTGTTATGTTGGCCTCTCAAGCGACACGCGGATTACAACAGCGACTATGGAGAAAATAAATGAAAGAAACTGCTCAGAACTTTCACAAGTTACTGCGTCGAGACAAGGAAAAAAGTGATACACACTCGCACCGACTGAGCTCGTCACGGGGAGTAAAAAATAAATTCTAACCGTCACATTTTCAATATCACTTCCGTTCACCCCTAATTCCGACATTTACCCCATAGCCTTTACAAATTATTTTCACCTGAACGGATCTTAACAAAGACACGAGGAAACGAAATACGTGTGTTATCGAAATAACAATAGCGAAGAGAACGTCAAACATTCTTTGTGGCTCACAATCAGGGGGAAATACGGAAAACGGGGGAAAATGTCGTATTATTGCGTATTATTCGGAAATACGAATTATTATTTCATTAAATACGATCGTTGCAAGTTGTTCGGACTGACGAGGATTGACGTTGCGAAGTTACAGTCCCACATGTGAAAAGGACAAGTAAGGGAAATATCTTTCATCTCTGTGTTAGGGGAAATTCGAAAAGATATATTGTTACTCATGCGACAAGGTACATTTTATGACATTTTCATTTTGACGAGTCAGCGCGTCAGGGGAGCATTGGACTTTCCTTTTATTTTGTTTTGTGTCTACGTTTTGTGTAGTCGAGTTTATACCTGACAAAATTCGAAATTATTGTATATTTTAGCCCATAGTACTTCGGTGTGCCATTTTATTTCTTAATTTAAATTCGATCTTTCCTTCATTTTATACTTTACCTAATCTCCTCAAGTCGTTCTAAACAATGCCTAGACATTGTATTTACTACTATAATATTATAAATGCGAAAACTTGTGACGATGGATAGATGGATGTTTGTTACTCTTTCACGCAAAAACTACTGATCGGATTTGGTTGAAATTCGGCACGCAGATAGTTTATGACCTGGATTAATACATAGGATACATTTCATCCCGGTAGTACGATCCCGCGGGAGATTATCGAAAGCCACGAGGGCGAAGCCGTGAGCATAAGCTAGTGTAACTGTAAAAGCCCGGACTGCGATAATATACGGGCTTTTACAGTAACATATACATTGACTAATGACATTCAAATCTCCACTGACTTGATTCTTTCCTAAATTTTGTTTACAGGTTTTACAAACAAAATAATATTAACAGTAAAACAATATTTCTTTGAATATAACAGCGTACCATAACGACACCTTATTCCAAAGGTACCCAAAATGACAAACATGTGACCTTCCATCATTTACTTACATCTGTCTAATTTAGGTGGAAGCCGGTATCCTGAGTTATTGGCATGTCCCGCCCACCGCTAATTGAAGGCGAAATTACGCCAAGAATTAATGACAGGCGCGCACGAGGCGCGCAACAATCCGTTTAACTTATCATTGTGGTGTGCCAGCCAAGTTACGTGTGTAGCTGGCCTGCAAGGTGGAGGCGGACAGCGAGTTGGTTCATTGTTGCGCGGAAAAAGAAACTTTTTTGTACTAACTAGGTTTGTGTTTGGCCGCAACTCGCCTGATGTGAAAAGATGATGCGGCCTAGGGTGGAGCACGCTTGCCTAGAAGAAACCGATTCATTCGAACTGTGAAGAGATCTAGATTATAATGATCGGGAAACAGAAAAGCTGGCAGTGAATTACACAGACTGGCGGTTCGCACAATAAATGCGGAAGCACAGCGCTTTGTTCGGATCCGCGGAACTTCAGCCATGGTGACGCTTACTGACCGAAACTGCTTTATGACCGACAACTCGAATCATGAAGGTAGAATTGAAATGGAAAAGGTCAAGATATGGGGCACCTATGAGATGTAAGGCGCAAATTTACCTGTAATATTTTAGTATCAATTTTCGTGTGGTTGCTTTTTACCTAGTTTCATGGACCAAAGACGTTAACAGGCTGATAATTTATCCAGCGCTGCGGGACTGTTCCAGGGCTGCGGGACTGTTCGAAAGAGATACCGCGGCCCTGGAACACAAAGGGCAAAGAAGAGGAACATGGATGGGTTTTAGTCAGTACAAGTCTGACACTCCCTTCCACTCCGCCCAGAGTGGGGTCATTTGATGATTTCCCATCTTAAAAAAAAAAAAAGGCTGATAATTTATATTATTTATGATGAGGAATAATGAAAAGTTATTTTATTTGCAAGCCAGTTATTTCCAGGGACGTTGGAATTTACGTCTATTCTATAGGGTAAGTGAAGAGTAAGATACTTTTATTTAAAAGGGCCATTCCTATCTACTAACATCAACAAACCATCATAAACAAACCGACAAACAACCAGTCTTAACATTTCTATATCTATCCATTCCTGTCAGTTTCAATCTAATTTCAATTAGCCGCCAACCTCTTACAACACGCGCTCGGACGGTTGTATCCCAGACGGATGGCGACCATTCTACATTGTAACTTTAACATATACTGCTGCATAATAGTTACCATTTGTCAGCCACTTCACGAATTCAAGCTTTTGTTACTGCTATTACATTCCCGGGATTTGTTTCTTACGAACTTCCGAGATCTTGTAGTCTGCCAAGTTGTAGGTCTGGTTTTAATTCCGTTGTTTGTCTGATCAAAGAACCTCAATGGTTGTTTGAAATTGGTTGCATGTTTTAATTTTTGTTCAAACAGAATTCATAGTCGGTACTAGAACCTATGTTTGATTGATTTTCAGTGATAAGCACCTTTGTGCTCTTTTGTTTGTGTGTTATTTCCTGTATATGTGTTTTGTATAAGAACCAATTTATTGTTTTGTTATTAATTGTATCATTCTGTGCCCGATTTCACCCGCTGTTGGGCATACTCCTTTCCTTATTTGTGCCAATACATACGCTCCTCCTTCCTTATCTGAGTTTGACCCGTAATATGATATTAGTATGTTCCTTACTTACCTTTGCGCGTGTCTGAATAAAACTTTATTATTTTATGGCTACTGCTACCTACTTCATTCACGGGTAAAGTCACCATATTGCTATTAATACCACACCATTATATTTTCATTCGTCGTTTTTATTTTCGTCGTTTTCTTATGAAACATGAGACTGTTGGAACGATTACCTGTCAGAGTGGGATGGTCGGTTTCGCTCGCAGATGGATTGATGCCACACTTGGAGTATTTTCCGCCCACTTCGACTTCACTTATTCATAATACAAGGTTGGAAATAAAATATTTTCTTAAAATGAACTGTATTCACTCTGTCGAAATAACTTTCTTACGTGAACCTTGTTTTGTGATTAATTTAGTTTTGTCATAATTTTCTGCATTTTTCTCCATTCTACGAAGGCAAACTCATTTTTTTTCACCGAAGAAGTCATTCTACAATCTGGCTGAGTTTTCGTTTCTTCCTTTTCCACCTTGGTAGTTACGCTCTCGTAATATTCTAATCTAGCCTTCACAACACCTAAAATTGTAAATAAATAGCTGCGGCGACATAACCTAACAAATGGGAAGCAGAATAACACCAGCGGTGTCCTGTAGTTACTAAAATATGGCAGCAATTTATTTGAGGCCGGTGTCGTCGGTTACGTTACCCAAAATGTATGGAATCTCACACCTCTTGTTTTGAAAGGCTGTGGAACTATGAATAGTAATAGTTAGGAGATTGCAGAAGTTTAATGGGTTTTACGCCACAGACGCACACAATGCAGCAATTAATTGAAAATTACAAAGTGAAGAATTTCATCTTGCATTTTTGCCGAGACATCCGGAAGGAACTAATATCGTAAGCTGTTATAATATTTTGTTAAAGCGTAGGTTTATTATTGCTATTGGAATATCAGCTAGGTATCAGGCCGTATTTTGAGGAAATCAGTGATAGTTTAATGTTTAGTTAAAAAAAAAAAATAGATCCCGATTTGGAATTAGAATTCAATAAAAAAGTATAGGAGTAATTCAAGCTAAATATCAAGGAATAGAAATAAAAACATTTTATTTATAAAAAGATAAACAAAATATAGATATAATAAGTCAGTAATTTCGCCTGGCCCATCCAAAAACTGCCTTGTAGTTTTTATCCCATCGCTAGTTTCTCGTGCCTTAGCCCGTGAGAGACCGATGGCCCGTCAGTGTCGGCCGGACCGACTGACGGTCGTGTTGTCAGATGGATCGCCGCCATCGCTTCCTGGTACACCGCCTACGTGCTCGACCATTCATCCTTCTCACTAATTAGCCTTACAGATGATAGTATCTCTTCTAATTACAAGCTACATTTTTTGGTATGTCGTTTAAATGATTAAAATATTTGACTTGACAGATACCCATGATCTAAATAGCTACAGATATTTGATCTATGCTTGAAAGGCCTATGTTTTCTTTATGAAAATGTCACTGGCACTTTATTATTTCCATGTGCTCGAATTGAAAATGCTTTTTTTGATGCGTACAACGTACTTGTAAATGGTCCGTACTCAGAATAGGAGTGTAGTAGTTATAATATGTATCATTTTCTCCCATGTAATAATTTACGAAGAATTCGTGATGACTAAGCGAGCTTCTTTTGTATTAAATCTACACATGAAACAAACCCAGAATACGCCATACATACAAAAACCACAAACCACCGTATTATTGCCTTATTCCGTCTCATATTCCGTCTGTGAACCAAATGTGGATACTAAGACAACACATGTCGTTCATAAATAAAGCGCGTTACAGCCACATAAAAGCGAACTACGCTAAGCGCAGCCAACCTCGGCTTTCCTTATAGCAGTATTTTCATAAAAAATGTAAGCGACGGCAGCGATTTTTCCGCTTAAAGCTCACATTCGTCACACGTCAGTAGCGTATGAAGTCGCCGGCCAAATAAACACAACTATTATTTGTCAAAGAGCTGCCGGTCCGCGGCTGAATGAGCAGAAATGAAATAGTAAGGATGAAATGTATTGTACATGGTTTAGTGGTTCGGGTTTAGGGGAGCCTGTACACGAGAAAGAGTTTGCGAAAAATGTATTAGATTCCTGCGTTATACTACAAAATTACAAAGTAAGTGTAGTTTTATAACAGGAAGAACCTGGAGTTGTTATTCTTGAGCCCCACACTACAAATAAATTCTACAGTTTTTTTTAAAGAAGACTTACTGGATTTTCTTGATAAAAACTTATATATCGAGCCCAAAAACTGTTACAGTATCAATTTTAAAAAGTATCCTCCCTATCTCAGTAAATCAAGTGTACACGCGCTGGTGGTCTATCTAACGTTCCTCTGGCGTTCATAAAAAGCGCCTTTTATCAAATGGCCGAGTCCCACCCTTTCTCTGTCGCCCAAATTACCAGCCATTCGACGTTCGCACATACTAGGGGCTAAAGGGCGCTAGGAGATACGATAGTTTGGATTTGTCGCCGCTAACAAAGTGCTTGTACTTCGGAATGTCCTAGTTTTACGAGGCGGTTTGCTCTGTTATTGCATCTTGATGGCCTACTGAATGTGAAGGCTCCATTTTTAGGTCTCGTTCGACAAACGATTGTAAAGAACGATCATTCGTCTCTAGAGGAGTCTAAATAAAATTGGAAACCGCCAGACGTATTTATGGGCTATCAATGATTTTATTCGAGACAAATTATCATAAAAGCTTTGAAATAAAACGTTGCGTTGGTGACAAGTTTTATACAAATATTTTTGTAGAAGGCGTAGCTAAATTCCACCAAAGTGCCTCATCAAAATCTTAATACCGCATGGTCTAATGAGTGTAACATGACAAGAGCAGATCATAAAACAGATACGGCCCACATTGACCCAATTACTCTATGCAGCCCGGATCACTCATCACAAAGTGGCTTATTACTGGGAGATTGTGCCAGGATACCCACTCGAGTATGAACAATTAATGAGTAATTGGAATACCGTCTCTGAGCTGGGGTCGAATATTCCGAATGCCTGGCTATGAGCATTTAGATTTCCATCATACCCAAGGTTTTAATTATTTAATGCGAAACAATAACTTTTTGTGAGGAATTGTAAAGTCATCAAGGCACAAAGCGATCAAAAAATTTAAAATTCCAAAATGTATTTCAGACCATTATTCCCTATTTTCTCATAAGACGCTTTGTGATCAGTCTACCGTGAACGAATAACATTTAATATAAAGGCTCCCCGATTTTAAGACAAAACATTTTTGGGGAAAGCGGAAATATCGGAGCGGCCGTCAAAAATCGGCAATTTGTTTTGGCACTGAGTTCATCCGTTGAGCTGACTCTTCCCACATTTAACGTAATTTTCCTGAAATAAAAAGTATAATTTTCTAGCAAAATGTTCACACCTTGGATTCCCCTCTTGTTTTTTCAAGCAAATGGTCCAGAACAATGCGGGGCCGCATTTTGTGGCCATCTTTTAAAACTTAATCGCTTGTCTCAGGCGTCGGGCCGCGACGTTCATCGTTTTCCGATATTCCGATTCGGTACACTTCGGCCGACTTCGGTTACCATCGTATCGAGTTCGTAAAACTTCGCCGATGTACACCGAATTTCGGAAACTTTGAAATCTTACGAATATTCTGAATTAATTTTCTCAGTTCCCATCTCACAAAGTGCTAAGACCTTTGGCAAATTAATTAAAAATATTTCAAGCTTATTAAACTAAATTAAGTACGGTGAATAATTTTGTACAAGTTGAGGAGTAGATCGGTGAGCTTTATGCAAATTTCGTAACATTTTACATTAAAGTCACCGGGAAGTATTATTACGAAACAATTACTTTGAAGTATTATCATAACAGTAGCTGTTTTGTACAGTGATTTAGAGGTATTATTTTCTCGAAGTATGGTATTCTCGAGGTATGGTATTTATCTAAGCTACGACAAGGTTAACAACAACTATAAAAGTACTTCCATACTTTTTGAAACTTGAAATTTTCGGGAATATTAGGATTAAATTGGAATTGGTTATAAATATTTACCATAGTTTACGCTTATCAACAGACGACATGATTCGACTTTAGAAGTTATTCGTAGTTCACTACACAGCAAACTAGGTAAAAGACAAAAAGTGTCAAAAGTAATTAAAACCTCATCCAGAACGCGAAGGTCTCAAACATACAACAAATTCGCATAAGACATCTCCTTAAACACACATCCATTCTACTTCAAAGTTTCGTCACATCGGAGCGAAAAGCCTACTACTTAAGACTCCATATCATTATTCTCATCTAAACCGTCTAGTTTCAAAGAGCTTAGTTATAAATCCGAAAGTTTCCGAACAATTCCGAATATGGCGGCTTGCGATTAAGCATCTCACACAATTAAGCTGACAATAGCGTCCCTTGATTAAAAGGAGAGAGGGATTAAAATGGCTTGGCGTCGTTTGATTTCCAGATTATGTTGATGAGTGTCGTTTGTTTGTCTGTCTCCATAATAGATGGATGCTTATTGTTCGGACTCACCAAGTGAACAATAATGGATTGACAGTGGATCATCTTTTATTCATCCCGCCATTGAGCCTCTTTCGTTGATTTTTTTGGCTCGTTAAGAGTTTGTTTGATTTAAGGCTTGTTAAAAATTTAGGTGAGAGCCTCGTTGGGATGTTGTTTTTATTTTAGTTCTTTTTGGGAGCTGTAATTGGGTACTAGAAGCTTTTAAAATGTTAAGGTAAGGATCTTGATATTTAGGTCAAAAGGAACTGTTTATAAAAGTCTAAGAAATTCGTGTTTGAGATGATCACGCCTAGTTTGGTAAAGAAAAACCTCACATCATTATTATAGAGGACGAGACTACTTAAAAAATAATGATATCCTTTAAAATTGTTTTCTATCTAGGCATGTGTTTAATTTGTTTTTTTTTATACCAAAAAATTAATTTGCTATTTAAGACGATTTTCTCGGACCTTTACCAATATAACATCGAAACTATACAATTACCATGATCTAGGGTCGTCCTCAATGCACGTCCCCCAGTAGCTCATGTGCAGGAATGCTCGCTATCTCTCACACACGTTCGATTACCGACCGGTGCACGGCGCACGGTATGCTCCTTTTAGTGAACACGTTTGAATTTGTGTGATGACATTTATCATGAACCATTTTAAATTAAAATGAGGAATGTTGTTATTTGTAGGTGTAACATATTCATTAATTCCCAATAATGTTGACATTCACTAACATTTAAAACCTGCAGAGCCGGTGGTCGTAATTTAATTAATTTCCTCTGTCGTGGGCGTTTGTCACGTTCACACTCGTGGTATACGTAAGCACTAACTGTTCGTAGTATGGGCATGAAAACTATAAGAAAGTTATAAAAAAAAACAAACTATAATATTATTGTTGTAAAAATACAATTTTAACTTAACGTGACGGGATCAATATTCGTTTCCAACTTATTTGTACTGCAAGTAGTTCTATCTGTCATATAAGTTTTTCGTTATTGTTGATACGAACATAATCGAAAGAAGAAAGAGGACAGTGGCTCATTCTGGGCTAAACTAGCATGCATGGCATGGTAATAAAGCTGGCTACCCTGGCTATTTTCTTGAGCATTTTATTAGTAAAACAGTCGCAAACAATCTAAACCAAAAACGCAAACAAACATTTTTCCTTGAGCTTTCAGCCCCTAAACCGATGAGTCAAAAGAATTAGTTAACAAGTTTATACTAAAAGCATTTGGTACACTTGGAACTTGTTTCAACATGTTCTCTCTGTTCCAGTAACTTGATTTACTTGAGCTTAACTATTAAATCTGACATGTAGCAGCACGTCCTAGCTGCAGCGAGTTCAGCTACGTCGGATAGTTTTACTCTGACAACTTACTCGCAGCGTTATTCTAAGTGATTGTAACATTGTTAGATTAAGACCGATGAAGTTGGCCGATATTAGTATGAGAAGACAGCATTAGTCAGCAGTCTTTTACTTGGAGCAACAATCTAAAATCCGCAACCCAGTAACAGGGTAACACATCATATTGAGCCCCTTAGAAAAAATGAGCTGTTCCATACAGTTTGACCGTGAAGGTATTGCACTTTTGCAGGAAACAGCTGTTTTTTTTTAATAACCGATTAAAAATTTCTATGTGGAGGGGCTCAGAATGATGTACTGAACACGTGGTAACCGTTTTTGCGTCGGTGTCCCTTCCACTCCGTATGTTTGCTGCCCAGACTTTTAGATTTCTATAACGACTGCCACATGTCAAAACCAAAGCACTCAGGGGTCTCGTTATGTAAAAACGGTCACCAATCTAAAGACTGATTACGACAAGAGTTGCTTGACCTTAAGATAGTTCCATGCAGTTGTTATTGCTTAGCCATGATACCTATTACTACAGCCTATATATACTATCTGGGAACAGGCTACACAGATTTTGATTCAGTATAGCAAAATATAGTACAGTTAAATGAAATTCCATTCCATCCAAATTACACAGATATTGTGCCAAATAAAAACAACTAAAAAGCAACCAGCCAGAACGAAGATATACGAGATCTAAAAGGGACCCAAACTCCCCAAACTATGTTCGATAAGATAAATATCCCGAAACTTTAATAACAGACACTTTTTGTGTTTTAGTTCTTTGTTTTTTTTTCTTTGGGTTAGTGTTGTTATGTATCTGTTTTTCGTGTAACATCAGACTTGATGACGTAGGCTCCCAGTGGCTACCGAATTAGACTAGCGATCGATTGTGGCTGACCATCTCACTCATTAATGGAGATATGGAACCGAAAAGAGTCTTCAAGATATTATTGATATGTTGAAGAAGACTGACCCGGACGACGTACCAGATTTCGTGGCGAAGCAGCTGAGTAAGCTGCCCCCCGTCACGTTCGATCACGTCGACGTTACACGGCTGCTAAAGGACATCACTATCTTGAAAGCGGAGATGACCAAGATGCAGTCCAGAATGGAGGTTTCAGAAAAAACCAATACTGAACTACGTGCAGAAATAGCATTGTTGCGCAACGTTGGTTCAGTTATTGGGTCATCGGAGGCCTCAAAGGTGAACACACGTCGAGGGGCGCAAAATGCATCAATCGGCAGTTTTGAATCGGCGAACACAAGTACGTCACCAGCTGCTGATAATGCTGACCTAGCGCCGCCCGCCGCCGTCTTTGCCCGCACCTCACCGGCTGCGGAAACGTCACGCGTAGGTACGACGACCCTACGTGGCTACGCTGCTATTGTCACCACCGGCAAATCTGATGCGTCGCAGCCTAAGCGACCACTCAAAATAGGGGACAAAAAGGGTGCTCAAACTGCCCTGACTGCGGTCCATAGCTCTTTGCCGAGAGCGGGCCAAGTTGATGAAGAGGGTTTCACTAAGGTGGAAAAGAAGAAGAGGAAGCCCTGTTCCCGTAACCAGTGCGGTACCGCACCGAGTGGTCCCAACATGCTGCTGCGTCCTGCTGTGCCTACGACGCAGCTGTACATTTCGCGCCTGCATTACTCCACGAAGGTTGAGGAAGTCGTGGAGTATTTAAGAGTGAAGACCAACTGGACTCTGAGGGTCGTAAGGTTGGAATCGCGCCACAACATCAACTTCAAGTCGTTCGTGGTTCGAGCTCCAACTCACCATCTGCAGACCTTCTTGAAAGAGGACTTTTGGCCGAAAGGTGTCGTATACCGACGATTCCGAGGACGGTTACGCGACACCACGCAGCAGAACACGACGCCGTCAACGATTCGTGTCTAGTTTTAGTTAAATAAGGTTGTTTTTTATATGTATTAGTTTATTATTATTTTATAAGATTATTTTGTGTATTTTTATCTATGGGCCTCAGTTGCCTGATAATAAAATGATTGATTGATTGATTGATTGATTAAATATGTAGGAATATTAGTTTGGACACAAAGTTACTAAAATCAATAAGATTGTCTACGTTACTAAATGTTTAAGTAAATTTATCGTTTATCTAGAAATCATTAAACAATGCTATTATTTATACAATCAAATATTAATATACTGTATAATATTAGAACTTTCAATTTAAACCTAGAAAAGTACGTGTTCTCAATTCAATATTTTCTTTGATTGAGGAAGCATATCATTTTGATTAAAACAATTTGGACGCCCCCTTATATCTTCAGCCCGAATATTACCAAGAACACATCCCTAATCAGAAAACCAATACGCCCTTCCCATTATAAAATCATCATTTTCTCCTTTCAGCAAAATGATACAGAGAATATTCAGCAAAAACTTAATCAAGAAACAAACATAATCAAAGGCAGCTGTTTCAGCGTATCAGCGACGCGTATTCAGCGATTCAGCGCTGAATTTTATCATTTTATCGTGCGATCGACTCGATACCGGATTACTTTCTCATTATTGTCATTCTGGGTAATATGGCGGGCGAAGAAAAGCGGAGATAGGTTTCTTTTTTATTCAGAATTTTCTAGATTAAAAAACGTTTTTGTTTGATAAAAAATACAGAACGCACGAGCTTTTTTATTAAATATTTATACGAGCTACTCACCTAGTTAATTTTGTCAAGAATTTGAGTAAAATGGTGGGTGTCGACTATACAAAATAGTCGGACAAAGGGGCTAAGTGATTAGCCCCTTTGAGTAATAGGTGGAGGATCGATACCCGCAAAAAATAACCTGCAAGATTCTTGCTCTTGTACTTGATTAATTATAATTAAATTAACTTTCAGGATAATGTAGACGTTGTGGTACTCAGTCAAAACAAAGAAGTATCAACAACAGCCGACACTATTAATTAAGCAAACGTTTTCCAGACCCGATCAAGTGATAATCCTTATACGATCCAAAGTAAATCCTGATTAAATCCAACTAGAACAAAATGTCCAACTTAGAAGCCTTACACTTTGTCATCAAAAACTTTTTGATGAGGCTTCGTTCGGATTAAAATATTTCCCTCGTCGGTTCATTAACCCTGCAAGTGAGGTTGTTACGAGAACTAATAAAGAGAGCCTTATATTAATTTCCGTCGACAGCCGGTCTCCGAGATTATCAAACAAAAGTAGATGTATTACACAAAGGGATTTAGCAGCGATCCTTCGTTTTAATGAAGCTTAGAAACCAGAAAACGACAGATTATGAGGACGGAGCGTTTGAGTATAATAAGACACTCGTTAAGTTTTTTTGTCGAAGAAAATTGAGGATTTGAGCAGCGAGAGGGCTGTTAACATTGACGATCGTATAGATTTGTGTTATACAGTGCTCTCGGCGTAATTGATTCAGCATTCATGTATTTAAATTACATGGAAATGTATGTATAGTCGTAAATTGACGTGAGTTTGAAGACATAAAGGGTAGGTTTTGAAGGCAGAAATTCTGAAACAAGTGGGATTTTTTCGTCGCAATGTTTTACGCTGTTCATGAAAGAAGACATGAGAAATTGTGAGATACTTGTTATAAATGTTGGGCTCCGGCACGTTAGGTTTATGCAAAGTGTATGGTAAATAGTAGTACTATTTATTGTAGTGATTTAGTGGAAGGTTTATGTTCAGGAGTGGTCGTTTACGGGCTGATGTTCATTATATTAAATTGCGACACAGTATCAAGATGTACAATCATTTATTAACTTGTGGATTACTTAATATTTTCGATAATTCTATTTATTACGTTCTGTCGGTAAAGTTTCTTTTTATTGACATAATTTGTCTTATCGTATCTATTAAAACATTTCTTCGCACAACTTTTTCTCTGAGTTGTGACTTGCAAGTACAGAAACAAATTCCTTTTGCACAAACCTACATCGTGACTCAAAATGGCTATGTGTAAGACATAGACGAATTGATCCAAATGGTATTACTGGGAATCAAATCGCGAACTATGGCAAAGTCAATCACTTAGCCAAAACACCAAGAGATTCGTCTAGATATTCATATTACTGTCTCTCTTTCTATCTGTTTCTCTCTAGCCAGTGTTATGCCACTTTAAGGCAAAGGACCTATTCTTTTTCAGCCACACACTTCAGTCTTCAGTTATAATTGTTGACCACCAGTTTTGATACGAGTCACACCCATCCACTTTTGCCTTGATCTACCGCGATGGGGACTAATCCTTGTGCCCTGGACCCTCATTTATACAAATACACAAAATTTGAAAAAAAAACTGTGTGACTGTTTAACATAGCTCAAAATCTTTTCCCAAAAAAGAAATAACGTTGATGGACACCAATGGGAAAAGCGTCTCTTATTATCCCATTGATAGGAACCCCATATAAAACCCATAAGTGCCGATGTCATTACATACAGTTCAGTTTATCTGATGAGGACAAATTTTTTATCCCATCCCAAGAACAGTTTATGGCACCCTTCGATTGTTATCGGTAGGGGTTTGTGGGTGATTGGAGGAGAGTACGCTGTATGAGATAAGGGCTATCGATGTGATATTGAGCAGCAACTCTTTGAAGGGGCGTGAAACATTTTATGGATATGGGGCGTGTGGGAAGCTGAGTTTGTATTTATAGAAAAAATAATTTAATTTGCTATGAAAAATTAGGAATAGGTTGCTTTCATTTTGCTGTGATGTGTATTGAGTTAAAACGTGAGGTATTTTATTGATTTATAAGCATAAGACTTTGATGATTTTTTTAGCTTACTTTAAAAACATTTCTTTGATTTTTGTTGACGCGTGCATTAATACGACAATCAAAGAAATAACGGATACTGCACTAATTAAGAAGATCTCAGAAAATAGGTCACCAAAAGGATATTAGCAGCACTTATGATTTTCATTTTTTATAACTCATTGACTATTTCTCTATTATCTTGTGTTGTTTAGAGCTAAACGTAAAACTCTCATGCCGTGGTCAAAAGAAGTTGGCGAGTCAGCAAGGCTGCTTGTGACGCACTTAACTATCGTCACTCCTGAAGGCACTTGAATGCACTCTATGACAAGCACTTACTTATTTCTTTGAAAGGTACAAGATATATCGAGAGCGAAGCATTTCTCAAAGGAAACATTAAACTATTCAACGTTCCTGCACCATTACACATACATTTCCTGGTTCGTTCATTTATCTTCAGTTTGTGTACACGGCAACGGTTTGTGTGACTAACTCGTGGTCTATGTATGGTCAATGTTTAGTTGGAAACTAGTTTTTAGAGAGGATAGTCATATATCAGTTCTATCGTATACCACGGCATTTGGGGTTACCTTTGACAGATATTTATGCACAATTAGTTGATATAGTGATAAATCCACCACCACGGTTTAGGGATTGGTGATCACTGACCAAGAAATAGGCTTGTTGCATGCCAATGAAAGAACCCAATAATATATTGCCCGATCTGGGAATCGAACCCAGGACCTCATGCTCAGCAGTCGCGCTTGCGACCACTGGACCATCGAGGCAGTAAAAAATAATAGATTTCATAATTCGCCACAATTAACGATTATTAAAGTCTACGAAGTAAAACTTAACCAATACTATTCCGTCAGATAATAGGAACCGATCATCAGCCCGGCATCGGTTAAATCTCATGTGTCGATACGGAGGTGCTAAGTTTATTAAAACTAGGTCAATGGGCGAAATGTATATTCAATCGTTTTGCAGGCCATTGTTTTATGATTAAAACTCGTATTTTGAAGGGGTTTATTTAGTCCAGGTTTTTGGTATTTGTAGATGCGGTATATCATTATTGGTCTTAAAACGATATTCACAAAGGTAACCCAAAGGTTGACTGGTAGAGAATGCCTTGTGGCATTAAGTCCGCCTATGTACCACTATTGTACATGAATTTTAAATAAATGAATCATCATTCATCATTTCAGCCGAAAGACGTCCACTGCTGGACATAGGCCTCCCCCAAGTGTCGCCACATTGACCGGTCCCGTGCGACTCGCATCCAGCGGATCCCGGCAACCTTCACCAGGTCATCGGTCCACTTAGTGGGAGGCCTTCCAACGCAGCGTCTTCCGGTTCGCGGTCGCCACTCCAGAACTTTTCGGCCCCATCGGCCATCCGTTCTGCGAGCAATGTGCCCTGCCCACTGCCACTTCAGTTTGGCTATTCTTCGGGCTACGTCGGTAATAAATGAATAAATATACTTAATTAATCGCTTTCAAAAAGCTTCGTAGACAGATTTCTGAATTCACTGTTTATGTTGTATATTACTCACTTATCATTCACTTCTTTATTTATATCTTTACAAATCTATTACATTTTTAAATATTCCTTAAAAAAAAACAATATGAAAAACATTTAAAATATTTAAAAAATACTTCACTTTATTATTCACTTATTCAAAACGCCAATTCTATTATATCTAACAAAATATGGACAAGAAAATCACAACACGTAAGTCTAACATTATTTTCTTAAAGGTAACTATAGTGAGGGTACTCGAATCTATTCTGATATACCCATTACACGGTCCCGTTAGATGTCTGTAACAGGCAATTTGAAGATTGCTTACTTTGATAACCGATACCGAATCAGGTTAAATGGCTATTTCAATTTCTAAGAGCCGAGCAATCTAATAACTCTGTATTACAGCCTCCATGCTGGGCTAATGTCAAATTGTATTATTGTACTTACTGTTGCCTTTTATGTTTTTATTATAATGTTAAAGCTACGTATATGAAATAATAGTGCCTGCATGGAAGTGAGATATTATTCCACGTCGACGTATTACCGGGATATAAAGTATCCCATCAAAATTTGTTCGGCGTGAAAATATAACAGATAGACGGACAGAGTTATGTACTTTCACACTTATAGTACTAACTTATGCACGCGGCTACGCCCGTCTAGAGTCCGGTAATTGTCCCATCGAATCGTACTGAGGAGTTCCTAAGGGGTCTGCACACTACACCGTACCATACCGTAACCGTGCTATGAACGTATCAAGATGTACGATGTAGTGGATGTAGTGAGCAGACTCCTTAACAAGCATCCATACATCCATTCATCCTCACAATCTTTACGAGACAACATACAAGACCTAACCCTGTAACATGTGTACAGAAAAAGAGTATTGAAACAAATATTAAATATCAAGCATCTTGTGCTGGCTTTAAATGCTATTGACTGTTCATCTGACATATCATCAGCATGCAGCTTTAAGAACTGCTCACAAGCTAACCAAAAAGCTCTTACGATGCAATGCTATTGGGAATAATTATTATACGCGACTTCCACTCGTACTCCACTTGGGTAAGCCATAGAGCACACACGACTAGTCAACAAGTGTAGTACCGATGGGAATTATGTAATTGATTGATGTTTTTTCATGTACAACAGAAACCGTTTAGCAAAACTCTATCCAAGTTTTGAAATGTATGCCCATGAGTTAGTACACCGTATCATACCACCATGCCGTGCTAGGAAAGTATCAGGCAAAAAAATACGCTTTGTATTAAAAAGAATGAAACTTTACACTTTGACTTTTGAACAACTTCGCGTCCCATGCACGGAGCGTATCGGCGCTTTATACTCGCCTGATAAGATTTAGTGATCAAAGTATTCCGGCAGACAGAGACGTCATATAAAGTTGCATTGTTTTTTTTATCTAACTAGTTACTTTAAACACAGCTATGTAGTTAAAAGTTACATGCACAGTTCCAACAAGCACTGTACTGGATCAGAACTGCTCAACACGAGCAGTTCAGGATTTTTATCTATGAAACTCTATACCTACTGCAAAGAAAACTTATAAACGTAATGGCACCACCTCGGATCAGCTAGTAAAAAGGAGGTGAGGTGATGCCCATCCAATGCAGGGTTTATAATTCCACGTTTAATATAAAACCTCGGACAGTTCATCAGGCAATAAATTCCCTTTCATCATCCAGTATCACTACAAAAGAGATACGGAAAAAGGATAATTTCCCAGCCATTCTCCAATGAATCAATTGGAAGACTGCAAAATGATTTCAATGACAAATTGGCTCAATTCATTATCAATTCACGGGGGACTAATGAGCCATTGTGTACGGAATTAAAGTCACATGTATTATAGCCGTGTGGTGACTTCGTAATTGAATTGTTCAAATTGCATCCACCTGCAGTCAGGGTTGGCTGAAAAGTTGGCTGAACAATGGGAGAAGCCGGATGTGTGAGGCGGATTTCGTATTGTACGAGTTTTTTTCTTTTATTATTGTGTGAACTAGCTGTTGCCCGCGACTTCGTTATCGTGGAAATTTTGGTGTGCATGTGTGAGACTGCCTCGTTGGTCTAGTGGTCGCAAGCGTGACTAAGAAGCGTGGGGATCGATTCCCGGGTCGGGCAAAGTGTTAAAAAATATGTTTATTTCAATTACATAAAGTTGTCACACACATGATTTGGAGATCACCTTTTAAGCAAGGAGATGCTTGTGTTAGGGGGCGTCCATTAATTACGTGAGGAGATTTTTCAACCCCCCTACCCTTGGTGGGATGTCGTGAGATTTGGCTTCATCTCCCTCCTAATCTCACGTGAGATTTATCAAAATGCGAAGTTTAGTATAAATACGGTAATCTGTGCTTGATTGCGTTGAATTTACTAAAAATAAAGATTTGTAGAGAAACATGTTTACTTAATTAAACCCAGTAATATTTGCCGAGACCCCCCCCTCTCCGTCGTGAGATTGGGTGATTTTTGACGCAACCTCCCTCCTCCCCCTTAAATACCTCACGTAATTAATGGATGCCCCCTTACGTGACTCCGGCCTTCCACTTATGCTAATTGCATATACATTAAACAATGTATATGCAATTGAAAAAATACTGTAAATAATAGTGTTATTGGGTTATCCCATCAGGAATTTCTCAGAAGCAGCCACGGAATCTGGATTAGTGCCCCTTTGATAGCAATAGACCCACCCCCTATTACATGGGACTTCAATATAACTGGCAAAATGTGTGTGTACGATTAGGTACACGTCTGCCTAACCCTTGGGGGCTTTAAGGCGTGATTTTATGTTATGTGTGAGAACTGACTGCCAGATCAAAAGGTGATAATGTACTGATGACTACAAAAGGCGTCCTTTTGGGTGCTGCAATTCTGGGCGGCAGAGGTCCGAAACAAAATTAAATGGCGTTGAGGCG
This sequence comes from Noctua fimbriata, assembly GCA_905163415.1. NCBI lineage: Eukaryota > Metazoa > Arthropoda > Insecta > Lepidoptera > Noctuidae > Noctua > Noctua fimbriata. The sequence goes on along the minus strand of LR990927.1, from coordinate 19,388,745 downwards.
ACGATATGGCTTTAAAAATCGGTGTATTTTGGCGCTATACAACTTTTTTTCAAAGTGAACCTTGTTGGGCGCTTTTTTATTCTAATACCGTTCTGTATACAACATTAATGACTTTTTGCAAGGGCCCTTAAACCTCCTTAATCCGGCCCTGTCGCAAAATCCGTTCTTACCGAACGTCTACTAACTATGAACTACCTCACTGCCAAATATCGAGTTTGTAGCACAAAAAGTTAAGGACTTTTATCCAAATTTGCGAGAGCCCTTAGGCCTCCTTAATCCGGCCCTGTCGCAAAATCCGTTCTAAACTAACGTCTACTAACTATTAACTACCTCCCTGCCAAATTTCAAGTTTTTTGCACAAAAAAAGAAGGACTGTCATACAAACTTGCGAGAGCCCTTAGACCTCTTTAATCCGGCTCTGTCGCAAAATCCGTTCTTAGCGGACGTCTACTAACTATAAACTACCTCCCTGCCAAATTTTTCTATAAACCTCAAGCGGTTTTCGATATTTCCTGATGAGTGAGGGAGTGCTTTTATGTATTTAGATTTCTCATATTTGAACCTCTCTTTTAGTGCCAAATCGTTAGTGCAAAGAGTAAAAACAAAAGGAAAAATAAAACAACATCAATTTTCAGCCATTCCGACTACACTACGACTACAAAAAATTATCATAGAAATCGCGTATGAGGTTACCAACTAAATTTAAAAAAATAATATCTTTTGCCTCTGTTGGTCGATTTTGATGAAATAAACGCTAAAGAATTACCCACAACAATTCTTCTTATTTTGTAATATTTCGTTTTTTAATACAATGAGGGTTTTTTACGTGGTGCGCGCACAAACGAATAGACAAACAGACAAAAATAAAAATGTTTTTCTTTACTTATTTCTCGCACCTTCCAGTGATTTTTTTGCAAAAATCTGTAATGTGCAGACACGGAAATTTTCCGATTTTATTATATGTATAGATAGAATTAGAAGAATAGATGAAATACTACAACCGCACTGTGCCTCGAAAAGCACGTTCAGCCATTGGTTTTCCCGGAATCTTTGCCAATCACCACAAGTAGACAGGATCCCGAAACCTTACTATTTGATATCGTGTTACCCAGTTACTGGATTTACTGTGAAACTGGACATCTATTTCTAATAAAAAGAACAAGAATTTTCGTAGAATAAATCCACCTATCATTCTTTCAAATCCGCGTGTGTCAGCCCTGGAAGCTGCGACCACGCTGCAGAGGTTTTGAACAAAAGGTAAATTATTTAAACGCCCGTGTAAATCACTATTAGTGGTCTTGAGAGAGAATAGCCGGTTTCTTTACAATTCTGAATGGGAACTACCATCCGGATAATTGTGAAAACCTTGCTTACTCCACCGGATTTTTACAAAACCTATAAAGGTTTTTAGGAGTACCTATTTACAAGCTTCCTGGTTTTTTTCATGTTGAGGCCTTGCCATATAAAGTCAAAATCACACTTTTTACATGGAAGTAGAATTGATGCTTTAGAGTCAAATGCACCCAAGTTAGTGTACTCCTATCAAAGTGGCTACCTAGTTGTGCCTACTCGGTCTGATTAGATAATTTAGGTTAGACGACTTGTGTCGTCTCTGAAGAATTCTTTATTTTCATCTTTTCGTATTTTTCTTTCTAGAAGCTGGACATCTGGAAAGTTTGCACATCGTCTATTTTCCACGTATCTGCTTCGTCTTTATTCAATGGTCTAGAAAAAGCAGAATAGGCGCGATACACAGTTGGTGCACGAACATATTGGATACTCAGCTTTTTCCAACTAATTTGACTAAGAATGAACGAACACACAATACCGAAGTATGAAAAATTTGCACCCGCTTGAAAATTCTTCAAACGACGACGCTAATGAAATGAAACCACAATTTGTTTTCATCCGGAACCACGCGACATATAAACTGAAATTATCCACAAAAGGTCACTACAGTTCATTTACCCCTTTCAGCCAAGATACATAGAAGAATATTCATTGCAGAAAAGGCAAGAAAAATCAGTTTTCATTTCGCTGCAACGTACGGCCATATATAAAGCGTTGATGTGTTTCGGTGGCTGCCAAGTTTGCACTCTTCCTCGCGTGTACGAGGCATTAGCAAAGTATGTTATGAATGATTCTCTATGTGCTTGTCTTAGTATGTGTGTATAGTCGGAAGATGGGTCATGTTTGAATATTATGGTAGTATAATACATTTTAAGATGAGATTTCAAAATCCTTGAATTTGTGCGGAATTTTGCAAAATTAATTTGGTCATTGAGGGTCGAACTAGATAGAATAAGAAGCCAGTTAAATAGAAGAGAAGATTTCATCAAAGAGTAAAGTTATAAGGAGTTTTTACGCTCAAGTAACAATTATGTTATCAGTGTTTTGAAAACTGATTTCACAGTGAAAACGCCGAGAAAAGAGTCGATTTGCGAACACGGGACTGTCAAGTTCATTTGCTTTGGTGAACCCAAAGCAAATGCGAATTCTATAAGGCGCGACCATATGGGTCGCGCCTTATAGAACCAATGAGAAACCCGTGAGCGCTACGATCGCGTATTTGCGCGACCAATCGCTTTTTTTGGGACACAGGAAAAAGTTACAAAACACGTTTGTATACTAGCGGTTCTCTAAAAATATACTAACAGAGAAATATACGCAGTCAGGGACCGCGCAATAATTTGCGAAATGTCTTCTTAAACACAGCTAAGAGGATTATCATTACACGCTGGCCCTAAACAATTTATTTTATCATTCTGAATAAAAAAAGTCGCAAATATCTCTGTAATACACATAAAGGTTGTTTCGCATCCCAGTAGTACTTAGCAGTAAAAGTATAATTTACAAGTTGAGTTATAAACATCTCTTATTCACCGACTTTGTTATTGGCAGACGGTTTCATATTTCTTTCGACTTTTACTATCGTACAGACAGTTTATTCTGTTTTCTAACGGCTATTTTATGGTGGTGTATAAATATGGACGTAAAAAAATGGAAATAAATTTTACGTCACTCTTTCGTTGGTTGTATGGCAAATAAATGTTATTTTTCGATTATTGTGATGCGTTTTGGTGTAAAAATATACTCAAGTATAAGTATATGACTGCCCGTCTTGTACATATATCTAATATACATATGGCCGTGTATTTTTGTATCAGTTCCGAGAGCAAAGTTAGAGTGGGTTCCAACATTACATTAAAATAAAAGTTTTATTTCGATATCAACTTTTCATGTTTCTAAAACCATTTTTATGAAACGACTTGGATTGTTTTTTAAACACCGAACGTTGTATACATTTGCGGTAAAATGCTTTCGTTTTTGTTAAAAAAAAAAAAATGAATAAATACTTGAATGTTGGAGTATTTTACATCTCTGCAGTAGCTATTTGATCTTTATTTCATAACTACTGACAAAATAAACAGAACATCTGCAGACATTATAAATATTAACTACCATGCGGTATCGGGACGTTTCGTGTGAACTGAGTAAGTTGCTAAACCTTACTTTTTATATTTTGTTTTTTGTTTTATGTATTTATTCTTGTATTTTAATTTTAAATATTTTCTATTTATTTTCTGTTATTGCACCTACTGTGTGTGTGTGAAATGCCCAAGGCATTAAGTGCACCTTTGTACAGTTTTTACTAATACATAAATTAACAAACGTACTAATTGCCTTACCGTACCGTATACTAATTGCATAATGATGATCGTACTGTCAACATCCATTGATTGTAGAAATTGACACATGCCTTTTCCCCGCTTTTATACGCAGAAATGTTTGAATGTGGTTCCATCTCCTTTGATTATTTTGTAGCATTTATTCATGAAAACAGAATCAACAAAAAAGCTGCTATCTAACGATTTCACGTAGGCACCATCATGTTTCACAATATTTCTTCTTAGCGTGTTGATCAATCTATACTGAGTCGGCCCGGAACTTAGCTACAAGTTTAGCGTTATTACTAGCGTCCTTCAATTCTAATTGTAGTGTGCAGTCATCAGGACACGCAGGACACTATATCTTGTATCAGTTGTATCCCATTGTTTTGGTATTAGATCTTCTAAATTCTAAAATTAGTACACTCGTATTTAAATCCATCGACCTCATCAAATAGAACCCACAAAGTTTCTACGTGTACAAATCCCAAACAAATTCACCATTCAACACAACCTGTACTCACAGTACACAAATCACGCCAAATACAGGCAACGAAGTAACCTCACCCGCAAGTACGTAGGCAGGTATTTGACGGATGGCATAAATTATACCTTTGTCTGACTTTATGACAACCATATTTTTGTTTACGAATAATTTAGGAGGACCACTCGAATCTCTTTTTACGTAACCCGCAGGAATCTGGGTCTCACGTGAGTTTGTATGTTTGGTGAATGTTGTGCGTGAAAAGGTCTGCTTTTGATTGCTGTTGAGATTAATGTATTAGTATTTTGATTTGGGTTTTTTAGTAAGCTGAAAGCTCAACATGTGCTGAGCCTTTTCCACATTAATTTGGGGTCAGCTCACAGTTTAATCGAATGCAGCTGAATACCTGTATTTAATTTGAAGCAACTGCCGTTCATTCTTTGGTTAATCTGCAGTTGAGACCGATGCAGTATAGTGTATGATAGCCGACTTGCGATCTTTGATCGATAGTGGGTGTTCAATATGGATTCTTTAAGTTGTGCACTGTCTGATAAATCTTTAATCACTGTTTTTTTCATGGTAGCCTGGAAGAGATCGTATAATGCGTATTGCATAAGGCCTAAGGCCAACCACTGTATGTTTTGTAGTACTCAATTTATTTTTAGTTATGATTGTGTTTTTTGCTGGACCCAAAATAAAGTCTATAAAATGTACAGCTCTGTTTGTTTATTTTTTTCAATACATTCGTTATGTTTGGCACTAAACAATATACCGTGAAAATCTAGGAATTTAAAACAATCAGACCTAGTTTTAGCAGATATTTCGACCGTAAAAAAAATGTTTTGGATACGAAAAAACGACACGTAGTGAAGTGCTTTTAAAATACTATGTTTTTGAAATGGTTCGAATTTTGAAAAAAAAATACACACCTGTCAGTTTCCACCACTATTTTGTACAAACCCAAGCAATAATTTAGTGATTATGGGCATTCCCCTTTTGCCCATTATCGCGGGTGTTGAACAAAAAGAAATATTTGGCAACATTAGGCAGAAAAGTAAAAGTATGGGTATGTACTGTAAAGGAATTTGATGGTCAAGCATTTACTTAGAGTCCAGGTGTGAGAGGCGTGGGCAGCAGGGCGGCGAAAGCAGAAGCAGAAGTCTCTCAATTGGACAGCAGAGCGGCCTGTTTATTGCTCAGGCGATAGTGTTGGAATAAAGACGCATGGCTTTCCCGCTCTCCCAGGGTGCTCTTGACTAGGACGCGTCAGCGCGTCTGTTTTGTAATTTCTTACAAGTCACAAGCGATGGCTTCCCACGCCATCCGCTCCCGCTCTCATCGGGACCGACTTACACAAAGTAATTGCCAAATTATCATAAAGGTAATGACCTTTCATTCTTTCATTTTGTCATTCTTTGGCAGTCGTATGCAATGGCATACGACTGCCAAAGAATGACATTTATATGTAGTGATTTAAATTTAGGGGTAATTGTAGCGACGCCATCGGGCCTCATCACATTTACATCATAAACAACGAATCTTGCTCCCATAACTCAAAATAACTAGATGTCTTCTTTGAACACCAACAATACAACAGTCTGCTGGCTCCTGGCACTATAAACGATTGCTTGGCTCACTGACTCTTATTTATTTGCCAAAGGACCTAGATTCGAGTCAAGTTGATGAATATTCCTTGTTGCCAAGTATCTTAAAATTAAACCGGATTAAACTCGATCGTACTGGATTCCGTAAAGGTATTTACTTTGAATCGCTTTTACTAATTAAATAGTAGTTTAGTGCCGCTGTAATTAAACGAACGAGAAGAAATGTGTTTTCATTTTGTTTGATTCTACGTGTTATAGGTACAGGTTGTGAAAAAGTAGGATTTACTTTTTGATAAAAGTCTCAGAAGTTTTAGGTAATATGCCCTCAGCTTAGTGGAGATACCTTTATCCAGTAGCGGTCATCCTACAAAAAATCAAAATCAAAATCAAAATATTTTATTTTACATAGGCCTAGATGGGCACTTATAAAACGTCGAAAAAAAGGTGCACGGTTCGGGTTGGTCGTTTCCTATGGAGAAGAACCGGCAAGAAACTCCGTGGTTACTCTACCTTTTAGTAAGATTGAAATGAAAAATAGAAATACCAGTTTTTTGTAACACCACCTAAGTACCTACTTCGACAACATTTAAAGTAGGATTTTTTTAACACAGTCTCTTGTTGAATTTTACGACAGCGACAAGTGTTCGTTACTTTAGCAGTAAAAAATATGTTCAAATCCTAAATGTAGGTACAGTTAGATCGTACTTTTCTTGCCAAAAGTTCATAATAAATGTATCTACATAAGTATTTTATCTTAAACAGATTTTTTGAGGGCAAAGAAATACAATTATTTGAGTGTTTACATAATTAGTTTATATCTGTATATTTTTTACTAGTAAAGTTCAAAATAAAAAAATAAAAATTCAATATTCAGATATTATGAAGATATGCTTAATATTTTTTTTCGTATAAAGAAGCAATTTCAAAGGAACACATCGCGTTTAATTTATTTTCTTCGATATCTTACATTTTATAACATTGAATAATTTGCAGTCTCGTCCATCTGTTACCATCCGATGAATCAAATATGATTTACTTTGTTCAATACCTTGTTTTAATAAAATATTCAGAAATATATTTGCATACCTAACCTTTTGTGTTCGTTGTTAAGTTAATAAAAATCATCCCCCATTTTCACTGCTAATTTCCAACTAGTTATTTCAACGTAATAATAGATTTAAAAAAGAAATGTTTATTCGACATAAACACTCACATTATAAATAAATAAACAAAAAGTAACACTTACCAAATACATGCATATACTGAAAACTAAATTTAAGTTAAATTTAGTTAAAACTAAAGTCTTTTTCATTAAAATACAATTATTTATCTTCACACGAATCACAAAATCGATCTTACCCACCAGAAACCACATCATCAAAACCACACATGAATAATAACATTATAAATTGTCAACACATTCATCATCCTAAAAGACTTCCGGAACAGAATCCATCAACAAAACAAGCAAATAGGAATACAGGTGCAACCCTAAGCTTATCAATCAATTTGCAAAGCAACGGATTACACATTCCATATGATAAGCCTGTCGAAACGGTAATATTCGTCGCCAATCAATTTCCCTTTTTGAATGAAATAAAACACCCTGTATAAGATGACAATAACAATTCGAAGTAATGTGACATCCACCATTTCTCACTGGGCCCGGGTGCTGGATTATGAACCATCCGGGTGCAGGATGATTATGGTCCATCTTAGCACGAAGAGCCCTATGTCCCACCAGTGGAACGCACAGGCTGAGCTATATGAGATGAATGTAAAAAGCGATGTTTTATAAAAAAAAACAAGAGGAATATGTACAGGGTATACTCCAGATACGGAAGGGTCGACTGACACTCTAAACAAATGTTTGTTTGGCACACAGATAGTTTGTTGGTTGTTTGTACATTGTGCATGTTTTATTTTTGCCTGTTCACCGTTCTGTTGACTGACACTCGATACCATAGTGTTTTTTAGGAAAAGACTAAAACGTGAAACAAATATAATTACTGTGCATACAAAATTGTTACAAAAAGTAAGCGTAGTTTAAATCTGTTAGTGCATTTTCAATTGCCAACCTCCGTACACGATTAATAAGAATTATATTTATTACATAACTGCGTACTTCCATTGGTTTTTGCTGTTAATATTCCTTTTTATTGTTTACGTAATTCATAGAATCTGTGGCCCGTTTAAACAATTATAATTTACCTACACGAGCGGAACCAAGGACACAACTGGTAACACAAGACCTCAACCACTGCCCTCCTCCCTCATCCGGCTAACATCATTCAAACTAATCCAAATACATCTTAAACAGTTTCACCCTATTCTGTCATTTCACAACCCTATTTCCATAACACAGGTAGACGTCCCAGAAACTAATCTTGACTCGATTCACCGAAGTTATTTCAAATTGTAACTAAGTAATTTTCATTTACGAGTCGTGCTCCTAATTAAAATGGATAGCCTTTAGGGATACGGTTGCTAAAACTACGTGGAACAGCGTGGGGGACCTTCAGGGTTACCTTCGAATCAATTCTAATAATCGTGCCTTGTTAGAAATTTCCTAATTGTAAGGGACGTCGGAAATTAATGCTGTTTTGGGAATTAAATGGTAGTTCTTTAGTTCTTTGTTTCAGGGTTTTTCTGTTGGGAATGTTTTGCTGTACTGGGTAGTAAAGTTAGTTGTGGGTTGTTTAATTTATTATTGCTTTTGTTATTAATAGTGGTACTGTAAACTAAAATTTATTCGTCGCTTTTACTATCGTTAGTTTTAAAAAGGTCACAAATGTTGGAAAGCAAAACTCCCTCGTTGGTCTTAGTGGTTGCAAGCACTACTGCTGAGCATGATGCGATTTTGGGTTTGACTTCCTCCCAGGTTTTTTTCCATCAGAAATTTGTCAGTAGCACCACGGAGCTTAGATTGGTTGATGGCAATCGTTCCCTATCATATGGAAAAAAGAAAAGGCGGGTGTCCCATGGGTACACCCCTGCCCGAACTTTCAGAATAACAACTCAATTGTATTAATATATCGATCCCGTAACATTCAAGTTACAGGCTGATGTTTTATTTGTCTTATCAATACTATAGTCCAAGTAAGAAGCTCAGTATTATAGTCAAAGTGATCAAAATGTTACCAGTTTTCGCAAATAATATTGCCGCTGTCAATAAAATATAATACAATCATTCCTTACGACATCAATACGAAAACTTGGCGGCAAATAGTACGAAATAACTTGTCAACACTTCGAATCAATCTTGTTTCTCATTAAACTTGTACTTGAGCTACAATGACAGACTGTGACATAATTCGAAATGCTGAAATAGACTCGCCGATTTGAAATGGTAAAGCTTTGAACCAATTGGAACATAGTACGAAGATATCCAGTAAACCAACTGGTCACATACGCCTGTAATATTCGAAGGTTTAGGCAGAGGTGTACCTCATAGTACACCCATATTTCGCTAGTTATGGTTAAGTCCCCTGTAATAGGGGGCGAACCTATTGCCATCAACGTCACAAGTCCAGACCCCGTGGCTGCTACTGAGAACCCAACCGGACCAGCTGGGTCTTTTTGTTAAATCAAACGCGGGTATTATTTTTGTCAGTAAGACTTTCTGATATGTTGTGACACACAAAAAAACTCAATCACTTTAATGATGAGACAACCTAGACTTATTTAGACATAACCTGTTACCCGAACCATGCTTTGAATTCGTGTGTGAGTGAGCCGATTGTGATCATTTTGTTCCTAATTGAAATACTGATGTTAATACTAATAGGTACGTCTACTGTACTGTGGTTTGAACCATCTTGATTTTGTTTGTGGTCGACAATGGGACGGTAAAGTTTCGCATTTGAATTGTTTACAGGTGTTCACAGCGTCTGTTTAGGATAGAACTCAACTTGTTGGAGTCGGGCAAAGGAGGGGCGGTGAAGAACGGGGGAAACCACAGTCTGTTCATTGTTGAATTTGAACGACGGAAGTTTGGTGGTTTTCATAATTTGTACAACATTACTTACACGTTCACTATTCTTCAATAGTGATTTTTTAAATACTACTAGTTCTTTAATTAAATAAAATGTTAGGAACAAAAGAAAAATCTAAATTTTTGATGCATTAATCGAAGGTATTTGCACTGTCTGCGTTATTATTTATTAACGCTTTGTTATACACCAACAAAAACAAAAAAGACAAAATTTTAAAACTTGTGTACAATGGATGTTCTTTTCGCAAAAACCTTTGGGTAGACTGACAAAAGGAGACAATTTTCGGGGCCAGAGTAGGCAAGTGGTGTAGGAAGTCTGTACCTAAAGCTGTTGAAGTTACAACAAAACGGTAGAAATATTTCTTACCAAAAATAGCAATTGACGATGCAAAAACGAAAATCTGAGCATTTATGTGCTATCAGCGTAAGAAACTCCGAGAAAAACGCAACTCGACAACATTCCCGCATCTCTTTTGACGCTGAGCGAAGCGATTACGCACTTTCATCTAAACAAGCTTACTCAGAGTTAAAAGCCAATTTATCAGCGCGTCTCAAATTGTGCATTATCATTTGTACCCGTCCTTTCCGTATGTGTGAGTTCGATCATTCCCATGTGTGTGTAAGAACCACGTTCGAATTTACATTTATCTTTCAATGTGTGCGTGAATGTGTATCCGTGTGTGTTAGTGGATATTGTGTTGATGTATGAGTGTAGAATAATGTTAATGTTCATGTCATGTGATGTGGTCGGGTACATTACATGTGGTATATCAATGTTGTTCAGTAGCTACGGTTAATGTCAGCGTGGTGGAATGAAAGCAACAAAGTGATGTGTCAGAAGGTAGTTGTTATAGAAAATACCAGTACTATAACTAGGATTGCGATGATGATATTTCGGTGAAATTAAACAACTGTTAGTAGTACCTACATTTTGAATTGTTAATATTGTGGGGAATATTCCCGGTAATACAGAATACGTTATAGTAATAATTCCCTTTAACTAAGCTGCAAATATTATTACGTTGGTATTCAGCATGTCTACCACAATTACTTGCGTTTCGATTTCCAGTCATTAGCAGAGGTATCGCAACACACACGGTTCGTAGAAGCACTAAACTGTTTGTTTACGTGATTGGCTAAGTAACTAGAACTGCTTGATTGACTTCCTAATAGGCAGTCTAGTATACGGTTCTTGCTGATGAGATGTGACATTATATAAATTAGTGTATATTTAGGATAGAAGTCGTGAGTGAAATGCAAGAAATTCATGGAAATTTTCTTCCCCTATTGATCCCCATAGGGATTGAATTTTCCGCAATTCAACCTTTTTACTCGTCATCAAACGACGCTGATTAAACGGGTCTTGTTTTAGAAATATGTACAATGCACTAACTTTTAGACGGGTATCTAAACTTGCATTATTACGTGGTTACAATTATTCTAAAGTCCTCGTGTTACACGAAGCCTAATATCACGATTATAGATACGCACATATCGCTAAAACACACCAACTTTTAGCACCCCCATAACCCATAACCGATAAAAGTAAAAACAAAATGGCTTCCGATATGAAGTGTACGACCGTACGTGTGTTGTTTGATCACGTAGCGATAAAATGCGACAAAACTTTGAACGAGAAGTTACATCGCTATCAAGGACGCAGGCCACTTGTCATCTTACCCTGAGGGGGATACGAACATATTATTTGTCTTTGTAACAGTTCAGCTGATCTACTCGTATTATTTTTGAGAAGATATTTTTGTATGCGATTGTACTTTGATGTAAAGGGTGGCCGTATGACTAGAACATTTCGATAAGAAATTGAAGAAGATATGTACTGGCCGAAAGTCTGACAACCAGTCTTACCAACGGGGTATCATTTATTATCCAGTAAGTGGATTTAGTAGGCCATGTAGGAAGGCATTCGTATCCGCTAAGGTTGGAAGCCGGCCCGAATATTATTGGGAAAGGGCTAGGCAGATATTGCCTAGTTACTATGCTTTACAAGTGGTTACGGCATAAAAGATATTCTAATTAGTTCTCTTTCAACTAAGAAGATTACGTTCTACCTGATTTCGTAAACCCTTGTCGTGAACCTCTAAAGCTACGTCTAGTTATCCACTAAAATAACTAAAACACGGGGAGGTAACCCAAAATTACCGGTGTGACCCTTCAAAACTAACCTAACTTGCTACAAGTCCTGTTCCCTAATACCAGGGACGCCTATACGTAGCCGTGCCTATATAACTATCCCTAATTCCGTCACATAAACGTAGGAAGGGTCCAGAGAATTTAATCAGAACTAATTCACGGGGTGAAGGAAAAGTTTTCGACTTTACTTACCCGGACCGGCCCTAGGTGCGATTGTATGGACTTACGACCTTTTGTCTCAGAACCGTGTGCTGTTTTAAATGTAGGAGAAGTTTTGATTAAATGTTTGTATAGGTTATGTTTATTATTCTTAAGCCATACAGACAGGTCTCGGTTCGTGTTTGTGAATGGAACATTTGGGTCTATAAATATATCCAACTTGTGAGAGGAAACCTTGACAGTGGCTTACTAAAACCGACTTACTAAATAAAACATGTATTGAGACAAACATTTCTGTTACCTACATGAAAAAATGTCTAGACATCATAATTTGCTTTTTTCTAAGTTGATGTCGGTTTCCACTACAGCTGAATATTTAACATGAAATGACAGCTTATCTGACGTCCACAACCTATTTATTATACTGGTTAACACGATACCCCTAGGCAATGTTAGTAGTCCCACTTTCGGGCTTCTGATTACCCGTAACGACTGTCTGGGTATTTGAATAGGCTAGACACAAATTACAAATTAAACCAGAAATCCTTTACTAATTAAAACCACCTGAAACATCTTACAAAAGGGTAGTACCTACCTCACTACAGCTCCGACTACTAAATCCCCCGCCGGTGAAAAATTACATGTACTTAGTGGCCCATTTCTATTTTAGTGAGTTGTTGGTTCAGCGCGTTTCCTAAGCCCGGATTAGCGCGTAACTAATGTTCCCAGATTTAATGTGAATAATGAAGTACTACGTCAGTAATAATTAAATTGCTTGCTTAGCTAATACTGTAATTACGTTGGAAGATGTGGGGAGAAAAATTGTTTTAATATTTTGTGCTAGAAGTTTTGTGTAAATGTTTTATCTTCGTTACGTTTTCTTAGTGATTGCAAACTATGTGATTTGTTCGTAATAAAATTGTTGTCCTCTTGATATAGGATGATAACATCCATACATTAGCGATTTATCTAACAAACCGTGATAAGTTTTGTGTAACGAAACCTTAAACCTGTTGATTTTAAATTGTCTATAAATGGTAATCGTAACCTCGTGTTTGCACCCCTTATACAAGTTGTGATAAAAGACTGTCAAAAACATGTCGTGTGTAAACATGTAATAACGTTTTTTTCCTCAAGTTTGTTAGCTATTTGGTTTCCGTTTTTGACATTACTAACAAGTTCTGTCTACAAAGTGTTTAGCGGCTTTAGCGGTCAGAGGTAACATGCTGGCCCGTAGATTCTCCCGCTGCACTGAACAAGTAAAAATAACGTTGTTTAAAGAGTATTGTCAAAGCTTTTATACGGGAAATCTGTGGCTGAGACACACCAAAAGATCGCTGGATGTCCTGCGCGTTCAGTACAATAACATATTAAGGATGATGTTGGGGTTGCCTCGGTTCTGTAGTGCATCGGGGATGTTTGCGCTGTATCGAATTTCATAAGGCTTTCATGCCGTCATTCGCAAATAAACTCTATCCATGATCTGCAAAATGCGTGGTAGCTGCAACGGAATTCTGAAGACTGTAGCAGATAGGATCTTTTCTCCGATATGGAGATCCTTTAGTAAAGGGGTAATTTGAATGTTGTATTTTAGTTTGAATGTATTTTAATTTAATCTTATTTCAATTTGAATGTATTTTAATTGTATCTTATTTTAATTTGAATGTATTTTAATTTTATCTTATTTTTACTTTAATGGATTTTAATGGTAATTTATTTTACTTTTAATTAATGTTAATTTATTTTTAATTTTTAATACTGATTCTAACGTTAATTTATTTTTAATTTCTGATGTTGATTTCAATGTTAATTTATTTTAATTTAAATCGGACTAAAGTGTGGGTGTGGGTGTGTGTGGGTGTGGGTGTGGGTGTGGGTGTGGGGCCTCCTACTAGGTGGACCGATGACCTGGTGAAGGTTGCAGGGATCCGCTGGATGCGAGTCGCACGGGACCGGCCAATGTGGCGACACTTGGGGGAGGCCTATGTCCAGCAGTGGACGTCTTTCGGCTGAAATGATGATGATGATGATGATGAAAGTGTGGGTCAAGTTATCTGAAATAAATGTACTTTATTTTTTATGATAAGTTATTATACACATTATGTTGTATGCTATAGATAGTGTAAAAACGATTTTGGAATAACCAAACCAACTACACACACAAAAGACATTCGTCATTGAAAATAACTACAGTAACATAACAAAGAACGGACCAGAAAATCTGTCCCTGGCGGATGTCTCGACCAATACCGACTTGTCCATTATTTCCCTTACCTTTTGCTTTCGTTTTGTCCCGAATCGTCCCAGCGGCCCAAACCGTCCCGACCGGGACGCTTCCGTCATAACTGTATCTGTAAGTTCCGTCTCCCGGGACTATTGGCAGACGTTTTGTTTTCTGTTCGGTAGAATTTATCATAAATTAATATGGTCTGTTATCTTCAAATTGAAAACAAAAATATAACTGGTCACTTATATTTTTGTTTTCATTTAAAGATAACATATATTATAAGGAGTTCTCAAAGAGTTGTAATGTTATTGGAGTGTTGCCTGTGTCAAAAATAATGTTATTCTTATTTTGAAGAATAATGTTAAAACTTTTAAGGCTCTGTTTCATGACGTGAACCGATAAATCGAATAGACATTTCGTCTGATAGGAAAAAGAAAACTCAGGCTGGAAGAGATATCTCTGGAACCATGAACTGATCAAAATAAGAACTGATTTTATTCCTTTGGCTCACTAACCTGTATTTTAATCGTTTTCTCAAGCAGTTTAGTACTTACTGGAGGCTACAATGATAGTTATGTGACCAGACGTTTAGTTTGCATCGCCAACCACCACCGCCAGCTAATGGTTATACCTACGGTTTTAGTCTAAAACTAGCCCGGCAAACTCTAATAAAGTGCACATCATGAACGGTATTCTAGTATTACCATCCAACGTGGAAATGCTGCCAACCTTTTGGACACTTTTCCTATTAATAACGATTTGGACGAATTTTTAGACGTCCTGTAATACTTTTCGCAGCAGACCTTAAATGTTATAGAACAAAGTAGCCGACCACGTTTAACAAATAAACTTATTACGTATGTATCATAAAAGAAGACTGCGAGTTCCGTCCCTCATGAATAACGGCAAAAGTGTTCCGAGAAAATGCTAGAACAAAAGATTTTCTCGGTCTGATTTGTTTGAAGATATACTAGTGATATTGATGTTTGAATGTTGGTATTTATTCGTAGAAGCTGTCAATGGCAATTTTCAATGATCAAACAGGTATTTGATGAAATAAAGATGTCGCTCACAATAATTTTGTGTGTTTTCCATCATCCAATCATTCTTCAATCAATGCTCTTAATGAGCACAGGTTCGTAATGCCTTACGATTCGAATGAATAGGTACAGTGAGCATCGAAAGTCGGTCACGTATATAGAAAAAACTAATCAAGCTAACTATTAACTCATAATTCTAATATTATTAGCTGATAAAATCTTTTTAAATTGATCTGTGATGTCAACGTCACAATTTCAACTATCTTTTGTTGCATCACAATAGTATCTTACATTTATAGTGCTTTCTTTTGTTTCAGATCTACCACGGTTTGTGGGACCAGGGTCCAACGTGACCGTGGCAGTCGGCAGAGATGCCGCTCTTACCTGCAGGGTTGATAATCTACAGACATTCAAGGTCAGCCAACAATAAATATGATAGCAAATCTAGAATAACACTTACACAACTTTTTTTTCAATTTAACTATCTGTTTAGCTGGAGGGTGAAGAACTAGGACTTTCGTCCCGGAAAATTAGAAGTGGGTGTGGGCGGAAGCCGAACACCGAACAATAAGTTATCAAATAAAATCATCTACAAATAGCACCCACATAAAATCTGAGACAAAACCACATCCACCCGGATACCGTAAAAAATAGCCCTACACATTCTCCCATTAGTTTCTCGCTCACTTAACCCCTTATCACTCTCCGTCTGGTCCTGGAGATAGGCTGTGCCCAACGAGGCTTAGAAAAGTGTTCCGCGTTCCACCCGGGAGGGCTCGCTGTAGCCGCTTGGCCACAAGCTATACGATCAAGCGTCATGCGTCTTGCGATAGCGACTGCGGTGAAATCAAATGAAATAAAGCGCTTAGAACTTGCCACATTTTTTTTTAAGTGAATAACTACGGTTCATTCGCCGTGTGTAGGCACGGTCGTCAGTATTGTATGGATCACTATTTTTTATATGGTGTGTTGACGGACACGGTGCATACGGCGCCGCCGCCCGTGCTGTGCTGCCACCACGTCTGTCACAAAAGGCCTCACCACGAGGCGACGACGCGGACGTTACCTACTCACTCGACAGAAACAAATATCACACGTTTGTGTTGTGCTTCACGCAAATCGCATCACCCGTAGTCGTGAACGGGTCTTTAGCGTAGGACGCAATTGTTGGGCCCATGTGCCTTGTGGAAATGGAATTTGGTTCTAGATTTTCTTATTTCTGTGTTGAAAGACGTGGGTTGCTAGGGACAAAAGTGAAATGGATGTTAAGTTATTAAATAGCTATTTTGTTTGAAATCAGTTTGGAAATTTCCATTTATAAGCATTGTTGAGTAGACTTATTGTTGGCTCAATTTCTTGAAGTAGTTTCCAAGGACTTGATTTAGATCCTTGAGGTCTTGTAAAATTCCAGCAAGAAGTATTTTTATTACTGTGGTACAAAATTTTCTTTTTGTTGCGTCTTTGCCCAGAAAATTAGAGTGATTTAAGACAGTAATGTTGTCCCAACGAATTCTTTTAATTATTTTTCTCCAGGCTTCCTTTTATTAAGGGCCGTCCGTGTGAACAAGTCACATTGCTGAATCAGTGAAGGGCCGGAAGCCTCCACAATTAGTGGGACAAGGCTCTTCGCTATCTTAATTACTCCTCGTGTTTTTTTCCAGCATGATAATGTTGGGTGACTTATCTCTTCCAGAGACGGAATTTTATACATTTGAGGTTCTTGTGGTGATTCATAGGACCAAGATAGATAGAATATACTTTACAGTACATCAAATTAAAAAAAAGTATATACATATTTTATGTGACTTTACGTGAATGAGTTAGAGGAAAAAGTTTACTTGATAATAAATTGAGAGCGTTTCTATGTAGGTACTTTCCAAATGGATGGAAATAAAAGCCTTTCAAACATTTGTAATGGAAATGGTTCGTTTATTTTTAGCAACTTCATATTTTTTACTTATATCGAAGTACTTAATCCTGTGAACAACAGATCGTAGCACAAATTTAGAAAGAGAAACAAGTTGCAAAGTTTTCTCAAACACGTACCTTGGCTGATTAATTGCTTATTAAGATTGAAATTCAAAAGTCTTAAAATATTTACCGCAACGAGTTTTAAATCTATTCAATATTTAAAACAACTTTACTGGTAATAATACTGTCAACATTTAAAGTTAGCAAAACGTTCGTTCTTTTGTGAACTTTGTTTCTAAATTATGAAATTATTTAGTTTCAACATTAAGATACTTTTATATTTCATAATTTTACTTTACTTTTGAGTTCTGAGGTGTTTTAAAACTTTTTTGATTCAACTAATTTTATTAATATTTAATTACTGTCGCTAGACTTTTGTGGTTACTCGTTCATTTTTAACTTTTTACTGGGAAAAAGAGATTTTTCTCTTTTGTAGTTGTTTTGGAGTGAACTTTGCCTTTTGATAACTTTCTCTTGATCAATTTCTTCAATGTTTGGTGCAAAATCTTTGGGGAGAATTGAATTTGTTTCGAGGAAATATGAGAAGCCATTTATGTTTTCTCACCGTTACGGAGTCTTTCATCCTTCTTTTGTGGCGTTCCAAGAATCATTTAGTATTTCTAGGTGAATGGGGTGCCTGAATAAATGTGAGTGACACGATTATTGATTCTCAATATCCGTACAGGCACAGATTTCCTTTCAATGTCAATGTTACACCAAAGTATCTTTAAAAATATGGTATTTTAGAACTCGTAAAGCCGTAATTGCTTTATCAGCTTTCAGATAAATTCCACATAAAACAAAACTTCATTATACTTGAAAATAACTTACTGCCATACAGACAAACAAACCTTGGGTTTAAAGGTTTTTAAAGGTTTAATCAATCTTATTTCATTAAGAGTGTTACGATCTGCATTGCACGGTGTAGGGTACATTGATATACAAACGTTCACTAACGGCCTGTATAAGCTGTGTGAACTATAGTGCTGTTCTTTATATTAATATCCATGTCCAGGTGGCGTGGCTCCGAGTAGACACACAGACAATCCTCACGATCGCCGGCCACGTGATTACGAAGAACCACCGCGTCAGCGTCAGCCATGGTGACGGCGCGTGGACTTTGACGCTCAAGGAGATAGGCCCTTCTGACGGCGGCAGATACATGTGCCAGGTCAATACTGAGCCTATGATGAGTCAGACGCATCTGCTACAGGTTGTAGGTAAGACCTTTTATGGAATTTGCGATACATATTTTTTACTTTGTCATAGTTTTACATTTGAGATTTTCAGAGGTCAGATGAGAGAAGGGCATTTATTTTAGAGGTTATTTACCTATTTAATTAATTAGAGCGGCCCCAAACAATTTATACTAATTAAGATGAAAATAGCTCACTGATTTTTTATAATACTGCAGACAAACATAATATAACATCTTTTTTCTTAATGTAATATAATATATTTTAACGGCGGCCGGCGCAAAACAAGCATCGTCCTTTATTATGATAAGTTCCCAATACATTATTGCCTACATTGACCATCACACAAGTACCTAAGCTAGATTAATTAATGAACGTGTAACTTAGATCCCTCCTTAAGCTGTCTTTACAGACTATTCAAATATTTAGTAGGTAACTTTACGTAATCCACGTTTATCTTCAGCTAACAGATCAATTTAGCAATAAATATTAATCCCTGACTGCTCTACCTATCTATTATTTAGAGCAGCTAAGCGGTCCCTGAATAATGATATATTATTATTGAGATATTAGGTCGTAAGGATTCTACTATCTTCAATACAATATTAATTTGGGAAGAATAGAAAAACAAAAGATTATAATGACCTTTGAGTATCATCGAATCTCAAAGAGAAAGTTGATATATTTTCTGTGGAGTCTGCAAAAACAAGGGTGGTATCTACTGACCCGAAAATTCGTATAAGGAAATAATGTAGAATATGCAAAGATACATACATAGCGACACAGACACCGTTGCCACGCGCGCGACATAGTTGCCATCGGGGGAAAAACCAGGATGAGGCTGGCACAGGACCGTGGAGATTGGCACAGGTAGGTGAGGCCTAAACCCAGCAGTCGGTGATGATGATGATGCAAAGATGACAGAAGCAACACATTAAATACCACAGTTTAATATAAATTATTGTTAGGTCAAACCAGTACGAAAGAATTGAGGACGTGGCTCTGGACATCGGATTTTGATACATAATATACTGAAGCACCCATCAGTGTCCGGTGTCCGCAGCCAATCCGAAACCTGTACGGTTTGACTAAACCTTTACTTGGTGTCTAAACGAAAAGTCTCTAACGCATTATCTCAAATTCAACAGTTCCGCCAGACATCGATGACGACGCCAGCAGTGGCGAGGTGCTTGTCAAGGAAGGTGAGAATGCGGCGATAAGATGTTTCGCTTCAGGAACACCACCTCCCATCATAGCCTGGCGGAGAGAAGACTCCAGGCACTTCAAGATTGACAACCAGACACTAGGTAAGCCACTTAAGAGGGTCTTTATTTTACTAGAAACTTCTCGTAACTTGAACAAAACGAAATGTCATTTTTGTTCTACAAACTGACGGTTTAAATTCATATTTAAAATGGTAGATTCAACTCAGAATTTCAAATGTCCACCGTAATTTTGTCGCAAAATAAAAGCGAACAAAACTAATTTTAGTTTTCTAGTTCTCCCTCCGTCGGAGTTTCGTTTTTCAATTACCACATCGTTACGCCCCCGTCGCGTCGTCAGGAACAACTGTTGACCGTTAAAATAATTGGGGAACGGCAATTCCGAAGAAAATAGCAGAGATTTTAGACAACACAGTACCAGTACAAACAACATCGTATGCATAAACAGAGCAGTAAAAGTAAATTTCGCAGGTCCCGTTAATTTCGTTCAAACAACAAGTACAAACAATTGTTTTATAAACTTGAAGCCAGAAATAACCTTTATCTGTTATTCACACTACCGCACAGAGGACCGCAAACATTATAAAGCGACAGTGTGCAAAAACTGTCACAGTATGCACACAGCCAGTCCGCACCAGAACTAACTGTATAACACAAAGGGAAACTTTGGCGCCCGCGACTATAAATTGAATGTAAGCGCTCTTATTTGCATTGTGTGCTCAAACGAAGTTGTTATAAAATTGTGCAGAGTAGTGCTGGGCCTTTGGCGACGCCAACGTCACAAAGTTCAAAATAAATTTCTAACTCATTATTGTCTCAAGTTAAATTTGTTTCTGTCCCCAATAAGTAGCCAGTTACTTTCTTGTGTAAAGTATTAAGTATTTGAATTTTCGAACTTGTCCGTCAACAATCTGTATACCAACAGTAAGTTGCCTTTGAGTCCAAAATACACAGCAAAAAGCGCGGACGTTCCAATTTCCAATAGACTTTGTGTAAAAGGGGCTGTTCGTAGTTAACATGAGAACAAAATAAAGGAAGTGGGCGAGCAGGAAATGTATCAAACTTCGCTTTTATTTATACGGATATCTTCACGAGGAAATTACTTTCCCAAATAAGACAGACAATGGTCTCTATCAGCAGATCAGCGATCAAATCGTGGAGGATGGAGGGAAGATGTAGTATCAACGAGCTTACGGCGGCTTATTGGCGTGGCCCTCGTTAGAACACGTAAAAAGGCACGCAAAAAGAACAAGCTCAGTTCAAGGAAGCATTTCAAAAGACGGATTTCTCCATTACTTACAAATCATTAGACCTTTTACTTTGACAAATGAATTCATGGAATCAACGTCTTTACACAAGCAAAAGTAATTCTAGAAATGTTCTGTAAATAAAACTGATTTGTGCCGTGATTCGAGCCTATCCTTACTTAAATTCGGTTAGTACTTGTAGATAAAGATACTTAAAAAGAACTTTAAGCCGTTAAGTGCCTCTTTAAGTAAAAAGATTCTGAAAGAAACCGGATTTTATGGAAGTTGAAAACTAGTGTAAGATTTTGATCAAGCCATTTTTCTTTATTTTATACCCCGAGAGGTCTCAATTTGAACATTGATATAACAAAATTGTTAAGAATAAAATGAAAAAGCTTATCATTTTCTACGTTGACCAAAAATAAACTACTAAAGAATTGAAGTAATGTGAAAAAAGCCTCTAGACTCGGTTATATAATATCCAACAACACCTTTTCCCGCGACTTCGCTCGTTTACCTCCTTATAATAGAATAGAAAATTCAAATAAAATTTCCTCCACAGTGTCAAAATGGAGCGGTCCTTGGCTAAACCTGACGGGCGTCGAACGAGTGCTGTCAGGGGCCTACTTGTGTATCGCCACCAATGGCGTCCCCCCTTCAGTCAGCAAGAGAATCCAGATTAATGTGATATGTGAGTCGACAGATGAATTAATTACCTCATTTGTATCCAGCACAATTAAGAGTGTCCTAGAGCTGTCGGTATAGAGCCTGTAAGATGACGCGGTTCGTTGTGTGATGGATCGGTTTGAGTTGTGGTGGTTGATTTACTAGATCGTAAGAAAGTATTTATGAATTAAATTTTTGGGGTTTAAGGTTTTGGCCTGTGTGCAAAGTGGTTTGGTATCTGTTACTGAGAATGTTCGAAATTGATGAATGTTAAGTTCCACTGGTGACATTCATTGTATTTGTAGATACTGTGAACACAGGATACATGCATTTCTTATAAAAGACTGTCAACAACAACACAGTTAGTTCTACGAGTAGTACTCAGAAACGGAATGTGAAAGCATGACTATTGTATTACTAAACAGAAACTTGTTTTCTCTTGGAAGCTAAAGTAAAAGCTGTCGTTAATCAAAGCCTTGAGAAAAACTTAAGTGTACTAAGCACTTTAATTTAAAAAAATCAGGATTCATTTCAAGGAAAGTTCAGACAGGCTTTTAAGATTAAAAATCTTTTGTAACGTGAAACCTCAATGAAATAATGTACTTTGACCAAAGTGCCAGTTTTCCATTTAAGTTGGTCGTGTGTTACAACTTTCTTGGTTATTTCCTCAAATATTCGCGCATTCGCGGTTCGAGGTTCATTAATAACGAAAAACTTTTAGAGATACTACCCTTTTGAAGTTGGTTTCAAAGAGAAATTGAATTCGGAATTATTTTATGGTCTTAATGGTATTTTACTTAGTAGAAAACTTAACGTGATTTATAATTTTTAAATCTTTTATTTTAGACAACATGGCCCATAGTGTTAGTACATACAATTGCTTAAAAATATGTTAGTAATCACGATTATGACTGCAATATTAAACATGATTATCTTTGGTAAGTTTATCAAGCCCCATGCATGACATGTAGCTTGACAAACTTACCAATTGTCGGTCCATCAGCCTTCAGATAATCATAATGGTATTTTAATTAAATTAGTCATTTAACCAAATAAATTTTCTCAAACAGCTTAGATGTAAGCAATATAGTTAGGTTTTAATTTACTTAATCTTCAAGCCAGACAAAAATATTTAGCTACTGATTTTTCTGCTCAAATATTCACATCATTATTTTCCGTTTCAGAAATCTATTTCCACTTAGGTTCAATATTTTCTTTCACTACAGATTTATATTTACCTAAGACCCGAACTCATTACTTTAGGGATGAATTCTTTGAAGCTATATGTTCCTACAGGCTGTTAGAAATATTTTTAGACCAAATATTGGTGCACAAACACTTACATATTTTGAGTATGAATGTGAATGACGTGGGGTGACTGAAGAATCGAATGATGGGTTGTATGAGACGTAATATGGTTGGAAAGCGGTGGAAAGCAGAAGGTGTGGCTACTATGTATTTATTTATTTATTTAACACTTTAAGCACAAAAGTACCGAGGCGGACTTAATGCCATAGGCATTTTCTACCAGTCAACCTTTGGGTGATGCAGAGACAAGCAGTGATAGGTGTATATCTGAAAATAATATTATAGCTAACATGATATGATATCTGAACGAAGAGACATTTTGTGACATCGTCCTGCCCTTGTTCCATGTTAATTGGGGTCGTAGTAGCACGCTTATGTCTTCCATTGACACTGTTAACCGATACGATCTCATTTACTTCATTTTTTTTCATGTGATTCCTCACACAGCCCATAACAAATGCTGCGTAGACCACACATAAATTGGAATTAGCGTAGGAGGATGATGAAACAGATACACATCAATCAATTCGGCCTATCGCAGAGCACAACAGGCCATAGACCTCATTCAAGCTGCGCATCATATCTGACCATCTTTTAAGGTTGTCTGTTCATCTAACTGGGGGGTGTACAATGCTGCGCTTGCCATCATTCACATACCTTTCATAACATCTACTAATATTCTCTTCTATTCGTACAGTTTCCCCATCAGTGTGGGCCGGCCGGGTTGCGATACGGGCGCCATCTGGTGGCTCCGTTACTCTACAGTGCACCGCTGAAGCGTACCCAGTCCCTCAGGTCCACTGGACTCTAAATGGAGAACAGAGGCTTGTCAATGGTAAGTTATAATTGAAGAGTAACTTTGATTTAAAACTTATGTTTTTTATAAGCAGGGTTGGCGACCAATCAACGACAATTACAATTTAAAGAATAAATTCAATAGAACATAAAGGAAACCGCATAAACATGGAACATGATATTGGTAAAGATCTAGTTCAAAGCCTTGTCCTAACCAAAGTGATCGTCGCTGGAACATATTATTCTGCGGATTTTGCGTTCATATTATTCTTATGTACGGCGGAAAGAGGTGGATGGATCCTGGACGCGTACCGCAAGGGCTGGTTCGAGAACGCGCAGGAAAACAGCTCCTAGAAGGAATTGGGGAAAGCTTTTGCATTACCCACCAGAGGGACAGAACGATCGAGAATTCGCATGAGCGATCTGTTTGGTTGTTAAACGCAAACGATACAAAGTAAGGGTAAACAAAAAGCATTGCATTAAGAGAGTCCTTTTGTAAGAAAGAAAAGTAAAACAGGATGAAATAAAAATAACGGTTATATAAATAGTATTTCGCAAATAAATAAAAAGGCGACTTGTTTTGCAGCAACTATAAAATAAACGGAGCTTCTACAAAGATGTCATATTTACCAGACTTAAAACTAATCGTAAATAAAATACCTCTTTTATGTCACACAAGGAAATACGCTAACCTTTTACCAGAGCTCGAGGTAAAAGTTTCTTCCCGCACAATTATATAAAGTTAAACAAATTGCTAAGCTGAAGCAGTTAGAAAATAAAATAAAGAAAATAAAAGAATGACAATAGAAACAAGCAAGCGAACGTAACGTTCTATATAATTGCTATCTTTTGTTCTCATTTGCACTACAATCACTTTAGTTTGTACTAGAAAGGATATGAATGTATTTATAATTAGATCGTAAAGGAACAGAGGGCAGAAAATATTTTAAAGGTAAAGGAATTATGTAACTGTGTTAATAGGTATTATGGTTGTGATGATGAGATTATATGACAGGAAAAGGACAGACTAGGAACTAAGATGACAACTAATTCAAAAGTTACAAAGAAGACTTTCTTTGCTGACCTCAAACCAATTGGGATAGGGGCAGGAAAGTGATGGGTTATGATGATGAATGATTTAGAAAATAAGTACTTATAAAGTTAAAAGCTCTTTTCCTGAAAAGTTATATTCCCAAAATGGATTGTAAAATTTTATTGTTAACCCGCATTTCTACCAAAACCTAACTTTATAAGGAACAAAATGAAACAGTACGCAAAAGTAATAGAAATCCAAGCAACCGGGATGACAAAAGGAAATTCCATAAAGAATCCAACCAAAAATAACTAGGTACAAAGTGAAATAGGTTGCCTCACAACTCATCGTTAAAGGAACATTCAATTAAGGCTTATAAAACTTCAAAGCATTCACAAAGAAGCCATTTTATCTCTATCTTGTAGTTTTTCAAAGCTAACAAATAAGATATCCTTCAAGAAAGACATTCTCCTAAGTAATCATGTCTTCACAAAACATCAAATTTTGCTCAAAAGTTTTTAATTACAATTATTATTTAAGATTCCAGTTTATTACTCTTTGATGTATCAGTTGATGAGTGCTCCAGAGTTTTGAAAGTTTGCCTCTCAAGAGTTATGACTCGACTAGAATTATTTTTATTGTGAAAAGCTTTATGAGTCAGAACTTTATGTGGAGCCGTAGAAAAGTAATTGATAATAAGGAAGCTGTGGGAAAATTAATTTTAATAGAAAATTTTAATGACATTGCATTTTATAAGCGGGATTTTATCTGTAGAACGAACTAATTGTGAATTTCAAATGATGAGTACTAAAACAGCTGGTATTGTTATTATTTTATCGGCGGTAAAAGAAAACAAAGAAAATTTAATTTAGTTCAAGAATTACATTTTTGGTTAGAAAACTATCTTCTCTTACTATTATGCTTTGTTTAGCAAGTAGCATTAGCTGAAAGACATCAGCACTAGACATAGGTCTCCCATCCTGAGCTCCTCGCATCTAGCAGATTCCCACGACCTTCATCAGGACGCTATCGTATACCTTTCTGGCAGTTGCAGCGTTGTTATGTCTGTCTATTCGAACCATATTATTGAACCAAACCAAACTGATGTGTCAATAAAAAACAATATTACGAAAGTTCTTTTCTAAAATGGATTGTGAACCACAACCCGAGTTTTCAACAAAGAAAATAATGAAAACAAAAACACGAAACAACCACAGAATACTAATAATAGCAAAACTTTACCACAGACCATAAACAATTTTAAGCCTATTCTCAATTATTTTATCTCTGGAAATAAACATTTTTTTCACTGAAATTCTATTTTTGTAACATTTTCAACTGGGTTTGGTTTTGTAATATTATTTCGAGGTCAGATTTAAAACGTCCTGTAGACCATTGTTTTGTTAGGACACCTATTTAGATGTGTAAAAACTTTTTTGGATACGCTTTAAGCAAAAACCTATTTAGTATATAAACTTTAATAAATGATTTATAAATCTTAAAACAATAGAAATTATAAAAGAGACTTAAACATTAGATTTTTTTTTGATGTTTCTTCTTCGGGGCAGTCGCAAAGAAAAATCTGTAATTTGCTTCGTAATGTGCAAGAAACTAAGCGATGCATCAACGGAGTGCGATTTTGCAACATGCTACGCACGATGCGACGTCGTATTCCGGCCTTAAGGCGCAGATATACGACTTTTAATGATTTTAAATTGAACATCACGTCTAAACTTCTAGTCTTATTTCTTTGAAAAAAAAATATGTTCTAAATGTTCTTCATAAATATATGTGAAAATGTGAAATTATATTTTTATAACATAGTGTAATTAATTTGTAAAGTAATGTCTAACGCGGGCAAAAAAACGATAATCACGCAAAAACTATCGGGCGTATTTGCATGAAACTTTGACCATCTAAAAGACAATTTAAAGACCCATATTTTAATATACGGTTTTTATATGTATTGTGTTTGATAAATCAAGGGGGGTTGTTTTTTCGAATAAACTTGGTGCGCGTTGAAGCGGGAGCCCTTGCGGACGACGGTTCGACGACTCGCTCAAGGGCGCTAGCACTTAATTTCACCTTAAAGATGCGGTCAAACCGTACGGACAGATTGCGGACTCCAAACACCAGATTTTGATAGATAATGTACTTAAAATTTGTTGATATTCAGTGTCGGCAGAGAATTCAGAGCTGGTTCGTTTGGTTTGACCTAACTTGTATGGTATTAATGAGTTACATAATTATGTATACCGATACTAATCTTGATTTACAGATTTTTTTTTTGTAAATTTTACCCTACCCTAGTAATTTTTACTGAATTGTGGGTGCGTCTACAAACATTTGAACTCTCATAAACAAACACAAAACATCGGAACCACTACCTGTAGATCATAAAAATATTTGTTCCGTGCGGGGATATACGCACACGGCACGCAGCACAGCAGCCAATCGCTCAGCCACAGCGTCAACCGTGCCGACTTCTTATCTTCTAACGTATCTATCAATTCTCAGGTACAAAACACAGGCTCAGCATGACGTCCAGAGGATACCGTCACACCGTCAGTCTGATGGTGATGGAGATGTCCAGGGAAGACGCGGGAGCATACCGGTGTCACGTGGAGAACACACAAGGAAGAGCGCAGGCTGAGCTGTTCTTACATTGTAAGTGGTAGACTAAGATCTATGTATAATGCGTACGACTATGTTTTCTCTATACCCGGATCTTAGCGTTAGTTTTCTTTACATTACTAAGTAGTTATAAACCGTCAGCAAAAGCAGTTTCATAAAGCTTGTGCTCATATGTTAAGCGAAATTGAGATTTATATACCAAACAATATTATAAGTTCTGAGGTGTGCCATAGTAAAATGATTCAACTTTCGGTAGCTCCGGAACCTCCTTTACTATTGCCCACTTTGATAAACACTAGGCAACACTTAAAATTATTATTTAAATAAAAGCACAAGATGAGATTTTCAATTTAGCACCTCAAGTTGAAATACCGACAATGCTATAAAAGCAAAGCATTTATTTAGGTGTCACCGGTTAATAAAACCGGGCATAAAGCTCAGATGACCCGCTTCATCTTCTCAATTCATCTAAGTCCTATTCCTTGAGCACTAGAAAGTGCAGACAGAGGTAAAGCCGTAACGTACTAACGGGCTTTTAGTCTCCTTCACTTAGTTTGAATTTGTGCATCGTAAGCGGTTAGATTGAATTTAAAGTTTCTTGGCTGTCTTCGGGTTTAAGAACATCTTGCATTTGTTCGACTCAAGCTGTTTAAGTCTCAAAGAATGTTAATGGTTCAGTGCTTAATAGAAAAGGAACTGTGGAAGTTGTGACGTTTATAGAGTAGTAATGAAATTGAATGCGATCAGCAGATATTAAAGCGCAGGCCACACCGCCTCGCTCGCTCGCTAGCTGGCGGTGTGACCTGCGCTTTAAACTGCGTTCAAGGACTGTCAGGGTCATCATTACTTTGGAAAAGTGACAGAAATATAGCAAAATTCTCATTTTTGGTTTTAAACAACGGGTCTCCAAGCCAAGTGCCAAAGGACAGGTTTGAAAATACGTAAAGTAAAATCCATGATTTCTGTTTGTTCAGTATTAACAACTACAACTACTACTACGACAACAACTACAACAACAACGACCACAACAACTACAACATTACCACCGCCGACGACAACACTGTTACCATGTAAGTATCCATGTTACTACCAAAGTAGAGTAATTAAAACTCAATCTGCGATTGTCTCTTCTAAGACCCTCCTTCAGTAGTTCGTGCACAACGGTACTTACAAACTCTTTATTAACTAGTTTTTAATGAAGTTATAGAATCGGGCGATACTTTGCGGAAATTCATGATATTAAATGTTATTGAAAAATATAGTTTTAATTCCGGAAATAACCTAAACCTGGATGCAGGATGCATCTACCCGACTGCTAACATATGCACGTGCAGGAAAAGCAATAATATCATTAGCATGTCATGCACCCGAACCTATACTCTCTCTCTTGGAGTACAGGTCTGGGTTCATCCTGCATCCAGGCCTGGATCTTTTCACGGAATTAAAATTACATATTTTACATAACATTTAATTTAATTGCTTCGTTTTGGTACGGACTACCAATGAAATACTATTACTGTAACATTCTTAGATTCTACTCATTAATGATCTGACTTTGTAACACGAAACTTTTTAGTAAGAACGTCGTCGATTGCTGTAATATTTGGGTAACTTGTAGTACTGTGTAAACACTGTCAGTACCTACTAACAGTGTTTTTTTTATTAATATTGTAAGTCAAGTTATTTTAACGGTATTA
Source organism: Noctua fimbriata (assembly GCA_905163415.1). NCBI lineage: Eukaryota > Metazoa > Arthropoda > Insecta > Lepidoptera > Noctuidae > Noctua > Noctua fimbriata. The sequence continues at coordinate 19,359,648 of LR990927.1, read as the reverse complement.
CTGTAACTCAAAGGAGTTTATCATACAAATTAAATAAGATTTTAAAATAATAATGTAGTCTGCAAAGTCTAAATAGAATACAGGCTTAGATGCTAATGCTCATTGGTAATGTGTTAAAAGCGTACAATAGCTCAGTCTACATCAATTTATTTACTTGGAATCTAGAAAGATAAATAAATCAAATTACCATGATTCTGCTACTAACGACGATATCGCTAAGACTTTAATGAATGAAATGGAAATCAAAGTCAAACTGTAATTGTTTGTTCATTTAGAACAGAATAAAGCACTTTTGAATGATTTGGAGTTTACGCATTTAGAACTTCTGATAAGCACTGAGACTGATGTTGAAAATAACTTTATTTGTGGAAGTTTATCGATCTGACATGAATTTGTTCGTATTTTGGGAAAGTACTTATCCATTACACAAGTTGCCAACGTGATGTGGATTTGGCAGGAAATTTTTAACGTAAGGGTGTGATAAAATTATTAGCTTGTTTTTATCTCCTAGATGATACAGAGAGACATCTGGAGCAGCTGCATCGAGGAGTGCTAGAAGATCCGGGCCTTGACAACCCATACATTGTTTTGAGCCAACACCAAATGCAGAACCTTGGTAAATATTTTTTATAACAAAATAGGCCTGCTCTTGTCCTCGATCACGCCTGATGGAAAGCGATTATTTCTACCATCTTTGTCATTATCATCATTCATCTGAAAAATGTCTACTTTTGGACATACGACTCCCACAAACATTTGTTCAACATTTATATCAATATAAGCTTAAAGGTTTTTTATAAGCCGTAGTAGACGAAAGTATAAAAAATTAAATAAAGTGGCAAGTTAAACTAAAAAGATTTTGACATTATCGTGGCATTACTTAAGAATAGTAAAACTTTCAGTTTTTACATTTCTTTTTACTGTTACATCAAGTTTTAAGCGCTTACTCGAATTACAGTCGAGATTTCCATCTAAATGTTGGACATAGTTGGAAAGATCTTTTTACGCTAGTTTCATTTTTTACGCCTATTGACACTTCTTTGTCCTGATTGCCCTTAGTCGGCTTTGATCTGGATAATAATTGTGTCAAAAAAACTTTGATGGTGAGTTGTGTGCTAGATGACTGTACTATATCTTTTATTAGATTTTTTTCCAATGAGCACGGCCACCGTTTTGGCCCTTTTTTTCACCGTCCAACGGAAATGAGTATTTTAGATATCGAAGATTTTTTCGATCGAGGAACGTCAGTAGATGCAGGTCCCGTGTTGTACAGTTTACACTGCCAGCGGGATCTGTTTTCCCACTGGTTAGTTCAACATACTAACAAACAACTCGTTTCTATTTGTTAGCTCTATACGCTTGTCCGCGGTGAGGCAAGTGTCTATGTAATCACTATTCTTAAGCCAAAGATCCTCACTTGTCCCGCCTGTACAGAAATGGTGACGACGATGTGACCTCCGGCGGGGGCGCGCGGCCCCTGGAGCGACGGCTGGCCGCCCCCGCACGACGCGGCGCGCGCCCCCGCCCCGCGCGCGGCGCTGCTGCTGCTCCTGCTGCTAGTGCTCCTAACGTGACATTCAACCAATCAGTGATAAACAAACAGAGGTTGTTAACGGCTTTCACCATTCAACATTCATTTAATACGTTACCAAAGAATAGATACGTACAGAATGCTAGTTTCATGCAACGAGTAAAAACAGGCAAACACGCTGTCCAACAATTGCCAATCCCTGCTTGTGCGGTTTCATTCAAAATGCCATTAAACTGAACTGGAAGGACTGCGGACTGGCAGCGAACACCGAACTTTGATCGATATTTCAGAACATTATCAGTCAAAGTCCGGTATCCAAGACCGTCCACTTTGACCCGCACCTTCACCTACTCGATGACTCAATGTCTAAACGGTTGTTTTAATGAGTACCAGCTGGTAAGTTACCCTTTTTTGCTTGTTATGTGTAGCTAACCTTCTGCGGCTATCTATTCTGTGACTTAAGTGACCCATGGAACTTTGACTTGTAAATTGTAATTGTAATCTAATTAAACAACGACTGCTGATCATAATTTTGTATTGTTTAATGTATATATTTTAGGGTCGATTAAAGACGTGGCTGTAAATAATTTTGCACGAAGATAGTCATATCAATTTATAGGACACGTTTACGAATAAATTGTTAGTTAGTCTGATGTTATCATTGTGTGATGTTTGATTGATTTTGAACGCAATAAAGTTTTCATCAAAGTTGTGTTTTGATTATTTCTCTTCGATTTCGATGTCTTACAATTAATTTTGTAAATTGAAAGCTGAGGTAACTTTGACATGCGGAGTGGAATCAATAATACACTAACTAGAGTAATGAAAAGCCAATTTCGCTTAGGTTCTGAGTGATGGATTATTTGTTTTAAGTTCGTTATCATAGCCAATATCTTGAAAGGCTTTATTAATTAAGAGAATGTTGGCCTAAGTCCAAATTGTGGTTGTAAAGATAATGAATAAGTAAAAAATGTTTCAGTTTTATGTTATTGTTGCGAAATGTTTGGCATGTCGGCAATGAGTTTCGTTTTATCAATGAATGAATGTTATACCTAATATTATTTTTAGTTATGTTTTGAAACCACATATTGTACTCCGCGCTAAAAAAAAGTTCTATATGAAATCTTTTTGCCTGCTCTATACCACATTGCAGAATATTCTGCAATGTGGTATAGAGCAAATTGTCTTATGTCTGTATTACCCATGCTTTTTTTTAACTTTTCGTCTATTATCCTACCAATCAGCGATCGTCAGCCTAAGGCTAAGAGACAATAATTTTCCTTCAAAAGGATCATTTTCATTTTCCACAAAATGATTATCTTATTTTTTTGACGTCACTCCTTAATATCTTCAGTCGTGATTTGGCATGTTGTATGATGGATGGTCGCAAACCCTTCTAAGTTCAGAATAACATCTTTCGTTTCCTTATTTTAAGGAAATTACAGTGTCCAAGAGTACATCCATCTTTCAAGAAGAAACGCGAAAGATTTCTCGTTTATTTTTATGAATAGCCCGAACGATTAATGTACACCTATTTGTAAATTCCTATGTAAGTATAATGTAAAGAATTAAATTGTATTGAAATGTTCCGTTGTAAAATATAAAAGTTTGGGAATTGTGAACTTGTTTTATTACTTTCAAGACGCTTTTTTATTGTTTTATCATGATCCTACAGCTCCCCACTTCTAGGAGTCGGGCCTTCTTTCTGTAAAAGTGTGTGAGCCGCAATTCATCACGCAGGCCTATAGCGTTGGTGAATGTCAATATAATAATATGTTTAGTCCTACATTTTATCACCGTTTAATTCCTTGCAAAACTCTTTTAATCTATCTGCATTTCCGATTAGACAATTATTCAGTACAGTCCATTAGAGTTACTTCCAAATGAATAATTTCGTATAGGTCAACGTTTACGTGTTCGAATTTCAATAGAAACTGGGAGTACGGAAAAATGCAGCCCGACGTTACGCGCTTGATCGAATCCGGTGAGAGCTTTCAGCTATACGCAGCCGTAACTGGAAAGGGTACTCAAAAATCTATTGACTTTCTCTCCGCCCTAGCTTAGGATCTAACATTGCTTTAGAAAATGGCTAGTGTGTAGGCCATTGGATATTGAAGTCCCCCCGTCCATGGCTTCAGGCGGTGCGAATTGCGTCAAGACCAGCGCCCGAGCCTCTTGTTTCTTTCGCATAAGTCTCCGCAAAGCACGTCGTGGTGGCTTGTGGTATACTCATGATCTGTAGTCGTTGTCGCAATACGCGTGTTGTTTGAACGTATCGCTTGTGACCAAGATAGCAGAGAGCCGACAAAACAGCATAAAATTATTAAAATAAATAAAAATCGTAAGTTATTCCATATTTCAGTAGAAAAATAACCACAGTTGGTTCCCATTGCTTGTGAAGGCTATCACACTGGAAAGCCAGAACACAAACATGATGGCACAGAGTAAATAATACTTACACCACAACATAATGATATTTTAATTAGTTGTTCATTTGTTTATTTGTTTAGTGGAATGAGGTATTTCAGTATGTTGTTCGTTGCTGAGTTGTTCTTGTCTGTTTTCAAATGCTTGTTGGTAGTTTAAAACTTTCTTTTGTCTGTGATTTTATCTGCTTTCATAATTTCTAATGCATTATGAAATAGTTATTATCTTGTAGTATAAATAATGTCAAAGCTCCTCCTTCTTACTCCCACCTCCGATATTCTGACTAATTACTTTTTTTTTATAAAAGAACAGCTAACACAAATCTAATTCCGTTATATTTATCTTTAATTCATAATCATCCTCATTCACATCAACGCTAATCACATTTTCATTCACCATTTTTTCTTCATAAAATACTGATCCATTTGCTACATTATCAAGTATCCTAAAATCCATTATAGCATTACATTGATCCAATACTCCATTACCGACGACATCCTTAGGGTACTTGCATAAGATGCAAGTTTTCCGGTCCAGATTTTGTTGGTTTCGGAAAACCTGCACCTTTTGTACTGCTCTTTTTTTCCCAGCATTTGTTTCTTTGTATGCTTTTGCATCCAGAAAGTATGGAACAATTTTAACCATACAGATCAGTATTGATCCAGTTAAACTTGTCCGTAATAGTAGCCTGTATCTGTATATAAGCACCCTTAGGTCAGTCCGCCCCTCGCATCTCTCGCATAAAGAACTTCCAACAGTACAAATTACATCTCCTCAGTGATTCATTGCCCAGATTGGGAACGTTTCCTAATCTCCCTCTTTTACTTAGTCTACAGCCTCATCCTGAATTACAATACTAGAATTAGCAGTTTATAAATCTGCGGGGCTCACGATGATTGCTTTTGAATTAGATTGTAGTTGGCTTTGAGATTCATTGTCTTTGTTCAAATCTGTTGGAAATAGGCCCATTTTGTTGCTTTTGGCTGGCGGTAATATTAAGGGCTTGTCTGTGTAAAGAGAAAATTGTAATACTGTTTTGACTGTTTTAGTAAGTTCTGAGTAGTTTTAGGGTTGCGTACGTTACAAGAAAAAAACGGAACCCTTATAGGATTGCTACGTGACCATCTGTTAATACCATTTTTCTTATTTTGAGTTTAACTTTTTTTTTCAGTTACAGCTTTTACTGTCGCCTTTGCCTTCCCCGTAGATTATGTTAAACATTTTAAAATTATGATATTTCACGTGTAAGGCCGACTATGCATTAATATTATTCTTTATCTTGTAGCCGTTTTCCTTGTCGCAATTTTTTTTAGAATAAGCTAACAGACGCTGATCCTTTTTATTCTAAATTATTCCTGTGAAAAATAACAGAACTTCAAATTCATTATTAACATAATGAAGTTTTGCATATTTGGGTATTGCAAAAATCCTCTTGAGTCTAGTATTTATTACACCGTTACGTTGTTTCTGAACTTTAATTTTTATCCTTAATTATTCTCCTGGCACCTGAACAGAACCCCAATTTCATCAATTTCCAAACCCGAGACTTTAAATCTAAACTTGCTACAAGACTATTGCCTGCCTCATAACCGAATAAACCTGGAGCGCGTCTCCTAATTAATCTCCAGGGTGGTTTGCATTTTGTACGAAACTCTAGGTGGTAACACTCGCGCATAAAATTACAATAAAACAGAGTTATCTGCCGTAATGGCTGCCGCTCTTATTTATAGCACCTGCGTCGATAAATTCAAAGATGTTGGATTCATGGATGTGTTCCTTTTATAGCTTTATTTTCATACTTGATTTGGTGAAGTGGAAGTAATGGTGTGGGTGTTCGTAAGAATGCTTAAGTGAAAACAGTACGTGTGTCAACATCTATGGTTTATGGGCATCGTTGGAGTTATTTCTTACATCGTTGAGTGAATGTGTTTTCGAAATTGAATTCAGCCTCAATATCACACCAGCTACGTTATTACATGCTAGATTGTTCAATTCTTTGTTTTCTTCTATAATTCTGTAAAGGTGTAACGAAATATGTTCTATAAAAATTTTGATCCGCACAAAGCTACACGCGAAACCAGAGAGAAAAAAACAGAATACTATGTCTTGTCCAAGATTACGGTTTCTTTTATGAGACTCTTGACCCATCCATCACCATATTCCTGCCGTTCGCCCATGTTACTTTGGGTGGGCGCAACAAATTTTCTTCCTCCATTCTCCTCTGTCAGACCACACGTTATCATTCATTCCCTTTTCTTTCAATTGATCCTTCACACAACCCGTGGATCTAGACTAACCTCATCAAGATCATTCCAATTACTTCTCAGTACTATGTTACTTCAGAGGTAATTTCATAAGCTCCTGTTTGACAGTTTCAACTAAATGAATAAGTAAACATCTCGTAGCTACGGAGAACTCGTGAATGCAATTAGCAGATGAGTGTTGACATAATATGTTGGTAATATATCATGACGAAACGTTCACGTTATTAACAACACCTTCGTTGTTGAAATATTATTCGAAGGTGTACCTGCGTTCTTGGAAATATCAGTTAAGGAAGTTTGCGTACGAGTTTGAAGCTTTGTGTTTGTGTAAGGGTAAATATGAGTAAATAAATCACGTTGGGTTTTTTTTTGTAAAGTTAAAAGTTTACTTTGTGTGATATTCATGCTAATATGGCGAATATATTTTTAGGGGTTCCGTGCCCGAGGGGTGCCAACGGGACCCTATGACTACGTTGTCTGTCCGTACGTCACAGGGCACACAGTTGAAATTTTCACAGAGTATGTAATACAGTCTGTGAAAATTGCCGCTATAACAAAAAAAAAAAAAATAGGATTCAAGAAACGTGTTTTTTCGTAATTTTGTACGAACCGAAACGTCGATTCGCACTTGGCCGGTTTTCATTGATCATCATCTGCTTTCCAGTCTAACCGGATGCAGCTGAATATCAGTATTTTACATGTATTTTATAGGCAGTCGCCTATCTGACCTCCATAACCAAGTTAGTTCTGGGTAATACGATATATTCCTTGGTAAGCCTGGTTTTCAGACTTTTGGGCCACTGACTACCTGTAACGACTGTCAAAAATCTACAAATGACAGCCGGGACCAACGGCAGTCAAAATAAACGAAGTAATTAAATTAAGAACAAGACTTAAAATGTCATGTAACTAGCTGTTTGTGGCTACTTACTTATAAATAGAAGGTACGACGAAGTTTCTAAGTCACAGGGGAGGAAAACATTTTTTCACAAATAAAAGCGAAGTTGGACAGGTGTCCCGCATTTAAATTCGGTCAGCGGAATATCTTTACATAATGCATGAGACAACACGTCAAATGTTTCTCTTTCAAAGAAATATATTTCTTATTAAAAACTGAGAAACTTTAGCATAAAAAGGTAAGTATTTTTATTTCATGAAATTGGAATAGCAGGTTGTTTGTGCTACTTATACTACTTTTTGCCATACTTTCATACTGTATATATATATTATAAAAGCAAAAGTAACTGTCTGTCTATCATTTCTCATTTCCGATTATCATTTTCACGCCTTTACGACTGAACGAATTTAAATGGAATATCGCAACCAGATAAGCCATAAGTTAACTTCGGAAATATGATACGCATATACTTTTATCAGTATGGTAAAAAACGTACATCAGGAAATCCGCCACGGAAAATCGTGCGACCATTTCCGACCTCTAATGCGGGCGGGGTCACGGTCAAAAACTAGTCTACAATGAACACCTAGAAAATAGATGTTTTTTCTCATAATTACAGTTATTCTTTCCTAACATAATACCTCTACTGTGTTCTTAAAAGGCTTACCAAACACAAGTTCCACTTAATTGCCTTTACCAGAATTACGTGCGAAATAAATTACATTTAGCTAAGTATAAAACGTCTGATAAAAGATAACACTGTTACGGCTTCCATTATCTTTCCTTTGTCTTTCCTTAAGTACCTGAGTAATTACTTGTTATAGCTGCTTAGTAAATTATTACTTTGTGCCTAACGAAATTATGTTTGTTTTTGAGTTTGCATAGTACAAAATATAAACTATTCATGAACATCTACTATGTGGTCGGGTTAATAGCTAAGCCAATGCTTCTGAATATCAGTATTTAAATGGAGTGCCTATCTGTCGTGCAGCCTGTCTGAAGCCGAAACCAACTGCTTAACGTGGTTTCCGAGACATGGATGGGTCTCGGTATCTCAGGAATGGACTTGGACACCCATTCACGGACCGACTGCAAGCTACGATCGACCTTCAAGACTCTTATTTAAAAAGTAACTATTTTATGAGACAATAAATGGACGTAATGTGAAACCAATTCGATTTCGATACAATATAAATTCGATAAACATTCCCGATACGAACTCTCATCGAAATTCGATATAATTCTTCTGGAACTCGATACAATTGAATCGATAAGTACCGCCGCGGTATCATTACACTGAATGCTCATTATTTTACATTTCATCGTTTCATTGAGCATGGAAATTGCTTGGGACAATTACTTATCATTTGCAGATGGAAAATTACTGGCTCGTTTCATTAAGTATGAGTTAATTTTCGCAAAAAATATGTCTCTTTAAAATAGAATTTTTAGTCACGTATTTTTTTATATTTTAAAAGAATAAGCTTTTGCCTCGTAATATCGTGGCTTTATAATCACATCTTTAATCGCCGAAAGGTCAGGCAGCGGTGTACTTATAGTAGGCGCACCTCCATTTCGCCAGTTATGTTTAATTCTCATGCATTAGCAGGCGAGCTTATGGCTATCAACTGGGCAGACTGTACTACGTGATACTAAAAATTCCTAAAGTATACATGAAATGAAAATACGTAAAAAAATCGCATGTTCACCCTTCCCCACACAATACATAAAACTATCAACAAATATCTTCCTCTAGTATAAGTGATTCAAAAGAGGTTTTATTTTTCCAGTACAACGTTCAATTGACGTTTCACTTACCCGGCTACATCGAATACCCGGGTGTTAGTATGACCCGGGCATTCTACCCGGATAAACGCTATTTTATTTTGGGGAACTCACTTATTTTCTTATACAAGATCTGTTTTTCGTTAAAAGGTTTGCAACTTCTGATACCTATTGATACCTTTTTTTTTTTCATGAAATGGATATACATGTATGCGGAAAATGGTCTGATTTTGTATCGCCTTGTTCGATTCCCTGATCTGGCAAAGTATTATTAGGTTTTTTCATTAGGAATTCACAGTAATTACTTGGAGTATGGATTTGTGCCTAGTTGATGGCAATAGGCTCGCTCCCTATTACGTGGAACTTAAATATAACTGGTGAAATGTGGGTGACCTAAGTACTACTCACTACTCCTCCAGATGTTATGTTATATTCAGATTTCTTTAGTCGAACAGAAGGTTTTGGAAATTATTCTATCTGAATTGGCAATTACTACGAGCGTGGGGTAAAAAACAACTGACATTAGTCCCACTCGTCCTAAACCACAAAATAACAAGGAGTAATACTACATTCCGAATACTTGAAGGCCTTTGTTTAATATTAACATGTTCCTAAATCCTTGTACGTTCTAGATTAGGGACCCACCGAATTGTCGTCCTACCTTTATTTATTAGATTAGTGTTTACTTTTCACGTTTGTTTTTGTCCTTCACGAATATACGAGTATTTTGCGGTAAACAAATAAACAAAACGAGTGAAGTTTAAACTCGTTCAACGACCGTATTTTTTTTCATACCCTTCATTCTATTCAAAGTTGCTGATAGAATCCCAAATTGGATCAACGTTTTCTATGGTTATGTTCGCAGCTATTGGTTTGGCGCTAAAAACCGGACTAAAATAATCGTTGCATACATTCAGTGCTCTATTTGGACTAGGATGTATTTTGTATGTGGCTCCATAAATTGCTCGGAGCGAAAGTTTCAACTTTTATAAATCCTAATTGCCCTAAAATATGGCCTTTTTACGAATAACGGGTTATCCGCAATGCTCTGTTTGTTTTTTGTGTCTATTTTGTTTAGGGCTAAATCAAAATTCCCAAATGAACTGCTACATTTGAAATCTTTTATACGATTTCTGTTACCGCTCCGCGAATATTGTTGCGTTTCTGACTTCTTCCATTTTTATGAGAATTCTCCGAGTTCAGCGCTAGGAGTGGAGTTTTTTAGATTTTGTTCGTCGGTTATACCCAAACCATTTTATCATATTCTTTTGCAATATAGTGTAAAGCTACTGGAAGACTTACTTATATAAATGAGGAAGTTTGATTTAAAATGAACGAATGCTTTTGTTAAGACAATGGAGATAAGTATTGGAAATCAATTTAATAGTGACGAGATGACATCATGCTACAAAACGTTTAAACAAACTTGTACCATTTCTTTTTTTTCCTCTTTATTTATTATTAGGGACTTTTATACAGATGAACATGGCAGTCCCATCGGGCTTTATAATGTAAAATGTAACAACACAACCTGAATTATAGTGTAAGCAGCTCTGGAGTTAGGTGACGACAACATATGGTAGAACATGCAAACATCGTACATTGTACCTTTTCTTGTAAAACGTTGGTTGTTTTTTTAAATCAATTTCGATCTCTTTTGTAATGGTTCGGAAATCATTTTAGAAAATAATAACTACAAAGGACATAACATTCAATGTAATATTAAAAAGAAAATGCTCATTTTGCTTACGCAATTCAAGTTCTGAAAATATAAAATAAACACTTCGAAACAAAAGCAATATCGATTCACACGTAACAGATACCACACAGTTAGTCCCAACAGACGGAAAAACTCACAACAACCCACCTACCTAGGTAGTACCAACGTAATCAAACGGTGTCCTAATTAAGGGCCGTGTACTGCTCCCGCGGCGTCGTGTTTAGCCGAACGGGCAATGTGACAATTTTATCAAATGCCCCTTTTAACGTCCGAGTATCTAAAAACATTACGGACAATTTTGCTCGCGGACAAATGAAAAGGTGAGAGATGACCTACAAAGTTAATCGAGGAGATGGGAGATTTTTTTTGTGAAAGTTGTTTTTGAATTTTAATGCGTAGAAGGGTTAAGTTGAGTTGTCGGTACTACGGCAGTCTCTCTTTATGTCTTAATTGAGAATCTTCTGTGATAATATGTATACTGTTTATCTTCCCGATTCCCGAAAAATTCAATTTTTTTTTGCCCCTCACTATGAATTTCTCCTGTATCGTGGGTGCGTTTACAAACATTTAAACTGACATAAACAAACAGCCAGACAAAATATAATATCTACAATATTTTCCATAAGATTCAATAACAGACAATGCACAGAGTCTAGCATAAAGGTACAGAAATATTTGGAATTCAGGCTTCAAAAAATCCCTATATTCTGTTAAAGGCGGGTCTGAATATGACACATAATTATTTAGGTCTACGTTAGTATGTTTATATCATAAAAAAATATTTAAGTTAACGGAGTCTGCCTGTGGCTTCCTACAGACAGATTAGTCAGTGTAATCTTCCTGGGAAATTACTCGCATAGCAGGAATTAGGTAAAGTAATTACCACCCTGTCTGTACTGTGGTGCCCGGGCTAACGTATTATCAGATTCGTAATTAGAACTTAAGTAGGAATATATTAGTTGTTATAAGATTGAGTTCCCTTTTCCTGGTAACTTACTGAATAAAGGTCTAATCACACTTACCTATAAGCGTTGTACCAAATCAGTATCAGCTAAAAAGAAAAAAAAACGGAACCTCATTATAGGATCACCTGTCGTTGTTCATCTGTCCGTCAGTCTCTAAAGACCGTTTTTTACTAGATGATCCCGATCCGGGGTGATGCCACTGTGATGCTTATAAGGGTACGTTGCAGTAGGTATGAAGTTTCAGAGAAAGAAACCCGAACAGCTTAAATAGAGGCAATACTGATCTCAGCAGTGCTGCAACTATGCGCTGATCTTTATAAGACTGAATATTTGCCTACCACCCCAATAGTTCCTCGAAGGAAGATTAAATTATTAATATTCTTCTAGGAAAGTTTTCTTATTCTTGAGTGGCTTTGAGACTTACAGAAGCCACAGAATGTCTCCCCCATTATGTCCAAAAATATTCCCTCAACAGACGAAACCTACAAGACAAGGAATAACAAACAAACTTTGATTAGATTCGTCTCGTTTCCTCGAATTCTCTTCGAACAACTTATTCCTAATACAGATTACAAATCACAGTCGCTTCAGATGTTAGTTCACCCTATATTATTACGTCTCTTATCGTATTACTGAAAGTATGGTATGTAAAGTAAATTAAATAAAATGCTTTGTTGTTCGCGGCGCTGCTGCCAAAGAACTCAACACCTCATGAGGTGGTGCTCACAGGGTTCAAAACGTGTAAATGGGTTTTTAAATTAACAATTTCTCAATGGCAGCCCAGAGTCTGAATTTCTGCCCTGTTGATGATAGTAGGCTCGCCTTCTTTTGGAATTAAGTATACTATGGTAAAATATGGGTGTACAGATAAATCCCTGTCTACTTCTTCTGGGAAAATCGCGTGATTATATTATGTAATATGTGTTAAAACTCAGTATGTAAAGAAAATAGAATTAAAAATCTATTTATGAAAGGCTTACAACACAAAGAGATAAATCCATCAAAATTCAAATAACAATATCAAATCAAAACCAGATAGGTACCTTTTACAAAGCAATTATGAAAAACAGGCGAACGAGCCAATCGACGATAAAAGGAGAATTAATTCGATATTCGGACGAATTGGACTCTTGAACGGAATTCTGATGCCTCACCTATGACCTTTTCAAGGAATTTGAGGGTTCAGTTGACCCTTTCTGTAACGCTTTAGTTCACTTTTGTTATTGAAATCGACATTTCCATATTGATCTGGACTTGAATGTTTTCTCTTGCTTTATTGTGACTGAGTTGGAGAGGTCAGATATCACTCCATGTAAAATACTGGAATTCAGCTGCATCATCATCATTATCATTTCAGCCTAAAGACGTCCACTGCTGGACATAGGCCTCCCCCAAGTGTCGCCACATTGACCGGTCCCGTGCGATTCGCATCCAGCGGATCCCTGCAACCTTAACCAGGTCATCGGTCCACCTAGTGGGAGGAATTCAGCTGCATTCGGTTAAAATTTAATAAGTACTGTACAGTAATTGTACCTTGAGTTTAAGCCATTTTAAGATCTTCAAACATTATGGAATGCAATTAATAAAGATATGAATATGACTCTAAGAAAAGACTATGTAGATGATTGTGATGTCGACTTGAATGTTACTTGATTCAATAATTTTGTGAGATTGTTTTTTGTTACAGCTATTTACTAAAAATAGAATAAAACTGGACAAATATCCAACAACGAGTGACGTTATTATCTTCATTAAATTACTCCACTAAGACTACAATAGGTGCTCTTAACTCTCCGACATGTACTTGTCTAGATGTCTTCCCGAGGCACGACACAATGCCAAGGAGTCCTTTCAGTGGGCGTACTCTTTCATCCCTAAAAATAACTGTTACTTCTATACAATTGTTGGTATTTGTAGAAAAGATTTCAGATCTGATAAGTAGGCTAATGCCTGCGACTGAAATGGAATCGTATTACTTACCTATGTCATCTTTATTGAGAATTTTGGCGTCTGGAAATGCTCGTTAGGTTTCTTCACCTATACCTAATGAGGTGTCTACATAACCAGATGGATATTTGAAATATAAGGTCTAACTATTCATACACGAAATATTTTCAGGGAATCATCTAACGGCTATAACGAAGCCATTTGACGGGATTATTTTTTTTATCTGAGTATATTTTTATAAAACCACAAAATAAATACTAGCTCCTTATTTTTGAACATCCATTACGCTAGTTTACTACGTCGAATTTACCTACTGTCATTGGTAGAATATGTGAGTTAAGGTTTTATGCAAAAAGTCTCAAAAAAATTTAGAATTATAATAATTTCGTAAAAAAAAAACACTCAGATATTTTTTTTTTTCGTTGCTATGGCGACTTTACAACTTATAGAAGTTACTCTTAAAATATTTCATGTATGAAAAGATAGACTTTCAACGCAATGAAAGTGGAAAATCAAATCAACACTGTTGCGTAATAGCCTATATTTTTCCCACTGCTGGGACACAAGCCCCCCTCTGTGAGAGGGAGCAGGATGTAATCAACTACGTATCTAATAGTTCTAAATCAAGAACAAAGAGCAATAATCTCTACAACTGCTTTTTAAAGAAAAACGTAGGAAATTGATTCTTTTCAAATTCGGCGCTAATTTAATTTGGATCAGACCAATCACGCACAAAAACAGAGAAGACAAGTCCTTTATAGTCACTCCGAGTTCTGAGGATCAAAGAAATAATTAAATCAAAAACAGTCCTTCAGAAATCACAAATAATCAAGACGGCGAGTGGCGCTACCTTGTCCTTTATATAACACAACAATGCCGACAGGGTAAGCCACTTGTCCCACTGTCTTCGTTTAGCAATAAGCGAGCTTTTTTTTTTAGGATGGGAAATCATCAAATGACCCCCCCCCCCCGCTCTGGGCGGAGCGGAAGGGAGTGTCAGACTTATACTGACTAAAACCCATCCATGTTCCTTCTTTGCCCTTTGTGTTCCAGGGCCGCGGTATCTCTTTCGAACAGTCCCGCAGCCCTGGCAGGCATCGGCCCGTGCGGACCCCTACGTGGTTGCTGACATTTCTTTGAGGCGCGCGTGGAACACGAACGCGCCGTCGACACGGCCTGTCGTCATAAGACGGCCGGATGGCGAGCTAGCCCATAACTCGCCGTCCACAGGCCCGCGCCTACGGTGGCCGGGGGCCACCACGTGACCCCCGACGCCCAGGGCGTCTCCCGCGGCGGCTGGGACGTGAGGCTCTTTCCCTCTCACGTTCCGCCACCTCCTTCACTAGCATGACTGCTTCGCAGAAGGAGGTGACGGCTTCCCATTCCCTCTCGCTCCGGACCATGGCTTGAACCAGGGCCGGGCGCGAGAGGTCGCCGCCGCCAATCGCCTCTACGAGGACACGGCGCTGCTCCGCCCAAGCGGGGCAGGCCTCCACAGTGTGCTGCACCGTGTACTCCGGACGATCCTCACAATGGAAACACCCGGGCGTTTCCTCCCGCCCGATTCGGTGCAGGAACCTCCCGAAACAACCGTGTCCGGTGAGGACCTGCGTCAGGCGGAAGGTGAGGGCGCCGTGGCGCCTCTCTAGCCACTCCTCAAAGAGGGAACTTATCGCCACTATGGTGGCGTGCCCTGCACGGGGTTGCGACAGTCGCTCTCTCCATGTCACCATGAGATCGCGCCGGAGGTCGGTTCGCTGAGCGGCGATTTGCCGCGGTAGCGGAGTTTCCCCCACCTCCGCGCGCCATTCGTGAAGGCGCGCGAGGACTATCGCCTCCAGATCCCATGGCGGCAATCCGGCAAGGAGGCTCGCCGCCTCACCGGAGATCGTGCGGTACCCCCGGACTAGCCTTAGGGCTATCCCCTTTTGGGGCGCGTTCAGGTAGCGGGTGGCTTGCCGCCTCAGAGAACGCGCCCACACCGGGGCCCCGTAAAGGGCCATGGACCGCACGACCCCCGCGTATAGCCTCCGGCAGGACGCGTTTGGACGCCCCAGGTTGGGCAGGAGCCGCTTGAAGGCAGCCCCGGTCCGTTCCAGTTTGGGGGCCAAACGTCGGAAATGCTCCACGAAGTTCCACCGGCTGTCGAGAACGAGTCCCAGGTACTTCAGCGTCGACCCGACGCCGATGAAAACCCCTCCTGCCATCAGTAGGGATCCCGACGGTGGCGCATTCCGAGGCCCATGAAAACACATGGCCTCGGACTTGTGCAATGCCACCTGGAGACCCAATTGCCGGATCCTCTCCACGACTATCGCAACCACGCGTGTCATGTTTTCGGCCGCCACCTCGTGCGACCTCCCTTGTGCCAGTACCAGCGTGTCGTCAGCGTAGCAGACTACGCTGACGCCACTAGGGAGGTTGGCGCGCAGTACCCAGTCGTAACCGATGTTCCACAAGGCCGGCCCCAGAACCGATCCCTGTGGAACACCGCACGACATCTCTCGCCGGTTCCATTCTCCGCTCTGACCGGGGTAGATGACGGCCCTATCCGTCAGGTAGTCCCCGACCACACGACGAAGGTAGGTCGGCACCCGGTGATACCGGAGTGCCTCCCCAATGCAGCTCCAGGGCATGGAGTTGAAGGCGTTGGCGATGTCAAGAGACACCGCCAATACGACCCCGCCTCGGGATACCGCGTCCCCCGTCGCGAGATCTCTCACGCGCATGATGGCGTCCACCGTCGAGCGCCCCTTGCGGAAACCGAACTGGTGTTCCGCAAGATCCGGCCCCATCCCCGCGAGGTGCCCGGCGAGGCGGTTAGCAATAACTCTTTCAAAGAGCTTGCCCACCTCGTCGAGCAACACGATGGGCCGGTATGCGGACGGAGAGTCCGCCGGGCGCCCTGGCTTCCGGATGAGGACCAGCTTCCCCGTCTTCCAACGAAGCGGGAACTAGCCTCTCTCCAAGCATGCGCTTAGGAGCCCTTCCAGTCGGGGCCCGAGAGCCTCAAGCAACAAGCGAGCTGAGCTAGTAACTACTAACGAACAGTGAGTAGTTTGGATAGTTCCACGTTAGGCTATAAGTGAGTGCGCGATGCTCCAAGAAACGCTGGTGTGATGATTTAGTCTAACTGGCCGAAAACGGTAAAACAAAGAGATAAATAGAATGGTATGGGGGAGGTTGCCCCGCAGTAAGACAAAATACGATTAAAAAAAAATTGTGTGTACCAAGCGACAGTCTCTCAGCGATAGTTCTGCCCATCAAACTAGGGTCATTTTTATTTTATTTCGAATTGCCATTTCGCAGTACCGAATCTAGGAGGTTGTCGTCTGCTCAACTGGTCTATCCTGTGGGTGCCTTGAGTGTAAGGCCTCCAGCCAGGGCAAAAAGCTTACAAACTAAGCGACTACACGCTAAGGGCTCCCCCTGTCGTACGAGCCCCGGCTTAGGGCGTCGCTGGGGGAGGACAGCAAAGGGACAGGCTGGATCTGAGTGGTCAAGCTAGTGTCACTGAGCACATTCTCTTTTATACCCCTTGTACTGCGGTAAACAAGAGTACCCACTAAGCGGTGGTGTGAATAGTCCGCGATCAACTATTCATAATCTTACAGGGGATCTACAATCTTTTATAAATTTCTGGAGCGAGAAAACAGTCGATAGCTATAGTCGCTCCCCGCTTGCAGAGGGACTGGTACCTTCGGGTCGTGGTCCATCGAGCCGTTTCGTAAAGGTGTCTTTGATCTTACTATTAGTTTAGGATCCTACACCCAATTACTGGTCACAGTGCAGATATATGTAAGTAAACTGTTTCAGAATTTCATAATTGATGATGGTTCACACTGGAACAATAGTGAGGCTGTTAATAGTTAAGGTGTTCATGCAGGTGTTGGGTGACAGAGCGACTAATTAAAAACATTTTCATATTAATTTAGATTTTCAATCAAGCAACGTCATAATTTCAGTCAAAAGACGTCGAAGTCGGACATAGGCTTGCCCAAACGTCGCCATAACAACGTGATGGTGCTACCTGTAGCCGTTTTTCCATTTGGAATGCTCTTCATAGAGAAGAATAATAGAGATATTTAAAAAAAATCCTAATTATTTTATTTCAAAATAATCTTTTGCAAAAAAGTTTACGAGGGTCTTGAGTTTGAATGTGAAAATTTAAAAAAAGAATAACCTTAGCGTTAATACAGTATTCTTGAAAGAAGCTGATTGTTTGTCTTTCAATAACTTTCAGAACAAAGTTAGCCTGTTACTCTGACTATGATGCTGAATATCTGATTTATTTATTTCAGAATCCTCAGGGACCTAATATTTTAATACAATATTCTGAATACGAAAGATAAAAACCAACTTTAGGATTATTTTATTCGACCGAGCATCGTAAAAAGTTCGGAGCAACAGAATAATAAAGTTGTAGTATAAACGTGCAATAATCCTCTTTATTTCAATAGTACTTTGGTGACACTCCACTCCACTTTAGTTTGGTACGAGTTTATGCAGGGTCATCGATATTCAAATTGAAGAATCCTTCAAATAAAATCTTGTAAGACTTGAAAGAAACGTTTCTTTATTGTCTATATAGAAGACAAATTTATAAATTAGATTATGTGACAAGATTAGATTTTACATAGAGTAATGCACTATGTTTTTTTTCGAAATTCCTAGGATTTCTTTCTCCTGTTGTCACTTAGAGGCACTCACTAGGAGGGCGAAAGTGAATAAAACCTTTAAAACACTGTTTTCTTAACGAAGTCTTATCATCGTCATTAAATACCTTGACATTGGTTTTACTTTCCTCGCCAAACCTTTGTAGTTATATTAAGGAGGTCTATTGAAAGCAGCGTGCAGCGCTTTCAGATATTCTTAGCACGAGCTCGCAGTGTAAACGTAACGTAAATTATGTCGATTTTAAAATAAAAACTACCCGTTCCACATACAATAATATTTTCATAATTTTAAGAATGTATTAATTTCTATACTTTGGAGCTCCTGGATAAATAATAACAGCCGCTCGGGTCGATCATAGGCGCCTAGGCGCTTGCCTAGGTTGATCCGTGGATGGGTGACCGCCCATTACATACCTGATTGTGCTTGTTACAAAACAATTTAACTAAAATTCTATAGGATGATTGTAATTTCGATTCAAAACGTTATTAACGTTACATTTACACCGCGAGATCGTGCTAGGCCTCTGAGCGTTTGTCAAAATGGTACAGTGTTTAGTACAAAGAGAATATAATAAAAATCTTCAAGTACAAAACAGTCCTTTAAAGCCGCTCTTATGTCGCCATCAAAAGTAAGTTACACTCAGTCAGTTTACACTCTCATAAACAATCGCTCATGTGTTCTTGATTTCAATGGCGACATCACCTTAGACTCGAGGTATAATTCCGTACTCTCAACAACTACTTAGTACACACGGAAGCACAACGATTTCCTCATCGGGAAAAGTGTAGTTGGGATTTTCCATCAGGAATTTTGTGCTTGGTTGATGGCAATACGCCCGCCCCTTATATACGACCCTTATTACATGGGTCTGGCGATATGTCGGTGTACTATAGGTACACATCTGCCTAACCCTTCGGAAAAACAGGTCTTATGTTCTACTGCTAGGGTACGAGCCTCTTTTTTATGAGAGTTGGTGGGCCATAATCCACCACGTGGGCCCAGTGCGGGTTGATAGCTGATGTCATAAATGTGTGCATGTCATCAAATATTTAGATCTACGACACGTGGTTCCTTCACAATGTTACGACTAATGAATTTAAAGCTGTAGAAGTGTTAAAAGCAAACGAATCTTAAGTTAATGATGTGAGAGCCGTAGAACAATGTGTGGCACATAAACGCACGCCGTTTGTTCTAAAGCACCCCGTTTTAGTTTTGTCTCCGTTTGTGCGTGGCGCGTGGGAGGCCGTAGATCAAGTTTGTGCCGGTTGATGAAACTGCTTTGTTTGAGGATGTGAATGTTACAGAACTAGGAATATAGGGCGCTTGTTATAAACCAAATGTTGAATTTGGAATTGCTGAGGTGCTCATATAACTCGACAAACAATTGAATAGTCGAAAGACGCTCCCCTCCAAATCAGGTGAAAATTATAACCATCCCTTAGATTCTAACAAACCATATAAATTCTCATTACTATCAACAAACTTAAAACATAATTTTCGTCCCTTAATTACTTGACTTTCTGTAACCCTCCAACTATATCCTCGAATTTAATGTCTCCAATCCGTATGAGCTACGGGTCCCTAAAAAGGGACCGAAATATGTCGTTTACATTTATGTGGAGAATTTTGCGAGAGGATTTTAAAGACCCTTTAATATGTAGCCCAGCCCAGGTGATAGTGGTTGTATCGGCGCTAATTTATAGGCGTGCCCATTAATTTTGAACGCATGAATATTTCTCGCCTGTTAAATCGGGTAGCGGTTAATGCGTGTTACGTCCTGTTAATTTGGTGCGGGGATTCTGTAGGCGTCTTCTTGGGTGTGAATGTGTTTGATATTCAACGAAGTGTTGCAATAAATATTAAAATGTTTGTGTATCTGTTGTAGTGTATGTGTCTGTGTGGTGTGTGTTTGGCATTTTGGATTAATTTGATTAATTTCATACAGTATCACTTGCATAGTAATTTTCAACAATCTTTTAAGTAGGTATATTACTTAGTTTTGCAGTTTAAATGACGTCCTTTTAAGATGTTGACCTTAAAAGGTCAACAAACAACAAAAAGCCTCGTGAGCGTTGACTCAGGTATGAGTATACCACTCAATCAGCATCATTGAGTTCGTCACGAAGCATGGGCGTCAATGGCGATGCTGGACCTGTGCGGTTCATATTAGCGTGAGTTGACTTTTATCCTAAAAAATAATATGATAATTATTTGTCATAGTAGAAACCCTGTTACTCATCCAATTAGCTGACCAGTCAATCACAGGAGTTTAAAATTAATCACACTAACTAATTGGAACGACTAATTCGACTGACATCGATTTCAGCAAATTCTATGAAATAACAATGTGCAGTGATGAGTACGATTTCAAATGAAAATCAAACAACACAATAGGGTTCACAATCGCCCGATTTACGGCCTGCTCTGACATTTGGCTAACCATAATCTATGCTAATTTAGAAGTGTGCTCTGATAGTTCAATTTTGTTATAAACATGACATCACGCATGCATTTCCCCACTGGATTATGTAAAGGTAACCTTTATCAGTTAATATGTTGAAGTCCCGTATAATAGGCGCGAACCTATTGCCATCAAACGGGCACACATTCAGACTCTGGGAATAGTAGGAAATCCCTGATAGAAAAATCCAATAATACTTTGCCCGTCTTGGGAATCGACACCAAGACCTCATTAGCGCTTACAACCTCTAGAACAACTTCAAAATCCGTA
This sequence comes from Noctua fimbriata, assembly GCA_905163415.1. NCBI lineage: Eukaryota > Metazoa > Arthropoda > Insecta > Lepidoptera > Noctuidae > Noctua > Noctua fimbriata. Next base: position 19,338,703 of record LR990927.1, on the reverse strand, counting down.
ACGAAGTTGAAAATAATCACGTGATCAAACGTACAGACCGATATCAATAAATTATTAAAATAAATATTATCAGTTGATATGATTTGGTCCAAGATAAGGTCTAGCGCCTTAATATTTAATGACGTGATCGTCTTTAATATTATTATAACCTCCACGTGGCCTCAAAGGAGTCCTCAGGGAGTGACGCCGTAATCTCTTGGCTTTACACGAAGATTAGCGTTTGTTGGCAATATAAATGTTATGTGTACGTCATGCGAATTTATTTCTTGAAGAAACTCTTGTGTGATACTTTTATTCAGAATTAAAATATGGGAAATAAAACGCCTTCTTTGTGTGAGAAAAGGCATTTGCCCAGTTGTGGACAACAAAATAATACTGAAACATATAATACTGAACTCATGTTGACAATTTACGAGTCAATGTTCACACCCTATTTTTTTATTTGTTTTTATTAGTTGTAGAAAGTGCAATAATAAAGGTGAGCACGTTCTTTCAACAAAGTAGAATAGAAGCGCTTTAACAAAGAAAAGACGTTAGATCCTGCACTCAATGTGCAGGAAACAGATAAATGGATCATTAGGTAACCTGTGTGACCCAGATATACTTAGTTCTGCTAAAAGACAGCAGGCAGTAAGTTCGTTATACAATTCTACAACACTAATTTCCAACGTAGGAGCCAATAAAATGTCGAAGACAGTAATAAAGACTTTAATCTATATTTGATATTATTTTACGAACACGGTACGAAACTCAATAGTCTAAGGTGGAAAGGATGAGCTAAAATTACAATAATTTTTGTTGGTTTTGAAGTAGGTAATAATTAATGTGCATGTTCTTCAGGTGCGTAGTAATTGCCATCCGTGTATGTGTATGACCAGATGTATGAACGTAAGGATCGTAGCAGGTCGCCTACCGGGGTTTCTGCCTACCCCATAGAAAAAGGTTTTTTGTATCTATATATGTATGCTCATGTAGTTTTAAGTACATGTCATCTGGCAGTGTTAACGTATTGTAAGTAGCAGAAAAAGTTAAATCCTCTGTCAAAACCTAGGTGAGGTTTAAACTAACCTCTTCATCATCCTGAAAACTAAAACATAATCAGTAATCAAAAGAATCTCTCTAAATTTCATTCAAAATTACGAATGCAGCACATTTGTCCCACTCTCTAGAAATTAGAAGATTACACAAAACTAGATAAAAACAGAAACTGGAAACTACTAAGCACCGGCACACACATGACGACTAATCCAATACATTAAACGTCGCAGGTACCGTCTAAACACGAAGCGCGAACCGATACGTTCTCGGACATTAATTCTGAACGTGACTCGAATACCGACTCGATTTAATTGCTTCAGGATAACAAGTTGGCAAGTCGCGTTGTGTGCGCCCGCTTGTGGGAGTTTGACGTGTTTCGAGTCGCGTGGTAAATGTCGATGAACTGAGAAAGTCAAATAGTTAAGTTTTCGGGTGAAACTGGTGATGGGAATAGTTTTGTGTTGAAACAGCTGAATAAATTGTATTGGGTTGTAGCAAGTACTAGTGGTTTGTTCCATAAGACTATTCTACGAAGATTAAAGCTATTGTTTCACGAAGCAGCAGTGATGCCCAAGGGCTAACAGCGGCGACTTATGAGAGAATAAGATTAGACTTAAGATAGGTAATAGTTTCCAACCAAGGCAGGTATTTTACTATGTCCAAATATATTACAACACCAAAGCTCTAAAATGGCTTCAGACACACGTCGCAAAGGTAAAGAAGGAAAAGACGAAACAGCTTTCTGAAGTGTTCACCTCACTCACTGGCGAGCAGTCTACAGAAAGACTAAAGCTGCTGTAGTGAGGTAGTGCTTCCCTACCAATCCCATTCGTTCCACCTGCTGAAAATGTTGGCGGGAGTTGCCATGACCGACCTGGATGTCTTTAAATAGAGTCTAGACCCAGGTTGGCCGCAGTAAGGAAAACCTGCCCAGATGGAGATTCATTGATGACTCTGCCCTGGAATGTAAATATGGTGCTGTTCCACAAACGATGGGGCACTTAACATCGTGTCCTGCGTGTCCTGTTGTTTGTTAATTACAGTGAATTGATGGCCGCTACTAGTTTATTTTAGATGGTTCGATGGTGGTCAAAATTAAATTTAGATTGCCATCGTCACGTTAAGAAGAAAAAGACCACTGCTCTTAAAAACAGTGAAAGAAAACATCGCGGGGAACACATGTTCTAGAACATAACATTCGAGGACATGTAACGTCCACCAACCCGCACTGGGCTCGCTTGGTGGTTTTCGGCCCTCGTCTTTTGCAACCAGGCAGCTTTAGTCCTTGCAATTAGAACACTTCAAGCTCATGATCATACCTTGCCATATTGGATTAGAATATGAAATACTTCTATGGGTAACATGGACATCGTTATTAAAAGCGTGTCTTATGTAGAAATAATGGAATTTTAAAAACAGGAGTCACAAGATGACACAACAAACAGGAAAATGAATAGCTACCATTTTACACATAAAAACACACATTAATCCTTTCCCCTCCATTTTCTTAAAGTCGTGGAACCATTATAGCCTTCGATCCATATAGTCTGTTTTTTCCTTAACCAACCGATTCAGGGGAAAAAAAGGACTGTCATAACATAACACACATACCGAGTCAAAAACACGTCCGAACTATCCAGATAACGTGGGCCCCATGACAATCCTTTTCCGAACTTTATACGTGGGAACTTCAAAGCAATTTTCATTTAATGCCAGCTGCTGTTCGGGACTACACAATAGCCGTGGTGGTTCTTCCGGTCCGTTTTTTGTTATAGTCTGAAATACACGCTACTTCCGGCGGACATGACACAGGGTTCTGTCTCTGGAACAATTCCGCCCTTAATGACAATATTAGCTTCAGGACGCAACATGTTAATCATTTTATTCTTTTATGAGGTTTTTTGTTTGTGACAATTTTTTGTACCTGTGGAATACAATTTAAACTCAACGGCGACGCTCTGGCGAAGCTCCCCCAACATTGAGCAATATAATATGTGAAAATCAATGAATTATGCCTAATTGTTTTACCAATTAGGTGGTGGTCGATTTATGAGTTTGTGCCATAAAGAAATATCTTCTTCCAAAAGAACCTACTACAGATACCTGATTTATACATCACAGACACCTCGCACTCGGTTTGAACACCCTTATGGCAACACACGTCAAAATCACCATTAGAATAATTAGTAGAATGCAATTCATTACGGTGTAATAAGTCGCGATGCTATATTAATGCGTGGTCACTTGAACCCATCGGTGGTCGCGTTCGGTTCGGATCGAGCGAGTTATGTTCAGGTTTAGCGATTAGCGATAAATTGTGGGTAGTGTGGTCGCCAGTTATCTCATTCGGTTTTACCTTTGTGTTATTTTGTATGTAGTTTCTGGTCCACTAATTGCTTGGAGGTTTTTGTAGAACAATTTGGTCTAGGTTTATCTGAGTTAGCTTGAAGTCATATTCTTTATGGTTTTGACTAAATTAACCCGCAAGCTTGACAACCAGTCTTAATAATTCTGCTGTGGTAATCGAGATAGCAGAATATCAAAAAAGAGGGTTTCGAGAAAATGGCTTGTAGAGTATTTCCTTCCCCGTGCCACAAAGCCAATGTTTGTCCACTACCGTAGGTTCCTAATCCCTCTCTTTCGGACCACTTCCGCCCGATTTCCATCCTTCCTTTTTTATCCAAAGTGCTTGAAGCCTATGTACACAAACAACAGTTTTCAAATTGTGTAAATCGGAACTCACTCATTAGCCTTCAATCTTGGTTCAGGCCTTCCTTAAAGTGACTGGCGATACAAGGGCAGAACTGGAAGACACTCTCTTACTCTTTTCGAATGCCTTCAAAACAATCATTATAATTATTATGTATATTAATTATAGTATTTATATAGTTATATGCGTAGTAATGAATTTGAATTTAAACGTAATTTTAAGATTTACGCCCATCAATGCTTGTCTCTGTATTACCCAAAGGTTGTCTGATAAAAATTCTGATAGCATTAAGTCCGCCTCTGTACTATGTGCCTAACGTGTTAAATAAATAGTAATTTTCCCAAATATCAAGTGTATTTTGTGGCTAAATAAGTTTCATAAATTTTTACTTGAGTACGCCTACTCCACGGCATTCCATTCCGCCCCTATAAATTGCAACAACCACCGATAAGGCGAGGACTACTTTAAGAAACTTTGCCCTCATTCAAAACTACCAAAGTTCATGCTGTTAGGTGTCCCACAAAGAAATGTTTCCATTTCTTGAGCAAACAGATTCCATTCGTGTCTATTTGTCTTTTTTTCCTTCCATCATTTCGAAGTTTTCTCATCAAAAAAAGTTATTTGGTTACTCTCGCTTCATGAATATAGAATTACTCTATTCTAATTTTTAGTCGCGTTTAGATTTCTTGAAGTGGAAAATAAAAAATGTGTTTTTGTGTAGACCTGACGTGAAAACAAAAGCAGTTAGACGGTCATTATTTATATTCAGTGACATTTGTTCGCCAATGCGCGTGATATAATGACATCCCTGTGAGATTTTTTTGCTCATTGTTTGGATACGAATCAATGGATATTTGACTCAAAAGTGTTGCTGGTCAGAAATGACAGTGTAATTTTAAGGGGCTTTAAGCGCAGGCCACACCACCAGCTAGCGAGCTAGCTGGCGGTGTGGCCTGCGCTTTAAACCTGTCCAAACTTACATTCTCTTAAATACCTACAAACGTTAAAGCTTTGTTCGTAACTTTATTGTAATAAAATAAATAAACATCAAAATGAGCGACTATATCCTTTTTCATCTCAGACACAACACACCAATGTCTCTATTTTGTTCTATTTGTATTCACTAATATTTTTGTATCAGCAAACGACCGTCACGATAATTAGGCGATAATAATATGATTCTCAATTATTTTTTTAGATATAATAACCTAGCTAATCTTAGTCCCAAATTACTATTATAACTAACTTATTAACACTAATCCCGACGAAACACCAAATATTAATACATGAACACCACTCAAATCCCATATAATGATATTATTACGGACGTTAATACGGAATTAATCTCCTGTTGATATAGCTCCTAATCCTTGGGGGGAGAACATTAGCGATAGAAAACCGAGATATTTATTGGATCATTATTGCGTGGTTGATCTTTTGCGCTTTGGGAACGGTTACGTTTTGCTGTGCGGAAATCGTTGTTTCGTAGTTCTTAACGTACTTGTTTGTAGATAGTTTTTATAATCTAACTAATGGCTAGAAAGAGGGTGATACGTGAGATGACGATAAGAAGAGAAGTAAGGAAGAAGAAGACGTGTTACGCTGACCCCAAATAAATTGGGATAAGGGCAAGAGAATGAAGATGATCATAATCAACCAACTAAGTTTGTGTGTGGCTAATTACGCGTTTTCAGACTGGAAGCCGACTAAAATATTATCTAGAAAAGGTTAGGCAGACGTGTTATGTAAGGTTATGATTGTAGTACAGGTTAGACTCGGTCCTGATGCTGAATACTGAGCTGTCGACGAAACGAATGCTGTGGCGCCTTTTGAAAAAAATACAAGTCCAACAAACAGTGAAAACATCAAGCACTAAATACATAAATTAACCTAACGTAGTTTAAAGCCTATCTATATTTTGCTTCTCTTACAAAATAAAAATTCTTTCTGAAAACAAAAACTTTTATAACCATAAAAAATATCCATCAGAAGCCCTTTGACCGCAAAAATTAATAAACCAACTCAGTCATCAACTTCCTAAAACAATTTTTATTTTTACTTTAGCTCATAATGACTTTCAAATGAAACAGTATCAGGGGGCCTACCACCACTTTTTAAAGCAGTATTAGGTACTTAAATCTTTAGTCCAGGTTAGCGTAGCACCATCTTTTTCGCACACGGAAGTAAGACGAAAATAAAACAGCCACTATCTAAGCCGGCAGACGTTCGCCTGTCCCAATCATTTTGTTTTAATTTTCGCGGTTTTCCAGTATTCATATTCATATTCATTTTATTGCTCATGCGTATGAAGCTATATACTAGGAAAATCGCTTACTACGCTACTACTGTCATACATTGTAGGAAAATCGCTTTCATACTTTTAGTCACCTACCGGATTCAAAAGAATAGCCAGGTGATCCCATAAGTAGAAAAATAAACATGAATATTGGTCAAGCCGTTCTTTTATATGAAGATGTGCTGGTGTTAGGCCCCCAGGACTTTGACCCACTTCGCTACCAACGGATGGTCGGTTTGAAGTAACGAGGCGTAGACGGAAATGTACGGGAGTCGGGACTGCGGCCGTCATGACGTTAATGTTCATCAACGTTTAATAGTCTACAGTTTATAAATATGAAGCTTTTCAACCATGTTTTCTATTGTGAAACGAACCGTGGTACAAACTATGAAGGTATTTTTTTTGCTTTCGCTACTATGATGCTGTTTTTTTTTTTAAATCCATGGAACAGATTCTGTTACAGACAAAGTACCTAGAGATTTTTGGTACCTATGAAAACACGAAACATTTGAGATAATAACTAATCTGCCAATTCATTCTTTGACATTCAAGATTTGATTTTGTACGAGTCCGTCCCTACGTGTATAAAAAGTACCTACAGTCAGACGATACAGAAAGATAATTATAATGACCTAGTATTTACTTTTAATGGATGATTAATTCATTTCGCTTTATAGCTATAGTTACTTTACAAAACAAGTTTTAAAACAAAAATACAGCACGTTCAATTACGTCTATATTTGCAGAGCTTCACGTAAACAGAAGCTGGCGGGCAGCGCAAAAAAGGTAATTAAGCCTGCACCAATTAAACTCACGAATCCAGTTGCATCAAGTTTAAATAGTAACGGAACGTAAATCCCATACAAATAGCGGCTATTTGAAACGTTATGGCTTGGACACGGGCTACACGCACACGGGTCCCCACACGCGTGTTGCGTGTTGGGGACACAAATGAAAAACTTGCTTAAAACATTCTACGAGTCACCGAAACGCAATTTGTGATGCGATGATCCTCACGTGAACAGCAAGTGATGCACGCGCGTGTTACTGGTCTCAAGTCGCATCAGGTCGTGGACAGAGTGTTATACATTCAGTTATTTTGAAGGATCGGGAACTACCGAGTGGATCTCAGTAATGAAGTTTGCCAAAGTGGTTTGAAAGTTTTTTAATTTCCCGGTGAGTGAGATTTCAAATCCCCGAGAGGGACGTTTTTCTTATTTGGATGTAGATCGTCAGGAATTCAAAGTAATTTCGCTTTTCTATTTAGATATTTCTTCGGTTAATTGGAATAGTTTCAATGATTAGGGAAGTTTAGTAAAATATAAAACGTTGTAAATTTTGTAAGAGTTCAAGGTTTTAATGAATAAGTAATTATGAAAATGTTTTATTTCTTTGGGTAAATTTAAACTTTCGGGTGTCAATTTATTGGTTTTCTTTTCAAAACTTCGGAATTGAAACATTTTTAGACAGCATAATAATTTAAATTACGATACTGAGGTCATTGTCTTTGATTGTAAATAATTGTTTGTATTATTACTACATATTTACTATTGCCCAGGGTTTATAAAGTTCCCACGATTGGATAATCCACCACGAGGGTATGATGCGGATTGCTTCACTTGACTGTCGTCTAATTTTTGGTTCTAGGACAGCCGGTTTTTCTTACGATGTTTCTCTTCGCCGTTATAAGATAGCACAGTAATTTTAATTGAAGTATTTACTTCTATTTGCCTTTTGTGGGATTGTACTGGTTGAACAATATAAAATTGCATTTAGTAGGTCTTCTTCTTTCTTCCTTATCGTGTGGTTAGTGCTTAACCCGGTGTCAGAGTTTTTATGCCGTCCCCATGGGCGGCATCAAGCGTCTGACTTACCTCTACATGCCGTCATGAAATGTCTCTCAGGCAAACTGATTTCCTCACGATGTTTTCCTTCACCGAAGCCAGTGATAATTATACAATAAACACATGAACCCGAAAAATCAGAGGTGCGTGGTCTTGGGTCTTAATAGGTAGGTAGCTATTTAAAAAACCTTTATGAAAATCATAACGCTTCTTATAACTTCTCCGTTTAATTCAAAAATAGAAACACAAACAGCTCTAGTCATATTACGCAAGAGTTTAAAGTCAACTAAAGAAAAGGGGCTTACAGTTCACAAGTACGCCGTGAATAGAAAATTCCTCGTAACTAAATACAATAAACCATTGTTAGCATACGGCCATGTTGAGAAGATTGTTAAAGTATTATTATGTTCTGCTAAGTCATGAGCTTTATTAATGAGGGTGACGTCACTACTTGAAAATACATGTAGGTAGGTACATAGCTACATAATAATTATGAATGTTTTATGATCGGGTTCAGGCTTCTTGTGTCGTTAGATTTTGCGGAAAGTCGATCAAGGTTAGTCGTAATCATGTCAAGCACAACACATTAGCTACCCATTCAAAACAGTCTGATAAACTAAATTAATTTCTATGATTTTTTTTTAGAAAAGTAATTGAAACCAATACAAACAATTGAAACTGTATAAATCACACGTTGTTGGTTTGTCTTGGACATGACTGACAATTGTGAAGGAAAACATCGTGTGGAAACCTGGACTTACATTATAATAATAAGTCTGAAATCGCCTCAATGCTCATGCCTTTAATAGGTACTACAGGCGCAGGGACAGTATATGCTGATATTTATTGTATTAAATATTTATATGAACGTAAAGTTTTATCCATTTTTAAGTTTCAAACGCCACAATTTTGAAGCACATCATCCCGGATGAATAAACTCATTAACACACTCAAACCTAAAACCGTGAATAACATAATATACGTATGTATTGTGTGCTCATAAAATCTTTATAAAAATACGTCGGTTTGTAATAACAGAGCGTTTCCATACATAAAACTTAGAATAACAAAAGGAGGGGCCGACACAACACTGTATTTGTTCTCGCCTAGGGCGGGTGAGGTGAAGCGAGGTCGCTGTGAGCGCGGTAAGCGTTTCAATTGAGGAACAATTAAAACGTTTATACAAATAATATTGAAACTGGAATCTTACAATGGAGAAATTAAAGTACAGTTAGGAATGTATGTAACATGTCATCGATTTCAAACATAATTATAGATCACGCTTAGAAATATTGTAATCAAAGGCTTTGAGTCTTATGATTCACCAATCTTAGATAGATAGAATACTCTTTATTATGTACATCATATAAATTTCAAGTAGGTATTACAATGTAGAACTTATAAATAAAGTATGAACTGTGTTATCGCTAAAAGCGGCCCTTTCAGGACATCATTTGGATCGATTTAAAGGAGGAGGAGAGAATACTGTCGGTGGTGTACCAATATTAAAATAAATACACATAATTACATTTATAAAGCATTCTTATCAATTCAAACAGAAATTGTGGGGTTAATGAGGATCAGGAAAATGGGCAAAAGTTTAACAAGGATCATTTTAAAAGAAATTAACGTAATATGTAGTGTATGTGTGTAATATTACATATTACGTTTTAAGAAAGAATATTCGTAGAAGATTGGTGGATTTATTGGAGCCAGCCTCCCATGACAGCATTAGCCAAGTGTTATTGTCTAGTAAAAAGCATCCGAACGTATTAGTGTTCCATACTTCTTTTTTAGTCATCATCTCAGCATTCACTCTCTCCACATCAGTTCTCATCATTGTTTTGGTCTACACCTTCTCTTGTAGCCATCCATATTCAAACAAAAAAAGAAAAGCAACAATATAAAAGCATTCCTACATTAGTTTGATTTCTGAAAATAAACACTACTCGCGCACACAAAGACCACATTCTACAATAATTATTATGATGGACTTAGGCCAACATAAATGCACGCAACTTTGGCTTCGTCACTGGCGCACATTTGCCAAACGACGCTCTCAAATAGGACATTGTTCCCCTCCACGACGTTCGGTTATTATGTTAGGATGAACCCCCTGAAATATTTGTAGGGGCTATGATTTTGCTTGAGTGAAATAGTTTTGGTTGGATGAAAACTGTTTTTGATGACGCGTAAGAAAAAAGAGGGATACTGGTTATAGGATATTCTTAATGAGGACGATGTGTTGGATGTTGTAATCTAAACTATAATATTGATAATTATGATGTGACTGGCTTTTGCTCATGGCCTAACCCTCGTAGAGGTTGGAAGTCGTATTTACGACCAAGATAGAAGTATCATAGATCATAATCCGGGGCATGGTTTACCTATGTGTCACATCGAAATCAAATCCATACAGCTGTTAAGGCGTAAAAAGCTAACAGACAGAGTTACTTTCGCATTTTATTGTAAGTGAGGATAGCTAATATGGGTGGATTAAAAATAAGCTGAATCCTTTTAAACCTAGTGGTATAAAATAATTCAGCTGTGGAAAAAGTCTGCTAAATATATAAACGAAACCAAGCAAATAGCTGGGAGCATGTTGTAAAGTTAATTCATATAGTCCATGTAAAGGACGTCGGACGCACGTACTGCTAAAATGACTCGAACACGTAAATGAAGGAAGTTTTGACACATTCGCCGTCCGTGTAATTTTCTACTAAGTTGGGAACAGACTCACTGGGTGGGCACCGCTTTTCCTGACGGAAAAGAAATTATTTTTGTGCAAAATATATACAGTTTCTTGATAACCGACATCTGTTTGTTTTGCCGGTTATTCATCACTTTTAAACAATAACACTGTTGTGCTACATTTAGCGGTAAAAGTGAGCATGAAATAATCATCCTTTAACCTTTTCCGTTCCCACAACTGGGCCACAGGCCTTCACTTTGTGAGAGGGAGTGGTTCGTACTCCACATCGCGGGACCCAGTCCTACCGGTAGGTGCCCCATGTCATTGAAATTTCATCGCATATAAAACATGCTGGTTTTCTTAAGATGTTTTCTTCAACCACTTTTGAGAGCAGTGGTGATGAAGTAAGTTACACAAAGTAAAACGTCATCAACCTGCGACCTACAAACGCTTAAGTCGAGGTAATTGAAGTAAGCATGGTATAAAACTTTCTTAAAGCGCTGTTTAACACGGACCAGCTCTTAACACTCTTGTATGATGGCTCATGAAAAAATTCAGCGACACTAACACAATATTTTAATTTAGTTTTTCAGCTAATAAAACGTGTAACTCCTAATGGTTTCATCATAAATTCACGATGTTAAAGTGTAGGCTTCGTTACAAAGGTCACAGGACACTAATTAGTCATTAAGATTAATTTATATATAATGTTCAGAATTGAAGAGCTCATTACAAAGAGTGGCCCTTGACAAACAATCGTTAAAAATTCATGGCTCTTGGGGACTGAATGACTGCTGCAAAAAGTTTTAAAACAATTATTTTACGTTTTATAGTACGGAGAAATAAAAAATGGTCCAGTTGCTTGACGTCTTGGGAAAAGAAACATTTAGGTCAATCCTCAAGTTTAATAATATATTGTTTAACTACGGGATCAGTGGTTTTAAAAGGTATTAGAAGATTCGGTAATTAGTGAAGGTTCTGAAGATGAGAACTGAATAATTTAGAGATTAGACATTCAGTTTGTCATTAATAATCATTTTCCAATATTTCTAAACATCTTACATTTTTTTTTTAATTGCCCTGATAGTATGACTTGAAACGCAAGGTTTTTGTTTATAGATTTAAAAGTAATGCGCATGATTTCATCTGCTCTTTGGTTCTTTTTTGCTGAGGAAATATACCTCGCATTCAAAATTACATTGGCTCGAGCGTTCTCTGAATTCTGTAAAAACTTAAAACTGACCTCAGACTTTGTTTCAGCTGTTTCTTCTCATAGTAGTCAGGTGCGCACGCATTATTATGTTGGATAGTGTACAGGCTTCTTCCGGAGTCACTTACTATACTGACCATGTAGAAATCCGTGTGTTCAAGCGTTTTTGCCAAACCTATTATTGAAATCAAATATTGCAACTGCATTACTGCAACTGGGAATTAGCCAAGTTGGGCTAATCCCAGTTGCAAACGTCCCTTTAGTCCTATTGGCCTTGCTCTTTTCTGTCTCCTGCTTGATATGGAGGGAAGTGGAAATCATGTTATTTCCTACTCCTCCGCTATTCTTGTCTGATTAATTTCGTTGCGGGATCCAAGACAGTAAAGTCGATTTTCTGGGACTTCATCGAGCTTCACTGTTTCGGCGTTATTCTAGCGGGTCGCCACTGTTCATTCTCGCTTTCAGGAGTTACTAGTTTGGGAATACTGTGGGGGGCTTGCCCAAAAAAAGTGGTCAGGTACGAAACACCGGCCTTAACTAGTTTTAAAAAATAACATAACGTGTTGTTTAATTTTTTTTAAACCAATTTACAGAAACATATATTTTTGATTGAATTGATTTGATGACATGCAACTGGAAAGGAATTGTTTTTGTCACTCTATAATCTCAAATTATGAAATGCTTTTAGTGATTTTTACAATATTCCTGATAATTTGGCCTTTTTAGAATATAAACGTTATAAATGAAGTTCTGAAACAAGCATATTTCTTAGAAGTGGGCGCAATGCAATAATAAAGAAAACAGCTCTGATAGAAGCACATGCGAAGCACATAATTATGTTTTCTCAGCAAGAAAACGTATGAGCTTGTCATGTTTAATGTATCCTAACCTACCCTGATTATGATCAGAGGACGATACTAAAAGGCCTTTGCTGATCCAGAACAAAGTGACGAGACCCCTCGGAAAAGAAACCAAGTCAACAATATAAGAATAAGAAATCACTCAACAGTGAACCAATAACAAATCACCACGATGTTTACGACTTAACCCAATACATCGAATTAAACTTTTAGCAACACTCCAGAAAATATTTATTTTCCATTCTCGACATTCCAAAAAAAGGTAATCTGTCGTTGTAAAAGATCTGAAGAAAGGAACTTTAATCTGGGCCGAGGCGGCAGGCTCACGTCCCGCTGTCAAATAAATAAGATTCCACGCCGGTAATTTAACGTGCTCTAACGTCAAACGTGAACGATTACGTTTCGGTTTTTGTTTGGAGATGGTGCGAGTTGGAAGTGGCTGGAGACTTAGATGAACACTGCTTAAGTAGACACCCGAATGCATAAAGACTTGGTCACAGAGCATGTCTCAATAAGATGCTGTGCTAAAATGCTCGTGGGTAAACAACATTATAAGCCACACGGATCTTCAAGGTAAAGCAACGCTTGGCTAACGTTTGTAGATCTTTGGTAGTCATTTAAAGCCAACCCTTCATTTACGTAGTTGGAAAATGAAGATGATGCTTTCCAGGCCAATGTGGCTACTTTTAAAAAGTGATGAGCTACTTTTCATCTGGGCACCAGGTACTTTTGAGTAGACAATGTCTAAAATCTTAGTTTTGTAACGTGATACTGTTTTCTGTTGCGTGTTCTGAGTTTCTCGAATCTTGATGAACCCTTCAAAGTATTTCTCACAAACATAAAATCTGCTTCTTATTGTTCTCCCTTCGCCCTCTCTCTTAGCTTGCACCAACCCACTCCATGTCTTCGAACGGAAACCGTTGTCATTATTGTCAATCCGTCTGACCCACGTACGTCAGTGGCCACAGTTGTGACCGGCGACGATAATACGTGGCGTCCTCCCATCCACCACATACCAGCCTCTGTGTGGGACCTTCGTAATAAGGGTTTTAGGTCTACTTAGCAAGTTTGAATAGAGTGACGTACATAATTGTATTTATAGATGGCTGATTTTTCTTTGGGTAGGTATTTTCCGGCATCTTTTTTAGAAAAATGTTTTAACTAACGTTCTTCACTTTTATTCTGGTAGTAGGAAAATTGAATAACTTTTTCTTTACTTTGAACGTTATTGTACTTACCTGTTGTCTAAGTACATATTCATTATTCAACAATCACATGAAATGGATAAACATATTATTATTGTATGTCAAATCTCGATTAACACACAATAATCTACTATTCAATATCGTTCTCGAACAAAAAAGCCCGGACAATCAATCACTCCAAACTGAAAGGAAGTTGATAAATCACATTACAATAAACTTTTTCTTCCGAAGTTCAGTTTACATTGTGTTTGTCAAAGTCATCGTGCGCCTAGCCTTTTCCCCAGTAGTTGGGATCGGCTTCAAGTCATACTATATACTAGAATAGTATGTACCTACATATTACGAATTAAACTTTTACCTCTATAAAATACTAGTACCTATAGATTAATTTACTTTTTATGTAAAGAATCTATGTACAAAATTTCAAAACTGTATCATGAAAAATCACAAATTTATAAGCTTGTTCTGTTACGTGGTTGCCCACACAAAAACCTGGTCACCACGCAGCACGCCCGCGTGTGCTCCTCCAGCGTCGTCGATCTCATTGAAATAATAATTTGATAGTAGGTACCTAAATTATTGCGATAGGTACTTAATGTCGCTCGGTGTTGAACTTGTAACTTTTTTAAAATATTTTTGGGACAAAATATAACATGGTTTAAAAATGATTGGAATCGATTCAGTTACTTCTTCTAAACAAACTATATTCAGGTTTCGCATATACTAAAATAATGTTGTATTTGTACGCCAAATGGCAAAACATAGAGAAACTATAATATGTATAACAATTATTGTAACATCTTTATGATATTTCATCATTGTCTGATATTTCTGAAGCGCTTGATAGCAGACAAAAAGTTGATGTGATATACACGGACTTTAGCAGTGCTTTTGACAATGTTAGCCATTCACGCATGGTAGCGAAACTCGAACTCAGTGGTGTCCACGGATCGTTGTTGAGATGGTTCGCATCCTATCTCATAAATCGCTCAGTTCGTTGCTGTCAATGGGTATGTGTCTTATGAATTTCACACACGATCTGGGGTCCCACAAGGCTCCCATCTTGGCCCAGTTCTGTTTTTGTTATTTGTAGACGACATCAAAAGTCAAATGAAACATTTTGAAGCTTTGCTGTTCGCCGATGACTTAAAAATTTATAGGAAGGTCTCGGGACCTGCTGACACTGAGTTTGTTCAAAGTGATTTAAAAAATATTGAAAACTGGTGCACAGCAAACTATGTGGCCCTAAACACCAAAAAATTCTTTATTCGTTTTTCCAAAAAAAAAAATCATCTTTTCCCACCTCTTACAAACTGTACAATTCCACATTATCAAAAGTACCTAAAAAACGTGACCTCTAAGTTCTAGTCGACGATGAGCTGAGTTTTAAACCACACATCAGCGATATTGTCAAGAAGTCAGCACAGATGCTGGGTTTCGTTAAACGCAATACTCGGGGCTTTCAATTCTCAAAGACCAGCATTCTTCTGTTCAACACTCTTGTGCGTAATCGGTTAGAATATGTTGCTAGCGTTGCATGGAATCCGTCCTACACTGTTCATTCACAAATACTTGAGAGAATTCAGCGCGCTTTCACAAAGCATATTGCCTTCTTATCTAAAAAAATAAACCATCGCCGTCCGTACGAGCAACGCCTTCATTTTTTCAACATAAAGTCGCTGCGTGACCGTCGTGGTTCACGCGATCTTATTTTTCTGTACAAAATTGTCAACGGAATAGTAAAATGCAGCGATTTAGTTGAGCGTATTCCGTATTCAGTCCCTTCAAAACCTCCCAGATATCCCATCACCAGACTGTTTCATATTCCTTTCCGTAAATTAAACCTTGATCTCAACGCTCCCTTGCTAGCTACAAATATGTAGAAACTACAATGGCTCCTACACATCACTGGAAACTGATTTATTCGGTGTTTCCCTCAACAAATTCAGAAAATCAGTTTCAGAGGTACGGGAGCGCAATAATTTGCCTTTAAACATTTAATCTCTGTCAATTCGTGTAACTAGTTAACAAAAATGTTAATTAAAATCTTTAGATATCACACTCACAATATATATAATTATGATCATAACTCATATAATGTCATTTAGTTTTAAGAAAATGTTATATTGTTTTCAATTTGTATAATTTTATTATTAAGATTTGAGAACTTTGTGTTGTTGTCTTATGGTGAATGCTGCTTATACGTATAATGGGCATACATACCAGCACTTTTATGTTATTTTTATCGTTTCACATTAATGCTTAGTATGTACTGCAGTTGGTGTACCAAATAAATCTTGAACACTGTTGTAACCTATGTTTAGAAATAAAGACTATTGATTGATTCAGGCCTCCACAACCCAGTTACTGGAAAACACGATATCCTTAGGTAAGACTGGTTGAAGACTTTCGGGTTGCTGACTACCAGACGATACGACTGGCAAAATCTACGAAAAAATGTCTAAAAATCTGCGTGCTTTCCGAGCTACGGGGTGTTTCAATATGTAATGGATGGTCATCCATCCCCGGACTGACCTCAGAAAGCTTCGATCAGTTAGTTACAGCTACAATTTGTATGGAGGCAAGCTGGTAGAATATTAACGGGGAATGGGTACGGTTATGGTCTGGCAACCTGACAATCTGTGCACTATATGAACCATAAACCCTACGACTTAATGCCCTCGGTGCGTATAGCGAAAGAAACATCATGATATTATATGGGGAAATAGATTCTTGACTAGTAATTCCGATAAGGTGGTGCACTAATATTCCAGATGACACTTCTAGAAGATATTTAAGGTCAGAATGTTTCTTCACCTACATAAACTTGAAAAAACTGATAATGAATTTATATTATTCATACTAAGCCGTCCCCCCGATGAGATTTTCCATTGGCAAAATCGACAAACTTCCTTGAAACTTTTATCCCTTATTAATCCTTCTAACGAATTAATTTTCAAAAATATTTCCTTATTTCAACTTTTCTTTTATATATAAGAAACTCTTGTACTTCATGAGTCTATGGGCTATGCGTTATTCGTCAGTGAATGAATTGAAGATTTTTATTATGATAATCCTTGGTTCACTATTTTCAGATTACCTACTTAGTTCAGAAAACATACTAAGACAGCTGTAGGCCGGCACAGAATATTATCGCTGTGGTAAGATACACGCATTTTTTCTTAGGAAACTTTACTTAGTTCATTTTTCACGAAAATAATTGTAACATACTTTTTTGATCAAGGATGAATTGTCAATAAATATCAGAGGACAAAATAGACAAGTTGCCGCCAATAACAGTAATTTCACAGCTTAGTTTGTCGCCAGAAATAGTTGTACTGAAATTACTTCCCAGACAAACTTTCCCCAAAGAGCTCCACTGTATTAGCAGAACTCCTTGTTGGACAAAAAACCATCCACAACTTTTGTCCACCTTTTTATTAAGTACTCAAGTCCACTTACTGTCAAGAATATGATTTATTTATTACTGTTTCCCGAGTTAGGTACAAAAAAATACACCAGGGAATTGCTTTTTGCCATCTGTAGGGCCCAGCACTCTGGCACAATCAACAAAAAAGATTTTTTAAACCCTTCATAAATTAATTACGAGTAGTACAATTTGCCCTCTCCATTTTGAGAGCCGCCATGATTTTATGGAAATGGAACAAAAAGATTTTTGAAGCGTATGAAAAACGCTATATCGACGCTTTGACGGACCTCCAGTGGTTCCGTACAAAGGAATTTTTAATTCAACTTTTTCACAGTTAGTTACATAGCATAGCCGGTGGAATGGAGTTTGGTCGAGGATTTTATTGAATTTTGTAACGTAATAGTGACCAGCGATGAAACTAGCGTCAGTTACAAACAGTGATACGGTCATGGTCAACGAGAACAAAAATGTACAGTTGAACCACCTATTTGATTTACAGTTTGTATGTGTGGGTGAAGTCATAGTTATGCACACAAAAACTAAATAAAACGAGCTCGGTTTTTATTATTCGTGTCCGTGTGGCACATCAATTACAATTACCATATGCCAATATATAGTCATCATTCACTTAAGTTACTGAAGGAGATATAATATTTTGCATAATGTTACTATAGCAACCCTGGCACAACGGCTATCGTCTTTGGTCAGTGAACGAGGAGCCGTAAGTTCAAACCATGTAGATATGCAACAATATAATATTTTTTCTTTTTGTATTCATTATTTTGTTAAAACATTACTTGCTGTAGAATTCAAAACGATTCGATCCCGTTCATGGTTATGTAATGAAGTTTCCAACGTTTGAGACAAACACAGAACTCTCAGGCTATTTTATTTTGACTGTTTAGAAAATAACTACCGACAATTTAAAATATTGTTTTCAAACACCTTCATTTATGAAAATATGAGCGTTCTTAGTTGTCAATCTTTAAGTTTTTTCATTACCGAGTTTATTGATTACTACTCATGCGCATGTGTGCGGATTTATTTCTGTGGATCCAACCATGCAACATTTATCAATGTTCAAAAAGGTAGAAATCGTTGTTTTGAATGAGCAAAACCTATCAATATGTGAAATTGTGAGTGTAAATGTGGCGCTGCACCACAAACGATGGGACACTTTATATCGTGTCCTGCCTGTCCTGTTGTACGCTACTGAAAGTGCAAAACTCGTCGCCAAATTTTAAGCTGACTCAATTTGAATTGTTATCGATACGCTAAGAAGAAGTGAAATTGCAAGGCGCTTAATGATATCGGTGAGTAACTGTTACATATTACGTTGTCAATCAAACGTCTTCATCACAGATTTACCAAATTTTTTAAAATTTAAATATTTAAATATTATACTGCAAGATTTCAAGGATACCACCGTTTTTTTATAGCAATATTATTACCAAACACCGAAATAAAAATGAAATTAAGCAGAAAATTAAAGAAAAAAACCAATACATGAATTGACACAATATGACATCTCACGTGTCTGTCAAAAATTTTGGATGAATCGAATTTAAATGAAGATAAATAAATGTTGACGAGAGCAGCAGCAAAACGCGCACGCCTATCGCCTCCGGACCCGTCGCTCAGCTCCGCCTCGCCGCCGCCGGAATCCAGCCCCGTCGTGAGTGCTGTGACACCGGCCGTGGCAGTTGCGTCGAGCTCGAGCGACGAGTATTTCTCTCCGCCCACGACGCCACCACCTGTTCGTCGACGGGGAGGACGCCGGCCGCCGGACGGTTTAGGACCTCGAGGCCCACCGGCCTCTGATAGGGTCCCAGCTCCCGGCGGGAGTGTGCAGCGCATGCGATGGACGCAATCCATCAATGAAAACGTCATGCGCTCATACTATGGGGCTACAGAGGGAGGAAACAACCTGACCGCGTACCGTGTTCGGATGCTCTCTCTGTTTCAGGTGCTTGAGCCAGCTGTCAACGTGTCGGCACAACGACTATCGGATCAGGTGCGAGTCATCCAGCGTAACCGTATGTTGGATGACACTGTACTTGATCGCCTGCGAACTGAAACGCAGAGTAGCCATGTCATTACCCCGTCGGCGCAGGCTGTGGTACTACCACAGTCTAGCACAATACCTAATCGCGATAACGACGTGAGTAATGACATGGTTACTAATGTAAGTACCCAGTGCAATGAGGAAATGAGGAGTGCTTTGGAGGGTGCGATTCGAGAATATCGGTTCATGCAACCCGACCTTAGACCACGCATACCTCGTTTGCCCATGCATAACAAAAATAGAGCGCTGGTGGCTGTTCTGGATTCGCAGTTGTCAAACTATTTTGACAACTGCGAAGACCTCACTGATGCTCACTCAATCCTGTATTGTGCGGCTGTAGCGGCATGTCGTATAGCTCATGTCAAATTTTCAGATGACAGAGCTACACGACCTAAACCAGCCGTTCCGCCATGGCAGTACAGGATTGAACGACGTATTGGCGGGGCCAGAGCACTCATCGGCAAACTGATCTGCTTCAGGGAGGGCAATACTCGCCCTAGAGTGATGCGTTTTGTGAGGCGGGCATTCTCGGGGACTGATATCAGTCCTCGAGACTACATGTCCCGTATCACAGAGCGCATCGACTTCCTGAAGCAGAAAGTGTATGCATGGGCAAGCCGTATTCGTAGGTATAAGCGGCGGGTGGACCGATACACTCAGAATCGCACTTTCCAAAGAGATGAAATGGGTGGGTATATAGGACTTGGGAGCGACCGGACCAAGGTGTGGCTGACACGCGCATACCGGATGATGATGCCATGTGCTCGTTCTGGCGCAGCATCTGGTCGGTGCCTGTTAGCCATACCGAGGGTGAATGGACTCGGGAGGTTGAGCGAGCGTGCGATCTAGTGCCAGAAATGGGGGCAATCACTATCAGCCCCCAAGACGTAGTTCGTGCAGTCCGTCCGTTGCCTAACTGGAAATCTCCAGGGCCGGATGGGCTGCACAACTTTTGGATTAAATGGTTCACTAGGTCGCACGCTCGCCTGGCGATCCTGTTCCAGTCAGCCTTAGAGTCAGGGTCGCTGCCAGAGTTCCTGACGACAGGTATAACCCACCTGCTCCATAAATCGGGTAGTACTGCGGAGCCCAAAAATTATAGACCGATTACCTGTCTTCCGACGGTCTATAAAGTTCTTACGTCCATTTTGAGAGCTAAAATTAACAAACACATTGATGACAATTCTATCATGTCCGCTTCTCAAAATGGATGTAGGAACGGGTCCCGCGGTACTAAGGAGCTACTCCTCATTGATATGGCCATTAGTCAACAGGTTCGCCGTTCCCGACGGGATCTGTCGACATGTTGGATAGACTATAAGAAGGCCTATGACTCGGTGCCACATACATGGCTCATGAGGGTGCTAGAATTGTATAAAGTTGATGCAACTCTGCGCACCTTCCTGATGTCATGTATGGGGCAATGGAGGACAGTCCTTCGCTATCCAAGATGTTGGCAAATCCAGAGGAATAGCGAGCCGATAAGGATAGAGCGAGGTATATTTCAGGGCGATAGTTTGAGTCCACTTTGGTTCTGCTTAGCCTTGAATCCTCTTAGCACGCTGCTGGAGGATTCAGGTCTAGGCTATCAGTTGAGGAGAGGTGGTCAAGTTATATCTCACCTCCTTTACATGGATGACCTGAAACTCTTTGCCCCCAACGATTTGCAACTGATGGAGCTACTGAAGGTAACTGAAACTTTCAGTAGCGCCATCAGGATGGAATTTGGTGTGGACAAATGTGCGGTCATGCATGTAAAGCGAGGGGAGATTGTGGAATCTGTGGGAACCCAGCTCTCGGATTCCATAAATCTTAGATCCCTCTCAGCAACCGAAACCTATAAGTATTTGGGTATGTCGGAAGCGCTGGGCATCAATGTTGCTGACATGAAGCAATCGTTGAAGGAGCGCTTCTTTGGCCGCCTGAAAAAAGTATTTAATAGTCTTTTATCAGGCGGCAATAAGGTACGTGCCTTCAACGGTTGGGTCATGCCGGTTCTGATGTACTCTTTCGGCATACTTAAATGGACTCAAACAGAACTAGACGCCCTGGATAGGAGGGTCCGTACATTGTTGACGGCATATCGAATGCATCACCCGCGTTCTTCTGTTATGAGACTGTATATCCCGCGGAAGTGTGGGGGTCGAGGCTTTTTAAACGCTAAGACTCTCCACAATCGCGAGATATGCAGTCTCAGGGAATATTTCCTTGAAACCGACGTGGGGATGCATCGAGATGTGGTCGCAATGGACAAGGGCCTCACCCCGCTTTCCTTGGCTAAAGAGAACTGGCGCAAACCCTTAGTGCTTGACACTAACGACCGCATGGAGGTATGGCAGAGTAAGGAGCTTCACGGACGCTTTTTCCGGGCCCTGCATGGGCCCGATGTAGACCTATCAGCGTCCGTAGCCTGGCTACGTTCCGGGGATCTCTTCGGAGAAACCGAAGGTTTTGTCTGTGCAATTATGGATGAAGTTATGATGACGAATAACTACCGGAGATTTATTGTGAAGGACGGTACGGTTGACATATGTCGGGCATGCCACCGTCCAGGCGAATCAATCCGTCACATTATCTCCGGGTGTTCTCGTCTGGCTAACGGAGAGTACTTGCATAGACACAACCTTGTAGCCAGGATTATCCATCAGCAACTTGCTCTAAAATACAACCTTGTGGAATCGGAAGTGCCGTACTATAAGTATGTGCCCGACCCAGTTCTCGAAAATGGCAGTATCACATTGTACTGGGATCAATCCATCATCACTGACAGGACTATTGTAGCCAATAAGCCTGATATAGTGGTGGTGGATCGATGATTGTTGACATAACGGTCCCGCATGATGAGAACCTCGTGAAAGCCGAGAAAGATAAGAAAATCAAGTATCTTGACTTGGCTCGCGAGGTTGTCGACATGTGGGATGTGGACTCAGCGATCATTGTGCCGATAGTCGTATCAGCCCATGGCTTAATTGCCAAGAGCCTCGACCAATACCTGAGGAGGCTCTCGTAGCGGTACTTTTGGACACGGCTCGTATTGTTAGGAGGTTCCTCTCTCTGGAGCCCTGACCGCCGGTAGCTTGGACCCTGTTCCCGATACCGGTGGGCTACAATTTTTTATATTTTTAAATGTTTTTTATATATATTATTTTTAAGGAATATTTAAAAATGTAAACTAATTTGTAAAAATTTAAATAAAGGAAATAATAATAGTAATGATAGTCGATGTTACCATCCCGCATGACGAGAACCTCGTGAAAGCTGAGAAAGAGAAACAAATAAAATATCTCGACTTGGCACAGAGGTTGTCGACATGTGGCATATGAACTCGGCTGTCATTGTGCCGATCGTCGTGACGGCCAATGGCCTTATAGCCAAGAGCCTCGATGACCATCTTTCGAAGCTCTCCTTAGGCGGTTGGATCAAGGGCCTGATTCAGAAGGCAGTACTCCTCGATACGGCTCGTATTGTGAGGAGGTTCTTGTCTCTGGAGCCCTAACCACCGGTAGCTTGGACCCTGCTCCCGCTACCGGCGGACCACTATTTTTTATATTTTTAAATGTTTTTATATGGTTTTTGTTAAGAAATATTTAAAAATGTAATTAGTAAGTAAGAAGATAAATAAAAGAAATAATAATAAAACATTTATTTCAGACTAGGTCCATATTTTGTTAGTAACAATGTACTTAAAAAACTAATGTTAGTATAGGCTAAAACAAAATTTAAATTACGGCATGAAGCCGCACCCACCTTTGCAGCATGGGGGACTCCCACCGATCAGTGAAAACACCCAGTATAGTGTTGGTACCTACTTCACTTTAACTAACTCCTCTTACCTTTCAATGTTTACTAGGAATAAATAATTAATGTAACTTAAGTGCAATACCTACCATAGTTATAATAATATATTAACATAACTGAATTATAGTATTTTTTTAAATCGTATGATAATTATGATAAAATTAACTTAACAGACAGAAGAGAACCCTTAGACAGATTAAAGAAAAGCCTTTGAATAACGTTACTAAAATTGATTATAATGTTTGCTAATGTCAGTGTATATCTTGGATTTATGTATTGTATTTTTATAAGTAATATTAATTAGGTATATATAAGTATGACGGAGGTTCGTTATTAGTGGGTCGCGACATCGGAAATAAAACTCACAAAACCTTCGTTTACACTTTTAATAACTTGCTAACACGCACTCAATACAAAATAATCAAGGATGCCTGAGATATGACTCGATTAAGAATTTAGGAACGCGGGAAGTTTAGCGCGGAGTAACGAATGTCTACCCAGACTGCCGGACCGATTCAAAGTGCCCTCTCTCAACTGTCACCGCACACGTGTACTACCCCCGTTACAGGTTAGCCAACCTACCTGTCAACGTCAGTACCTGTCAGTGTCGAATACCTGATTACACTTCCGGATCGACATTTGACTCGATTATTCGCTCAGTGTCGCCATTACTCCACGCTAACCATCCCCAAGTTATTACTTGACGTTCCCAAACATTAGCTGTCAAATCTAACTACATAGTTCCTCCAGTGAGAGATAGATGGCGCTGATCCAGACCGACTGATATGCGTCGACGCTTCGACAAGTATATTGTATACACATAGTGTATATACAGTGATATAATTATAGTATTTATTTATTATATTATTACCTATTATTAAAAGTATTATAAATACTGTTTTTATCGACAGAGGACAACCGTGCAGTTATGGGTCCGCCGATATGCGGATTTTGGAGACGTAGAACATCTTAGGCCAAAACCAAAGGCAAATTCATCGGCTCGACACCACGACATCGTGGCAAGGCACAAGGCTGATCCCTTCTTGTCCACCCGCGTAAAAGCAACAGCATACAATATGTGCTTACAAACCGTGAGAAATCACCTACATTCTGCTGGATTACGTTGCAGCAAGCGAGCTTTGCTGTCCACTGTGCACCGACAAAACCGACTACAGTTTGGCTAGGTTATACATCAAATTTGTTTTGATTGGGAGAACTATGTGGTATTTTTAGCGTCGAAAAAACTTTTAAGTCGGATAAAGATGGGCGTAAAGTAGTATGCGCGAATATGGTTAACAGCGTGAGCAGAAGGTTACAAGAAGTAATAGAAAACGAAGGTTTGCCGACTCATTATTAGTCGAATTTATTTGAATTAGAAGACGAATATGAATCTTATGTTTATGCACATAATGTTCATATTTGTTAAGCGAATGTGAACAAATACAAATCTTAGCAATAATTAGGTATAAAACATTTTTAAAACCTAAACTCGTAAAGTATTGAAAGTATGGTGAAGTGATGTTATTGTTACGCGGTTAGAAGTTGTCATAATTTCTTAGTATCTGAAATGTTGATTCACTTCACCTCTTTTACTTTGATTCAATTTATATACCTACCTACTTTGACAATTTTTTTACGTCCATCCTTACCAAAAAAAACTTTGTCAAAAAAACTGGTAAACAGTGTTTTACTCATTCTAACGTCTAGTATGGATAGCTATAGCCTATATATGTTTAAAACCAGTTCGTATTAAATCATTGTATCAGCCACACAAGATTTTTTTGCTAACATACAGCCCCTACCAAATTGAACCTTAAAACAACCAATGTAAGGAAAGAACATATTGGAAGAAACGAGACGGATAATTTCCTTCTTCTCGTTCCAAACAATACCAATGTTTATCTAATAAAAAATCAAATTATTTTATTGTTGTTTGTTTTATTTAATTTCTTTTTTACTTGAGTGATTTTATTGGCCATAAAATAAATTTATTACAAAAAAACAAAAATTAAAAAATAGCAAAAATAATTCCTCAGCTGGGATCGAACTCAGATCACTAGCTAACGTAAGCGCTTACGCCAATCAGCTATGGTTGCCATGTTACGTTAGTATAAAATGTTGGGCCTTATTGTAAACCCGTTTATTTTATCTTTACCCATGTATCCTACACGGGTACAGATAAAAGAAACCCCGTATAGGGTAAGATAAGATAAGATAAGATATTTTATTTGCATAAAACACGGTATACAGGTTGTTATTAAACATTTTAGATCAGCATGTTTTGCTTAATGATAAAGCATGCAAACTTACTTACAACTATAATACTACAATTTAACATAGAATACAATTAATTATTTAAATTTCAAAAAGTCATTAATACTATAAAAATTATTATTATTAAGCCATTCATACAATTCGGTTTTAAATTTCTTAAAATTTAATGCTTTTAACATATTTGGTAATTTATTATAAATTTTTACACACATAGCAGAAGTATTTTTATTATATTTAGCTGATCTGGGCAGCTCATCCAGCACTAGCCTGTATTGGTCACGCCGACTTCTCGAGTTTATTTCTCCTGCTGTTTTAAAAATTTCTTTATATTTCCGAACAAACATACATGTTTCATAAATGTATAATGCAGGTAATGGTAACAAACCAAGCTCCTTAAACACCGGTTGACAAGATTCATCAGACGGGATCCCGTATATAGCTCGTAAACATTTCTTCTGGGCGACAAATGCTCTATTGTTATCAGTACTATTTCCCCACATTATTACTCCATACCGCAGAGAAGACTCAACGTATGCGCGGTATGACATCACAGCCGTTTTTATATTAGTTACTTTTTTAATTTGTCTCAGGGCATAAGCAAATTTATTTATTTTGTTACATACGCTTTCAACCTGAGCTTTCCAGTTAAGTTGTTCGTCAATGATGACTCCTAAAAACTTAGTTAGGGCCACTTGTGTAATTTTTGGAATGTCCATTTTAAAATTAAATTGATTATTATAAGATTGATTAAATTGTATATATACTGATTTATTTAGATTAATTGATAAATTATTATTATTTAACCACTTAATTAAATTGTTGATAGTATTATTTATGTCCGCTTCATGATCAGTAATTGATTTATATTTTTTATCGGTAGTAACAATTATGGAAATGTCATCAGCAAAAAGAAAGCATTTATGGTTTGTTACTTTGACGATGTCATTTATGTACAGAAGAAATAAGATAGGGCCCAATATGCTACCCTGGGGGACTCCGCGTGTTATATTTTCATATTCAGACGAGTAGTCTGTCATATCCCTCATTTTATTTAATTTTGTGATGATGACACTTTGTTGTCTGTTAGTCAGGTACGACGCAATCCACTGAAGTGGCAATCCTCTAATACCGATCATCTCTAATTTTTGCAATAATATTTTATGTGACACAAGGTCAAATGCTTTTGATAGATCAAAGAACAGACCCGTTGTTAGGTGTTTGTTATTAAGGCTGTTGAGTATTGTTTTCAAAAGAGAGAATATGGCCAAGGTCGTGGACTTATGTTTCTGAAAGCCAAACTGTTCACTCTTGATGATATCATATTTCTCACAGTAACCAATTATTCTTCCATACATGCATTTCTCATATATTTTTGACATGATGGGTACAAGAGTTATGGGGCGATAATTATTAATGTCACATTTTTCGCCCTTCTTAAATATTGGTTTGACCACAGATATTTTTAAAGTGGTTGGAAAGACTCCTTGAGAGAAAGACTGGTTAATAAGATGGGTCAATACTCCGCTTATATCATTGACACATGCCTTAATAATTCGGGTGTTAAGTTCATCATAACCTGCAGAGTTAGTGTTATTTAACGATAGTATCTGATTTTTCACTTCAGTTTCCGACAAAGGTGTGAGGAACATCGAGTTTGCAGTTAGGGTATCGCTGCGGCATGTATTTGTACAAGTATGAGTTGGGATACAATTTGTATAATGTTTGTTGAAGGCAGAGGCTATTTCTACTGGTTCGGTAAGTATAATGTTGTCAATTTTAATGTGTTCAATGTGATTTTTTGGGTCGGAATTTTGCATTTCACTTTTTATGACTGTCCATGTGGCTTTACACTTATTGTCGTTATTATTCATAAATTTTATATTAGCATTTCGCTTTGCATTGTAGATACATTTTTGAAATAGTTTCGAATATGTGGTATATTTATTCTTGTTTGTTGTATTTTTATGTTTGTAGTATTGGTATCGCAGGAAACGTTTCGTTTTAGAACTTTGTTTAAGACCATTGGTGATCCACATGCGTTTTACCCTATTGTTCAAACTTATCTTTACCCTTACTTTTGGAAAGCAGAGATTGTACAGTAAACATATTAATTCATGGAAGCAGGTGAATGCTTTGTTTGCATCATTTTCCATGTAAACATCCGTCCAGGAGAGATTTTGTAAGCATTCCCTGAATTTACGCGTATTATCTAAACTGTTATCTCTTTTGTAAATGTGGTATATTGGAGGTAGTGTTTGTGGTAGAATACGTTTACTCACACAATAATAATGAGCGGCTGTATGAACATTACCGGCTTGTACAATGACAGTTACCGATGTGTGCGATGTAAACTAATTAGCTTGGCTTGCTGTACTTACGATCGGCATTGAAGAATTGTTTTTTGACCAAAAACATCGTAATTATGTTTCACTGTAAAAATATTGAGGCTGATCGAACTTTTATTAGATTCTTTTTTTGGCGACAATTCATTCCCAATAATAGGAAATAGCATACGGAATATTATGTTAATAAAATAAAAATCAAATGCCTTTTCCAAAAAAAAATTGTGTTGTTTTTGTACACTTTTTTTTTTCACACCTCAAATTGTCTCTCCTTTCTTTTGGTCCAAATAAAATACAACTAAAATAAAGACTTAACTTAAAGATCGTTTTATCTGAGATGACGCCCATTGTTCACTAGTTTTAATAATATTATATTTGTCCTTTATATTTAATGTGGTGTACATTATAGTGATTAATATTAGGTAAATAAATATTATTTTTAATAACTTTCAACATATTTATTTCGGTACATATCTTCTGTCACCTCAATATCTTACGACCTCAGACTTATACTTGGCGCCTGTAATAAAACTACTGCTCGCATTTCGATAGCTGTTACCACAAGCGCGTGGTTATCAAAAAGAATATAAGTGTGTGTAACGCGGGTTGTCCTCAGCCAAACGTATCACTGAACGAAGTGGTTAGAGGTTGGTCTTGATAACACGACTTTGGGGGACGCAAAATCTTATTTCCATAGCATGAAATTAATGTCTGTATGTACAGAGGTGGACTTGTTACCATAGGCATTATGGAATTTAATTAACTGTTCAAAAAACTTTTAAACAGACCGCTTAGCTTAGTAGGATAAAAAGACACACGACGCTTCGAAATGAAAAAAATCAAGAAGAGTTGCTACATGATATACATACTTCAGGAAGAGAGACAAAGCCTGTTGTTGCTGTGAAAATAGAGAAAATCTATTCTCATGCAGTCTTAATATTATTATGCAATCATCGCTCAAAAAAATGATCATTGCGAAAATATGCGCTTGTCACGTCCATTTATCACCAAATTGTTCGACTAAGCGAAAGAACCCGAACAAAACTAACTAAACGATTGCAGATTCGCACGATTGTTGGATATGGTCTCAAGGCCGAAGTTGATTGACATAGTTACAACTTACACGTACGCTTTAGAACGGTTCCTATATAACGCAATATTTTTTAAAACAAGTCGTGCGATCGCGTTGCAGGAACTCATCCTTAGCATTCCGCGGCGCAACCCGTGATTGCCGAGATCAAGGGAATTGCTTAGTAATTCCCTTGCAATATTCTGCTCTAATACCGCACTGTGGGGAGTGTAATATAAGGATTTTTTCTCTCAGCATACAGAAATCTTCTAGTGGGGGACAATTTAAGAAATAGTGTGTTTTCTGTTTTGTTTTGAAATTGCATTGGTTGGCATTTATGTAAGAATAAGGTTTCTGTTATTGTTTTGAAATTACGTAGAAAAAAAGTAGTAGATATATTATAGCTGTACATTGATCATTTGGCGCGTGGTCAGATTCCGAATTAAAGGCCCCATCATTGTTTTTTTTTTCAACACAACCAATCACTCTATACTGGTACAAGGATAAGTGTACACTATGTACAAACGTTGATTGAACATTGACAAAAATAAATTAAAGTTAGAAGCTTCATTTTAAATAACCGTTAAAATAATATGGAAATGGGGGTTAAAAAATATTATTACTATTTCATTTGCCAAACAACAAAGAGAGCGTCCTTTTTATAAAAAAATGACCCCTTTTATATTAAAAGCCTTTATAACTAATTTATCTTCGTCACATTCACACGAGCGTCCGAAATATTATTCCTAAATGTAATAAATATTATTCCTTATTCTCTACAAAAATATTCCCATTTAGGTTTGACCATCAGGGCTAATGTATTTGGCTGGCAGAGCTACGAGTAAGTACGGTCACGAGCGTAAATACCTTACAGATGGGGGTAGGTCTTTCCTAAAAGTTACAATAATTATTTGTGGAGAAAATTTTGAATCTCACGTAAGTCTAAGGAATTTATGGTCTTGTCGTGACCGTGTAGTCAAGGGCGAAATAGGTTTGTAGCTCCTAAGTGTTGCTAAGTAAGTAAATCAAGTGTTTTTTTCATTCAGTAGGTATCGTTTCAAATGTTGAAATGTGACCCAATTTACAAAG
This sequence comes from Noctua fimbriata, assembly GCA_905163415.1. Taxonomy (NCBI): domain Eukaryota; kingdom Metazoa; phylum Arthropoda; class Insecta; order Lepidoptera; family Noctuidae; genus Noctua; species Noctua fimbriata. The sequence goes on along the minus strand of LR990927.1, from coordinate 19,308,781 downwards.
GTATGTATGTGTGCGATAGAAATAGAAATAACATCTCCCTTATTATTTTTTTTGTATGTATTAATTAGAGAAGAAAATCGTTGCTTAGTTTACTAAATACGTAGCAAGCATTTTTCTCTTTGACTGTACAAGATAATATTATGACGAAAAAAAAATATGTATATTTTAGCCTTGAGAGGTTACTTTTAGCTAAAAACGTATGTGCTACCCCTGGGTCTAGTATTATGTTGAAGCCTTTTACACCTTTGAAAAACTCTAGAACGTAATGGTCCTTAGGGAATCTTGCTGTTCGGAATGACGGTTGGCCACGTGCAAATCACAGGTACTCTCGTATTGATACATGATGGATCCACTCCACAGCACCTATTTTTAGATTTACTCACATAACATCACACCTGTAATCCTCGGAGGGTGAAACAGAGGTGTATGTAATATTACACCCACATTTTGCCAGTTATGTTTAAGGGGCTATTGCCACCAACCGGGCACAATTTTAGACTCCGTGGCTGTTACTAAGAAATTCCTAATGGAAAAACCCAATAACACTTTGCCCGAGTGCTTGTCGGTCATTGGTCAGTTGGGGGTAACTGTCATAGTGAGAGGGATGAATAAAAACGTTCTTTATTTTATGAAAATACATGGTTTATTAAAATATCATTATCATTGTTTTGTAACTATCTAAACATTCGATACAGGAATCCTAAGGAATAAATCAATTTTTATGTAGTTTGTTTAAGGACCTTTCACCCTTATAACAGTAGGTTCTTGTTGTATTTACGCCCAGCTAAAGCGACTTGTGAACGATATAACAACAATTTAAAACCAATAGGTATCTTCTTAAACACCCAACTTTTACTAAACATGAAAAATGAAATTAAACTGAAAATTACCAGTTATTTTTAAGAAATTCTTCGACGCAGCCCAAGGCGCGGAATTGTTCAATAAATGACAACAGGCACATTTCACCTTTTGAACAAAAGCAGGCGAGATTCTATAGAAATAGCAAGATTAGAATATTCTATGAATAAGAGAAAAGTACCTACTACCCACATCTTTTAATTACAATGTTATCTTACGGTCCAATAAAGTTAACCAATTTTCAAATAGATTGATTATTTTCCAATATAATATGCATATTGTGAAACTCTGAAAAAGTCTAGAGTAAACTCCATGGAACATGACTGTTTCATCAATGGCGAATATATCGAATCGTCCAATATCAAAATCCTTTTTCATTACAAAAAATACTCTATTTAAACACCAAAGTACACAACGCTCAATCGTGCTCCAATTCAGCATTTCCACATAAAAAAATCCAATATTGTAATAAATCACATATCACATTTTATTTCAAGTGGTAGAAGTGAAATCCTGCAAGACTTTTTTACGGGAAATTCTAATAGCTTTCAGGCATTTTTCAGCGGTGTGTCGTCGCTTTTCAGGCGGGATTATGAAATGGTAGAGTGCTTATGAAACTTGTTTTGCGGGATGCGTCTCTTGAGTGTCTTACGTTTGAGTCAACGTGAAGACGTTGGCTGCGTTTGCGATTTAATGAACAGAGTGCGCTGAGGTCGGGTAGGGTTTGCGTGCGGTTCTAGTTCAAAAGGTAGGATTTGTAAATAGTGCGAGATAGTTTCGTATCTCAACCTGTATACCTAACATGATTTTTGAAATTCTATTTAAAGTACTGTAAATGTTTTAATGAGTAATTGTGAATATTTTGCCATAATAACAAAGAAAACTAAAATTTTTAGCTCACCAATTTTATTATCAGAAGGAGTATTGAGGGTTAACCCTCGGAGAATAATATACGCTATGTTATGTGTTGTGACATATAATATTTACGACAAATTGCCTATTTTAAAACTCGCTTCTAAATACAACTTATTTCAGTTCCCACCACAATCACCCGTTATCTCAGCAACCAGCATCCAAAAATGCGCTACCATTGCACCTCTACCGCATTAAGCAATAAATCCCGCTAACTTCCTGAACAAGTGAATACTCAGAATCCAGTCTTTTATAAGAAAACTCGAACTCATTCCCAAACTTCTGACGTCTTTGTAATGAAAACTTAATTTGTAAGGCGATGACTAAGTGCGCTCTTAATGTTTGCGGGATAAAAATGTTGGTTATGTCTGGAAGGCTTTTTTATTTTTACTTTTTTTTTTTAATTTTGCTGTTTTAATTTTGCAGTTGAAATTGTAGAACACTGTCGTATCTACTTAACTGTTAATTAAATCAGGGTGAAAGTTATCAGTCTCTTAGCAACTTTTTACGCCAATTATACCGATATTTCTTTTTTATTGTTAAACCGAAAGTTACCAGTCCCTTTACATCATTTATTTTACGAAAAATAATACAGCATCATTAAAAAAATACCTACAATTATAATGCAATTTGAACTAAATACAATAATTTAACTTCTTTTATGAATTCTTGATCACAAATTATGCACTTTTCTTTTAAATGTTAATGATAAAGATCCAGACTTGGACGCAATATGCAGACCTACCAGCCCCTGTCATGTCATGAATTTTCGCAAATTAATGCTTAATTTCATCACTTACTTTATTTTACTTTATGAATTTATTGTTCTGACACAATAGCAGCATATGAGTTCCAGAATTTTCGACGCAACATACACGACCCAATATGAGAGAGAAGTGCAAATATGTAAAAGACACTCAGGCTGTCAAATGCAATATCTGGAATACAAAAAGTGGAGGCATACGATACAGATAAAGTATGAACATAGGCGATGAAACTTTCATTTAATAAAAATGCAGTACCCCAACACACGATATCATAATTCGAATGTCTTTGAAGAAAATGCCTAATCACGTACAGCACGTGTTAGAAGAATTCGTCAACTCGACAACGTAGCCAATGCAATAAAGGTTGTTGAAATGTCAAAAAGGAACCTTAGAATCTTTTTCGGTACGACATTATACACACAGAAAATTAATTGACATAATTTTGTCATCATGTTAGTCTTCACATAGTCACGAGAAATAACATGTTCACACTAAGCAAAATTCAAAAGCGATTTTCTCCTATTTTATTGATTAACGTGATACGTTTTACACACGAATATAGTATTTTGCCATACTAATACGAAATAGGTCGTATCTCACAGTAGAAACCGTTATACCACGAGAAAATCGTTTTTGAATTTGGCTAAGTGTATAGGTACATGTCCTTGCTTGACTGTACACAAAAAGCTTCAAGCTTAGAATAATTAGTGACATCTAACGTCTCGAAGGCATTATTAGTAAAACAATGAAGGTAAACTTTTCGAACATCTCAGATAATAACTGTCTAGCCCGAACGTAATAAAAAGCTTAAGTTTCAAATTATGCTCAAGTCAAATTATTATGAAGGTTAAGTAATTAAATAAATTGCGGTTTAATTATGAGTAACAAGCAACTTGATTTTATCTTCTTTTTCGCTGAGATTTTGAAATTTAATATGAAGGAGCATAAGATATTTCAGAACATTTCAAGAACATTTTTCATTTCACAAATTATCTGTCTGTCTTCCAATTACTGTTATAATGGGCTGTCAAAACATACAACATGATTTCCAATAGTGTATGCCGCTTTAAAGCCTACGCAATTATCAAAGGTATAATATTCGGCTTCCATTCGACTCGTACTTCGTTCAGTATCTACTACCGCTAAGTTATATTTAAACATAGCCGAACGACTATTTGCGAACCTATATCTGTACATTTCAATTATGCCGCCCGACTGTGCCGATTCCTATCGGCCCAAACGTGTGTGTAGCTTACCTGAAAGTTTAGCTCCTTCCTTATATTTCATTATAATGACAAAGGAATAAGACATTTCATTCTAAGAAACATGACGAGAACCGACTCTTCCATATCTCTCAAACTTCAAAGCAATACTGTGAAGGTTTATATCTCTTTACATAGCTTCCTCTGAGATTCAACTTCAACTTTCATTTACTTCACGGGCTCTGTGCAAAACTTGTCGTGGAATCCACGACTTGTGCAAAGCATAAGTTGTGCAAGTATGCGACACTGACACCTCTGCCAAGTCCTCATATTGAGCTCCGCTGAAGATTTGGCGGAATTTCATTTGCTAGTTTTCCTGTTGCGGAAATTGTTTCAAAGTGTTCAGATTGGGTTTCTGAGAGTTGAGTAAGTGCATCTCGCTGGAGTTGTGAAAAGGGAAGATTTGTTTTTGCTGAAATCAAATTAAAGGTGGAGTTTCCTTGTTTTCGTTGAACGGTGAAATGTTCTAAATTCTACGAATTTGTTGACTAAGTATCTAAGGTTTTTACTAGATGAAAGCTATTGTAAGTATCATTTTGATACGACAGAATTAGTACTCTATGAATAAAAGGGATGATATGGCACGAAAGGAGGTGGCTGATGGGATGACGAGTAATAGAGGAGTATGGAAGAAGAAGACATGCTGCGCAGACCCTAAATAAGTTGGGATTAGGGCAGGAGAATGATAATGAATAAAAGACATTTATATAAATGTCTTTTATTCATTATCTTTATTTTTTTATATAAAAAAATTGAAATAGTTGTTTTGGTCACACCCATTATTTAGTTTAAATTCAAATGACATTTGTTACAACTGGGCTCAAGATCAACACTTTTTGAACGTTAATTATACAAGACAGTCCCCCAAAACGACCCCCTTTCGACACTTCCTAGAGTTTTAGCTGGGAATAAGAAGTGGCGAAACTAACTCCTCAGCCAGCAACCACAAAATAATCAATCATTATTTTTGCGTTTTTTTCACTAACAAAATCGTTAAACTACAGAATCAAAATCCTCACAATAAAAGACAAAAATTTACCCGAACTATGAAACTTATAAAGTTATAACCATAAACCGGCTGCTAAAAGCATTTTCTTTTCCGAAAATGTAGTGATTCTACATCTTAGGAGGAGACGCCACGTAATACAGTTAGTAAGCGTTGTCACCCTCTGGGAAATCTTTTGTTCGACCACAGGTTTAGAGGCCAAGAATTTAAACTAACCTTCATGGTAATAATATCATGTTGACTTGAAAAATATGAACATTTAAACAATTTCACGAACATTACTCACTCACTAATATTGTTACTAATTTACAAAAAATCTAAGGTAAGGATAATAAAATTATAGTATTCTTAAAGTTCCAGATTAAAAGAGACAAAGAATGCATAACATTGTCAACTTAACTAAAGAACATTGCATAAGCTGGGCAGGTTAATAAAACCAAGACAATTTATATTTAATCAGAAATTAAAATACCATCAAAGCATTAATTTAATAAAAGAATATACTTAGAAAACTAGAATCGAAAATAATGACGTACTCGTTCAAAGCTACGCCATTGTTATGCGACATTAAAACAATCTGTGTGGATTGTACAGCTAAGTAGAAAGAAAGTTTAATGTTTGAGACAAGTTATATTCAGAGTTGATTGTAGGGCTGACTTGCGAAAACCTTATCCATGCTAGCAAAAACCTTGTTATACGATGCAAATGGTGATGTAAAAATGTGACGTATTACATCAATTGACAAGTAACAAATTTGGAAAACCTTCATCATTTTTGACCTTTTGTACACACTGTATTCGATATGGACAGGGGTTTCCACCAAATTCCCGCAACGAGTGAAATATCACAACAACGCTACTGACAGAGGTTAGCAATATTTTTCGTTCGCCGCCCGCGTGTCTGCGTCACCTATACTCTTCAGTTATCTCTTGTAAACAATTTTATTACATGTTTTGCTACAAGTTTGTGTGTGATTTATCTCGATGATCGTTCAGTTTCAACTAAATTGCGGTACTGATCGGTTCGTTGACTCGTCTGGGCAGCTAGTCGAGCTAACTTTACAAGTGATCAATTGGAAAATTTTATTCCTTAGAATGCAATGTATCAATTTCATTGGAAGAACTATCTGCATGTTTACTCAACGTACAACTTTTAAGATAGAATTAGATATATTTACACAAACAAAGCTACACTGCTGTTTTGGTAACAATATAACTCGAAGGCTTAAAATATTGACAATTTAGTATTAAAATACTAAGTTGTCAATATTGAATATTCATCATTTAATACTGATGAATATTCAATATTCACTTATTTGACTCTGTCTAAGCTGTTCATCGCTGTTATTATCTGAATTAGGTACACGCCTGAACGTACTTTACCTAAATTTTCACACACCATCAATATTCTATCCTGTTCTGATAGCAGCTAGTCTGCAAACTAGTCTATCTTATCTCACCGCAGCTGAACAAACTGTTCGTCTAGAATTGAATCCGCAACAAGAAACTATACCCTGTATGTGAAGCGCTCAGCCAAAGCGTAGAAAAGTGCAGTAGTCCCGTTTATGACAGGGAACTAGATTGACATGAAATAAGAAGAATGTTTGTTTCAAATTGAGGAATTTAAAATGAAAAAAGGCTACCTCTTCTTGGTATGCCTGAAATTGCGTTTAATATACAGGAACCTCAAGATACTTTCGGCGCTCGAATGACGTTTACAGGAGGTTCCTATTGATAAAACATGTGACACAAGATGGTGGGGTTAATTCCCCTTTTAGCTACGCGCTCAAATAAAATTGAAGGATTTGCTATGTTTAAATGTGTAGATTTTATATAAACGTGCACTTAATTGACGTAACCTTTAAAAGGAAACAAACTGGTGACAACAGAATTTCTTTATTAATCAGGTTGTACTTTCTCAATTGTTTTTTTTTAACTCTTTTTTTCTCGAGATGAATAAACCTTCTGATCTCTTGTGTTCAATGGTCGAGTCTAGGATCCAATCTCGTGGCGGATTTCCATCGCTGTTTCGAACATCCGAGCTCATTCGCGGATCTAACACGATTACTTGTGCGTACAACATGGACGATGTTTAACAAACTTTTAAACATGTATAGTTGATCTTGTAATTGATTTATCACTCTAAGATTGAATGTCACGTGTAACTTTATAAACAGAAAATAGTAGGAACGAATGAAGTACCTAAACGTTACGCATAAGTATTCGATTTAAATCGAAAAAATTGCGTATTTCAGAAATGACATCAAACTAAACAACTTTCTTCAACAAGTGTTAAAACTAAGTAATTATACGCAACATATTACACACAATACACACATATATTTACATATTATTGTTTTGCAGTATTTTCAATTTTAAAATCGTTCGAATTTAGGTACGTTTACTTCGTATGTTCGTGGAGAGCAGCGGTGGCCCAGTGGTGGCGGTCCCAACTTACGAGCAGTAAGTCGTAGGTTTGAACCCCGGCAGGCGCATTACTTTGTGTAATTTATTTCATCACCACTGCTTTCAAAACGGTGAAGGAAAACATCGTGAGGAAACCGGCATGTCCTAGAACCAAAAATTCGAAGACATGTGACATCTACCAACCCGCACTGGGCCCGCGTGGTGGATTATAGCCCATTCCCTCTCATAGAGAAGAGGCCTGTGTCCCAGCAGTGGGAACATTATAGGCTGATTATGAAACTTCGTATGTTCATGATAGGTCAAAGGGTATGTATGTATAGCTAAGAGTTAAGTTCTAACTTAACGTAGAATTGTTGTCGAAAATGGTAAAATAATTACGAAGTCGACTATACATACATGTACTCACTTATCTAACATTGTTATAAACTAATTTGGGTGCAAACCTTACACCTTTCACGGTATAAATTGCAGCAAGTTTGCTTAAAGCAGAGTTTAAATTGTTGACGTGACTCCAGAACTTAAAGTTAACAAATTGCAACCATTTTCTGTATTGTATGAAGCTTTGTTGACTGATTAAGTAACAACGATCTGAGTTGTTTGTTACATAGTGTTTATTTGGATACTAAATGATGAGATAGACGAGATGAATTAATCTTTTTGGAGATTGGAAGTTTTAAGTGAAATTATTCCAGTGGATAGTTAGTACGTAGTAGTAAATATGTAGTTGCTGGATTGTGGAGGTAGTCGTTCCATGTATAATACTGGTAGTCAGCTTTATCCGGTTAGAAGTTTAGTTAAAAGGCTAGATGGCGATTTAAGTGAAATATTTTTTGTAATCTATAAGTTCACTTTCATTGTGACTGTAGGTATCAGACTATGTAGAGTGGCAGCCTTAACTATTGATTGCTTAGACAAGAGGCATAGACACAATAAATTCGAACACATATTTTATTTTATTTTTGAAATCTTGCAACTAATTACAAATTGCGCTTACAGTGGCTAATTACTAGTTTCCACTTACAACACAAATGATTGACAATGTCCGTAACAGAATATAGGTTACAACATAGTAGCATAGCAATTGCTTATAAATGCGAACCAAAAATGCAGAGATTAATAGATAGAATACACTTTATTGTACACCAAAATGATTACTATAGCTATTTTACAATATTGCTAATTCTATGAGTGACAAATCCTAGAAACAAAGAACGATGTCAACTTCCTGGCAGACCGCATCAAGTATGACTCGCTCTTATGAGGTACGTAGGTACGAGTTTTGTTTGAAAGAAGTTTTTAAAAATACGTGCAGTAGGTAAAATCTGAGTAGATATGTAAAAGGTACAAATATGTACGTATATTAAATAAAATCCATAGGCCTCGCTGAATAATTGACGTGATCACAATAAGTAAATCTAAAGTTTTTAGGATTCATTCCAAACACACATAAGTGTTTGGTTAATCCTACAAACTTTATCTTTAAGATTCTAACCTAATCTAGCATATTCGTAAAACATAACACCCCTTCCAACACTTACTACGTCAGAGATGTACCAGATTGGATCAAACGCACCGCACGTGCCTTTGCCTCTAGAGTTGTTCTTAACTAACTTTGCATGAATCCCCGAGTTACTTATCAACTTGTAGTATTCATATCGACATAGCTTCTTAATTATTTCTGTAACTATGTAATATTAATTGTCGTATTTACAACGATCACATTATAAAGATGTTATGACTATCATGTTGTGTGAGACACTATCTATTAATAAAACAAGTTTTGATTTATTGAATCAAAAGTAGGGGAAAAGAAATTTAAATATTACCATTTTATATTAAGTACAATTTAAAATATTTTACTTAAAATAGATATCTGCATCCCGAATAAAAGCTACAAAATCTAAAAGTAGATAAGTTAAACATCCCCACAATGCACCCTAGGAAGTTCTCCTGTATCGTGGGTGCATTTACAAACATAACTCACATACACAAACAGCCAGACCCGGAACAACTACCTGTAGCCTGTAGGACATATTCTTCTAAAAATTTGTTCCGTGCGTGAATTGAACCCGCGACACGCAGCGCAGCAGCCAACCGCTCAGCTATTGCGCCAACCGTGCCGTCAAACGTGCTTTCTGGTTTGATCTTTTTTCCAAGTGCCAATAAAAAATTATGAAAATTGAAGTGTTGCTAAAACTTCCCTTGATCAATACGTTTCATTTAGTTCTTCTCTATTTAGGTCTTGTTTCTCTTTCGCTTCTTCCCTTTCTAGCTCACGATCTTCTTTTAATGCACAGCATACCCTGGAAAAGGCAATAAAACTTCATTCAACATAATTTTTCAAAATCTCTCCCCCCTTCCACTTCTTTCCAATTAATGAGGAAGTCATCCAAGATGTCCCAACATCAACCCCGTCAACCCCGTCTAGATGTCTCAGGGTTCCAGTTTTGCGCTAGGCTGTGTTATACTTCTCTATTACTCGTCATCTCATCAGATACCTCCTTATGGTGACCATCTGACAAAAAGGCTAATCCACAAACTTTATTTCCCAGACTATTCCGGCTAACTACAATAATTTGTGATCTAAACTTATACTGTCACTTACGGGATATCTTCCGTGAATTTGTGATCTTCTCTTGTCGTGTTGATGGTACGTCTTATTACTTGGGCCAAGTAGATTGTCACGTTAATTTAACGGTATCAGTGACGTTTTATGTTCTCCCTAAATGCAGATGTAGACCGGTGTACACTTTAGATGCCCCAGTCAGTAACCCAGGGACTTGTTGGGAGCATTCACAATGAATGCCAGAAGGATCTTCAATCCCTATTTCGACACATTAAGTTTGCAGGGATGTGATGCAATTTGTAAATCATTTCTTACCTTAGTGTAGAAAAGTAAAAGATTTCAGCAATACTTAGGAATGAGAAGCCTAAGAACAGCCCAAGAAGACCTCCACACGCAGCCAAGAAGTCAGGAATCCCATACAACGCTGACCGACGCATCGATATGAACCGCGGGCTTTTGTAAAATATCTGCAGTCTTGCAAACTTAGTCCTGAAACATATTCACCATATAACATACCTACTTTTGAAAAATATAACATTACTCCTGTGTTTTCCCGAAGGGTAAGGCAGAAGTGTTCTTCATATAGTACACCCACATTCTGCCAGTATGTTTTGTTTCAAGTTATAAGGGGTGAGCCTATTGCCATCAACCGGGCAAAAACACCGAGCTACTACTAATTTTCTAATGGAAAAATCCAATAACACTTTGCCCGACCTGAGGATTGAACCCAGACATTCAACCCGCTTAGCTGTAGCGCTTGCGACCATCATAGCCAGTAGCTTTCCGGATCGACCTGTCTGTACTTATGCAAGCACCATCCAAACTAGTGATATAAATAGTAATACTTCGCAACTAACTTAGAAAAGTTTGCTTCTTTTACATATATTCCGTCTAAAATTGTCATGGCTTGTTGGATATTGATTGCATTTCTGTGTAGGGTGCCTTCGTATTGGATTGAGTTGCAAGCTGGTAGGCACCGGCATCGACCTTCAATGCTTTCATCTGATTCTCTGCGTGCTAGTCTGTCTGGAAAAATATACAAAAGTTTAAGATCACTTCTAATATACTTAAAGATAACTTCACTCTATTTTTAACTTATGGCTGATTTTTTACTAGTGAATTAAATGAACGCCAAAGAGATGGAATATGTTTTGCATGAAGCCTGGCCTGCCAACTTTAGTTAATTTGTGTTATTTTGTATCGTTCACATCTTTTTATAATACTGGTTTAATGCATGGCTGCTATTTTTAAAACAAAACAAAAAGTGCGGAAGATAGGCTATTTTATGGCAGTGTTGCAATTTCAATGCTGAGCTGAGTATTGAAAATCCGACAAGCTATTAAGGCAGTCAATAAGTTAAGAATTACATTACCATGCGCGTTTTTCACGCATTTGCGTTCTCTCAACGTACATATACTATCACTAGTGTGATCTGAAAAACAAGAAAAAAGACAGAACATTAAAAAAATGATCTTAATTTCTAAGCTTTTATTAACAGAATAGAAATTGAAAGACTGAAAATATTGTATTTACTTACGAGGCATATGGTATTGAACACATTTACAGGTTGCAAAAGTAAAGTTTGACAAGCATTCTATCCTACAGTTCTTTGCTGTGTATATTTTAAAATACTTCAATTGCTTGTCTTCAGGAAAATAACACTGTCGTCTGTAAAAGAGAGCACATTAAAAAATCTAAATTTAATAACTTGGAGTATTTTTCATTACGTATTTATTTTTTATTAAGTATTCCCATCTCCTTCAATCACTGGACAAAGCTTTCGTCAGTGACAGGAATGAAACTCTCAACAGCTCCGATTGTCATCAAATTATTTGGCTTCTTTTTGTACACTACAATAATTTAAAGTTGTAATCTACACGGGAAGAAAGGAATAGAGGAGTACTTTGCCCAGAAGTGGGATAGAATAGGCTAAAAAAAAACTTCAATATAAAAATAAAAAAAATTCGTCTGTGTCATTGTTTAGACTACTCTTTTTTACACTCGATGTTTCGACTTGCCATCTTAACACCTCTTCGAAGCAGGAGCTGTTGCTAGTCATTTAAAGATTAATGACTTTATCATCACTCCTCATGCCTGCGAAAGGTACGTACACTTCTGGATCATAACTCCTCAAGTTTTCCGCAGTCTTCATCTTACTGAAGCTGAGCGCCAACAGCGCGTCTTGATCGTTCATCAGCGAGTGACTGTATAAGGTTGCCTGAGGCAAATCTGCTGGATGGTGGATGTATACCTAAAAATAATATTCAATCAATCAACTTAGTTTATCGCGATCCACACCCAGTCCTGCACCACAACACTCCGTCCTCCACCTTCTCCATCTAGTACGACATAGACAGCTTTTTATGGTCGTCCCTCCACTTAGGAACATTGGCTCCAAAAACACAAGCTTCAGGCATAGTTAAAGAGGCAGAAGTTTGCATTTTAATATGTCTTCACTGTACAGCTTTATTCACTGTATGTTTATGTAAGTATTTCTTTGTGAGAAATAAATATTTATTGAGACGTCCCACACTACGCTTACCAATGCGTGGTCTTAATATTATTAATATTAAAAAACCGGTGCATGATTAATAGAAGACCGCGGGTAAGACCTAGTTGAGACTCTCTACGTGAGAGAGGCAGGGAAGCTTGGCGCAAAAAGCATGAAACCTAATAGGCAATTAGCAATAGGAAAAAGTTGGCAATCAAATAGTGATGATAAAAAATATATTTAGTGAGCATTACGAAGGGCGCAACTTACTTTGAAACCAGTGGCGAAGCCGTAGCAAAATTCATCATGCTCGTCCAACCTTTGGGCGAATAAAATATACACATTTGGTGCCTCATCGGTTGCCTGCAAAGAAAGCAAATATTATAATTCATACAAAGTTAAAAGAGAAAGATCAGTCAACTGCTCCATACATTATGCTCGATCTAAGTGAACATAAAGCATGGAGCAGCTAATAGTTTTCTTAGTTGGTCTCGTAAAAGAAGTTGTTCATACTGAGGAATACCAAGCTACAGGATCTTCCGATGCTGCAACAACATTGACTAGCGCGTTGTTGGAAAAAAAATCGAAATTCAAATTCAACAAGGTCAGATATTTCAATTACACCTAAGCTTCACGCCGAGCTTTATTTGACTTCTATCATATAAAATACCTTCAATAATACCAAAAAAACTACTTACATATCCGCGGTAAGGATAGTACTTTGAAATTGACAACAAATCGTCATCATAGTCGTTTTCTATCGACCAACGTACACTGCGCCTTGTCGTATTCATATAAAGATAGTCTCTCTGAAGGCTAAAATAAGGATAGGAAATATTTGAACACACACAAATCATATTACAAGGAAAACAAATGCATTTACTTTAAAAGGGTAAAAAAGGAGAGCAGTGGCAACAAGTCGGTCGACTCTGACGTCATTGGTTTCAAACCCAGCTTTACTTTCTGTAATAAATATTTACTCGCCAAAGCTCTCATAACGATGAACAAAATGTTCAAAATGAGCAAAAAAGAAACCGTATGTGTAGAACTAAGGTTTTAATAGAAAAACCAAAAAATACTTCTCCAGACGAAAAATTTCTTCGGCTGCCAATGCGTTCATGGTGTAACAGATTCCTCCTGCAGTTAATACTTTTGAAAATAGTTTTGAACAATTTATAGTTATATTGCTAACTTCACATGATTTAAATATATCTTTATAGTCCAGTGCTACCTGAAAAAAAATAATTTTAAGTAATATTTCATGAAATGTTGCTTTTGGCAGACATTACGGATTCCATCGGTGAAACTTAAGGTTTTCAGTCTTGGTGTGCAAAACTAAAAAAAATACACGGCAAAAACAAAAGCAAATCTTAAGGCAATCAATATCTGCTACTCTATTCTATTTTTCTTCTTTTGGACTCGGTGACATATTCGTAGTATACACTATGATTATTTTGGCCCAATGACTAGGTCATGATGATAAGTAAGCGTTCTTTACGTCATTAAAACCCAAGAATAAAATGTATGGAGCAATGGTGTTTTGTGTTCGGGGCGATCACAAATCAAATTGTACAAAATTAGAAAAAAACAAACAAAAAATTTAATGGTGGTAAATCTCAAAACTCATTCCAGACTGAGTTAAACCAGTTTATACAGTGTTTTTCCCTTAGCATTTAAAGCTGTTTCAAAACACTAAAACTGCGGTCTATATTCTCCTCCAAAATCAAGTTCATGGTTCCTTTAAACACTTTGCTCTACTACCTGAAGTTTCGAATTTAGCTTTGATGAAATAATTACAACCGTGTAGAGTAATTTTTACCTCACAACTCAGTGACTGTATGCAACTATCCAATTACACTCAGTCACCAAGTTTTAAGGCCACAAAGAAATTCGATTGTGACTTTATTTTCTCGTGCATGCATATACTTTTGTTAGTGTACGCTATAAAAAAAAAAACAACAATTTCGATAATTGCTGGAATCCATCGTTTGATCAAGAGCAGCATACTCAATCGAAAGGACCTATAATAATCTGTTATTAAAATTGTGCTTCTTTTAGAACTATCAGAAACATACATACCTCATTCATATAATTAACTGCAGTAGCATTATGATGGTGAAGTTTAGCATATATTAAGTGTCGAAACGACTCTTTGCTATTCTTGTGATCTCCACACATCAATGAAAGTCCTTCAAACTTCTCACGTTCTTCGAATGTACTGAAAATATCACCAGTCTTTATTAATATATTGTGTAAACTGATATTTCACTGCTTTTTATACTCATCATGAACTGTATAACCTTTTTCTAACTACTTTATGATAGGCTTCCAGTCTAAAAAGATACAACTGAACACCAATATTTTACAAATGAATGGGAAATTGGAATAGAAATGACTGGCATTTGTGTAACATAACATCGCGGTAGTTGACCCCGAAGGTTCAGGCAGAGGTGTACCAATAGGTAGGTCCACGTTTGCAGATATCTAAGTCCCATGCGTTACCTACGGGGCCCAGGGTCATCAACTGGTCACAAATCTAGAGCTCATAATCTTCCTGCTCTCATTCCATGTTACTTGGGGTCGGCACAACACTATTTTTTTCTTCCATTCTCCTCTGTCAATTGTCACGCTATCATTTACTCCTTTTTCTATCATTTCATTTCTCATACAATCCCTCTCCATCCACCAACATTCATCATTATTTTAGTCACAGTGCTTCATCCCTCTTCTTTGCATGTCCATACCAAGACAGAGGACTTCCTCTTATAATGCTCATTTGTTACTTTATCTATTTTAGTCACTCCACACATCCATCTCAATATTCTGATCTCTGCAACGTGTTCTTCACTCGTCTGCTTCACTGCCCAGCATTCGAATCCATTCTGTATGACAGGTCTAATCACGGATTTGTATATTTTTCCCGTTAACTGGATGGGCATTCATGGGTCGTTAGTTGTACCAGTAAAATGTCGCCATTTCTGCTTTGATCCACTGCGATAGTCCCGGACTACTTCGGTCTTCTTGGCATAAATCTAGAGACACTACTAAAAAAAACTGACACTTTATAACACTTTGCGACCAACGAATAAAACCCAGAACAGCTCTGTTTACACTTAAATAAAAGGTTTTGCCCATTGAACGTTATACGTACATATTGTCATGTTTGTTATTTCGAAGGATTCTTCTCATCTCCGCGGTGTAATTGTATACCGTTGCCATACATTTTGCCTGCGGGCAGATTGTTATTGACGGTAAAGGAACCTGAAACATGAAAATGATTTACAAAATGTAAAGAAACTGAGTATAAGATGAAAGTATCCTTAGGTAGTTGTGAATTTTTTGTTACTGCAATTTGAATCGTATTGTAGAGACTTATAGGTCACTTCTGTTTAAGGACTGATCTTATGATATAAGATTAGAGCTTATTTTGTTGGGGAAAATCCTTATGCAGAATTGCAGACCCTCCATCTAGGGCGAACAGAGGGTTGTGTCGGACCCTAACCGACTAAAAACAGCGCAGCTGAGCCCAAGCTGAGCAGTACACCAGTTTATGCTGCGCGATGTCCTCGGGGCAGTCGACACAGTGATGACAAGCGGGCGTGCGTTCCCGACATATGCGACGCAGATACTTCCCGGAGCACCCATGTTCCGTAGGCACTTAAGCACCTGCATCAGCCGGAAGCTGAGGGCGCCATGCCGCCTCTACAGCCATTACTCCAAAACTGATTTACTGCCACTATTGTGGCAAACCCCAATCTAAGATTACATCATAGATCCAAAAATCTCAATCCGTTTTAACCGCATAATAATTATGAGTTATCTCTTAAAAAACTTTTTTTGTTGCAAATAGCATAGAAATAGTCTGACTCTCAATCAGGTGTGTTGCTGGGGAATTTTCTCCGCTACCTTTTCTCCATATTTTTTAAAACACACAGGAAGTGGTGATCTTTTGCGGGACTGTTTTAGGTAATTTTCACGTTTAATAAGTGCCAATTTTCAGTCGCATTTGATTAATTGTCTTATGATTTGCCCGCGTTGAGTTTGGTAATTGTCCCACGGGATAAAAACTATCTTATGTCAGGTTCCAAACTATCTCTAATCCAGGTTATAAACTATCTCTAGATCTAAATTTCATCCTACTCGGTTTAGTCGTTTTTCCATGAAAGCGTAACAAACTTCCGTCCAACCATCCATTCTCACAAACTTTCGCATTTATAATACTAATATACTAAGTAAGCGTAAAATTTCGAGTACTAGCACGAACCTTGACGACTGGCACAAGTTCCTCACTGACGGTAACTATGACGGGGCTTGTCTGCCATTTTATCCACACGTCACGAATCAAATAGCTGCACATGCTAAGACTTACGACAAAAGTGATCATCCAAAATATTCTGAAACACAAACAAGTCGGATCGGTCAAGAAGCGTTTCCATTGTCAGGGATTGTGTATTCGAATACAGGAAGTCACTTTCTGTTGTGTAATTAACTTTGTAACCGCTATTATCACACTATTGTTCCAGCAGGTCAAAACATTTTCTTTATTAAAATACCGAGTAGTTTTTTTATAATCGTATTAAGGAATCAAAGTAAATTGTAAATAAATATTAAGGAAATTAACTTACTTCTCTATTGTAGTAAGTCCTCTTTTGGTGAAATACGGAATGCCTTGAAGAGAAGTGCTTTGCGAGTACTCATAACACATTTTTTTCAGTAAACTCTTTTAGCGTTTTCTTCTAACTTTACGAACGTTGGCACGATCAGGCGCGTTGGAAGGTGTGCTTATATTTCTCCTGGAAATAAGAAAATTAGTACAGATTTTAAATAATTCTAATCGATTTGCTAAAGCCACTGCACACTACACGCATCGGGTTGCCTTCGTGTGGCATCAATTCTGTAATGAATTGAAATTGGTATTCTACGAGTCACTGCGAACGGCACTCAGCCGAATAGCGGGAGATTCCGCGACTCCCAGACCTACGTCATTTTATAAAAGCTGAAACTTTTTCTGCAGAAGTACATAACTGTTTGGCAGGTATCAGGTCACAAAGATGTACTGAGTAACTGCCTAGTTACGTCATACTATAAAGCGTGATTTTTTTATATTACTTAAGAGATAGCATGGTGGTTCACCTGCACTGCCAGACATTTTGTGTAGTGGAAACCCATCGTCAGACACCT
Organism: Noctua fimbriata; assembly: GCA_905163415.1. NCBI lineage: Eukaryota > Metazoa > Arthropoda > Insecta > Lepidoptera > Noctuidae > Noctua > Noctua fimbriata. The sequence goes on along the minus strand of LR990927.1, from coordinate 19,291,312 downwards.
TTAAAGTCTGTTAAATTTGACTTTTCATGGTAACCAATAGTTCTTACTTGCAGTAAGGTAAGAGCATTGTAAGCTATTGAGCGACATACCAAGAAGCTCATTGATAACGACTCCCTTGTCACAGTCAAGCTCCAAAGCTTTGGACATTACCACAAAGTTGCCAGCCTATACTACATTTTGGAGACTGTGCTTTTGAATTACGCAATCTAATTCCCCCATTCCCCACTCTATCATCGGACGAGCAGTGATACGGCGAGGCGTCACCGTTATATGGTTGAAGTTCCACGAACCCAAACAAAGCGCTATGCTTCCATATTGATTGTGCGAACCGGCAGTCGGCTGAATAGGGCGTCAACGTTGATGACTGTCTTGTGTAAATTCGGATTAGTGCACGTAAGAGCGATCGTGTGGTAATACACGAGCCTTAACAAAATTCAATTGAATAAATAAAAAAAATATTAAATTGTTCTTACTCCATTTTTTTGCCTGTCCTTAGCGCGTCCTCCCACTTTGAAACCACGTACACTACTATTACCTTCAATTATTTTAATGAAAGCTTTTTGCAAATAAGTGTAACTATAATTGCGGACCTAACCTTGTTCCGCAATTATAGTCACGCATGAGTTTCAATAATGTCCCTATCGAGGTTTTGCAGTCATTAATTAGTTCATGTAATTTTCATTAAAAAATATAAGTATATAAGTTATTAAGATGCTCATAACTGACAATGGTGTATTATGGTGCGAATTTATGGGCGTGTTTTGAAACTCTATGGGGAAAAGACGGTACAAATAAAAAGCTTCGTAGTTAATATTCCATTTTTTCTACAACAGAGTACCTACAAATTAGTTTTATTCATTTATTATAACGCACAAATGTTTTTCTTACTTAATTAAAATTGTTGAAGGTTCCGCTTTTGATTTTCGGTTATAATATAATATATCATTTGAAACTTAATACTTCTAATTTGTATAACAATATTTCATCGTTGTATCTTTATCTTCAAGGATAGTTATTTTAGGTACGAAGACCTATAATAAAATTGACCTAAAAATAAACCGCGATGTTTAAGCCTGTTCGTTGAAATTCGTTTGTTTTCTTGTGGTTATTGGAAAATCTCAAGTTCTGCTAAGTAAACGAACTCGAAATATATCTTCAGTTTTGAACAATCAAGACGATTTTATTTAAGTGCTGTTTTATTTTCAGTAGGTACCACAATTTACAAATATTGATTTTATTGGGTTTTCTGTAACGTTTACCTTAAACACGGAGAGTTGAATTCCAAATTAAATTGTTCCTATCTTGGGACTGTTATCCAAACTTCGAGAAAATAAATACGTTGCAGATAAGTCAGTTCTTTTCTTTTAGTAAATTTTTACCTAATCCCTTGCAGCTAAATACCAGTATTCTCCATGAAGAGACTGCCTGTCTGACATTTACAACCCCGTTATTGGGTACTTTATTATCCTTTGGCAAGTCTAACATGCTTGACATCAATTTTTTTTTTGTTTTTCTTATGTCACTCCTGGGGCTGGGGCTTGTGGCTAAATTATAACAGCCGCACGCTTGCCTAGGTTGGTCAGTGGATGGGTGACCATTATTATTACATAGCGAGTTCCGTGCGCTCTGTGTTAAGTACTGGTATTCAGCTGCATCTGGTTAGACTAGAAGCCGACTCCAACATAGTTGGGAAAAGGCCAGGCAGACGATGACAAGTAACTCCTGGGAATAGTTCTCGCACACTCCTCACGTTTCTCACGATGTTTTGCTTCTTCTCACCGATTCACTAAGAAGCCACCCAAGGCACCATTTTCTCCTCGGTGTGCCAAGACCCCATGCCCTCTAGCAGTCATAATTAATTTTCGAGTAAGAAAATATAAAACCAACTTCATTAAATTCTCAAGCTTCACTGCTCAAACATAATAAAGCTTTCAAACTCAACAAAGGGTATCAAAGTAGGTATTATCAGTAATTGATCGTCACACGTCGCGACTAATGCAACAATAACGTTATCTTAAGCTAATGGATCGAACCTTTTTCTTTTCTTACGAACTTGACATTGAAACTAAAGTTCTCAGTACTTTAAGGGACAAAATTTAAGCCAATAATTACATACATTTAGCGTTGCTTGAAGGGTCTTGAAGGTGGCTTAATATAACAGCCGCAAGGATCGATCGAAGACTCTTGCGAAAGGTCTGTCCATGGATGAGAGATCATTCATTAAAGATCGAGACCGCACCATGCCTCAGAAAACATTTTGAGTCCTTGGTACCAGCTGTCATTCGTAGTAAATTCTTTAACAGTCATTACATACAGTAAAAGCCCGAAAGGCTGAAAACACGTTTACCTGGGGATATCGTGTTACTCATTTACTTAGTTGTGGAGGTCTAACAAAAAAATATTTAAAAAAAATGGTATTAAGCTGCATCCGTACAGATGGATGGACTGGAAGCTGGCCCCAATATAGTTTAAAAAACTAGTGATATGATGACTAAATTAAAAATGACACAATTAATATTATGAGCAGTAAGTAGTTAGTGTTGGTATTGTTTTATAATATCTGCAAACCGTACGTTGCTAAACGTAAAATTTTTTCAGTGTTAGTTTCCTTTACAGCGTTATCTATCCAGTCCCTTAGGAGTTCTTACGTTATCGTGTCATACACGCTCGTGCACAGTATGTGACCTTGCGGTACCCCAGGGCCACAGGTAGGTGCTTACCTACGTATTCACTACCCATTTATCATCTATTCGTCTAATTAGGACGACCTCGGGCCACTTTCGCTAATTAGAGCTTGTTTGTTTTTGTATCGGAGAATAGTATCCTTATATGAATATAATACTAGGCAAAACAAAATAAGGCCACCATGTATTTTTAGTATTCTCATAAATTTATTAAGCTTGGGGGTTTATAAATGATCAAAATTAATTAATCGATTTATTTTGCCACCTGCTCTCCAAATTGCAAATGTATGGTGTCAACAGTCTTAGAGTAAAATGGCTGTGATATACGGATGGATAGACAGACGAGAATCTGTAAGGGTTTCGTTTTTGGCATTTGACAACAGAACCCTTAAAGATATTGCAACTGCAGTAGTAAATTATGGCTAGAAAGGTTGCGTGGAAAAAAATCTTTGTTTCAAGATAAAATTGCACACACGGTTTTTCACTAGACAGCACTGAAAAATTCCATTTTCCACTCCAAGTCTGGACCATTAAAACGATTATTTCGCATCAAGTACACAGTTTTATATCCAATGAAACGTTCCCCTAATGGAAATTAGAAAGCGTCTTCTTCAAATTACTTAGAGTAATTGGACCAGCGCAAAATAATATGAAACACAAATTAGGTGTACCGACATAATAACAAAATTATTCTTGTTTTACGAGCTGCCAGTTTGGTTAAATTAATAAATTATTTGTATTTCAATTAGGGAAGTAGGGAGGAAAAGCAAGAAAAAAACATGTTTGTGTTTTAGAGTTCTGTACTAAAAGGAACAAAACCAGGACCCTGATACCAAGCCTTCGCCTTTATTCGATTTGTTAGTCCATCTATCTTTCTGTACACGGCTGTTGGTAACTACGTAATAATCGATATACATTCAGTCAAAACAGTATCGGGAATGGATGATTTGTATATGGTTTAATATTTAATTATTTGTTTTTTTTTTGTTATTAGATTGGCACAACTGTTTTCCATTTTGGCGCAGAGTTTGAGTTGCATCTGTTATTGAGATTAAATGCTGTTTATAGTTAGGTCATATCTAGTGTGTATTTTGAATTTCATAATGGACAAAAACATCGAACAAAAAGTTTGTCTTCAATTTTGCATCGCCAATGAAATTTCATGTTCGGAGTCCCTGAAAATATTACAAAAGGCTTACGATGAATAGACTTTATTTTACAAAAACACGTGCTTATGAGTAGTACAAAGCGTTCAAAAGCGGTCGAGAAATGATGGAAGATTTGCCTCGCTCTGGTAGGCCATCAACGTCTTCAACTGAAGTTAACTTCGCAATAGTTAAGGAAATAGAGGCTGAAAATCCTTATTCAAGTTTGAGAGAGATAGCCGCTGAACTTTCTATGTCTCACGAGTCGATCCGTACCATTTTAAATAATCACTTGAGTATGAAACATGTTGCTGCTCGGCTATTCCCAAAAGACCTGAATTTTCTCCAAAAACTCAGACGCATAAGAGTCGCTGAGGACATGCTAGAACGAGTCAATTCCGACCCACCATTCATGAAACGCATTGTTACTGGTAACAAGACGTAGATTTACGAGTTTGACATGCAAACTAGTCAACAAGCTTCGGAGTGGCGCCTTCCAACTGAACCGAAACCGAAAAAACCACGCCAAAGTCGATCAAATGTCAAAGTCATGTTGACCGTTTTCTTTGACTATCGCGGTGTTGTGCACTCGGAATTCTTGCCGGAAGGTCAAACAGTAAATTAAGAATATTATTTGAGCGTTATGCGGCGTTTAAGAGAGCAAATTCGACGAAAAAGACCAGATTTGTGGAAAGAAAATTCTTGGATTTTGCACCACGATAATGCGCCTTTTGCTCAAGGCCATCATAATGAACGAATTTTTGACCAAAAACTCAACAAAGTACGTAAGTGTAACGTTTCTGAAGGAGCAGACTGTGAAGGCGCTAACTTTAGATGAATTACTAATTTTTTTTGTATTATTGATCGTTTCTCGGTACTTTCTTGGCAGATTAGTGATTAGTTGAATTATAAAAATGCTTACGCATGACTACGACCAAATGTGGTATGGCAAAATATCAAGTAAAAAGTAAATTAAGTTTTGAAAGTACGGAACCCACGTTGTGCGGGTTTTTAAATCATCATTATCAGATATGTAAAGGATCATTAAAGTTCCCTGTGACTCCCCTTATCCAAACAACCTCTGTTTGTTTGTTTAATAAATCGACTGATGATAATCATTTATTATTCGCAGAACAGTTTTACATTAGCTTTCACCGGTAGTTAGGAATTATGCTAATGATATAATTTCCATAATATTTATTTTATAAGATTGGAAGCTTTAGTTGTTTATGTCACGACACCGGTATTAACTAGTAGGTTAGTAAAATAAACGCAAGGAACTGCACGCTTAAAGATTTTAGGAGCTACTTTTTATTCTGAAAAATTACTTCGTAAAATTGCTCAGATTTTGGGTTCACGGCTTAGCTATCGATCCGTACGGCTGTTTAATAACATCCGCATGAGACGATAGCTTAGCCGACCTATCGACAGTTTAGCTAAGTTTACTAAGGTCGGTCAGTGAATGGGTCAGATCCTTTACATACCGAGCTCCTCCGTTCCTCTGAAAGCACGTTAAGCAGTCATTTGTGGATCTTTGGGAGTCCCTACAAGGGCTATCGTATTACCCAGTAACTGGGTTTGGAGGTCAGATACACTGATTAGTTGCATGTCCAATACTGGAATTCAGAAACTGGAAGCCGAACCCAACATAGTTGTAAAGGGCTAAACGGATGATGAGCCGTACATCGAAAACATGTACATATTTTTATTTCCAACATTTTCTTAATTAGAAAACAAATTCTCTTAAAATATTCAGAACCCAATTAAAAGTGTATATCTTTACGGAATTAATTAGGCATTCATTTATATTATAATGCGATTTTTTCGGACGAAGTCGGACCAAATTAAGTTTAGCTGGAACTGTCTCCCTTAATTAAGATATTTCTTCAGATAGACCTCTCCTGAGCTTTCCCGTGAATTTGCAGCAGTTTTAAAGTTACGGCGCAAAAAATACAAGATTTTTATCTGTTGAACCCTTTGGGTATACCTAGATGTTATCAGCTGTTAATAGGACGTGGTTCGCAATTCAGTACTTACTAGATATTTAAGTTTAAAAAGGTTCCTCTCTTCACTATTTTTGCTGTGCCTGAGATTATCAAAGATGGTAGGATCTCATTATATTTAACTAGCGACCCGCCCCGGCTTCGCACGGGTGCAATATATATTATTATATATATACGAACCTTCCTCTTGAATCACTCTATCTATTACTGAAAACCGCATCAAAATCCGTTGCGTAGTTTTAAAGATCTAAGCAAGTCAAATCTAAGCAAAGTCGCTTCCCGCTGTCTGTTCCTATGCGACTTTGTTTTATACTATGTAGTGAAGTTACTTCATTAGTTCAAGTTGCGAAATACAATAAATAATTGAGTAAGTATTAAATTAATTGTTCTTTGATAAACTAGACGCAAATATGAACTGAACACAATTACATCAAAGCCTATCTGTCAAGCTTTTTACAACCATTTGGTCAGTTCCTTGTTGAAATTATTGACCATTCCAAAAAAGAATAATCCAGTAAATTAGACTAAAACTTTAGATAAATGTAAGTTTAGTACACTGCATTCCTGAACCTAGGTAAAAATGTAGGTGCATAAAAAACTTGAAAAAAATGTGAATAGTTCAGCAATCAATTGATTTAAATCAATTAATTGCTTGAACTGCTGAAATATTTATGCTTTATATCAACAATAATTAATAACAATCTATCAAAATCGACATGAAATTAATGTAGAATGTTCACAAAATGTTTGTTAATTATCTTTATAATAGGTAGCATTCATTAGACTTGACGACGTCACGTTAAATTATGTCGCCCCAATTATTTGGCGGGCGTTCAATTAAAGTCTTACATTTTGCAATGACAATAATTTATTATTTTATGAGTTTAATTTGGTTAGAGACCGATGAACTGTTGTGGTTAATAAAGCTAGGCTAAGACAGAAGATTTTGAGGTTGACGACCTGTAACAGGCTTGAAGTAAGTTTATTTATGACTAGTGGCCCGTCCCGGCTTCGCACGGGTGGACATTTTTATTATAATTAAAAAAATATGTGTGTCCTATGTTACTCAAGGATTATGTAGCACTCTAATGGTGAAAGAATGTTTGAAATCGGTGCACTAGTGTTTGAGTTTATTTGTTACAAACATACAAATCTTTCCTCGAAAAGATTTGTCAAAAAAGGAATGTTAAATTTTTCATAAGATCAACTGATTTTGATTCATCGTTTTAATTAGCATTATTAATTATCATTCATAACATATCAATAACAGCAATTAAATGAAATCGATGAATATTGACTAAATCAACTTACATATATTTTTTTGATTAATTAATCAAAATCCGGTAAGTGTGTATTATCTGTGTCTATAGAGCAAATAGCCTACCTGTAACCTACTGTATTAAAGAAATAGAATACGTCATAAACAAACAGTCTACGTACTACCAACATCACAGAGAAAAAAATACCAATACCATTGAATCCATTCTCTTCATTTACAAATCCTGCCAGTGAATTCGGATTTGGAAAACCACAGCTAGATTCAATGCTCCAAAATGTATGAGAATAAGTTCAATAGCAAAGCCGGAGCTTCGTTTCGACAACGAACAATGGAGGGACTGATGTATTAATGAGATAGTGATCCTACTGAAGCTATTCCCCTTTGCTAGTAGGAAAACACTGCACCTCTTTTGGCTTTCGCCGCTGTCGGGTAAAATTAGGAGAAATGTTGAGATTATTTTTATGCTTTTGGCAATGTCATACTAATACGGGTATGTTTGAGTTAGAGTCATTGACACGCAAAGATACAAAAGTGTATATTAATACCCAAAGGGATTGGAAGAACATTTCGCGAAATCGCGACTTAATTTTCTAGTTGGGGGCGAGCTTATTTCCGCGTAAGGCGATTTTTTTTAACCGTATTACCGTGAATTTACCACAAAATGTATGACTATTTACAATTAACCAATATGTATGACTATTTCTGCTTCTTTCCAGTATTCCAGTAGGTAACCTATCTAGTAAACAGCACTGACATGACTGGTCAAGACAGTTTGGACAGTGTGGATACGCTGTTAGCTGATAGCTGATAGGTATCTGCCAATAATTAATGCGCGATCTAATTTAATTAGCCCTTAGGGATTCACAGTTGATTAAGGCCAGTAGTTAGGTTACTGCTAGACAAGTATATCCATGTAGGTGGTAAAAAATAGGTAAATTTCTGCCAAAACCAGTTAGTGAGCCCTTCTCTTTAAATGATAAAGTGTCAATGATCAAGCATAAACTCAACTGGAAGCCGTACCCAACATAGTTGAGAAAAGGCTAAGCAGATAATGATCAAAAACTGACTATGAGTCTATAAGCTGCGATGGGTTCCAGATCAAGTGCCAAGACACGTCTTCCAAATATGGTCGGTCCTTCCTCCAGAAACATTTGACTTAACCAAAATCCTTAGCAACTGTGAGTGTTTGAATCTCAAAATTGAAAGATATACTGTTAATAGCAAATCATCAAAACTTTTTAGCAGTAAAAAGCCACAGCTACAGTTCTTTTCAAAACAAAAATAACCAGCAAACACGATGTGACCGAACAATCGACAGCACCGACACAAACTCAGAGGTCACACTGACATTTACTAGTGCTGTGATATTCTGGCTAATCATTGGTCTAGCGTCGAGTTAAATGCGTCTAATCGATTCATGTGAACGCAAATAGTCAGACCAATAATTATGACGTCTCCTTTATCATAAACTAATACCAAGTGAACCCACATCCAAAACCTAGCTAGAAATATGAAGACATTTGATTAATATAAAACTTGTTCGTTGCACATGACTGCGTGTTATTAGGCCGTGATCACCGATACACATAACAACTTCGCCAACTTTAATTAAGTTTCTTCGCAGAACAACATAATGTTCTAGGGTCAGATACATCGAGTTTAGGTGACGAAAAGGTAGGCATGGATACAGAAGGTCAGCTCCTTACATAGAATGAAAATACACGCGCACATAAGATACGCGTTCACGTTTGGTGAAGACTTTCATTTGTTTGAGATCTACATACAGTACCTACGCTGAATTTTTTTCCTAACCGAGGGGGGATACAATGTCACGAGCGCTATCTTGAATCCCGAACTCAACGAGGGCTCTGGTACTGAGTTTACTCCTGAGTGGAGCGAGGGAGTTAAGACTAAGAGTAATCTTGTTTTAACTCCCTCGTTTCGCTGTTTCGCATGTTCTAGATTCAAAATAGCGCCTGTGACATAAAACATTATTTATCCACTCGGTGCATAATGTTCTCTTGTTCTACTAATGAAGTTTATTTTGCACATTATTTACAAATTCTGAACTCAAGAAAAAAATCACTAGCATTGATAATATTAAACTAGTAATAGTTTCAAAATTAATTGGAAAGTTAATTGCAAACAAGAATTTTAAAATATTTTGAATGCGTTCATCTATTTACTCGTATTAAAGTGCTGGTCTTCTGTATCCCTTTCTATTTGATGCAAGCCCAGAGATTGATAAGCTTTGATGCTTGAATGATGGATTTAATCTCCTGCAATGGGCTTTTGGAATTTTCGGTATTGTGTTCATTTAGAGTAATTTGAATTTTGATAGAAAGATGCTGTGAGCCTTTAATGATGATAGTGTCAGAGTTAATGTACGCAGTAGAGATAGGTCAGTTAAAAGTTAATGAAATTGCACAGCAAAATTGCCGTTACGCGCGCGTTTTTTGGACTAAGTAAAGAGGACCTTTTTAAGCTTTTAGTGAATTTTGCTAATACATAACACAAACCTGCATACATGGAACCAAGTGTGGCTCAACCCTAGTGGCTCAAAACTAGTCTGGTGAAAGGTTATACCTTTCACCAGACTAGTTTACTAAAATTATCATGTATTTAAACCGCTAATATCTGCAATAATCACAACGTCATGTGACAATAATCATCAATTAATTCTGTATAAACGACATACATCACATCCACAGTACTCCAATATATCTCGTTTGTAAACGTCGAGCTACAGTATCATTTAATTTGGGAGTACTAATACATACAGCCGTGGAAGCAGCAGTAAGGCTAATTTATCACCTCGCAACAGAACAAGCGTGAAAAGGAAGGAATTCGAGGTAGTTCGTGAAATCAAAATGGTTTCATGGGGAAATTGGGTGTGGAAACTTTGAGTGCTTTGGATAGATAAGGTTTTTTGGGTAGGAATTGAAAGACTTGAGTGTAAAATATGATTTGGGATGGAGAAAAAATCTGCAAACTAAAACTGACCGAGGTTCACTGTTGGCTATTTATGATAATTCAGACAATGTTTTCTCACTATTTATACTCATACGGTATTTTTTTTTTTGCAGATTGGTAATAATGGATGAATAGTAATGGAAGGTGTTCAATTTATTACCGACACAAAATCCCTTTGCAAAGCGCAACGATTTCGCCTCAAAATAGCAGCTTTTAGGAAAGCTTTGCAGTGAAAATTTGACAATTCCGAATTATGATGATGACTGGCTTTTACTTCCATTTTATAAAGTAACAGAATACATTGAAAAACTAATTTAATTTAGAAGGTCAATTTTAAACCATAAACATTAAAAGCGCCAAAATAATAATGTGGTCGGAAACCGTAAGTTTTGTGCTACGTACATTTTCGGATTGACACATTCGATTCGGCAGTATTTGATATACAACGAAGCCGACTCGAAGCAATTACTACAATATAATATTTCGACATAGCATCACGCATGTAATTTACAAAGGCTTAGGCAGAGGTGTACATAATAGTTCACCCACATTTCACCAGTTAAGTTTAAATCCCATTTAATAGGGGCGAGCCTATTGCCATCGACCGGGCGCAAATCCAGACTCCGTGGCTGCTAAGAAATTCCTGATGGAAAAACCCAATAACACTTTGCGCGATCTGGGAATCGAACCCAGGACCTCATGCTCAGCAGTCGCGCTTGCGACCACTAGACCAACGCGGCAATCAATAATAATATTTAGACTTCCTTTTAAAATAACAAACTTTAAAATAACTACTCACTACAATTTTAACTAGGCTGAGCGGTTTTTTCTCGATTGTATGTATCTACATATTGTATTCAACGTTGCCGCCCAGCTGTACCGAATCATCCCGACCCGAACATTGTGTGAGCAACCTTAAGGTACAAGATTTATTACAGAACTAATTTACATTTTGTTCTGGACCTAGATTACTTTGCAGTAAACAATTGTAAGTCTAGACTTGTTAATTATACCTTAGGACCTAGGTATTTGTATTTTTCTTCTAAAATTGTGATCTATTTGTTTACAAGAAAGTAAATTGAATTTCTACTTTTAAGTTTTTGTTATCTGGTAAAGTTTTGTTTGCTGTTTTTATCTTGTAACCGTTCTGATTTGGTATGAGTTTTATTGGAAACTGTTCTTAGATAAAACTTGTATGTAATAAATGAAGTCAGGCTTCTCATTTTACCTAACGAAAGAAAATGTTAACCAACCACGATGAAGACGTTATCGTATGTACCACTCTTGTACATGAAGTTTAAATAAATAAATAAGACGTTGGCACACGATGACTAGATCGTTAGATTTCACCTTACTCAAGGTCCTCGATGAAGTATTCACACATTCCGCAATGAACGATTTGTACGATTTTTAGTGTGAATAAGCATGATAATACTATTCAAATGTCAATGTCTACAAAAGAGACCCGTGAACATAGAAAAATGATCGCCGAGGCTTTAAAAATAAAATCTACCTTCACTTTAAAGCCGGTACAAAATCCTGTAAATCCAGCAGCCAATTACAATAGCTGCCACATTAACCATAATAGCAATTACGGTCCCCAATCAACAAACTGACAGCTGCCAATCCAAAAGTTCCCAACTAGGGGTCCAAAAAATACCCCTGTATTTTTCATTTAATGGAATTACACCTGTAATCTTGGTGCCAATGTCGGCCGGAGTTGCGCCAACTAATTTGGCAACTTTTATTTACCTGCCTGTTGTTACCAACATAACGGGTGAAACAACGCCAAAAAAGTTTGTTTTTGTGCCAAAACATGGATAACTTGATGAAGCCTCGTTTTGTGGCAACGCGGTACATTAGTTAATTAATCGAAGTTTATATTGGTTCATTTTGGCTTGTCGGAGGGAAGGGAAATTTTTCGGCTGTGTTTAATGTAAGCAGATGAAATCGGATTGCGTTTTTGGACGGAAGTTGAGGAAATTAAGGGAGGGTGGTTTGGCGCCTGGGGTTGCAGTTTTTAATCCCTGGCTGTTTATGTTTACAGTAGTCCTGTTAAAAGGAAGAGGAGTGTTGAAGGAACAGAAATTTGTAACAAAATTATGGAGAACAAACCAGTAGATAATAAAATAAGATTAAGAAAGGAAAATTGTGATCAGAAAAATAAGGACTGATCTCACTTGTTCGTTGATGAAATGAGACTGCAATAATGAAAAAAAAAGAAAACTAAACTACTGAAAGAAAGAAAAAAATGTATAAAGATTACCATGACTACACCAAAGATTTGAATGGTCAGATACGCTCTCACCGTACTTAGATCACACGAAAAAAGTGACACACATACACACACTACACAACACACACTACACATCGCATTCGAGTGAACGAGACAATACTATTCAAACGCCAACATGATCGGACGAAATTTATGATTTAAATATTTGTAACATATCCATCACGCAATCTAGAAATGTTACCTATAACACACTAATAAGAACTGCTCAGGAATGATATCACTTGTCTCAAACTGATTCCAATCCGAGGCGATGCCGCTGTTACAGTGTTTATACAATACATAAGTGTACGCTACAGTATGGAGTTTTATAGAAATAATTTTGAATGGCTCGAAAAGACGAGGCTAATCCCATGCAGTGCTTTGACTTTAACTCTTCTATCAACACATCGAAGCCCACCAAACATACACAGTAAGCAAGCACTACGCCATCCATAAAATAATGAATCCTGCCGTCCCGCCCCGATAGAGCAGGGTCGCCTGTTAATCTTCTTAACGCGAACCCGTATCCCGCACCATGCGCCAATATACATCTAATAGACGTCGCTAATAAAAGTCTGTAGACACCCTTTATTGGGAAAGCTGAATGATTTTTAAAGTCGGAAGATAACATTAAGGGTAGGTGGTGGTATGTTGTCAATATGCCGCTAAGGGAATAGAGGTGTACTTACCTGTAGGTAGTGCACCCATATTTCGCCAATGTAAACGTGGGTGAACTGAGAAATTCCTGATGGAAGAACTCGATGAATCTAAAAAATTTCAACCACTAGAAAATAAAACTACCTTTGACGTAGGAGATACATATTTGATGTTTTCTTATAGTTGGCACTTTTATGAATATATCTCTATCTGAAACGCGTCAACGCTATTGTGACTTGTTTAAAAATTCTTTTTGCCATCTTAATCTTCACAATAAATTTTAATATTCTTGAACTTTAAAAAGGTGCAATACAGAAAAAATTTAAGGAATATCTCTAATCCCTTTAAAGACTTTGGAGCAGAAAATAATTCTGTAGCGTATATTTAGCGTCAAGGGGATTATCCCCGTAAATCAACAAACTAATATAGCTCCGCGATAGCTATCAGCTGATTCAGATCTTTTAAAACCCAGACAGAAAATAAACCAATTTATAAACAGGATGAGGTTCTGTGACGGCACTTTTATTTAAAACTTTAATATAGCTCCCAACGTCAAATGATAACATTCCAATATGGCGACCGTTGGAACTCGCCGGTTATTCCCTTAATATTATTATTACGGTTAAATAAAATTTTCTTCGCGTCACGTTTGGGATTTATAGCCTTTTTTGCGAAATGATTTATTTTTTGACCTTACTTTGTGAGGTAAGTTGGTATCTCGTTCAATTAAGCTGCGTATTGTTAGGCGACAGTGATAAACTGTGGGTACTAACCGGTCTAAAGAGATCGCAGTTATAGTATCACCGAATAAAGGTGACCTAGTGATGATGTACTTGGTGCCATCTGTAAGTACTATGAGTCAGCGTGTGTGTGTGTGTTTAAAAAGAAAGTTATAAGCTAAATCCATGAGACTAAAAGATTATTCGGAAATTACCCGTAGTCCTTAAGATTTTTCATAATAATTATTTCATACATTTATGTTGATCTTTTTTTTTATCGGAAACATTTTTTGTCGGCTTTTAGCCGCCATGCTGGATTTTATGTGACATCAATGATGCCAATATCAAAATGCGTCATTTAGGAGTTACGAGGAAACATGCACATACATACATAGTCTGATAATATCGTTAATCAAAAGTCAATCATCTTTGGCTTTGCCGTAGTCGGTTAAAAATGTCCTTGGCTATTTTATGCTCTTCCCCAGCGAACATTATGCATGAATGGGTCAAGTTGCTTAATGGAAATTATTCGGAAAATATTTGAAATTGATGATCCTCACTTCCAATGACTGTATGTGAATGTAGTGCTTATGTACCTACTTAAGATTGTGGCACTTAAATCTATAGATAAATCAGTTTTAAAGAAACAAACAAGTTTGACAGACACAATGAGTGCAAAGACCTGAACACAACTCATTTTGTAAATTGCACTTTCCCAAAAATACTCCACCCACGTAGAATCTAAACAAGTCTAAACTGACAAAACCACGTTTTTTTCACCCTCAACAAAGAACCACCGCTTAAATAAATCAACATCACACTAAATTAAAATATGACTGCGACACAAACAAACCCACAGATTTATACAAACTAAAAGCAACTTCGCTGAGTAAGCTGTAGCGAAAATATGAAACTGGACATTCATGAGAGTAACAAGAATTTATTGCGGCCGGCAAAGTCTCCACGACTTGATGTTTATTTATACAGTTCAACCTGTCCGCGGTAATACGGAGTTTTATCCTTTTTATTTCAAGTAAAAAGGATTGGGAAAGTGGAAGGTAGGATGTTTGGTGTATTCTTTATCTTCATAGTGTTTGATTTTGAACTGGGCTTTGATAAATTACTTTTCCTGGACTTTTTTATGGAATTAAATATTATCGTGGCGATTTTGAAATTTTCAGCCTTTCTGTGCTTACAGTAAAAATTTTATGTGATAGCGCCAAACTCATAGCTAAGTTTTAGACTGACTCAGTATAGACAGCCATCAACGCGCTAAGAAGTAAGAAGAAGTCTAGGTGTAGCAGTTACGGCTAAATCCGGTTAGACAGGGGACAGGGGACAGTTTTAAAAAAATCCAAAAAGACCATTGTAGGTATATAATTTTAGAAATTCGTTGTGTTAGGCCTAACCGTTTATATATTTCGACATACAAATATGAATTGAATGTAAATTATACACAAAGTATACCCTGCTGTGCCATTCAGGTCATACTTAACGCGACGATAGACACGAATAAAAGAAACTGAACGCTAAACGGTTAAACAATTGTATTTTATAGTCCATAAACTTCTATTTGTTTATGTATAGGCTCTAAAAATTAAAATTGTTAGATGTCCCGCCGCGTCAAATAGTATTTGTGTGTTTTCCAAAATTACTTTTCTGATTCATTGAGAATATCATTTGAATAGTGTTGTGTGGGTCACTCATATTGAAGATCGTATCTTTCGTTCCATGCGTGATGCGTTCGTTCACTCGTCTCAATCTTCTTTTGCCTACCTTTTTCTCAACAATGCTGTGGTCGATTTCTAGGTGTAACCAGATGCAACAAATACCAATATTTAACACGGAGCTCACTACGAGTATTTTCAGTGTCTACACTTTTCGCAAGACCAAAGTACGGTGAAGGGACATCTATCGATTCAAATCTTTTGTGGCCCACCAAGCTAAATATTGGACTCAACTTTCTGGCTAAATGCCAAAAATATCTGCTGCTAGGTAGCTAAATATTGGAAGTAATAATATTACCATCGTTTCGTGAGGAAACCACAAAATCAGAGATTACAGTAAATCCACAAGGGTATTACGAGAATCTCTCGCAATTATGATTATGTCTGTAAAGCCTAGATATTGGAATTGCTTTGATCACTTTACTATACCGTATGTATATTATTAGATATTCGAATTTATAGGCTTCTTCAATCGTCTTAACTATTATAACTTATTTATTTACTTTTCGTTCTTTATCTTCGTCGTGTCGACGGTGCCCTTCATTACAGTCAAATAAGTTTCCGCCAGAACAGTGCCACCTCGACGGCGTGGGTGGTGGGTTCGGTCAGGCCCCTCAAAGTGCAGATGGAATTACACATATTGCAGGACGGGAGGTGAGCCATAGTTTTTGTTGAGGCAAGCCAGTCGCACCCTGCTTTATCGGAATACCCCCACCAGACCATGATATATCTGCAGTGGCTTACCTGGTTTCGCAATCGATTAAGGGTCTTCCAGGTGAGCTATGGCAGTAGGTGTCCCGCTGGGAGCTTTTCTGCAGGTTCGGCATAGTGTGCCGGAGGGGGATGACTAAAGAGCCACAAGATTTTGTTTTTCTTCACTAACCCTGTTGTTGTAACCTAAGGAAGCCGACTTTTCAGCCTTCCTCTTGGCGTCTCCATATTGTATAGAGGGAGACGTTTGTCTGTCTCCTGTTAATGATTTTCATTGCGAGACTTGGTCGTAACACATGCTTGCCTTTTGCAACGATTTAACTAAAGTCTGCCTCGTTGTTCTAGTGGTCCTAAGCTCTGCTTCTGAGCTTAGAACCACTAGAAGGTCTTGGGTTCGTTTCCCAGGTCTGGCAAAAAGATTTTGAGTATTTCCATCAAGAATTTCTCCGAAGCATTTTTGTTGTCTGGGTTTGTGCCCGGTTAGCGTAAACATAACTGGCGAAATGTGGGCGTACATATTTACCTTGGACGACCCTTCGGCGATTTTAAGCATAATATTATGTTATGTTTCAAAGAGAAAATATCAAAAACGTTTAGGATAGGTAAACACCTACTGTCAACTTTGCAGGTCTACCTATATATTTCAAGTGGGTGTGTTTAAATAACGCCCTAGGCCTATAATCTGTAGGTCAACCAAAATATTCGTTGGGCAGGATAAAAACATACTGCAAAAAGCCAATCCAAAATCGAAAAATTAAATATAGCATTAAAAGGTTACACTAAGATGCATTCAGGGCCAAAAAAAAAAAAAAGTGAATTTACCTCAGAACTTTTTACCGCGACAATCTTAAAATAAAGAAAAGGTTACTTAAAAATATATTTTCCGCCTTGTTCTGCCTTCAAATACCTGACGACAATACCAGCATAAAATTAAATATCATTCATCGTTTGGTTGGACATTTCAATTTTTTACTGTTATTCCTCATTCTATTCATTTTATTCTTTATTGTACACACAAAATTACACATAAAGTGCAATTGATGCTAGAGCTTATGTAAAAAAAAAACTAAAGAAATTCTGCTCAGACCTCAAATGAATTCGGTTATCCGAATTCATAGGAGGACAGGAGAATGCTCATGATAATAATATTTTGGATGTCCAATAGAGTTTAATAAAGAGCTTGAGTGTTATTAGTAACAGTAGATTTTAATTGGTAGCAAGCCGCCTCTATGATGTACACTACAAAGCACAAACAATCTTTAACGAATTAACGAAAATAAATAAGACCCCAGTTCTGGGCTGATACAATTTAGATTGCCATCGACACGCTAAGAATAAGAAGAATAAGACCCCACATAAGATATCTCCTTTAAAATAAAATAAAAAATCAACAAAAAATATTGCAATCCATACATGAAAAATCTGAAGAAATTGAGAACCTCGGCCTTTTTTAAGAGTCTTAAAAAGAAAATCACACACAATCTCCGAAACCCATTAAAATAAAACAACAAACTCGATTCGAATGTATCACGCAAACAGAATAATCGAAACCAAGTGAAGCAACAAATCCACGTATGCTAATACCGCGTATATAACCATCTATTCCGATAATGTATATCCATCTAATGTATTCGTATAATCGGATCGGCTCCCATTCTCTTCGCGCTGAGGATCGATAAGATTAACTGAGGACAGGAAGAAAACAAACGCGGAAGGTATGAAAGTGTTTCTGTGTGTGTATGGGGGCTTATTTGTATGGACGAGCTGGTTGATAGGCTTGAGGCTTGATTGGAATGCGCGGAAACACGTTGCTTTTTTGTTTTGTTAGCAAGTTATTCTGTGTCGTAATTTGTTAAACCGCAGATATAAAAAAAAATTGTAGTGTAGGTAAGTCATCATCAACTGGCTAGATTTTTCTGAAATACTTTGGGATCAGCTTCCAGTGTAACCAAACGCAGCTGAATACGAGTATTTTACATGGAGCGACTGCCTATCTGACCTCCACAACCCACAATACTGTGTAATACGATACCCCTTGTTGAGAGTGGTTGCCGAAAAGTGTAGGATCTAAAAAAATAGCACTTTTTTGCTTTTACTCTAGACTTCGAATATAAATAAAATTGTTGACATGGACCGCATCCATGCACAATGTTCATTAAAAGTTCTTGACTTTAAACAAACACTAAATTGAGTTAGAAATCTCTTCACCCATAATGTACTGAGAATTAAAATGATTTATTTAAATTAAACTCAATGATGGAGCAATTTTATTATTAATCAAGTCGAAATTTATTCTAAAATTACACACCACACTAAAAACCCTCCAAACTTTGCACAATTAGCTCAATATTGTCCAAAACTATTTCAACAGAAGATCTAGATAGTGGACCTTTGCGAATAATTTGAATCGGCCATTCGGCATTGCGTTCATTCAAATAATCCCGAGCTATCTGATCTTTTAACTAATTAACTATTTATTTAAATACTCCATCTGATTCGCATGAAGGTGACACAGGAGTAATAAAGCTACTATTAAGGTACAATTCTAAAAGCGATTGTAACCGCAATCAACAGCGATAAAAATACCCATCACCATCATCAGCTGAATATCAGTATTTTACATAGAGCGTCTGCCTATCTGAACTGCACAACCCAGTTTGTACTGGGTAATACGATACCCCTTGGTTAGACTGGTTGTCAGTCTTTCAGGTTACTGACTTCCTGTGATGACTGTCAAACATCTACAAATGACCGCGAGGACCAACAGCATAACATGCTTTCCGTGCCACGGAAACTCAGTAATTAATGGGTGGTCACCCATCCCACCTATTCAAGCGTGGTTTAACCTGAAGATCGATCCGACTGGCTGTTATTATTTAGCTTCGAGCTCCTCAGTAGCAGAGCTACCCAATAGTAACGAAAGTTGTAATATCAGCATCCATCCAGTTAAGCGTTTTAAATAGATGTACAACATAGTTTGGAAGAGGGCTAGGCAGATGATGAATAGGATGAAGGATCGGTTAAACCCATAAGGACAAATTACGGATGCGGCTCCAAACACTGGCACGTCCATACAAATTATAATGAATTACTTGTCCGTGTCCGGTGTCCACGGGCAGTAGAATACTTAAGTTTGACTGATCCTTTACATTGAAACAAGTGTCGCTGTGATCTGTCATTGCAGTTGGGTGACTTTGCCGCTACGGTTTGCTGTTGCGGTCTTTCTTCGGAATTGTACCTTTACTCACTTTTAGCTAGGTCAATAAATATTTGGGTCTAGTCTTAGATAGCAGTTGATTAAGTTGCATTAGTTTATCTTAATGATGCTTTGTAATTGAGTTTGTGGAATTTAAGGCCTCATTTGAACGCAAAAATACTCTGTGAAATGTGGTGTATTTTCCTTGGTCAAAAAAATAAATAAACTGTTGGATTACTGAGGTAACAGCTTATTTGGTTTAGCTTAGTAAATAAAATTGTTGTACAGTACATTTTTTAATCCTTTTATTTTTGGATTTGTTTTATTAAAATACTTTCAGCACGAACTACTTCGTCTTTCAAAGGAGAAGTCATCGTTGTGCAAATTAAAAGCCAACTTTTATGTGGGATGTATCAACTTTAAATACATCTCTACCTAACCTTTCGAGGATTATAGGCATATTGTTATGTTATATTTCTGGCACAAATCGGGGTTTGCAAAGATTCGTGGGTGATATTGTATAACCTGCTATCTGATTTTTCAGATTTTGTCTGCCGATTTCAGATTAAACATACTCTTAGTAAAGCATTCTGATGCCTATATCCCGACTGAAGTCTTAAGAATTTAATAAAAAGTGACCGTAAAATCTTTCCTAACAGTTTTATTTCATTTTTGTCGGGGTTTTATATCATCTTTGTAAAATAAAAGTAGTAATGAAGAATGTTCTAGACGGACGACTATAAAAATATATTTAGTCATCCTGAAATGGAATGAAGACTGTGCCATTAAATTATACTATAGCATTTTTTTTTTAATTTTATTTATTTAGTTGACCGCACGTAGCATTTGTTTGAATAATAAAGTTTCTTAAATACAAACAATCATAAAATAATTTTCAAATTGTAAAAAAAATATCTCTTGTGTTGTGATGTTCTTTTATACCCTGCACCAACTATTTTAGATTGGCCCTTGTTGATTTAAGCTACGAAAAAATAGAAAACGTACCTGAACACATTCAAGACACCAAAGTTTTTCCAGTTAACTGAATATTATTAAGTCCCATGTAATAAAAGTGAGCCTATAGTCCGGACTACAACTGAGAAATTCCTGATAAAAACACATTATTAAAAACTGGGTATTAAAATTAATCATTAAATGATACATTCAGTACGACAAGTTCAGTAAAACTTTCCATTCACAATCGACGATTTGCCGCAGTCCA
Source organism: Noctua fimbriata (assembly GCA_905163415.1). Taxonomy (NCBI): domain Eukaryota; kingdom Metazoa; phylum Arthropoda; class Insecta; order Lepidoptera; family Noctuidae; genus Noctua; species Noctua fimbriata. Next base: position 19,270,721 of record LR990927.1, on the reverse strand, counting down.
CTCCCGGCAGAAATTATCGGAATAAACACAACGTAACATGGCGAATGACGCGACAATGGAGGCGGCAACAAAGCGTCCTTTGTTCCGTTCCATTGTCGCGCCGATGGAAACATGTTGCCAGCGTGTTTTCAACGTAACGCGTCTAACTTTTTTAAAAGGTAGAAAATTGGAAGCGCTCATCTGACGGCCATTGTTGGATCTATTTATTATCTAATAAGACTGTCTGTTGGGTTTTATTATACTTTGGGGTTTTGTGGAACTGGGAAAGAGACTTGCACTCAGTTCTCCATTTGTTAGTATACTTTGCTGGATTGAAATTAGTTAATCTAATTTCATAGATCAGTTAGGCTGTTTATATCAACAGCTCCGTGAGAAATGAGGAAACAATTTGTATTGAGCAGGGTTTCTTATAAACCAGTGTAACCGCTATTAGCAACGAAACAGAAACAAGATAATATTTTGAAGCATAAGCCGATCGAACGATTTAAATCCTTAGATTAAACTATCTACTAAGAGTGAGAGTTGTATTCATGCTGTCGATACTAAAATTATCATTGTGAGCTTTACTTTACCGTGAACATCATTACATCCATCATTAATCCCATTAAACCCACACACACACACATTTAACGTATTCATTAAACCTGTAATATACCATGGCATAGGCTTCCCGTTAAATAATTATTATACTTTGGTAAATATGCCTTGCTCACTGCGTTTCAATTTTCTCATTTCCCGAATAACTACGAGTACAAAGTCGCCTTTTATACAAACAAATTGTTCCAAGAATAATTGTAATTACTTTTAGCGTAATCAGACTATAATGTTCACACTGGTGACCGTAATCCACCACGTGGCTCCAGTGAGGATTGGTGGATGTCATATATTTTTAAAATTGGGGTTCTTAGCATGACATACCGGTTTGCTCATGATTTCTTCCTTCACTATTGGAGAGTAGTAGTGATGAAATAATTACAAACCTGCCTGGGTTCTACCTGGACCTGTAGATAGGCCCAGGTGGAATAAAAAGCGGACTGTATTTCTAGGTTATAATATTAGGTATTTTACAGGTCAAAATTAATTATTGAAATCGATGCGATCGTGGTCGCGGTGTTAAAAGGAGTGTCCTGTTGAGGGCGCGCGAGCCGTCGTCGAGCCGCTGCTGCTACCACGCCGCCCGCTCCCCTCTGCTTGATGACGCATGTGTGTCTTGGAGGTGTTAACGTGTGCGTTAACAACCTGGAATAAGCATCAAGTCGCATATAATTCAGCGATAGCCGATACTAAACGGAGAATGCCGAACGGCACGAGTCATTTAAAAGCTGAACGAATTATATGTAGTAATTGTTGCGGGTCCCTTTTGTTATTAAAAAAATACAGACGAATCGAATGTGCCGAATTGAAGCAATAAGTAGCATGTTTAAAACAAAGGAAATAAAAGGAACTATTCACTATTGAATCAGGCGACATAGTCGACACTGCTAATGGCGGGTCGCGGGATGGTACTTAGACTTTTTGCTAAACCCGAGCGAAGCACTGCTATTAGTTAGTTCATTAATCTTTCCTTACATATTAATGAGGGTATTTTAATTTTAATTCCGTTAATGGAATTTGTGTTGAAAGTTTTCGAGTGAAAAGGTTTCAACGTAGCCTCGACTGAAGATGATGGCGGACAAGCTGATTGCAACCTTAACTTTGTTAAGTAAAGTTTGGGTTTGGGTGAAAAACATGGTGTCATTGAAGAAATTAAGAGGCTTCCTTAATAAATAGATGCCACAGATTCCATGTAGGAAATGTGTGAAGATAAGATTTTAATAGTAAAGAAACTGTTGAATCTTTGCACCAGAAAAAATGTGACATTTTGAGAAGAGAAAGTGGTGGGCCTGTTTTAACGGACCCGAGATGCGTATCGTAGATTTGGACTCAGGCAGGCACTTTACTTTGTGTAACATTATTCATCATCACTGCTCTCAAAGCGATTAAGGCAACAACCAACATCGTTAGGCATGTCTTGGAATCGATGATTCCAAGACAAGTGTCATTTACTAATTCCGGGCCGGCTCTTACAGTAGTGGACTGTGTCCCCGCTATAGGCTGATTTTGAATGCAAGTTAGTCAAAAAACAATCTTTTTCAACTACAAAAATACCCAGAGATTACCAACCTGCTTATAAGAAGGTTTCTTATCCGTGATAAACCACCTCTATCCAAGAAAAAAGGATACTTTGTTCGACCCTTTTTAATCTAGACCCGCAGACGATTTATATTATTAGAAATTGAATTGTTTTTAGAAAAAAGTACTTTTGATATTATTTGTTTTACTGAACATTGGCTAAAGGATTACCAAATGCTTATTAATTATGAAAACTATTCGGTGGTTAGCTGCTTTAACCGTAAATTTATGCTGCGTGGAGGGTCCCTAATATTATTGAAAAATTGTGTTAAATATAAGCAACGTAATGACATAGTAGGTCTCTCGGCTGAACATTGCGTCGAACTGTCCTGTGTTGAGCTAGATAAGCATATAATTGTGTGCGCCTACAGACCCCCAAACTATCAAAACTTTTCCTTATTTGAATCAATAATCGAAGATGTCCTGGCAAAACTTGCAGCCAGTAATAAATCTATAATTGTTTGTGGGGATTTCAATATCAATATTTTAGAAGAAAATTCTAATAGCGGTCGGTTATTAAATCTTTTTAAGTCATTTGACTTGACCAACATTTTTATAGAACCTACGAGAGTCACTCCATCATCTGCTACTTGTATAGATAATGTTTTCTGCAATTGTGATTACTTAGATAAAGCCATAGTAAATTGCCTGCCATCTGACCATAGCGGACAAACTGTAACTTTTAGGTGTAACATACCATTGCAAAAAGTTCAGATTCAATTTAGACCTATAACTACTAATAAATTAAATAGGTATAATATTTCCCTACAGAATAAGTTAAGTGCTATGAGCCATCATATGGACGATATTAATATAAATCAATTGTATGATAATTTCTTTTCAATAGTTCACACTGAGTTCAACAAAACTTTTGAAAAGAAGACAAAATGTATTTGCCCTAAATTTATATTTAGTGATTGGGCAACTAGAGGTATCAGAAAAAGTAGGGAAAGACTATTTGAGCTTTATGGCCTCAAGCCTTATATAAACACTGAAACTTTTAACAAGTATGTTGCTAAGTATTCAAAAATTTTTAGAAATACATGCAAGGTTGCCAAAGCCCTGCACATTAGCAACAAGATTAAAACAGCAGAAAACAAAATTAAGACAGTTTGGAAAGTCATAAATAACGAGACTGACAGGAAGAACATACGTAACACTAGCTACACATTAGATACAGCATGTGGTCCTAAAAGCTCTAATCAGGAAGTAGCTGATGAATTTGTAAATTTCTTTACCGATATACCGTTAAAAACTACGGAGGCTCTAAATTCCTCTCCTAAAGTCTCAATTGGTTTATTAAAGGCGAATGTGTCTGGCTGCCCGGCTGAATTCAAATTTAAACACATAAGTCCAATGATAGTTATTAAAGCTTTCCGTCAAATAAAAGTCAAACTGACCGAAGATCTATGGGGAATGTCTATCAAAGTTTGTACATCCATAGTTGAGACTATAGCACCATACCTAGCTTTAATTTTTAATTTGTGTGTAGACCAAGGAGTTTTCCCTGATTTAATGAAATACAGTAAAGTCATACCTCTGTTCAAATCCGGAGATAGTAAAGATACAAATAATTATAGACCTGTATCCGTGTTGCCAGTTTTTAGCAAGGTGTTTGAAAAGGTAATGTTAAATCAAATGCTCAATCATTTTAACACCAACAGAATCTTACACGATCAACAGTATGGTTTCACCAAAGGACGTTGTACAACTGACGCCGGTGTAACCTTATTAAAGCACATTTTTACTGCGTGGGAAGAGTCCCAAGATGCCATAGGAATATTTTGTGACCTCTCCAAAGCATTTGATTGCGTAAATCACGACACATTACTTTTGAAACTTGAGCATTACGGACTAGGTAAACATGCACTTGGTTTGATTAAATCTTATTTGAATGATAGACAACAACAAGTTCAAATAATTGGTGTTAATTCACAGGGTTTAAAAGTAAAAATGGGGGTTCCACAAGGCTCAATATTGGGTCCTTTCCTCTTTTTAGTGTATATTAATGATCTACCCTATTTATTGAAACACCAACCTCAAAATATGGTGTTATTCGCTGATGATACTTCCCTAATTTTTAAGATAAATAGACGGGCCCAAAATCTAGATGACGTGAATAATGCCCTACTTCAGGTCCATAACTGGTTCACAGCAAACAATTTAGTATTAAATGAAAAAAAAACGAAATGCATTAGATTTGCTTTACCGAATATTAAAGGTAGCGATTGTGATATAGTATTGAATAAAGATAAGCTTGAATTTGTAGATAAAACAGTTTTCCTGGGGATTACGCTTGATTCAAGGCTACAATGGGGTTCTCATTTAACATCTCTAGCGGGGCGGCTAAGTTCAGCAGCATATGCTATTAGAAAAATCCGTCAATATACTGATGTAGATACCGCTAGACTGGTCTATTTTAGTTACTTTCATAGTATAATGTCTTATGGCATTTTGCTATGGGGACGGGCTGCAGACATTGAGTCAATATTTATTCTGCAAAAAAGAGCCATCAGAGCCATATATAATCTTCGAAGGCGTGATTCTCTAAGGGAACTGTTTAAGGAAATTAACATCATGACGGTACATTGTCAATACATATATGAAAACATAATGTATGTAAGAAAAAATCTACATCTTTTTAATAAAAGAGGCGACAGACACAATTACGGTACTAGAAATAGAGACCAATTAGTTCAGCCAGGCTTCAGACTCGCTAAAGTAGACTCATCTTTCATGGGGTACTGTTTGAGATGCTATAATAAAATTCCACAAAGTATTCTTGAACTGAATGAAACTAAATTTAAAACATGCATTAAACGCACACTATGTAAGCAAGCATATTACAAGTTGAACGATTATATCGCTGATAAAAATGCTTGGCTCAATGCCGGTCCTGCTCCACAAGGACAGGGGCGCATAAATGGATAGCATTAAACAGTATGTTGGAGCTGCTGAAGATTGTAGAACTATCTTTGCAATGTATAAATTCAATCTCTTTTGTATTATATAACCGCATAGCCCATATTGTGTGAGCACTCTGTACTAGAAAGCTGTCATTCGCTGGAAACCTACGTATTTTCTTGACTTAAACGTGCCCTGGCGGTTAAGAGTATGTCATGCTCACTCAAATGTCTCGCTGATGGTGGCGCGTGTGTCGGATCATTTAGTGCCCTTCAAAATGGTTGAGTTGAATGGTGCCGATACATGCGTCATGTTCGTGAACGGGCGCTGTCAGTTGTGACTGGTCATCTCTTGGTTGCCACGGTTTGTTTGAATTATTTATTTTTACTATGGACACTTTTAAAGTACACATCTTGCTACATCGTTCTCACATAATGTACCATCTCAACATAAATGATGTAACCAAGGTATTGTAAAGTATTCTGATTTAAAAGAGTGTCCATGGAGTTTCTTGCCCGTTCTTCTCCATAGAGATCTACGTTAGGGAATGGGCAACTACAGTACTTTCACAGTTTTTATGCCTTGTGACTGGGACTGTAGCTATTTTTCATTGTTGTCTTTGTTTCGACAATTCATAAGTGCCTGTAATTGGCCTATTTGAAATATATGATTTTGATTTTGATTTTGATTTTGACACCGGCCTAGAGGTGCAAACAGCCTGTGTAAGTTGATAGTACAATGGATAGCCTTTTTTTTCGGATTTGAAATTATCAAATGACACTTCTTTCCGGAGCGGGAGGGAGTGTCAGTCTTGTACCGACTAAAACCCATCCATGTTCCTTCTAGCCCTTTGTGTTCCAGGGCCGCGGTATCTCTTTGGAACAGTCGCACCCACAATGATGACCTTGACATGGGCATTGAAACCTAAACCTTGGTTAACCTAAAAAAATTAAATATAACATCATCACATCATCACGCATTTATTCCAAGAAGGGTTAGGTTACACCCACATATCATCAGTTATGTTAAAGTCCCATGTAACAGGGTATACGACTGTTGCCCTTAACCGGGCATGAATCTAAACTCCCGGCTGCTACTAAAAAATCCTTGCAAAAAACTAAAACTTAAAGTTATTTAGATTCACAGTGCTTCAGGATATCTTGTTGAAAAAACAAAATGGTGGTGATAGTTGCGATATTGAATTAAAACATACGTATGTACACTGAACAGCTATGTACACGTAAATAGTCTCTCCAAACACAAAAAATACTGTTTATCATTAGAAACCTTGGAGAAGGTTTACCTTCTATTTTTGTCTTCCGTATAATAAAACAGACCGAGGGATTTGTTGCTACGGCGTAACCGCTGTTGCTACGCTTGCTACGCTTCCGTAGCAATCAGCTACGCGTTGAGTAAAGGCTGCTACCCACTTTGCGGTAGCAATGTGGAAGTAATTAAATGCTTCGTTGTAAACTGCAATCTCTCTTTTCCTATTTATGTCGCACTAACTATTCCTTAATATGATATGGCGTTGAACTTGCGAATTCTGAGAAAAATAATTAAATTTACAAAATGAAATAATTGTAACATAACATCGCGCCTGTAATTCCCAAAGGGCAGAAGTGTACCCTAATAGTACTTCCACTTTTCCCCAGTAATTTTTAAGTCCCATGTTATAGGGGGCGAGCCTATTGCCTTCAACCAGGCACAAATCCAGACTCCCAACTCCGTGGTTGCTTCTATAAAACTCCTGATGGAAAAACCCAATAACACTTTCCCGACCTGAGAATCGAAACCAGGACCTCATGCTCAGCAGTCGCGGTTGCGACCATCAGATCCCTTTCACTAAAACACTTTTAAGTATCATAAAAATATATTTTAATATCCATTACTGCAAATATTTAGAATAAGTAAACCTGACCTTCCGAGACTGCAAAGCTACATTAAAATAACTTCAAACATTATCATTCAATGAATATTCCATAATATCAATTTACCTTTGTAATGAAGCTTAGTATCTCTAGCTAACTGAAACTGAAAGTAATCAAACATCTCTAATGATTGTATTCAGATATCCAGCTATTTACTTTGAGAACAATTGATTTAAATTAAAGCGTGCTCGGAATATTAACTAATGCATTGCCATTACTCTTAGCAGAATTAGAATTTTTCGAACTGTCATCCAAACTTTGAAATTAGATGTAAATTCGTATGATCTCTTATGCAAAATAAAATAACTAAAAATACAGGTTTAGTACATGCGTCTATTTTATTACTTCGTGTAAAATCACCAGGGAATGACGAGACAAACCAGAATCAAAACTAATTTTAACTAACTAATTTTACTTATTTAGTTCTTCTTCTTAGCGTATCGATGGCAAACTAAATTGTGTGGCCTAGTATTTTCTCAAAAAAAAATTGACTGCTATAACTCACCTTTAGTGATAACTTTACCGGCCACAATCGAACATTAAGGTCTATCTCAGTGATTCATCGCAATAGACGTATCACCGTGTACTCGGTGTATTCAAGTCCTCGACGTTATAACTAGCTTATCTAATCAGTTAATCTAATGTACGAGCTTCTTTGACCTTTATACGGTCTTTAACTTTTATTATTTTGTTAAACCAGAGGATTGAACTTTTTTTGGACGTACGGATAAGTTTATTACACTGAAATGCGAGACAGTTTTCATCTTTACACTTTTAAGTTTTAGCGTCAATCAACATTAACCTTTATTTTCGTTTCAAGTGTAAGAAAAGAAGTCTTATTCTTTGCGTGTCGATGGCAATCTAAATTTTGTCGGCCCAAAACTGAGCTACTAGTTTGGCGAAGGTGAAGAAGTCTTTACAAGTCCATTTTTAAAGAATGTGCAAAAACGAAAATACTTTATGGCTGCTATTGTTATTTGGTATACCTTATTCACTAATATATTTTTTCCTTTACGCAAGTGTGGGTCTTGAAGTAAAACTAAAACTAACTGAACTAAATTCCAAACACACCGTTACAAAACTCCATGAATGCAACGCCACCGATACCTTTCATCAATTGTCTCACCTAAAAACTGTTTCCATTCTGAAAGCAGAAAGACAGACACTTTTAAATTCTTCCAACTTTCTCCGCTGCTCAGAATGATTCCGCAATTTTTCCCTCAGTGTTGCCTCACGAACTTTTCTAGCGTATGAACTCATTTTACCGCTGGCAACTCCACCGGCTTCAAAAGTGCTGTGTAGTTCTTTTCACAAAGAAAGTAATATAGTTGTTTAATTTTCTCAGTTTTATTGAATGTCTGGGTTGAGTTTTAAAATAGTTACGAGTCTGAGATTTTAATGAGATGGACGTAAAAAAATAAGTGTTCAGTTCTTTAGTGGAGATCTTTTAAAGCTTTTTTGTTGAAGTAAAATAGAAACGTCTAATAGTGGCTGTAGTATAATTGTGAATTTGTAACGTGATGACAAAATTACCTTGTACAATGCACTAAATAGGGCAATTTCATAATTTCGGTCTAGTAATATATGTGCATATTAACGATGTTGTCAACTTTTTACATGCTCGCTTTTAACCTATTTGTTCCACTGCTGGTGGTGTCTACCATTTTCTCGCATTATAATATAAATAATTTGGTCAGTAAATTATTAAACAAAGAAAATAAAGGCAATGCTTTCGGTTCGTGACTTCGAAAAAATATTTTATCATGTTACAAGTTTTATTGATATGGGATTTTTTTTTCACCCCATCAGAAGAAAAAGGAAACCCCTTCCTTACCCCTACTAATGCACGTATGGCCTCCTTCATACATTTCTTATGATCCCTCTCAAGAGTGAAAGACCTCTGAAAGCCGCTTACTTTTGGGGGTCTTTGATCTGCGCCATGAATTGGAAAAAAACGTCTATACATTTATGTAGTTACTTGTTTTGGTAACAGTTTTATTTAATGTTGTCGTTTTTTTAATTGGTAGTAGAGTAATACGAGTCTAAGGCGACATTCTATAAACTGTACTTAAGTACGTGAACGTCTACGGCAATGTTTTATTCCTGTCACTGTTCTCAATGTCAAATAGTGCAAAATAGAGGCTGAAGAACGTTAATATCTAAATCTTCGCTGTAGTATTCTAGTGACATTATTATCTCAACGTTTATGGCAAAAAACCCCCTTTGGGGGAGGCCTATGTCCGGCAGTGGACGTCTTTCGGCTGAAATGATGATGATGATGATGATTATCTCAACAATAATCTTGAATATAAGAAAAAATTGCAAATAAAACGGGTGTGTCCACATTCATAAAATGCATAAAAGCCAGACAATGCAAATATAACGGGACCATACAACGTAAACCACCTTTGTAACACTAAATGCATTAAATAACGAAAAGCACATTTTATTTAAACTCCAAACCGAAACTATTCTGTTCGCTTTTAGTTCCACTCTCATTACACATTCGGCCGATGAAATCCTCCACAACTCGCTAGAATTAGTAGGAAACTAGTGTACAAAGTACGAAATTATTTCTCATCAGTATCGAAATATGGTTGTTGCAAATATACGATTGTTTTGCAACACTTCCATTATTAATTCCACCAGGAGTTCGGAATTATTCCCAGTTTAAATATACGATAGGAAAATAGCAATAGTTTGTGTGTAAGTTTCGGCTGTCATTTGGAGTTTGGTGTGCTGCGGTTACGTGTTCCCGATAAATAAATGTACGGGATTAAAATTCGTACGGAATCGAGGTATTTTGAAACATTGGGCCTAGTACGAATACGCAGAGTATCGTAAATTTTAACGATTATAAAAATATACTCGTTTCGCACATGAAGAAGAAAAGAAAAAATTAAAGTCGTAAAAAATAATTATTTATTTGTCACGAATTAACTTAGTTTTTAGATTTTATTCATAAATTAAATTTATATATGGATGGTGCAATAGTTGCTTATTGATTTTTCTTTATTAAACAGCTAAAGGGTAGTTTCGATTAAAAAAACCATTCTAAATTACATCATTAGTTTACGTCGCCTGTTCGTGCCAGGGCTTCGGGGTTTAAACTCGTACGGAATCACAGTATTTTCGAAACAGATTACACGTAGGTTCAGTGAAATTGGCACGTTTTGTCACGAGCGTATCTTGTTGTTTCAGAGCTTGTGTCGTCGAAATAGCTGCCATTGAAACCAATTCATCTTTTTTTTCGGTCGTTGCTTATAAGGAACTATAACAATATTTAACGTATTACTGCTATTTTCTTCTTTTCTGTTCAAACCTACAACATAGCGAACTTACATATCTGATTAAGAGATTAAAAAAACTGGGTTTTCTTCTTATTCGTTTTCTCCGTCTTGGAACTCTTTGACGCGCTACACCTCCAGGCTACTCTTGAGCTACAAGCAATAATTAGATAAGATTATGATAAATATAAAAAAAAAAACATTCTCAACTAATATCAGTTAGCAAACTTCGCAATCATTCTGAGAAAATTTCTAAGACAAAGTTAAATATAATACTTATTATAAAACTGATATTCTTACTACCATGCTATTTTTAGCTAGAAAGCTATTCGCTAGTATACCGTGCACATAATTATATGTAAAGTATATGTAAATCTGTGAACTCGTAGACTGAAATGTAGGCAGGCATCAAATTGAATGTGAAAACCGCCCGAAGTACCTGCAGCCAATTTGAATTTTAAAATAACCGCCACTTTAGGTATTATAATGTTTAAAAATACATAAACTGATAATCCACTATTATGTTTGAGTCTCTATTAATATAATTTACTCTGGGTAATAAAACGAATTTTACTTCAAAAGTAGTACTTCGATATTTGAGTATTTTTGACTGACTAGGTACAACATTAATTTTACTAGTCGTAAAGCAGTGGTGGCCCAGTATAGTAATGGCTCTCGATTTACGAGTCATGGGTTCGATTCAGACAAGCACTGTCAAAACTGCTTTCAAAACAGTCAAGAATAACAACGCGAGGTAAGCGGTATGTGTTGACCGAAAAATTCGAAGGCATGCGACGTGCATAATCCTGCCAGAGAACAGGCCATAATGGTGCCCAGACCTGGACCCAGTTATGGCCTGTTCTCTCTCAAAGAAAGGAGGCCTCAAAGCTTGTGTCCCAGCAGTCGGAACGTTTAAAGCTGATTAGCTATTGCTACAGTATTGTAGTTTGGTTAATACTTTGAGACTACATTATTTTAAGACATCGTCCTAAGCTTTAAACTGATACAATTAATTCGTTGCCTTGCATTGAGATCACATTAATTCGCAGTAATATTGATGGTGCATCTTGCAGAAACTGCGGGAAGTGATTGATTATACTCGAACAAGTCTCGAACGTCGAACAACTCTAGTTTAGATTGACGTAAGGATATCAATATTCCCCAGTAATTGGATTTAGGTTACAGGTTGGATAGCCTAGTTAGAGAAACACGAATATTAGAGGGAAATTGATTATTAAGATTCAACAGAAAATTAATACAATATAACACCACGCCTGCAACTGTAAAGGGTTAGGCAGAGGTGTACGTACGGGTACACTCACATTTCACAAGTTATGTTAAAGACCCATGGGGAATATTGTAAGTAATCTGTTTAAATCTAAGCCATGATTAAGAGAGATCGGGATTTTAGGAATTTCTGATGAAAAAATCAAAGAACACTTTGTTCGACATCTTTGGATCCAACTCAGTCGGTTATGCTCGGCAGTGGCGCAGGCTACCACCAAACCAACGAGGCATCCCTCTGAAACAGTACCTTCATTAAAATCAAACTTAACTAAAGCTAAATGAACACTCTAACATAAACGAACATCGGAACACCATGTCGAATGTAAAGCAATTTGTTTAATTGTAAAGTACACACGATTTAACAGATCACGCTAATTTATCAAATGTCTACTACCAATGGAGCCGGGAGAATACTAATGAGTCGTGGATGTACATGATTACGTTTACATGGAGAGATACAGTTTTTAGAAAAATATTGTAATAAAAGCTAGAAAGTAATTTAAAAAATCTTACGTTTCCACTTCAATCCATTCTCATCATCTGCCTAGCCTTTTCCCACTTATGTTGAGGTCGGCTTTCAGTCTCACCTGATGCAGCTGAATGCCAGTATTTTAAATCATCATCATCATCATTTCAGCCGAAAGACGTCCACTGCTGGACATAGACCTCCCCCGAGTGTCGCCACATTGAGAACTATAAACTGCCTATCTGAACTCCACAACTCAGTTAGTACTGGCTAGTACAATAACCCTAGGTAAGACTGGTTGTCAGACTTTCGGGCCACTGACTACCTTTATCGACTATCAAAGATCTACAAATGACAGCCGAGACCAACGGCTTAACATGCTTTCCGAGGCATGGAGGAAACTCGGTATGTAATGGGTGGTCATTGACTAAGCACTTTCTTCGACTATAAAAAAACAATTTTTCGATGAAGCATTAAATATACAACTCTTCTCACTATTTTCAATTCATGGGCAAGTATTATTATAGCCCTACCTCTCTCCTAAGCCTCTATATTATACTTTAGATAAATCCGGTTCCACGCGTAAGCGGATTTCAATAACCTGGAACTCCGTCTTTTAAGAATACAATCTTTATTCAATCAATCCCTTGAACCCTTCACCCACCTTTACATTTTCCTTATATTTGCTTTCCAGAATCCTTTCTACACATTTCTGGTTTTACTCATCATAATCCTTATTCCTTAGGTCATAGAATCTGGACCAATCTTTTTATTGGAACCAATTTTGTATAATATACCCTTAAATCAATTGTTACTATGAGCCGAAAAGGAGGATGTTTTTACTTTTTCTGATTTTTGAATTCCCGAAAATCTCGTTGAATTGATATTGTGACTTGTCGCTACTTTGCCAATGCAAAAGATTTAAGGTCAATAACTGGTGGTCTAGTTAGTCTAGTCTGGTACTGGGTTCGATTCCCGGATCGGGCAAAGTGTTATTGGGTTTTTCCATCAGGAATATGTCAGTAGCAGCCACGGAGTTTGGCTTTGTGTCCGGTTGATGGCAATAGGCTCACCCCCTCATACATGGGACTTAAACATAACTGGAGAAACGTGAGCGTACCATTAAGTACCTCTGGCTAACCTTTGGGGATTACAGACGTGATGTTATATCAGCTTGAATGTTAGCAGTTAAATTCTGTTTGTATATGAGTTACAACAGTTACAGCACAGTAGAAAATTCTGAGTCAAACAATAGTAATTATATTATTCATAATCATTATTAATTGATTCCTTGAGTGTCGCTGGCGATAGTTTAGTTAATTATCCTCGGCAACATTCGACTATCCAACACATCGACATCGCCAACATTTACTTACTAGTAACTGATGCTTAAAACATAACCGGAAGACGCTGCGTTGGAAGGCCTCCCACTAGGTGGACCGATGACCTGGTGAAGGTTGCAGGGATCCGCTGGATGCGAGTCGCACGGGACCGGTCAATGTGGCGACACTTGGGGGAGGCCTATGTCCAGCAGTGGACGTCTTTCGGCTGAAATGATGAACTGATGTTTCTCCGTAGCTCTAACCGACATGATAGCAGATTACCGCAGAATTAATAATCTACGCAAATAATGACATCATCAATATAGACTGCGAGCGCAGCACAGATTTGTTCGCGTTATTGATGAACAATAAATCCAAGTACTTTCAATAATGATTGACAGTAGCGCCATGGTTCGCAACCATGTAGTGTCGAAGATACAAGAGGTGGGCGGAAGAAGTTTTCTCTGATATTTGCAAAGGTATAAGCTGTAAGGCATAAGATGTAGTTTATTTATGATGCAATGTCTTTAACAAGCAATGATACCATCATCGTAGTCTTTATTACAGAAAATCATTTAGTTGATATATCTAAAAAACAGTTGAAATCATGTAAAAAGAGTCACGTGGCTTGTCGTAATAATATTATTTAAGCAGTTGAGCAAATATTTTCTCCAACAACTTACAAATCATACTGAGGTTCTTAAAAATAATTAAGATTAAATTCTGAAGACGACCTCACCAGCAATTCACAATGACAGATCATATAGTCACTGCTGGTTTCTAGAAACTTTTTCTAAACGTTGTAATTACAATCTAGGCACTCAAACGGGGGCAAGTCTGACTGAGCTATACAAATGGTTGATTTTTACAAAATCAAAAAGCCAACGCTCTCCTGACTTGTGCCGCATCACAAGCAAGCCCGGTAATCACATGGATCATTGCGTAGCTAACTCATCAGCCACGAATGACGAACTGGGGATCACGCCGCGTCATCTCCCAGATACACATGCTTTTGTTTTGGAAAATCCTTTTTTTCGCTTCTCTTGTATAGAAGTTACAAAGTTGGCCAATTTGTTGAATGGAAACTATTCTAGAAGTTTCTGGGCCTTATTTGTTTTTGGGATAGAGGGATCAGTGTTCCAAGATTTGATGTTGCGGGTGTCTTATTATTTCGTATAGTTTTCTTATTATTTTTGCCCACTGTCATACGAATATTATTTTGATGAAGGATTTCCATTACTTACAACAGATATTACTGATAGGTTTCGTTAAGGATATAAAGTTCCCTAGATAATGATGAAATATCTAATTCTAATTACGAAATTTCTTTGGTCAGTAGTCTCAAACATTCGCTAAGACTAGTTTAATTCTATTTCTTGAATTAAATAAATTCCCTACCCCAGTCTGTCTAGAAATAAATTAATTTAAAAGAAACACTGTCTAACAAAAGGTTACTTTCATTTGCAGACCATCTTAGACAAACACTTGGAATTTAATTTAAATACAAGATCTACGAAAAACAGAGTAGTAGTAACAATGAATGTACAAAGATGGTGGAAAACTCACAAGACAAGTGAGTGAGAGAGTAACAGGATAACATACCTCGAAAGGAGATAACAAAGACAAAAGTGCATATCCTGGAAGTATGCTTTGTTTCGAAACGAGGCAACACACGTGGTAGTAGGGAACTACAGACTAGTTTGGAATATTTGAACAACTGCTAACTGTTAAATGTACTAGGGTAACGTAGGTGTCAACGTTTCATATCTTGCCTTGTTGATGGTGCACGCTATAAATTGTACCTATTTGTGAAGTGAAAGTGATATCGAGGGTCAAAACTACATTTTGCTCAAATGTACCTTAAGGTTGACAGAAATTTAATTTTGTTTTGATTATGAAGTTATGTAACAAAACAAATTTCATGTCTGGTTTATTCGCTAGTATTCTAAAAATAGCACCCTTACCTTATATACCCTTGATCTTAAAAGATTTTTTTTTTATCCGTAGAAGATTTAAGAGTTGTTTGTTCGATAATTTGATTCTGATGTTATAATAATACGAAATGAACTCAAATAATTTGCTTCGACATGATCATAAAAATATCATGACCTTTTAGTAAACTGCTTTAAGACTAAAGATCCAAGAAGTTATTTCTTAACCTTTGGAATCATTAGATTCTAAAAAACTTTCTAAAAATAGTTCAAAGCTAGATTACAGGACTAATGTTTTTGTTACTTTTACTAAGTCAACAAAAAAAGTTCGTAAAAGTTCTGAGTAGATTAACGTATTAAAGGCTTAAAGGCCAAAGTTGTAATGTGTGATGACGATGCGAGTCATAGTAATAGTGTGACTGCAATGTGACTTTGATAGTTCTTTTATGTCATATCATACCAGTAAGGACGAACAGAGAAATAATCGAAATTAACAGATAATGGTGTTCGCGTACACTGCCATAAATACAGATAATCTCAAAATGGTGATGTCACTGATATTATCTTAGTGAATGGCTTCAATTTAGATGTCAAAAATAGGAATTAAAATTGAAATGTTGTAAACTTGGATTTCAAGGTTAGGTAAGTGCAGAGAGACATAAGATACTGCAGAAGTAGAAGAGTGGCTCATCATTATCTGCCTTGTTGGGGCCGGCTTCCAGGCTAACCGGATGCAGCTGAGCAATAGGGAGCCCATTTGTCAGTGACACAATTGCAGAGTGTGAGACGTAACACTTGTTACGACAGCAACAAGTTAGATCTTGCAAGAAGATTAAGATTTTATTCGCACCAATGATAAGTTTATGTAAATGTTTTGGGTTAGTGTCAATAAAAACAGGATTACAGAAAGTGCTAAAATTTATAAACAATGAAAACCACTAGAATGAGCAAGGCCAGAGGAAGTCCTCAACGAAAACATTACCTCCTTAATAAAACAACAATTAAACAAGAACATCGCTCCATCGCATCTAAACAATTCTTTTTATATTCTAAAGGGTCCTTCACACGAGTGTCGTAGTACGTCGTCACAAAGAGCCGGAGCGCCCGTCTCCCTTTGTTGCGACCGTGTGACGCGGCTTTTGACTGACATAGCTCCGTGAAGTGGCGCGTTATGTCTTCATATAAAATATTCGGAACAATGCACTCTGTGTTGTGTTTTGTTTTGAGTTGTACGTCTGTGTTTGTAGGTGATTAGGAGGTATGGAGATGATTGTTTTGTGAATAATTATTTTGTAGTGAGAGTTGAAGGAGATTACCAATAAGGAAATCATCATCAGCTTCTATAAAACCAGCCCTAAATCTGCAAAACTTGGCAAACAGATTGATGATGTCGCCTTTTTGGAACAATGCCAGTGTCGCTTAGAATGCCTCGCTAACCAAAGGAAACAATTTTAGATGACCTTCAAAAAAACAGGCATCTGTCTATTGTAGAAAACAAGAATTAATGTTCTGTAAATTCTTCTTCTTACCGTGTCGATGGCGATTAAAATTGTGTCGGCCCAGAAATGAGCCACCAGTTTGGCGCCTTCAGAAACGTCTATAAGTTCCTATAATGAACAAACAACAAGTTACGCACGAGCAGACTTTTCTTTTTGTTTTATCCTTGACTCCAAGCCCCAGAAGGGGTTCCTTGGGACCTTCCGACACATCTCATTGTCACGTTGACGACATAATAATGCAAAGACATAAAACTGTCAAACTTATTGTTCATAGTACGATCCTCCGCCGTCTGTTACCAAGGACGTCCTACGTTCAGGAACCGTTTGAACTTCAATTAGCAAGAAGCCGGGCAATTTTAATGTGAGGCCTGAGTCAATAGCAGCCTAAGAATTAGTAAATGGGTAGGTTTTAGTCTAACGAATACCTATCCCGATTAAAATATTTGCTATTTTTTATTTTATAGCCGACGTGGTAATTTCTTTGACAACAAAAAATCCAATAAATTAAAACTTCCTAGTTTAAAAGTAGTTTCTGATCAAAATAGTTCTTCTAAAGGTAGAAACTATCTAACATTCCCATTGGTTTTCTTAAATCAAACACAGATCTTAGCACTTTATGACATGCAAGTGGCAATGAAACGTGCGTGTCGCGGGTTCGATTCCTGCACGGAAGAAAATATATTGCGTTTCTGAGCATTGTGTGAACGCACCTACGATACAGGAGAAATTCTAAATATATTATAAAACTTACTACGTGCAGTCAACCGCACGTGTGTGGTAACACTCTGACCCGGAGCTGGCCTGGCATAGTACAGAGTTTCAATAGAATAAGAGGCCGAGAGGAGCTCCTACTGGTTTAGTTTTCACTGATGTGCGGCCTTTTGTGCCCACTCAATTGATACGATACGTATAAATTGTTATATAATTGTTAAGACCCCAGTATCAAGGTATTCAATTGAATAAGCAATACCATAATATCTTCAATAGCTTGTACAGAAACACGTCAGACACTATCAGGCTATACAAGCCATTCCGTCCATCGACCGTTATATGTAGGCTAAGTTAGAATTCAGTTTGACATGTAAACTGGGATGCTAGGGGTTCTTCTGCCGCCCGGCCCTGGTTCAAGCCATGGTCCGGAGCGAGAGGGAATGGGAAGCCGTCACCTCCTTCTGCGAAGCAGTCATGCTAGTGAAGGAGGTGGCGGAACGTGAGAGGGAAAGAGCCTCACGTCCCAGCCGCCGCGGGAGACGCCCTGGGCGTCGGGGGTCACGTGGTGGCCCCCGGCCACCGTAGGCGCGGGCCTGTGGACGGCGATTTATGGGCTAGCTCGCCGTCCGGCCGTCTTATGACGACAGGCCGTGTCGACGGCGCGTTCGTGTTCCACGCGCGCCTCAAAGAGATGTCAGCAACCACGTAGGGGTCCGTACGGGCCGATGCCTGCCAGGGCTGCGGGACTTTTCGAAAGAGATACCGCGGCCCTGGAACACAAAGGGCAAAGAAGGAACATGGATGGGTTTTAGTCAGTACAAGTCTGACACTCCCTTCCGCTCCGCCCAGAGCGGGGGGGGGGTCATTTGATGATTTCCCATCCTAAAAAAAAAAAAAAAAAGGGGTTCATCTGCGAAACAGATAGATGAGAGACGCACGAAACAGAGAAGAATGGCAGAAGAAAGAGGAGCCCAACTATGGGTGTTTCCGGGCTAAAATTATGATGATGATGATGTCTGCGAATCAAAAGTGAGATTAATGAGAATTTTGTCAGCTAGCAATAAAAATGTGTAGCAAAAGCAAAACAGAGTGATGGAAATGATAGAATTTCCGCGTCAAGGGCTTAAGAAAATGGATGTAATTTTTTTTATTAATTTTCCTTACCTTCTTCTTACAGGTGTGTTATGGATAATGCAACAGTATGTTTTTCTATCTACATTACATTATTTACAACATGATTATTCTCTGCTCTGTATACCATAAACATGCAAACAATCAATCAACTCAGTCTATTACAGTCCACAAGTGGACCTATGTCCAGTCACACAGACACTGTACAATACTTGTATTTTTATTTTATTTACTATGGGACAATAAACAACTACAATTTATGTGTTATCAGTTATCACAAGAAGGCCTATATAGTAGAAAGTATTAATTTTTCAAGATGGGTGTTCTGCAGTGGGAGCCTATCTGTTATGACGATGATTGGATAACGTACGCAAAAGCACTTGGGTTCCCGGAAAAATATTGAGTATAAATTACAGTCAGTTTATTCAACACCCCAAAGGCCTTAATCTATCGTACCTACATTCCCAAGACAAAGTTCAGTGGGCATTGCTCTCTAATAAATTAAGTGACGTGTATATCGGTTGTTTCACCATTATCTCCAAATTCCTGGAAAAGCAACAACGAAATAGTTATCCAATTACTTCTCTATACATTCCGCCCCACTATTGTTTTCTAAGCAAGAGGTTAGACTAGTCTTAATTGCTATACACCGGACATCATTTTCAAATAATAATAACTTGACAATAGATACGTTTCAGTAATTTTGTATCGTCTGTCTACCGTAGGTAAGTTGGTGAACAACGGATGGCCGATGAGGCGAAAAGGCTCTTGATATGACCCACATCTATATCGGCCTACGAACTACAATGACGAACCTACTCATGCAATTAACATAAGTATATTACGGAAACCCAACAACAACCGTCAGCCAGTAAGTAGCTGATCTAGCTAGCTAACCAGATACAACACCAGTCTGGTCGGAGGATCCCCTTTTTTCCACAGTGGATGAGGAACTTTTTTAGTTTATCATACCTCGAAACTGGCTGAAGTGCTGACAGCGTACTGAAATAGTGCAGTATTAGAAGGCCTCTCACAAAGTGAACCGACGACCTGGCGATGGTTGCAGGTCCAGTCGATGTGGCAAGTCTTGGGCTTTGTCCAGCAGTAGACGTCTTTGAGCAAAAATAATGATGAACAAATACTGTTTTAAGCTTTCACGGATTACTTACGGGATATGTTCCGTGATTATTAATTATTTTGAGCTCCCGAAATATCGACGCTGCGCTGTTGCAAGGGCCATGATCGCGAGATGACTGGGGTAGTGCCATAGTAAAAGACAAAGAAAGAGGGTAGAAAGATTTGTTTGGATCTAACAATTTATTTACCATATTCTCCAGTCATCCCGCGATCATGGCGCTTGCAGCAGCGCCGGAATATCGGGAGCTCAAAATAATTAATAATCACGGAAGACATCCCGTAAGTGACAATATAAGCTTAATAATTATGATGACCTGGGAACTAAGCATTGTGAAAATATTTCATTTCTGATTCAGATCAATAATAATTATAATTTTATTCATCCTTAGCTTCAATTCAATGCAGGACACAGCACAACCTCAAACAGTGTTACAAACACACGAGCTTAATCTGTTGTACCACAACACTAATGTTGCATGTTGTAGCATATACCCCTGAGTTGTAAGATGACCACAGCACAGACCAATATCTCAATCGCTTCTATACGCTTTAATATGAACAGCAAACACAGACCGATGGTTAATAGAATAAGAATTTGTAGAAGCGACACTTTTATTATGCAACTTCTTCTTTACGTGTCGATGAAACTCAAATTGTGTTAGACCATTATATAGCCACCTGTATAGCTGCACAACTGCACAGCGAAGATGCAAGTGGTTGTGTAGGATGCTTAGGACAGGAGCATATCCTGCAAAGGGGCTCCACACTGCCATTCTGTTTGGGATGGATCGAGGATACCCCATTTGTCCAGATTATATCTACAGTGGCCAACCTGGTCGGTTAAGAGATTTCCAGCGAAACTGTATTCTGCTTGTCTATGTGATTGTGTAAACGGAGAAAAAATAAAAACAAAACATCATGCCTGCCTGTGTTTCCTCGAAGGTTAGACAGAGGCATAGTTATAGTACGCCCACATGTGGCCAGGTGAACGTATTGGTTTATTAATTTTCCACTAACTGGAAAGAATAAAAGAGGAGAAAATGGATTTGAAGTGAAAATGAAGCCACCCGAAACTGTATTTTTTTCCAATCAACCTTTAACCTTATGTTTTAGCGATAAAGTGGAAATTCTAATTAATAAAATTGACAAATTGTAGTAGCTTGATGTGTACTACAATGAATTATGTAGTAACTACTACTAGTGAATTTCGGCAGTCCACCGAAGCGTTAATGACGTTAGTTCATTGGATTTAGTAGTATATTTTTCTTGTTTTTTTTCCATTCCTCCCCAATAGTAGTTGAAGCAGTGACAGTCTAGTGGTGTGACCGTCGGACTGCCAAGTCACCTCTGATTTTTCGGATTCATGTGCGTATTACATAATTATTCCTTGCTTCGGTGAAGGAAAAAACATCGTTAGGAAACCAGTATGCCTGAGAGATATTTCTCGACGGTATGTAAAGCCAAGTCAGGGTCCCATGGGCGGCATAAATACTAACACCAGGTTAGGCACTAACCACACGATAAAGAACAAGACTCCTTTCCAACTAAACAGCAATCGATAGCATATTTAAGACGAAACAATACCAGAATTCTTAGAAACTGATATTTTAACTTGTAATGATTATTTCGGCGACATTGACATAGTTTCGCTTCTACCCTATTTTGATTTCTGTGACCAATGCAGGTTACGCTTGTCGACCGCAGTACGGCAGGTAATATTAGGTAGATTTGCACTAGCCACTAAGCAGTCGACAGGCTAACTGAGTGTTGAGGCGATCGTTCCCATGAATTCGATATGTGTACGATTGGCTGCCCATCTTGCATTGAGGTTAGTTATGTGTATCTTGTAACAGGTTGGTATTGGCTTACAACCATTGTTGCTTTAAAACGTGAATGGTTTAGATTGGAGTGATGGATGGAACATGAATATCAACCGTAATATCAATGGATTTGCTATATTGTCTGGTCAGTTTTTGTTTGACTCGTTGGTTTAGTGATTACATATGCTACTGTTGAGATACTGTGTTCGACTCCTTGGTCTGTCAAAGTGTTATTGGGTTTTTCCATCAGGACTTTCTCAGTAGCAGTCCGGAGTCTGGAATTGTGTTGGTTTTGGATTACAATAGGCTCGCGCCTATTATATGGTACTAAAGCCGATTATAAGGTACACCTCACCTTAGAAAATGCAGGTGAAATGACGTGTTATAATTTTTGACTAGGCATTCCTGATTTTGTTTTTTTTTTGTGTTTCCGAGAATGGACCAATAAATGAGTTTAACTGCTTTTCAAATAGGATTTCCGCGCCTAAAATAAATAAAATCCCACTTTGAAAAGAGTTTTTGTTATGTGACCTCAATAGCCCCTACTAAACCCAGTCTTCCGCAGTATAATGTAACAGATCTCCTGTCCATCTGCCGGATTTAATCCCTCGTTGTTCGTTGAACCAGAAAACTGTCAATTCAAAGAAAAAATAACCTGTAACTTAAGCCGGAACAGAAATGTACCCAACGAACCTCAACCGGCGACCTTCTCGCACGAGGAAAACTCTAACATCTCAATATTGTACCAGAAACAAATATAACATCAAGGTGGGTTTACACGAAGAGAGTTTTGTTACTCGCAACGTCAGGCGAATTATCGCACTCATTTGTTTGTTCTTCTCATTGACAACAGGGTGACCGAATAGAAAGAGATCATTGCAAAATAATCGTGTATTCACGCGAAGATGACTTCTATTAGAACAACGCCTCAAGACGTAGCCGATGCTTAAACGGATGAGGGCGATAATCGCCTTCGCATTCTCGTCTCTCGACATACGAGAAACACATCTCGTGTAAACACTCCTCAATATTATGTACAACCGAACAACACTTAAGCTTTTTATATTCCAAATATTTCAGGGAAAATACTCTCCAATAAATATATAACAAAGAAAATGAGTCTTTCATGTTTCGGGAATAAAATTCGGCTGGTAGACAAAGGGTTAGGTCCATATTGTAGTAATAGGAACCGATTGGGGTCAATTGAGTTATATCTTGGATGTCATCTTATATATAAGTACTTCTTATGTAGCTATTGGACCATACTGAGTGAAGGCTCGATGGCAATGGATGGCTGTTAGTTGCTATATGTTTTGGAGATTCCGACTTTGATGAACTGTATTGATTCGATTTGCTTGGTAACGCGTAGATACTCGATCAATGTCAAGCAAATAAAGGAGACTTTTTATTAGTTTAAGACATGGGTAGATATAGTTTGAAGAAACGACACTAAGCTGGCCATGTTTGTCGAAGGACCGATAGTCTATGAAGCTAATGAATTCTGGAGAGTAGACCGTCTATATAATAAGTGTAGGAGAGCCTCCAGGTAGATGGACCGATTAGTTTTATTTGGGATAGGTTAGCTGTCAAAGACCGAGGACAGGGTGTTGTAGCGTAGTTTGGGAGATGCCTGTGTCCAGCAGAGGATTTCAATAAGCTGAGGTGGAAGTATACAAAACTTAAGTTCAGGTTTTCGATATTGGTAATCCCCTTATGGCACTCAAATGGAGTTGGGAGTCAAGCTGTCACCGAATGGCATCCAATAACTGGGAAAAGAAACATGGGTCGTTCGGCGGCGAGATGGGCAGACAACATAGTTGCCATCGAGGGAAGAAACTGTGAGGCTGGAACAGAAACGTGGAGATTGGCACCAGAAAAGAGCGGCCCAGCAGTGAGTGAAGTCAGGCTGTGGACGAAGATAATACAAAACTCTTGTGGTATTAATAATCCCGTCGTAAGTTCTTAAGTTTTTGGTTATCATCTGTAATCGAGTGAGTAAAGACAGCCGTAGCTACAGGCAACAAATAAGGTACTGGCAAATAAAATGTCGGAATTTCAGAACTCATATGTTGTCATCTCGATTTATCCTCAATATTAAATAACCGAATCACAATTTTCCAAAATTCTTTATTACTATATATAAATCAAAACCTTTTACCATATTACAAACAAATATAATTCTATCAAAAGAATTAATGTTAAGTGGTGTTTCAGACTGAGAAGCCAGTACAAAATACAGGCGGAAAATAAGTCAAATGTTTTTCCTAAATCACATTAGATTTAGGAAAAAGGTTCTGCTTTTAGCCTGTTCCTTTGACGCACCAGATGAACAAGCGATGATTAAGGATCTGATTAAAGGACAAAATGAATTTGATGGAATGATTATTAGATTTTTGTGAAAGTATGGATACACGAAAGGGATATATAAGTGCCTACTTGACTTTTCAAATGGGCAGGAACTAATTTTCTGCTTTTATTCTGGATATAAATCAACATAATTATTATGGCGGCTACTGATATCATGGTCAGTTCGTGCATCTATGTCCCTCACCCTTTAAAACTGCAAACCAGTCTAGGCTTGTCAATTGTAAACTAACAGATTTACACATAACTTCACGCCTGTAATCCCCGAAGGGTTAGGCAGAGTTGTACCTAATAGTACAGCCACATTTCGCCAGTTATATTTAAGTCCCATGTGATAGGGGGCGAGCCTATTGTCATCAACCGGGTGCAAATTCAGATTCCGTGGCTGCTACTAAGAAATTCCTGATGGAAAAACCCAATAACACTTTACCCGGACTGGGAATCGAACCTAGAACCTCATGCTCAGCAGTCGCGCTTGCGACCATTAGACCAACAAGACACTCAACAGATTTAATAACTGTTATAATATTTAATAATCATAGCAAATACTGTGGATCCCAAGGGACAATGAGACATTCTTTGATTGTATAGCAGAGGAGTTTGTCATGGTGACTACCCTTAACGTCCTAGAATAGTATTTTAATTAAGGAAAAATGTAAATTTCAAGGTCACCGCACCATTGTATCGTTGAGATATGAAAAAGTCGCATCGTGTAAGTTGTTTAGTATTAAACTCTGGAGCTACGCCACAATGATGCTAAGAGAGGGCTTCAGAATATAAACCAAAAATAATTATAAGGTCACGCTAGACATAAGCAATTAATGTAAAAAAACAACAATGTTTTAAAATGTTTGATAATACACTATTTTTATTCTATTGAAAATTTGAAATAATAACGTGCTAATAGAACTTAAAACTTTCATTAGTATAACATCGTTTGGAACGTAACTTGAAGCAGATATCGCATACCTGCCGGATATCAAGTAACGGGGGGGAACAGTGTAGAGGAACGCTGACGGACTCATTGTGTATTTGTTTGGACTTGCAAGCGCAGTGAACTAGTTGCCCCATACCTCGCAATAGTGACGCGTGTCTTTCGGTCAAAGTATTTCAATTGTAATATGTACCGTGTTTAATTTAAACATTAACAGAACTTTGAACCTTTTAATTATGTCTGTACACACTCCCAAGAACATTGCACACATCCACAAAAACTTCTACCAGTAACAATACATAGTTTGCACTTATTAGCTATCAAAGCTAAGCTGTGTTTTTATTTATTCAGTTTCTAGTTCGATAAAAATATCTTGTAAATAATATTTTCAAGTCAGCACCGAACTGACAGTTTTAATTTAGAATATAATGTGCATTGCAAAAGCCTCCCTAATACTAAGAAATAAGCCTTACCATGACATGCTGATGGCTAATATTAACTACGCCATCAGCTAAATTCAAAAACCATCATCAAATCTAAGACCTCACACTAAAAATCCAACCTTACGATCACGTTTCCAAGGCGACATAAAGATATTAAGTATGTAAATAGCACCCAATCAGAAATGAGCAGCATACCAAGTTCAAAATCAGTATGTGGGACCCCAAATGAGGGTCTGTTTACTGAGGACCTTGCGATGTCAGCGACACCTATCACTCGCTTCTTTATTGAAACCTGTGACGACAATGTGGACGTGGGTGCAGAGATCGCCAACCTTGCAAAACCTCAGTTGAACCTAGTCTTGCAAAACTTAAATTGTAATTCTTGGGAAAAATTACTAAAATGAGGGAGGCATAATTAGGGATTAGGTGTTTCGAGGTTTGTGTACCCGTCGCGTGGGTAGTGATGAGGGTAGGGGTTCATTCATGCCGAGTCAGGTGTTAAGAAACGCATTGTCAAAAAAGTTAGTAGGTACATAGCTGACCTAGGGAAACGGAAGTCTAAGACTAATTTAAGATTTTAAATTATCATGGCCACTAACATTATTATAAAAATAATAATATAAAAAAAAATACATAATACAATATATTAAAAAAAAATATATATATATATATAAATATTTATTAATGTTCCGTATGGTGTCCGGACGTAAAGAATAGCACCATCCCATATCTTCCCGTGGGTGTCGTAAGAGGCGACTAAGGGACTTACCAGAGAATGGGCAGCAGCGTTCTCTGTGCTTTTATAACAACCATACTGCGATCGCCAACCCGCCTGCCAAGCGTGGCGATTATGGCAAAACCCCCCCTTTGGGGGAGGCCTATGTCCAGCAGTGGACGTCTTTCGGCTGAAATGATGATGATGATGATGATATTTATTAATATCGGTAACTCAATAGAAACAGTAAACATGGTAAATATCCCGTTTCTAGTCTAAATAATAAGACTAATTTGCTAGTTAGTAGTGATGTTTTTTTCATAAATTGGTCACAATACTGATGATTCAAACAAACAATGGGTAAGTACTTTATTAGGTTGAAAAAAGGTGCAGCGTTGGAAGGCCTCCCCGCAAGATGGACCGATGACCTGGTGTAGAAATCCACTGAATGCGAAAAGCACAGCCCCGGTCCACGTGACATGGTGATGTCCAGCGGTGGAAATTTTTCGGCTGATGTGATGATGACGCTCATAGGTATAACCGATATTCTCACTAGTAAAACCAAAGTGCAAGGGGCAAAGTGGGGTAGAGTAGGGTTCTAAAAACTAAAGTTTTATCACACCAAAGTATTAGTTTATTTTCTGTCGAGTGGAATGAAGCTGATCACTCGGCCATAATATCACCTCCGCAATTTAAGTCATACAAACTCAAAATCAAGTTCAATCCAATCATTCAACAAAACAATTTAATTGTATAGTCGTAAATCATTACATCACTTGACGAGCCCGTCGACGTGAATAAGTTAACTGCCCCAAGGTTTGGTAATTAATCGACAACCCGGCGGAATGACGGCGAATGACGGAGCCGAAGTGGGCACGAGTGGCCATAGCCTTGTCAAAATAATGACGGTACGGGTGATTAATTTATGACGTTGCCATATAATTATATTTTGCTGATGACAGATTTGTTTATTTTTATGTAACTTGGTCCTACGCTGAAAATGTGGCCAAAGAATTTGCTCAATCGTAATTAAGGTAAGGTTTAAAAAATATTTGCCTTGTTTTGCTACTACTTAGTTGGTTTTGTTTTACCGACATAATGCTTAATAATAAATTTAGAAATGGATGTCCTGTTATTGTTACATACAACTACTGGTCACTAATTTACTTTTGTATCCAGAGAGCTAAATATAAGAATAACTAATCAATAATATAACTACAGCACGTCAGTGATAACAAAATCAACCTTGTAACAAAGTCAAACAATTTTCAGTTAATCAAAGAAAAAACCACCGTATCCCATGACAGATATCTAAAAATGAAATTCTTACAAGAACCTCAAATAAAACATCATTATTTACATGCAAGAAAAACAAAAATGTGGAACTGCTGAGTTAAAGCAAGTAACAGTAGTGGTTATACCAGCACGAGTAAAGTCGCAGGCGGCATTGGATCGATTATCGTCGGATCACGTCTCGTCGAAGAGCCGTCTTGTACTGTACACCTGAACGTTGTTGAGGATAATGTTACGAGCGTAGGCGAGAAATAAAGGAATTATTTTTGTAATTATTTTTCCAAAAAAAAGATCTTGTTTAGATTATTTATATTTCGCGTGCTTGTGGTTGTGGGTGGTTGTAAATATGCTCATTTTGCGGTCGTTATAACTAATTAAAACGCTAAAGGGATAAATATAATATTATAGAATATAGGCTATACGAATTGGTATTTTAGCAAACAGAAAAGATTTCTTCAAGAAGCTGAAACAGTTAGTGATAATTTATTTCTTCCTTTTTTATAACGTGACTAAAGTAGGTTTCTATATCCACATAACCATTATATAGTTATTACCATACCAAATTTACCTTTCAATTTATTCGTCAAAAACAATAAAGTCGCATTTTGTGCCTGTCTGAAATCGATGTTTCAACAAGTTTTAAATCGCCTATGCACCTAAGCTACGACTGGGCGCTCGTCGTTTTAAAATCCTTGCAAAGCACCTACGACTGGGCGCTCGTCGTTCTAAAATCCATGCGAAGCACCGCTAGTCAACGATAAAATCAACGCTACGCGCTTACTTCCTACAAACAAAACCAACACTATCAGAATACAGTTCACAGCAATCTTAGACTAGCAAGTTCTGAATCAATATCTCGTCGGCTAAGTCTGCTTAATTCATCACGCGCCACGCCGAGTAGGCGACTCAGGAATACAAAACTAATCCCGTTTCGGGTTAGCCCTACATAATAATACCGGTTTATTGACGTTAACTTATAGGGTTTGGCGTGTGTCTCTAAGTTCGTTATCAAACGTCTACAGGCTGTCCTCGTTATTCAAATTAATTGCTAGTTTAAACGGTAGGTACATTGAAAGGGTTTAAATTATTCGGTGGAGTTCACGTCTGCTTGGGTAGTTTGGTCGATCAAGTGTTAGTGAGTTGTTGACGTGAAATAAAGTTATACCTGTTCTTAG
The DNA here is from genome assembly GCA_905163415.1 of Noctua fimbriata. Taxonomy (NCBI): domain Eukaryota; kingdom Metazoa; phylum Arthropoda; class Insecta; order Lepidoptera; family Noctuidae; genus Noctua; species Noctua fimbriata. The sequence goes on along the minus strand of LR990927.1, from coordinate 19,242,199 downwards.
TTTAAAACTATAGCTATTAATTGTGTCACAAAAATAAAGTTTAAATAAAACTTTGAAAGGTATAATAACTTTCCTTCTATTCCGTTTTATGTTTTCTCTTCCTGTATGTCTGTATACATAGATGGAAGGGACACCGACGCGAAATCGATTACCACGTATTCAGTACATCATTCTGAGCCTGCCCACATAGAAATATAAACAGCTGATTTAAAAATAAAATAACCTATGAAAAAATTATATGTAGGGGGGCTCAGAATGATGTACTGTCCCTTCCACCCCGTATAGGTGCAAAACCCACAAAAAAAAAACATAATCACAAATTGTTCCAATATCAAATACACTTTTCCTGCCTACCTAACTGTGCTTGAATATCAACTAACAAGCCTTTTATTTTAAAATCATCAGATATCGATATCAAACAATATGGAAGGCACGTCACTATTTGTTCCATGTTCATCAAAACAACTGAAACCCGTTCCCATACTTCCCTCCCCCCTCCTCCCCGACCCCTCACATCAACTTGTAAAGAATTCACAAAAAACAATAATAATAACAGCCCTTATTTTAATAACATGTAGGAGCAATATTGTATCAAACGAAGAAAAAAAAATGTCCTAGGAAAAATTTAATATCGACAAGTCCCTTTGACTGGGGAACTGTAAAGAAATTCGCTGATTTCCAAAACTTACTTCTTTTTATGTACAAATTGAAATATATTGTGTTCAAGAGGAAGATATCAAACCTTCTTTCTTAGAACAACATGTGGAGACAAAGGGAACGAGGAAAGCGTTATTATTTGGTATTATTTTGTTGAATGATATGAAAAACTTTGATATACTCTGATATTTTGAAGAATCCCTACGTATTAAGAATGAGAAACAAATGTCCATGCCAGTTATTGTACATGGAAATTAATTTATAAACAACTTGACACTACATCAATTTGTCGTGTTTATCGGATTTCATACATCTGTCATTCATCATCATCATCTGCCCAGCCTTTTCCCAACCATGTTACCAACTATGTTGGGGTCGGCTTCCAGTCTAACCGGATTTATTGGATTTGATACAACTGTCATTCTTTGACAGTAATTTAATTATACTGATTAATTTTAGTTGTAACTCACATTATCATTGTATTATTATTTGCACAGCCTCGTTTGGTAATCAAACCTGTGGCGTTACCATGAAATCTTAAAGCAGTATTGTGTTATTGTCTTTCCAGTTTGGGAAAGAGACAGAAAAATACAGGGTCTCAAGCGCCATCTCTTTTCAACACTGGAATAAGATTAAAATAATACTGGTTCATGACGAAATGGTAGGGCCACCTGAAAACGGAAGATTGAAATGTTGAAAAGAAAGCTAGGTATATAGATACTTTGCAATATGTTTAATATTTTAATAGTCGATTACGCATCAACTTTAACATGCAAACAATAAATAGCAATTTAACCAAAAATAAACAAATAATTTTACTGTAACTTAAAATTTAGATCACAAAACATCAATAAATGGGAAATTAACTAACTTCTTTCTTTAACTTAATAAGAATTACGTTGATTCTTCTGGCTTTTTCCAGCCACACGGCGGGACACACCTGTAAGCACTTTCGCCGTACACTGTATGATACCAGCACATTTTTACCTTAGATTCTGTGGGTGACGGGCTTCCCGAAAGACCCGCGCTCGGCGACCTCGAACGACTCTGTCGCTTTACAGACTCTTCCAATGCCACGACTTGCTTCCCCATGTCATCTATACACTGTTGTATATTATCCACTGCTGTATTATTAGAAGTGGAGGTCTCAGGTCCTTTACTTGCCTCCATAATTTTGTCTGCGAGCTCAGCCAATTTTGAAAGTCTCAGTTCAAACCTACTGGCCAAAATCTCTTGGCAATTTACTGGCAGCTGACGTAACCACAAATGAAGCAAGAATTTTTCTACTGTTGCATTAGCACCGGCTAGACTCCGCAGACGACGGTAGAACTGAGAAGGGGTCCTATTCTCAAGTTTTTCCTCAAAAAGAGTCCGCATCCTCTCAGTTTCTGGTATTTCAAAACGGCGAATTAATTCATCTTTTATCGTGAAATATTTTCTTGTCATGGGAGGGTTACATACTAAATCTTTTACTTCTTCCAATGTCGGTTCGTCTAACTGACTAATAACATAACTGTACTTCGTAAGATCATTTGTAATATTAGCTACCTTAAACTCTGCTTCTATGATAGTGAACCATGAAGCTGTGTGAATACCCTTCCAGAAAGGTCTCTCTGTTAGTCCCTGCTGCAGCATTTCTGTTAGAGTACTGTGTGACATGATTTCTGAAAAGATAAAAAAAAAACGTCAGCTAGGTCACACACGACGCCACAGGAAACGGATGTTGATTAAATAGCAAGTGCTCAGTAATCGTTTCACATACAAATAATATAAATTAACGCAATACTATTGCTGAATGAGCTAAAAGCATAATCATACTTATTATAACATTCCCACAGCTGGGATACAGGCCTCTCTGCGAAAGAGAGTCTGTTGTCCACCACGCAGACCAAGTCCGGGTAGGTGGATTTCACATGTCTTTGAATTATGATCACCGATTTGAGAAGCGTGAATTAGTCGTATTCGAAATAAAACGGAGGTGATCGTAGCAAGGTGTTCATAACTTATTAAATTTACATAAAATGTAACTTGAATTAAATTTACATAAAATGTAACTTGAGTTTTACTTCCTTTAACACTTATTCACAAAATAAGGTCGTCTTGGTAATAAAGATTAACAAAAACTTACTTGATATCTGCCTATTTCAGCTCCTTCTCTAAACAAACTACGTTGATCTTTTCAAAGATTGAAGCTACTACGACTTATGAATATGTATAAAATTTAGAACACGGTCACTTTTCAGACTGCCTTTTGATAAAGCAAAAAGACGTTAGTAACTTGAAATAATGTCGTTTGGCATAATGGTGCTCGGCTCACGAACCGGTTTAGTTCGAGAATCATCGGTTATAGCGGAATGAGTTCGTGCACCGGTTGTGTTGCCAGTGTCAGAAATGTAGTGTCCCAGGTACGTCTGGGGCACATACATTAATACAATTTTGCATTTTGATCGTAAGATAGGATAGTTTTTTTAAATATACTGTAGCAAATTTTCTGATTTAAAATTATTAGAATATTTAAAACTCGGTTTTTAATCATTTATTAAACTTAAAAAAAATAACTTTAACGAAATGTTAATAACCTAATGATCAATTATGTTCACATAATATTTATTCTGACAAATAATTATGCTCGCTTGCACCACCTATAACTAAATACGTTTGGTACCTACTAATAAAGTATAATTGATAGGAATTTCACCTTTTTCAGATTCTATTTTCTAAGAAACAAACTTATTTCAATTTACTAATGATAACATTTGTTATTAATTTTTAACGCTAAGCGCATTCAAACCATCATACTGTCTCTGTAATCTTCAAACGATTGTCAGTAATAGAACGATATCTATATTCATTTAGCTCTAAATGAATAATTGAATTAGTGGTAGTTTTAATACCAAAAGGTAAATATTGAACTCATCTTTATTTATTTTGTCAACAACCTTATCTTTAATAGATATTTCATATCAGTAAAAAAGTTTATGATTTTTATTTTCAAGCAATTATTTTTAGCTATTGTCAAAATATTTTTCTTACCTGGTAACTCTGAGCACTAAGTCATCGTAAAATTGTGAACTCGCAATATACTCTTGCGCTCCTCTCACAGATAGCTGACTTGCACACACATGCAAACAAATGTAACAGTGTGATTGTACACAGTGACAAGTCATGACCAGCAAGCATTAATCAAGCAAACTATGTTATCATAAATGAGGGTACATTGAAATAAATCTATGTTGGATGAAGATAATTATGTTTCGAGAAGAATTAACAGGTACCTTAACTGTGTCTTAGAAATTAAGCAATTAAAGTATTTTTTTAAAAGGGTAATAATTTGGGATAAGCGCAGGCGAATGATGATGAGAAAAAAGTATTTTCTATCATTAACACTTAAAACGGGATATTTATCATGTAAATATATTATTGTTGTAATATTGTAATATTTGTTGCTCAGCACGACTGCTGAGCATGAGGCCCTGGGTTCGATTCCTGGGTCGGGCAAAGTGTTATTGGGTATTTCTATCAGGGATTTCTCAGTAGCAGCCACGGAGTTTGGATTTGGGGCCGGTTGATGGCAATAGGCTCGCCCCCTACTACATGGGACTTAACATTACTGGAGAAAGGTGGGCATACTATTAGATGTACCTCTGCCTAACCCTTCGGGGATTACAGGCAGACAGGATGTTATGTTACATTTCGAACAATCGCGGAAGATGTCCCGTAAGTGACCGTATAAGTTAATGTAATATTTGTTTTGAGTTCCCGATATTTCGGCATTGTTGCAAGTGCCATTGCTCACGGTTTATCCGTGAGTATTTTTCTGATCATTTTCTGTACAAAAATCGTTTGAGTTACGTTACGTCTACGGGCATGAGGTCCTATGGGTCAGTGGGTCGTCGTAGGGGCCGACTTGAGTGCCTGAGATAGTGGAAAGTGGAAGAACCATAAATTTCAGAAGAGTTGACCTGCCCAATCAGTGCACGCAATTTGTCAGTAATCGGCCGTTGTGACTAAAACAAAATATTTAATTGTACTGGAACAGACGATGACTCCTTATTTAGAATATTAAGTAATCATGCTTCAAGATATTTTATTTGAGTACTTTTAAATTAACTTTCCCAGGAGGAACACAAATAACAATAACGGGAGCATTTGGCAAGATTGCTTGAATCTGAATGTTGGTGCAGCGCAATCGTCGAATGTTTTTAGATTGTTCCCCGTCTGAAGAGTAGTTGCTGGTTACTTTAAAATGGTTAAGGAGAAGCTTTACTTTCATGATGGATCTGTACCGTCACTACCAACTAAAGTGGTAAATGTATGATTGTTTTTGAAAAAACGTTGCCTCATTCTAGGAATTATTTCTCCTGCATCGTGAGTTACAAACATTTAAACTCATATATACAAACAGGCAGAGCCGAAACAACTACCTGTGGGTCATACAAATACTTGTTCCGTGTGGGAATGGAACCTGCGACACGCACCGCAGCAGCTAATCGCTCAACTACTGCGTCAACCGGTTCGTGGTAAAAATGTTATTTCTTTTTAGCTTCCTTTTAATAATGAACGCTATCCTGTGCCATCCTTTGCGATATAATGTTGGGGTCATCCATCCATCAACATCACACTGTTCGTTTGGTTAAAAATAAATGAATCAATTAAATGCCAAATGGTTCCAAAAATATTATACAGTAAATCATCGTATTGATCAAAGCCTAAAAGAGTAGTCCCTAGATTTGTCTTGTAACGTGGTACATTTACCTAAAGGTGCTTTGGATAAACTCCCAGACCCAAATTTATATTTAGCAGATAGATTCCTAACAACTCAGAAACAGTCCCTAATGCTGATTTCAATCACTCAGCCAGCGCACGCCGCAGGTCCACAGCGATAGCTTTTTTTTCCATCGAACGACGACTTAACGTCTAGTTTACGGTACCTTTAAATCGAGTATTGAATTTTTTCTTCAATTCTAGATAACTTCAATTGAAGTAATTTTCTGCTTGTAAAAGTACCGTTGGCAGTTAGCACTGTCACGAACAAAAACGTCTTATTGAATCTTTAGACAGACAATAGGAACCTTGACATTCCGTAAATATATTATTTGTAGTTTTTTTTAATATGAAATGAAAATAAAGTATGGAAAACCGGTCATGTGCGAGTACGACTCGCACACCAAGGATTCCGTTAAAAGAAACGCCGAAAAATCACTTCCTTTGTATGGAGACCCTCTTTATTTTCAAACTTTATTTTGTTGTTGTTATAGTGGACAGTAGTAATACACGCTTCATGAAAATTTCAAGTGTCTCTCATTACTCTCCATACGATATAGCCGTGTGATCGACGGACAGACAGGGGAACCTTAACAATAAGGTTCTGTTGGTGCTCTTTGGGAACCCTAAAAATGTAGTAAGAAATGCATCCACGCATGTTCCAGCTGCAGCAAAGGTCAATGCCCTATGTAGTGGGGAATAAACAAACCAATATCAAAATAATACGAAAGGAAGATGTTTCTGTAAGATCTCCCTAATTCCTTATCTCAATACGGCAACATAATCAAAGTTGGCGTTAGGCGCGAGCTTTCGTTCGGGGACACGTTTATTGAATTAAAACTTTCCTCGTTACTCTAGTGTGTAGATAGATGACTGATTACACGGAACTACGCGAATCGTTTGTGAATCCTACGAAACTTTTATGTTGACTCGGCTTTATTTGTTTACTTTACCAGGAAATGTTTGGGTATGATAATTACTTATTTGTTTAGTTAATTGGTTTTGCGTTTATTTGTATAGCGTTATGTTATTTAGGAATTAGAAGGTGTAGGTAACTTTACCTATTGAAAGGTCTAGAAATAGGCGATCCTGAAAGGCACTTTATTTCGTCATCGCTTACTCGGTGGCGAGGTGTCAAAAATCTCGCCTCAAGCGGCACACGCATTCGTCATTTTGTTTCCTTCGTGAGTATCGCGTCGCCAGTCACGACGCGACGCCAACGCGGCGACGACGACGCTGTGAGTGACTCGTTGCATGCTGTTTGCACTTTCGTTCATTTGTTTTCTCCAGAATTACTGTCGCAAGAGGCGTGTCCCTTACGTGTGTCACTCGCGGCCAGCAAGTTAATTTAACCCCATACAATAACTATTTAATTTTCATGAAAAAGTCATTTTGTAACTAAATACGTGTTATTTGCGCGAATCATATTTTTAGCAACTTAAAACCTGACACTGACCTGCAAATTGTCAAAAACCTTAGAACCTCAGTAGTTTAGGTATGACACCAAAGTGGACCTTGACTTTTAATGATATTAAAATGATCCTAAGGTCGAGAGAAACACAGTCAATTACCTAGTAAAGAATAAAACTATTCCTCAGAGCATCTTTAATCTTAAAATAGCGCACATTTCCTAAAAACAAACTCGGCAACCTCCCTGGCGAACAATAAAGGTTTTCATGAAAAATGAACTTGCATGGAAGTTGAGAGTCACTATAGATATCATTAACGGTAACCACTGAGTCATGCTGGTTGTTACATGTAGTAGGTTACTGTTCAGGTCTCACGTCGCAAGGTTAAGTAACGGTTCGTGGGGATTGGATGTGGATGCGTAGGGGTACGGACACGAAATAATGTAATTTGCAGAGGTTTTGGTACATATTTTTTACAAGTCCCGTGTAATATGGGTCAACACTAGTTGACTCATATTGATCGGTTACTAAACCGATTACAAAAAATGACCCGAAAATATCATTAAAATTCTCAATCCAAAAAAAAGCTCTAATTTACCTTTATTTACTGATAGTATTATTAAGTTTTTGACATAGATTCTATTTTCGGATTGTGACCTGAATTTTAAAAAGTGCCAGAATTAACAAGAAGAGTACTTACGAGTACCTACATCAATATTCGACGAATTTCAACAAATATGTAAATGGAAGTTTCATATTATAAGATTTCTCACGTTCACGCATTTACATCGGGTTATGCAAAAAAGGTTGGTAACACGTGTTTTTCGTATGTTTCTAAAGAAAATGGAAGAACGACCTGATTTTATAGAAAACTAACTTTTAGCCCCTGGTTTCGCTCGTGTGGGCAATTTAGCAATTATCTCAGGGGAAATAAATACCGGGATAAAAAGTATCCTATGTTGTCCTCACTCAGGTCACGGTCTATCATGCTAATTCCATCAGTTGCCAAGATGTGAATAGGTAGAAAGAAGCAGACAGACACACAGACAGTCATAATTAATTGTGCATTTATAATATTAGTATGGAATAGTATGGAAGCGTGTTCTAGTTTGTAAGTAGATGTTTTAGATTTGTATTATGAATTTATTTATTGATGGTTTAGTGTTGAAAGGTCAAGGTCAAAGAAATTTATATTGAGAGGGATTAGCCACAAATCTTGTTTTTACATTTTGATCAATACTTACTGTAATAAAAAGGATGCATGTACGGATGTTTGTTACTCTTTCACATAAAAACTACTGAAAAGATTTGGATGATGGTCACACAGTAATTTATTAAGGGAAGGCAACTTGTTTGTTATTTTTTCTGTTCTTATCTTTTTTTTTGTTGTTTTCCTTTTTTTTCCTTTTTGTTTCTTTTAACTGCTGAACAAATAATTATTTCGATGTTTTTTGGTACACAAGCAAACCGTGAACTGAGAACTAGTACGTAGAAGACTACTGTTTACCCGGTACCAGATTCCAGCAGGATAGTTTCCGAAAACGAACTGTAGGCGAAAACTGGTGTGTATTACATATATTGTGAAAACCACTACAGACCAGTAAGAACATCCACGAATAGATTTTCCAACAAATACAGTCTCGGTTCGTTTGGCACACTATTTTCGATTCCTACCCTTTCGCCCAAACGGGCCCATGGGGCGAATACGTTACTTATCATGTTATTGCCCAGCACTGTGCTAAGGCCGACATAATATCCTACAAACATGTTGTGCCCTTTGGGGAAACCGCTACTTTCTTACAGGTAGCTGAATTACAATAGGTACAGTAGACCACTCATCACTCTGGTAAGTAAGAAATACCAGTACCAATACCTGTTGAGCTGACCTCTTACTGTTCTTCTTTGCTGAGTCAAACCAAAACACGCGTGCTGCTGCTCCACCTCGCAATGGATAAGGAGAAATATTGGAAGTTCATGACAAATCTTCAGTAATTGGAGAAACAGAAGAAAAAGAAGTTGTGTCAATGATTATACATTATTTTTAGTATAAGCGAAACCTGAATATAGTTTGTTCAGAATAAGTAACTGAATCGATTCCAATAATTTTTAAACCATGTTATATTTTTTACCAAAAATATTTTAAAAAGTTAAAAGTTGGACACCGAGCTACTTTAAGTACCTATCGCAATAATTTAGGTACCTGCTGCCAAATTATTATTATCAATGAGCCCAAGACGACGCTGGAGGTGCGCGCTGCCTGGTGACCACGATTTTGTGTGGACAACTAGGTAATAGAACAAGCTTATAATTTTGTGATTTTTCATGATACAGTTTTGAAATTTTGTACATAGATTCTTTACATAAAAATACTAGACATGTGTATCAGGTTTCGCATATACTAAAACTAATGTTGTACAGAAATAAGAGAGTATATTTAAAGTCCTTCATCCCCCATAAAAAAGGGAGGATCCTCCAACCAGGCGGGCGTTGTGTCTAGTGGACTACTGCTCGACATTATACTTGATGTTGGGTTTTTTCTATATGGAATTCAGTCGAGGATAACTTTAATAGTGCGGTTCAGAATTTCCTTTGTGGCATAGATGGCGCTGTAGTACTTTTATACTATGTTGCTGTAGTATTTTATTAGTGCCGTTACAATTCCCTAAATCAAGTTAAATGGGCGTCGACTAGAACCCTGTAACCTCAACAGCGTTAAAGTTAGATAGGTTCAAACATGTCCCATGTATAGTTACACAAGGAGATAAATGAAGAGATGCTGATTGTAATGTTGTTCCACAGTCATACTTTATTTCAACGGAACACCTCAATCACCGCCATCAAAGTGTTACCCCATCGTGCAGCTAACTGTACGTATTGGCGATGTTTATGTGCGTACCTTCCTACTTCGGACCGTGTGAGTCTTAGCATAGAACAGTCCTTTCTTACCCATGGGTACCATAAGAGATGACTTAAGGATCTAGATTCGGAAGAGAATGGGTTTACAGTGCCTTCCTGCTTGTTTTACTTAGAATGCCCGTAAATATTTTAATTTGAGGTGCGAGTGTTTTTTTCGGTGCGAATCTTTTTAAATCGTGCCTTAATTCGGAAATCTGAACAAAAGTTTAACAGGTTTTCTTGCAATGACAAATTAGTTGACCTAGACAATTTATAAGGTCCCATTACAGTAGATAGACAAACTTTTAGAAATCATTTAGACCATCAAAATAAGGACAATGATAAAAAAATATATAAGAAAAACGCATTAAATACTTATAAGAAAAAAAATCAGATAACGTATTTACGTTACCTAACCACTAAAAATGATGGTTACCTACCCAATGATTTAAGGACAAAATAAAATCACTTTAATCAGTGTTTTTTTTTGTTTTTATATCTTTGGTTAGACGTACTGAACGCTGCGTAATAATTTGACCACCAATTTTAATGGGACTTTATATATTACCACCACATATTATAATATTTATTTTATTAAAAATAATTTGTAGATGTTCATGTTCATCAAAAAAGTTTACCGGTGGCACTGATTACGATGAAAAAAAAATCTTCAATTAATAAAAGGCTTTTAGAATCCATCATTTCAGAACAATTTAAAACCCACGTCATGTACTTACATTAATCCAACAAAATTACAGTATACATCCAGTAGTCAAGCAAATTATGTCCATTTTGAGCGCAATGCAACAATTTAGCGGCTATTTACGGCGTTTTAACGACCCTCGGCTTAACTAGGATTTCCAGTTTAGGAGTAATTTCCTAGCGAGATGATTTAACGCTTTATCTGTTGGTGCTGTTGTTTATTTGTTGTTTTAATTCTGTTGTTCGTTGTTGTTCTAGATTTTGATACGAGAGGCAGTGTTAGTGATGAGAATTAATACATAACATGATAACACGGTGACTGTTATACTTTTGGGTTAGGCAAAGGAATAGTTATAGTATACCCACATTTCGCCAGTTAAGTTTAAGTCTCATGTAAATGAGGTTCAGCCTATTGCCATCAACCGAGTGTAAATCCAGGCTTGGGGCTCGGGGGAATACAATTTATTTCTTTTAAAAATCACGTTTGTGGTGTGCTTGTTCCATTTCCATTCGTTTGTTTTTAGTATTATTTGCTTGAAGAAAAAGTTGCTAATAGGGCGTTTTGCTAAAAAGTCGTTCTGGTTATAGGTCGTTTTTCTGTTGATCAATTATCTTCTAAGATTTTTGATGCGAAAGGGTTCAATCTAAAGCATTTCATGCAGTTTTTTTTACTTGTATTGATAAGAATAGTTTTATTTACAGCTGTCGGAGATTAATCCCGATCCCCTAATATGCCACCGGAGAATCCGTCGAAGTGGCGAAGGTTTGCGTCAATCAAATATAATTGTCTGCTACACCCTAAGGTAGACTGGTAGTTAATGTCCAAGGCATTAAGTCCGTCTTCGTACATTATGAGCATAAAGTTTAAATAAAATAAAATAAATATCGTGCCAGCGGCACGAGGAAGAATAATAACAGAGTTGAACTGCCATCATTATTACAAAACCAAAAGCCGATACATTGGCGCAGTGGCTGAGCTTTTGGCTGCTGCGCTGCCTGTCGCGGGTTCGATTCCCGCACGGAACAAATATTTGTATGACCTACAGGTATTTGTTCCGGGTCTGGCTGTTTGTGTATGTGAGTTTAAATGTTTGTTAAGGCGACATTAAGTGCCAGCGACCTTGAGCTAGTATTCGAGCCATCGCCCGCAAGGGCTCCCGCTTCAACGCGCACCAAATTTTTTCGAAAAAACAACCCTCCTTGATTTATCAAACACAATACAAATAAAAGTCGTATACTAAAATATGGCTCATTAATTGTCTTTTAGATGGTCAAATTTTCATGCAAATACGCCCGATAGTTTTTGCGTGATTATCGTTTTTTTGCCCGCGTTAGACATTACTTTACAAATTAATTACACTATGTTATAAAAATATAATTTCACATTTTCACATATCAAATTATGAAGAAAATTGTCTAGTATAACATTTATTTTTTTCAAAGAAATAAGACTACAAGTTTAGACGTGATGTTCAATTTAAAAACGTTAAAAGTCGTATATCTGCGCCTTAACGCACCTACGATACGGGAGAAATCCAAGGGTGATCCAAGTTAAAAAAAAGATTTTCGATTATGAATTAGATAGGTATTTAACTCGAGAATTCGTGATTTCACAACACAAACTTTAAAATACAACCAACCCTAATAGTACCTTAACCCAATGCTATCACAGCAAAGCCTTCCCAATCCCCTACATCTCGAGGCTACGCCAAGACCAACAGTAAACATCAAATAATCCAAGCTAACATTATTTACAGCGGCTCTAAAATAAACTTACCTAAGTAACTGAGCAATTTGAACCTTCCAAATATCAAGAAATTATCACTTCGCTCACTTCCGACCTCTAACTTAATTTATTGTTCGTAGGCAGGAAGTCATCAATGTCAAAATCTAAATTAATAATTCACGGCGGACTGAACAGTTTAGTATTCATCTGTATTGAAACTGTACGTTTGTACAGCACAACACGCCTTATCATTTTCAATAGGTTGAATTTCTATTTCAAAGAAAATAATGCTTTCTTTTGTTTTAATTACAATAGCTTCAAAGAAAAAAGATTACATGCAGCAAAGATGAGAATGTTAAGATGGATATGTGGTGTGACTAAAATGGATACAGTAATAAATGAGCATAAATAAGAGAAAGTTTGAAAGTGGCGCATGTTACAGATAAGATGAAAGGGAGTCGTCTGTCTTGTTATGGACATTGTGTTGAGGAGGGATGGAACACATGGGACTAAAAGAGTCAAGAATATAAAATGGTAATGAATGAAGAGGGAGAGGAAGCCCAAAGTAAAGATGGATGGATTATGTGAGGAAGGATATGAAAGAAAAAGGAGTAAATGATAGCGTGGCGATTGACAGGGGAGAATGGAAGAAAAAAACGTGTTGCGCGACCCCAAATAGCATGGTGGGACTAGAGCAGGGAGATTATACGTTTAGTAAAATGTCGACTACCTAAACAGAAATACCTACTAAACTGTATTAGGCAAATATTGTAAACACGAGGTTGAGTTATGATATGTGTTACTTTTACGGGCGAGTGGTTTCGTGTTGCATTATTATTGTATCTAAGACTAAATTTAGTTTTTTTGCGGAATCTTAACCAAACATTATTGCAAAAAAAACTTAGTTTTTTTTTCCGGAAATATTAGGTACTGTAAAGTTTTAAGCTTATCAATAAAATATTTAAAGTCCACCTTCAATTAAATGTTAAAACAAAAAGTCTCAACTACACGACAAACAACGCCGCAGGACACAGACAGTCCCGTCCTGAATAAATCGTGATTCAAAACGAGCTTTCAGTTTGCCGACTTGGAAGTGGCTTAGATAAGTGATGGGATTCGTCTCTGTGAGAGGGTAATTCGGGAATTTTTCATCTTGAAAGCCAAGTTTGTGGTAAGCCCTCGGCAGACAAAGTGAAATAAATAGCTAGGCAAAGGATTGACATTCGGAGCTTACTTTGGACGTTATTTTGTTTGCAAATGTTTGGTTGTATAACTTGTTTATGTTCGTACTTACAGACTTGTTACGATATTGTGTTTCTTTCTTCTTTGGGTTTTGGGGAACAACATGAAGCAATGTACAAAAGCTTACTTACAATTTATTATTTTGACCCTAGAATGCATGTTTGACATTAGTATCTATATCTCAATTACGAAGGAATTCCTTACACCTTTATTTTTACCTACATTCTGTGTGTGTGTGTGTTTTGATTCTAATCCTATGTAAGTCATAATGTAATTTATAGTATTTTTGTCAATAAATTCTGAAGTCGATATGACTATTAGTACAGTACGCAGTATGACTCCTGTCTTCTACAATGCACATCCTGATAACCCTGCATGTTTAAATTCACACAAATCACACTAAAAATTGTTTAAAAAGAAATGAAAAATGGGTTACGTGTCAGCTCCGTTTCGAGTCCTACTTAAACAGTAAGAAAAGAATTTGATAAGTGCATGATAAATTCAGCTGGCAACCGACCAAGTGAAACTACTACGGATGCCTGCCTTTTATATTGTAAATCCTGTTTTATAAAGCGATGTACGAGTTCCACATGGTGCGATAGGAGCCAAGTTTATGGATCCGTTTACACTGAGGATTATCATAAGAACCCCGGTGGGTACGCCTGTCAGCGAGTGTGCAATATTGCACATACTTACATGCCATAATATTCGGTGAATTTAGTTTTTTAAAGTGATAGTAAAAAGGTGTTGAAATGGAAACCCAGAACAGGTCATATGAACATAGACAGGCCACGAGTGAGGGAAACCAACGACCTGGTCCGAATAACAGGCAGGAACTGGAAGCGGGAGGTCCAAGACCGGGTAAGGTGGCGTGTGATGGAGGAGACTGCTCTGCACTCAGCACTCAATATGAACAGGATGAAGAAGAAGAAAAAGAGTTAATATCCTGTGATAAAAGTCACCGTCTATGGACATTTTGTCTTCCGCATAGGATAGCTAGGTACAATAAACGGGAGAATACATATCACCATAATCATAACGCATCCGATTGGTGACTGCAGTAGATTGTAAGGTGTCTATTTGTCAAAATAAAAATGTTAATATATCTAGACAGGTTTTTAATATAATTTATGATCTTGTAAGTATTCAATGTCTGAAAACAAAAAGCTACGAGCTCCTAGACCTGTAGTTTAAGACAGAACTATAATTGCTTAGAAATAGTATCTTTGTCGCTACTCCAAGTGAAGGTAAAAACATTATTATACGAATATTTCTCGATCAATAGAAACATGGCAAACAGACCATTGAAAACATCGCTCCATTAGATGTTACTTCAAAGAAACTCCAAGAAAGATCGATGTTCATAAATTAGCGTAACATTACACATGATCGACATCTTTAAAAACCTTTTTATGTTATACCTTCGAATGTTGATGAATTCTGGAGAATTTATAGGCACTTGAATTGGGAAAGAAATATTAAGAAATTTTCTTTTTCAGTGAAGGGACTTAAAGAGGGCCTCGTTGCTAAATAATAACAGACTGGACTCGATCTTCAAAGGTAAGCAAAGCTTGCCTAGGTCGGTAAGTGGATCGGTGATCCATTAGATACCGGGTACCCTCCGTGCCTCGGAAAGCACTTTTAGCAGTTCCGGCTATCATTTGAAGATCCTTGGCAGTCGTTAAGTGTAGTCAGAAGCCTTAAAGTCTGACAAACTTGTGTGGGAAACACTAACAGGAACAGGACGTAGTCGAATAATGATACAATGATTATACAAAACTGTCTTATATTTTACTTGTACCGCACATACAAAATTCAATACTTAACACTAGGTATTTATTATCTTTAACACAACCTATCGCGTCGAGTCCCAAAACCCAAGAGAACCGCCGCAACCCCCAAGCGTTTCGTTAACTTATGTTTTGACCGGGAAGAAGCTAGTTCTCTGTTTGGTTCCCGCCATTTTGCGTCAACCAATCACAGAGCGATCACGAACATGATATAAGGGTAAAGTTGCCAGCGTAAAATATTAATATGAAAGCTTTATTAACACGAATATCGATTAAAATAATCGATTAGTAAAATCAAAATTCACAAACCCTAACACTTGTTAAGGTCGGGTGTAGTAATTGGATTGTGGAGGTTAGATAGGCAGTCACACCATTTGGAATGTGGGTATTCAGCTGTTTCCGGTTAGACTGGAAGCTCGACCCAACTAAGTGTGGAAAAGGCAAAAATTACAAAATGAGTAAAGGCACGTATAGTTCAAAAAGCTGCTGTTCTACTAATCAATTAATATCACAATAGAACCTGGATGTCATTAAGAGGTCCCAAATAGTAACCGTATTGGGAACTACTAAATTATGAAACAAAATTCTAATTCTATTATCTAGTGGTTGTTGTGATTTCTATTGGCAGATGGATTTGTATGTCCAGTTTCGCTAACAATAAGCGACACCTAACTAGGTAATATTGCACGGTTCTAATTTTAACTCCTAGCTCTGAGCCGACAGTTGAAAGTTCAACGCACAGCGCGTTTATTTATTCACTGGTTTATGCCCGCGGCTTCGCGCGCGTGTAGTTTGGTAAGAGACGCACGGGATCATACTACCGAAATAAAAATATTCTATGTGTTAATTCAGGTTATAAACTACATGTGTGCAAAATTTCATCCAAATCCGTTCAGTAGTTTTTGCGTGAAAGAGTAGCAAACATCCATCCATCCATCCTCACAATCTTTTGCATTTATAATATTAGTAGGATTCATTTATTCATTAATTTAGGTGTTGCCTAGTGTGTGTATTTAACACAAACTACTCCCTATCCTCTTACAAACCGCGTTCCTTACCATCATAATATTTTGGCTAGCAAAACCACAGATTACCTCACATGTACTAAATGACTTCAAACTGCACTAAACGATTACGGAAACTATCCAACAAAACATCCACTTACGTTCATAACATTTAGTAAACTCATATAAAACAGTACCCAATTACGGTATAGTTCTCCTTAATTTTGTATTCGCATTTCTCGCAACACGTTTGCCGGTGACGCGGTGTTCGGTATCACTCGTGCACACTCGCTCCTGTCCTGATTATCCGCTTTATCTCGCCCTTCTCGCCCCATCTCGGACCACTCGCCCTGATTACCCAGAATAATCGTATTAAACGCCTTTTAATTTAATGTTAATGTTGTTTACGTTCGTTCGTAACTGTTGTATGGTTGCTAACTGGGTAATATTGGAACAATGACGGTAATTATCGCGGGCAAGGGGTTTTATTAGCGAATGTCTGCCTCCGTATATTTGTTGTGTTTGTGTGGGACTATGGCGCGTTTGTGGGCGGTGTTACGTAGTTTTGGCTTGACTTTAACATCAAAACAAATAAAACATCATTGTAAGAAAATCAGCATTTCCTAAAAACCAAAAAAATCGAAGGCGTCTAACATCCACCAAACCGCACTAGGTCAGCGTGGTGCATTGCAACCCACTCCCCGTCCGCAGATAGGAAACTTTTGTCCCAGTAGTGGGAACATTATTTATTTATTTATTACAAACACTGCTAACATTACAGGAAATTCCTAATATATCCTCCTAATATTTCCTTTTTGTTGTTGTTATTAATGCTTATGCTCTGCTAGTAATAGACCACCCCAAAAGATGACTACAGCTTCACTAGTATTTCGAACGGCCTTGTGTTGGAGATAACTCATATATAAACACAAATATTAGCACCAACGAAAACACAAAATCTTTCATGAACAATTAATTTGATAAATCATGGCAGCCTTCATGTTTACGTTTCAAACTTATAAGCGATATAACCTGCTTGAAAATGGCGTCGGAACGAAGAGAATAAATATTTAAAGACCCTAATCAATCGTGACGTGAGTTCTCTTCGAAAATTAACGAGATAACTGAGTTTGCCTTTGTTATAACATTATGCAAAATTGTCCAAAGTAAACATAATACATACGAGTGTATTTTGTTTCAGAATTTTGAGCGGCGATATATTATTTTTGGTGTTTACGATCGTTCATAACAAAGGAAGGTTTAAATCGTTGTTAATACACCCTGTCTCATGTTTTTTTCGTATAATTTGTATAATACCACGTTTATATAGTTACATGTCCGATTTTAGCCACATAAAACTGATTATATGCTCCGATTTCCATGACCCACAGCACACAAGTGAAAGATATGTCTGAAACTTAAAGATGATACATAACATAACATCGTGCTTCTAATCTCCGAAAGGTTAGACAGAGGCGTACGGGTTATAACATCCACATTTAGTTTTTAGTTTAGTTATGCTTCAGTCCCATATAATACAGGGCAAGCCTATCGTATACACCGAGCACAAATGCAAACACCGACTGTCTACTACGAAATTCCTGAAGGAACAAGCTAAAGTTCGTACGACAAAAAGCGAAGTTTTACTTGCTATCGATAAAATCCCAATATATTCCGAACTGCGTCTAAATACACAGTAGTTGTAAAGGCGTTCAATATGCATAGTAGCACAGGCGAGTCAATAAAGTCACGTTGTGTGTTCGTGTCGCTAAATATGAAAATGTTCAGAGAGCACCCTAACTGATGTTGAGAATTTCTGCCCCGACACATGAGGGAGAATGTGATATTACTTTACATTGCATGACGGCTTTATTCTGAGAAGATATAGGCAGGGGTATAACTATAATATACTAGTGGTGTGACCAAGTCATGAGTGTCCAGTTCGAACCCAAGACACGCACCTCTGATTTCTCGGATTCATTTGCGTATTGTATAATTATCACTTGCTTCGGTGAAAAACATCGTGAGCAAACCAAACCAGCATACCTGAGCGATGTTTCCCAACGGCATGTAAAGCCAAGTCAGAGGTCCATGGGCGGCGTAAAACCTGACACCAGGCTAGGCACTAACCACACGAAATAGAAGAAAGAAAAAGAACGAGACGAAGTTTAAGAAGAACTATAATACAAAATGTACAGCACACCGATATTTAGCAATATTTGGGAGCAAGCCTATTCCCGATAATCGAGCATGTAACTAAACTTCATGCCACTACTGGGAACTTTCTAATTTTATTCGCAACCGAATATGTGTGTTCGCATTTATCAGTCTGACAGCTCTTGAAAGCGGTGTAGATGTGTTGATCGTGTTCAGGTTCATTGGGAAAATCTGCTATAAACAGGAATTAATTCCGAGACCACATGTAAAATCACAAAATAAATAGGTAGAGCCGTATCAAACCGCCAACGTCAGGACGTTGGTGAAAAATGAGATTCTGACAATGGAACCCATGACCCCATGCTCAGCAGTCATGCTTTTGTCCAGAATATGAACGAGACCGTGCAGCATTTCCACAAAACAGAAAATCCAATACCTTTTTCTCCTATCAGCGGATCAAAAGCCCCATGGCCAGCTAGCATGTATCCTCATCCTTAAAAACTTACTCCTTAAGTGTATCGCTACCCTTCGATCAACAGCTAAACTTAAGCCGTGTTTTAGTGCCGATCTCTTCGCACATACTCGTAAACTGCGCGAGTTGTGCTTTATGTTACAATACTTAGGCAACAGAGTTGCAGGCTTTGTTGTCGCGTTTGCGGTTCGTGTTTTATAATGTTGAGGTGTTGTTGTGGTTTCTTATAAGATATGGGGGAGCAAATATCGTTTTTGGGGCGCCTGTTTCGTCTAGTAGCTAGCGTCAGAAAAGTCACCTTTGTAATAGCGTGTCAAGAATCGCTGTTATAAAGGTAATACCGCAGGAATAGCGATGAACAAAGTAACTTGTAACAAACTCAAATCACCAATGACTAGCTGCAAGGCAAACGACGCAACTTACTAACACTTTAATAACTGGTTTGTGATTGGTTACGTCACGGAAATCCTAATTTTTTTTTCTAGGACTTACTTTTAATTTGTCGTAAATTGACCTAAATCCGCCTGCCAAACTGGTCGAACTTTGACATTTTAGGTCATAATATATTTTATTCGACACAGCATTGTTCACAAAAGTTCATTGTGCATCGGTTTTTCATTCATTAGATTTGGTGGACCTTTTTTCAGCGTGCACGGAAGTCCAAGGGAAATCCAAAAACAAAGCAGTTAGTTCAATTAAATATTTTTTGAATTATCAACAAAGACTCTGTCTGTTAGAAAGTTGAAGCTAGTTGCACATTCCAAAACGTGGATGTCACTAGACACATGGGAAAGCAATTTTATCATCATCACCATCTCCCTGCCTTTGTACCATGTTACTTTGGGTCGGCGCTACATTATTTTTTCTTCCATTCTCCCTTGTCAGCCGTCACACAATCATTTACACCTTTTTCTTTCTTTTTCCTCACTCAATCCATCCACCTCCTTTCCGTTTCCTTGGTCTTCCTCTCCCTCTCAATCCATCAACATTTATATTCATCACCCTTTTAGGGTGTTACCACACATCGATCGCCGAGCACCAATCGACCGATGGTATAAATGACGACGATCGATCAATTGGTGTAGTAGAAACTATCGATCGACGTCGACCTATCCATTCTACCAACGATCTATGGCCTCCATCGACGATCGATCGATTGGTGTGGTAGCATCCTTGACCACATGCAATTCATCCCTCTTCATCACATGTCTATACCAAGACAGTCGATTCTCTTTCAACCTGTCTGTAAATGGCACAACTTTCAGACTACCATGGTACTAATATACTCATTCCTTACTTTATCCATTCTTGTCACCACACCACACACACATCCACCTCAACATTCTTATCTCCACTTCATGCAATCTTATAGCAATTTTATCAATAGCATAAAAAAAAATCCCCATAAAGTGTAGTTCCTCTTCTAGCCCAATCAAATGGCAGTTCAAGGGGTCACTCGAATATCCACCCCAAAAGAGAGAAACATCGGAAAATAATATCACAAACGTCCCTATTAAATTAAAACGGTTGGGCAAACATGGAATTTGATCTCCGCGTGATTGAACCAGCCAAATGAAATGCTATAGTACCGATATGCCGATATACTACTTTTATTTGATTTTTCTTATATTATCGAGACTATTATTTTTTTTTTTTTTTTTTTTTTTTTTTTTTTTTTTGTTCTATTATATACGAGTATATAATAGAACAGTGTCTCGTGTGTAAATAATACTGAAAAACCATTTTGGGAGAAGTATGGTCGTGTGAACGTTTCTGTATTATAAATTATCTCGCACTTCATACTTACACGTAAAAAAATGACCATGAAAGTGTTAGGTGAACCATGTTCTTATGAGTAGGTCGGAATTAAGTAAAGACCTCTTTTAAAATAATCTGTGGATTAATTAACCAGACCAAGCGAAACGAATCTAGTACTCAACGCAAGCGCTACGAATAAGAAAGTTAAAGTAAGTATTAACCAATCAAACATTTCATGATATAAAGGCAAATACTTCATTAATGAATGATAAAATTTATGAACACATCACCTTTAATCCAACAGCAACTATAGTAACAACAGGAAAAACTTTCAGCTAAAGTTTCAAAACCCCGTGTTCAAAATTTAAACGCACCTAACCTTTATAAATTTTAAATACAAAGAATAAAGTGTGAGGGATGCTCAAGAAAACCCATTAAAAGCTCGTTCCAAAACATTATATAAAATTAATATCCTTTCTTGTTTATTCTGGTTAATTGGTAAAACAAAAATTCATTATCTTACCCTCATAATTGAGAAGAAACAAGTACAAATTAATGGGTGAATTAATCCAGTGACAGTTTAGAGCTTGAAGATAAATTATAGCTCCGTGAAGTTGTTGTGAGGATTACCATGTTTGTAGCGAAATTTCTGAAGAGTTCTGGTCCTATGAGACCAACAAAAGACGTAGATAAACATCCCCGAAGGATTCGGCAGAGGTGTACCTAATAGTTGGTACACCAACGTTTCGCCAGTTATGTTTAGGCCCCATAAAATAGGGGGCGAGACTATGGCCTTCAACTGGGTACAAATCCAGAATCCGTGGCTGCTACTGAGAAATATCTGATCGAAAAACCCAATAACACTTTGCCCGACCTGGGAATCGAACCCAGGACCTCATGCTCAGCAGTCGGGCTTGCGAGCACTAGGCCAACGAGGTGTTTAATTTCATACTTTCATTGAAATTCAAAATTAAAAACATTCAAGTTAAAACAATAATCCCTGGGCCCAAATGCGACAACAAAGGTTATTTTTCAACGCAGAGCTAAGTAGGCAGAGTAAGTAACTATGGTTATAATTAATGGTTTTCATACAAATATTGCCACAACTGCCTGGATCACTCTTTGTTAAACAATAAGCTTAATTTGTCTAGACTGGCACTGAAGAGTATTTATTATAAGTTGTAATTGACATATATATTTGTCAAAAATCATATGACTGGCATTATTATCAACTAGCTCTTGGCCTTGGCTTCGCTCGCGTTAATTTATAATTTGAAAATTAAACACTACTAAAGTTTCTATTATAATATAATTCAATCATGATTCGAAAGACACGAGGCGCCATCCTATTATCATAAGTACGTTATTGAATTTTTCCTCGGGAACAGTACTTTTTTCGGGATAAAAGATACCCTATGTCCGTTTCTGTACACCTTACAACGTATATGCAAAATTTCAGGATGATCGGTTCAGTGGTTTAGGAGTGAAAAGGTAACAAACAAACTTACTTTCGTATTTATAATATTAGTTAGAAAGTTAGGATAAACAAAAACATACGGACCAATAGCTCGAAAACAACCCTTACAAATTCAAACAAGTACCAATATCTAAACACATAAAAAGTAATAGCAACAAAGGTATTATATCAAACGTACCAGTCCCTTTCTAAGGTTTATCGGGCCCAACGGTTGACCCCCGTCACAGTCTAGATCAAACGACTTAACATATTTACCAAAAATCCTTCAAATTCAACATTCCGAAAACTGAAAACCATACTAAAATCGACCTTACTGAAGAGTTATAGGAGTTAAGGTAAAATGAAAGAGTTGAAAATTTTGTAGGTGATATAAATCGAATGCCAATGAAAGAGTGTTTCTCAAGCATTCAATAAGTTATTTTTGTTTGAGCGATCACAAGTCGCTGTGGAAAATTTGGACGTTTGCTGTGATTTAAAGGACCATTGTCAAGTCGCCATTCATGGTACTTGAATCTGTCTCAAGAAAATATTGTTGAAATATAATAAATAAAATGTCTACGGATCTTTTAGAAACTATGGAAGTATAGCATAGCATAGCATAATCAGCCTATAATGTTCCCACTGCTGGGACGCACGGCCTCCTCTCTATGGAAGTATGTGTTAAAAAAAAATGACATATTCCAAAAATCCTACAACAACACATAACATCATGCCTGCAATCCCCGAAGGATAAGGCAGAGGTATACTTTTAGAACATTAACAATTAGTCTGCAATACTTAGAATAAAAATTATTTTTTTGCAGTTATTAAGCATTTATAGAAGTCTTAGCTGTTTCTAAAACATAATTTAAACAAAGTAAATTCCATGCTTACTTACTGACCTAAATGATCAACATCATTATTAATTTAGCCCCTTCCCTAATCCATACCGACCAAAAATTTGGAAGCCTCCACGATAAACGTTAACCCCGAATTGTATCTAATCATATTCTGGTCGCGTCCCTGGCTAAAGTCACGCACACCGTTGAAAGGCAGCAATGTATTGCTACGCAATCTACGTTGTGATAACCAGTGGGTTCGCACGTGTAGACACGGCACTTTCGTTCTGTCCTTGGTCTGGTATTAAGATAATTTTCCTCATGTTTTCTAAAAGGTAGGCTGAAATGTTTGCGATTATTCAAAGGAACAGAAATTAAGTGCAGGCTTAGGTAAATCTGATTTAAAAAAATCAAATTCTACTTGACTGTCTTGAAAATCATTCAACACTTACCGAGATCAGGGTGACTATCTACTACATCCCTGACCCCAATGTGCTTTGGAAAGCACGTTAAAGGCTTCTGCCCACTACACCGTACCATAACATGATCAGGCTATGAATGTCATCATCTGCCTAGCCTATTCCAACTATGTTGGGGTCGGCTTCCAGTCTAACCGGATGCAGCTCAATACCAGTATTTTACATGGTGCGACTGCCTATCTGACCTCCACAACCCAGTTTAGTACGGGGTAATACGATACCCCTTGGTAAGACTGGTTTTTAGACTTTATGGGCCACTGACTACCTAACGACGGTCAGAGATCTACAACTGACAGCTGAGACCAACGGCTTAACGTGCTTTCCGAGGCACGGAGCAAACTCGGTATGTAATGGGTGGTCATCCATCCACAGACCAACCTTGGCAAGCACGGCTTAACCTAAAGATCAACCTGAGCGGCTGTTATTATTTAGCCACGAGCTCCTCCTGCTCCTATGAATGTATCAGGCCAAAAATATTCTCTGTACTGAAAAGTAGACTATAGCCACAAGACCTTTGCGTCACCGACCAACACCGTCACGACTCGCGTACCATGCATGTAGCGAATCGGGACCGGCAAAATATTCTTGCAGACAATTTTTGACGCTCCGTGAGGATTGGTACCGGCTGTTAAACTCAAACTCAAAGCATTTATTTCAATTAGACCATAACAGGCACTTTTAAATGTCAGAAAAACAAAGAGAGCGAATCTACAGTCACAGTCGCATGGGATTACATCCCGTTTGGTAACTTAAGAAACGGCATTTTTGTGATGGTAATTTGTTTAGTTGGCGAAGCGGGAAAGTTACCAAACGGGATGTAGCCTCACAAGGCATAATAACTCTGTTATTTGTAGATCTTTGACTGTCTTTACGAGTAATCACAAGTCCAAAAGTCTGACAACCAGTCTGTTACAGAACCAGGGTGTTACAGGTAACAGGGTTTAGATGTCGGATAGACGCTCCATGTAAAATACTGCTATTCAACTGCATCCTGTTGGACTGGACGTTGAACCCAACAAAATTGTGAAAACGCTGGGCATATGATGATCAATATGTAGGTCAAATATCTCTAGGCACATTTATGTACGGACTAAGTGTGGGTCTTACCTTATTTATAAAGACCTGATATTAAGGTCTTTAAAAAGAAATTGTTCCAATTTCTTATAGAAAACTGTTACTACTCTGTTGCCGAATTTTTAGCTACTAGAACTTTTTAAATGTTTCATGTCCGCTTGACTTTAATTTATTGTTGTTTTTGTCTTGTGTCTGTCATGCATGACCAATAGTAGTAATATAATTTGTATTTGAGCAAAAATTTAATTTATAACAAATAATTGTAGTTTTGGACTCATATTTTCAATATATTATTTAATAATTTGTATGTCCAAGTGGCTGAGCATGGAATGAACATTATTATTATATAATTATGTATTGAACACCTGCCTGTTACCCATGTATCACAAATAAAAGATTTAATTTGATTTGATGCTACCTAGTCCAGGTATAAAGTAAGTAGCCTGCTTGAGCCTTCAAAACACTCTTTGAAGTCTCCCAAGCAATAAAACTAGACCTAATAGAACTAACCTTTACCATTTATTTTTCAATAAGAAGCCACAAAAATAGCAATCCCGTAAAGTCTTAGTGATTTATTCCTTCTTTACTACCTGAGCGAAATAGGTTGTATCCCAAAATACTGGATAAAAAGTTACTACCCACGGATTTGCGCCTTAGGTCAGGATAAATACTTCTTTACTACTCAAATATTGGGTAGGAAGTCTGTAAGGTTGTATTTACTAAAATAATATTATTATCTTTATTTTCGAATAAGGCCTATTTCAGGGCGAGACCGGCGCAGGCCGCGCGTTTCAATTTCCATAGACTTGTATAGCATTCACAGTGCAGCGTCGACTGGCCCACGTTGAATAGTGAACGCCTTCTGAAATAGCCCTAAATATCGAACTATTATAGTATCTTTCGGTCCTTTCTCTCTTAGTTCTTAGACTTACTATTGCGTTAATTAAATTAAGATCATAAAGGAACTAGTCTTTTAGAAACCATTAATTAAGTAGTTATTATTTCCTTTATTTATATTTTTACAAATTATTTACATTTTTAAATATTCCTTAAAAAACAATATAAAAACATGTAACAATATAAAAAAATTGTAGCCCACCGGTATCGGGAACAGGGTCCAAGGCGGTCAGGGCTCCAGAGAGAGGAACCTCCTAGCACTACGAGCCGTGTCTAGGAGTACCGCTTTCTGAATCAAGCCTTTGATCCAGCTGCCTAACGAGAGCTTCCTCAGGTATTGGTCGAGGCTCTTGGCAATTAAGCCATGGGCTGAGACGACTATCGGCACAATGATCGCTGAGTCCACATCCCACATGTCGACATCCTCGCGAGCCAAGTCAAGATACTTGATTTTCTTATCTTTCTCGGCTTTCACGAGGTTCTCATCTTATGTCAACAATCATTGCGCGCCGCTCTGATCGATCCACCACCACTATATCAGGCTTATTGGCTACAATAGTCATTCAGTAGTTTAACATTTTAAAAACAATAACTCAAGAAGCTATTTTGAGCTTAATTAATCGCACTAAGTTCCTGTGGTCGTGGAACTCCGACCAGGGGCATATTAATTTATCTGGCAATGCGACATATTTGTCAACGAGTTGAAACACTTTCGCGACAGGTGCTTTATTATAAAATAGGAACTAAAACTATGAAACAAACTTGGGTAATTGTCGGATTGTGCCCTGTCACCTGAATCTCTGTGGGTTTTATTAAATATACCCCCCTGTTCTTGATTTTTCTCAATCGAACCATTTCTTGAAAAAAAAAAATATTTATAAAACTAGCGTATGACAAAGATTGTAAAACAGAATCCCAGAAAAACATCATATTTTCTAAACCAAGAAAATCCCCAGAATTGGCTGAATTGAAATATATGGAGGTGAGTAAAAAATCTCAGAAAATGGGCAGACGACATCGTTGCCATCGCGGGATGAGGCTGGCACAAGAACGTGGAGCTTGGCATAAACAAAGAGAGGCGTAAACCCAGCAGTGGGTGATGTTGGGCTGTGGATGATGATGATGATGAGTTAAAAAGTCCAATATCCTCAAATTAAACGGCTGAATCGTCGACATTACACGAAATATTCTGTAAAAACAACGGTTGCCAACAGGAAACTTAGGGAAACGATCCTAAGTTACGGGTGAAGTAGAAAATTCTGTTAGCGATAAGTCCACTTTAGTTCAAGAGGATAGTCAAGATCTCTGTTGAGAAGGTTAAAGGTTCTCTTAAATTAGTTTTAAGACGGGATGTCTAATAGGGGAATTATTGTTGATCAAAGGTACTATCCAAAAATATTGTTTGATGATAGAATTATTTCTGCTGAAACTTAGTTATTTAAACTATGAGGAGTTTGATTGATCAGAAAATACGTAATTATATTAGTTCCATCGAATATTAACCCTTACTCAGCCTTACTAACCCTTAATCAGCGGGATAATTCCGTTACACGCTTATAATGGCAATGCCTTCCATTTTGACAGTTCAAAAACATTCATTGCATTATTTATGTTGCTGAGCAGAGGAATTTTCAAAATATGTAAATCAATGGATTAGGTATTTCTTTCAAAATGTTTCGGATAGCGATTTAAAGTTTGTTATACAATTGGAGGTGACTGAAAACCATTTAAGAACACATAACTATCGAAGGTGTGCTCTCTCAAAAACCCAGCTATGTCGGCCACATGGAAACGCGCAAAACAATTTCGTAAACAATGCACTAAACGCGTTTAAAATCAAAGGTACCGATACAAAGGTATTTGTTCCAAAATCCAAGTAAATCCCTGTAATCGTTGTATTGGCGAAAAATCTTCTGTCTAGATTCAAATCGGCGTGTCTGAAGCTTTTGTATTAAAGATAATAGGATTTTTTCTAACAAAATTATGTGTACTTTTATAGATATTGGATTGGCTCAAGAAATCTCTCTGATGGTATTGTACTTACAGACAAATAGGATTCGATTTGAACGCTTTCGGCTTGAAGAGTATTATGGATACAAATGTTTCAA
Organism: Noctua fimbriata; assembly: GCA_905163415.1. Classification (NCBI taxonomy): domain Eukaryota; kingdom Metazoa; phylum Arthropoda; class Insecta; order Lepidoptera; family Noctuidae; genus Noctua; species Noctua fimbriata. The sequence goes on along the minus strand of LR990927.1, from coordinate 19,214,770 downwards.
CATTTGTTTCAGTAAGATATTCTTTAAATCTTTTATGATATTATTTAGGTAGGTATTACAAGACTACACGTGAGTTTGAAAGTAAGCATGTATTCGCCTTTGCAATTTTTGTAAATTAGATATTAGTTTCTCAATGACACTAAACTTAAGCCGAGATCCCTGAACCCGCTGAACATAATTCCTGTCTCTCTCTGGTACTTGTAGTTTGACAGTAGTGCGACCCTTTACTTTCAATTTTCACGTAATTTATTCATGTTAAAACACGAAACATAATTTAGTTCAACCACCTAAACACTAAAATATACGTTGAAGCAATTAGCAATCAAATTGAACGCAATGATAGCAAATTAATACAAATTATAACAAAATTTGGTGTAATTTGGCTCAGTGCGGCCGTTTGTCGTGTAATGTCTACGGTTATCGCTCGTTAGTGAGTCGCCATTGTCTGTAGACTTCATTAATGTACACCATTATAGCCTGAAATTGTAGGCGTTATTTAGAGGCTTTTAGTAGGCAAATGAAGTGAGCGTGGGTTTGATTCAGCAATAGTTCATAAGTATCATCATGTAAATGTCAAATTCTTAGCATGATAGTTCTTCTGTCCTATCCATACTAATTTTATGAAAGCGAAAGTTACTTTGTCCGTCTTTACAGCCGGTAATGCACCGGCTGAATCTAAAGTGGCACAGTCATATTTCTTGGAAACCAAGAAATATGTGACCAGTTAGGGTGTGTGCACCAGAGTCGGCCGCATCAGGGACAAACGCTGTCCTAAATTACGAGTATGGAGCGACTGCCTATCTGACCTCCACAACCCAGTTAGTACTGGGTAATACAATACCAGATATAGACGGTAATTTGTGGAACTCATAAAGGTAGTCGACATACCCGTAGCCGATGAACCCTTTTCTTCAGTAAATATAACTTGAGTCACGTGTAACCATCGCCATATTTAATAACATTTTGTATAATAATATATTTCCTTGGGGTAGGTAAATAAATCCATAAATAAATTTCTAAATTCTCTGTAATTTCAGAAGGAGGAAGTTAATTAAAATAATTTACCTGCTTAATCAACGAACACGCAAACATATATTCTCGTTCAAAACCTGGATGCTAAAGAAGAAGAAGAAGAAGAAGAATATTCATGTACAACATTATTTTTAGTATATGCGAAACCTGAATACAGTTTGTTCAGAATAAGTAACTGAATCGATTCCAATGATTTTTAAACCATGTTATATTTTGTCCCAAAAATATTTAAAAAAGGTTACAAGTTGGATTAGTAAGTAATCAAGATAATCAGATCATCGCAGCGCGTGGACAGTATAATCGCTCCTGTTCCATACTTACTGCTTCTATAGTAATTCTGACAACAGTGCTAGGTACTCAAATAAAGAGATTAACTTACCTGATACTGAAAATAATCTATAAGAGAATGACTTAAAATTTGTTTTGATTCTGTCTAAAAGTTCAAAACGAAGGTAATAAAGAGAAACTAAAATTAAACAAGATTTAATTCCAAACGTAGCTCCAACTACTGACTCGAACTATAACAGCTATCTTCAAAACTCTGAAACAGCAATTTCACCAACTTCTATACCTACGGGTCCTAAATGAAAATTAAATGAATTTGAAGTAAAATCTAGGTCACCTAGATGTAGTTAACAGAGAACTTTTCCGCGAATAAACTCCTTAAGAAGCTTTAGACCAACAATTGTTAACAACTGTGTGGCTTGCTTAGAGTTCATTATGAAATGTTTGTTTAGTTATTTAATAATATATCACACTGCTGATGTTGAATTTGTTTTCTTGTTATATTTTGGGTACAAACGTCTAATTTTGTAGATATTCATGACATTTTGTGTGTATTCAAATAACAAATTATTTATTGTGTGTAAAATTTGTAATTACATATTTTCGTATTCATTTCACTCATCATTTACTTGGTCTTTAAAGAGCAGTGCGCGTGCTTGTTTGCCTCAGTTTCTCTTCAAAAACTTCAGATATCACGCGTCACTTGAGTTTAATCAGCCTATAATTTATTTATTTATTAATAAAGGTTCACCAACGGCTTCTGTGTACGACATATCTTATGTATAGGTTTTTACAGTCGACTCAGTCGACTCAGTCTGTGTCGACTGACACAGTCGACAATTAATCAGCATTCACAAAAATAATGTGGCCTCTGTTGGAACACAGCTCTCCCCGCCTGTAATGTGGGCACAGGTCTCCTCTATGAGAAGTAGTGGACCATAATTCACCCAGTGCGAATTGGTTAATTTCACATGTACGAGTATTGGAATTATTGTTGGACATGCCGTTTTCCTGTATTTTCATCTTATTTTATTATCTAAGCATTACATCAAACAACATCGCCACAGCCACAATATTAGTCTGTACACGCATAACACAAAAACACGCGTCACTTGTTATTCTTCCATTTCAGAACTCCTTGTAAAAACATCACACGAAAAGCTTACATCACTTCCTAGCCAAAACAAAATACCAAAGTACTCTAGTACATAGAGAACAAGAAAAATAGAACCCATGTTCAAAATATCTTAGTACCTACATCATCATCACTAGGTAATACGAAACCCCTTGGTAATACTGGTTGTCGGACTTTCGGGCCACTGACTACCTGTAACGACTGTCAAAGGTCTACTTTACTAAAGGCGGTATGTAATGGATGGTCACCAATTCACGGACCGACCTTGCTAAGCGCTGCTTCTCTTCTTAGCGTTTCGATGGCAAAAATTTCAATTATGTTTAGTCCGAAACTCAGCCACGCACACCCCGCTTACTGATGCAGTAAATAAATCATCAAGAGCGAGGTGATAATGCGGGGCAAGATGGAAGGTGGGCCATTGTTTGTGGGGAGACGCCGCATACGCACTTGGGGTCTGAGTCGTCCATGAACCCGCATCGGCAGAGATTGTCTTTTATCCGGCTGACTTGGGTTCGAAGTCTGTTTAGGGATTTCCAAGTCAGCCACGGTAACTCGTGTGCAGGTGGAAGATTTTCAGATGGATCGTTGAATTAAGCGCGGTTTAACTTTGAAGATCGACCCGTGCGGCTGTTATTATATAGCCACGAGCTCCATAAATAACAAGAACACATAACCCTTTTTCTTTGATAGTTGTGCAATAGTTAAGTTCTTGCCGCGATGTTAGCAACACGCTCGAACCAGCTATAAATTGAACACTCTCTGTTACGCAAGTCCGATGCCGATACAACCGGCAACGGCGAACAGTTTTTATTTAACTTTTATCTGTTTTAGAATTGTCTCACACAGAATGTTTGTAGACTGGGGATCAATTTTTTTGATACTAAATATATTCGGGGTCACTGTCAACTGAAGTGTTGTAGAAGTCTTCTGCAACTATTTGGCTATTGGGTTTTTCAATCAGGAATTTCAGTAGCAGTCTGGATTAGCACCCGGTTGATGACAATAGGCTTACTTTCGGTTACATGGGATTTAAACATAAGTGGCGAAATGTGGGTATACTTTATTAGGCACATCTGTGATAGTTCTTCTGGAATTATAAATAACTAGCTAACCCGCGCAACGTCGCTTGCGCTGGGATTTTTCATAAATGCTCCGCTCCTGTTAGCCGTAGCGTGATGTTATATAGCCTATACCCTTCCTCGAAAAATGGGCTATCCAACACTAAAAGAATTTTTCAATTCGGACCAGTAGTTTGTGAGATTAGCGCGTTCAAGCAAACAAACAAACAAACAAACTCTTCAGCTTTATAATATTATATATAAGTATGGATTATAAACAGGCAGACGCAATTTACCAATAATAGGCTTAATTTAAATAAAATTGAACTTAATATAATCTATATTAAACAGGCCACATTTCTGCAGCCATAAGTAACACTTAACAAAGAGTACATGGTTTGTCGCAAATCTATCAGAAGTTAAAAATCCATTTGATCAAAAGTTACACAAAAAATACTCTTGAAACACAAAACCAGATACAAATCCGAACCAGAAGCAGCACATGTGAGCCGTCCCCTACGCCCGTACGACAAAGTTCCACCCGTACGACACAGTCCGGTGAACGAGCGTCAATGTTTTATTGTCTTTTTTACGACAACTAGAAAACTCCGGCTTCAGTTCTTTGTGTCATATTCTTAGGGAAAACTTAATAAAATATTTTTTTTTCTAGTTTATAGTTGAGACGTGCCTCCGGCTTGGGTGTGTTACTTAAGTCTTGAAAGTTCAGGATATTGAGGTTTTTTGGTTCAGAATATGTTATTATGTAAGTTGCAGACAGATGTAGTCAGTGCAGATAAAATATTATACAGATTGTCAGGGATAAATTAGCCACTTATCATTTTTTTTTTTTTTTATGTGCTAAAAACATATCACAAAAGGCATAAATCAATAAAGAAATCTCAGATAGACTTTAACACAGATAGACTGTAACACCTAGCCTATACATTCATCTTAGAACGAATTCAATCGTATTACACTGATCCAGTATTCCAATCCAGACCAAGAATCCAGTATCACAGCTGTTGATTTCCAGATAATCTTATTAATCCTTAACCAGCCACGTGTAAAAAGTTACGTAAACGTTCGTGTGGGAAGCGTCGACACCCAGATCATATAAATAACATGCGAAATACATGTAAAATCATGATCACTGCTCGATACTTGAGCATAAAAGACAAGGCCGTTTTTTTATACAGTAACTTCAGCGCTCAAAATTCAGAATTTAAACAGTTCTATAAGTACCTTCAAAGATGTTCTGGAGTGTGTAACACCCCACACCACCAATAAGTATAAGAAGTATTATTTCCAATCGTATTAACACCTTCATGTATCACAAAAGACATACCGACCAAAAACTTCCTTTACAAAATCACGAAGCTCAAAACGATTCCCAGCGTTCTACCAGATATGATTCCAAGAATTTTGGGGAATAACTCCGGCGTATAATCCGCCAGTCAAAGGGAGCTGCAGTCACAATGCATTATGCAGGAGGCTTTCGACGCGTTTGACTCCGCCCCATTCTGTGCCTCTTTTTGTTCCAGTGGTCCAATTCGTGAGATTGAAAGAATAGGTTCTGAATGTGGTTGTATTGGCAAGGAACGGTTTTGTTCCTCTTGGAAACAAAAAAAAACGTAGTTATTGGTGAATTTTAGATAGGAGCATACAATTTTACAGCGTAATCCTCTCATACTTCAGTGGTTCATGAACTGATGACCTGCTTATGAGAATACTGAAAAAAAGAACAGAGCATATAACATCACCCTGTAATCCTCGAAGGATAAGGCGCTAGGCAAAGGTGTACCCATATTTAAACAACAACCCTGAAAGTACTTTCACAAAGAAATAATAGCAAATATAGAACTTAAAACCAAAGACCCTATTTAAACAGAATCATCAGAAATGACAGGAGAAAAGGAATAAAGTAGAAGAGAATGTTTCTTCGTTTTATTCATTTCTTCATCTTAAAGATTTCCGCGTCTTTCTTCATTCTTAAACCGTTTCCAAACAGCAAAATGGCTATAGCCTCGCATAGCTTGTTATTGTCGTAAGTGCCTCCAACTTAAAGTTGAAGTTCAAAGCTTCATTTTATTTTTAGATTTAAGCGCTATACGCCGCCTTCGCCGCTTTACACGTAATAACAGAAGTTTTGCAGCCATAAAAGTAAAGAAGGATGGAATTTTGATGAACTGTAAATCTTTGAATGGCCCTTAGATTTTTAATAATGAATATTATATAGGTTAACTTTATTAATAAAAGAAGAACAAAACACGCGAAGTCACACAGTAACTAAAAGCTTTATTAAGTTGAAGAAAGTTTTAGGTATGAGTCAAGGTTGTTTATGATTTGAATTTTGAATAAGAGCTCAAGAAATCCTTGCTAATGGCGACAAAGTGAAACTACGAGATTAAACAAGTTAAATAACAATTTCCAGAGTGTAATAATGAAGCATTTGTTACTCTGTTCTACAATCTTTTACTATCAAACCATCAACCAGTCGTTCAAACAAAAATCAATCTTGGACCTTTAAGATAAAAATCAATATTGTCACGTCCGTTAAAGGCCAGAAAGGGCTCTAACAATAAAATCGAAAGCAATTACAGAAAGTAAATTTTGAAAAAGAATTCACTTTTCCACAGAAAATTATAATGAAGCCCTGCTCTTAGAAGGGTAGAGTGTCCAATTAAATTCGATTAATAAAACAGGGGTTCAACAGTCTGTGCCTTAAGTTTGATCTGATAAAAGACTCGGGAGCAATATTTGGACGCGAAAATGTGATTACTCAGCCATTGAAATGACTTAAATTAGATATTGATTCGTTGATTTGAATTGCGTAGGGAAAGAGGTTCCGCTTTTTGCGGTAAGGGTTGCGAAATCAATTAGTACTTTTGTGTTGGTCCAATTCTCGATTGAAGTACCTTCTAAAAAGATCTTTAGAAAAGAATCTTAGCTTTTTGGCTTAGCTTAAATGAGATCTTAAACATCTCTGAGCTCAACATTAGTCTTAAAGAAAAATGTAGAAATCGTCCAAAAAAACCTTAAGAACAAAGAAATATAATTGTACATGGCCCTTGCCAACTTGGTCCATTGTCCCAGAGTAGTCTGCTACATCGAAGCTTAATTAACGCAATATTCTGAACGGTATAAATCAAATGAAGCTGGCCCCTGTTCTCACATTATTTTCACTTGGCCCCTTAAGCCCACAGCATTTTTTTTTCTTTCTCCCAAGAATGATAAATGGTTTGCGTGAAAAGGCAGAATTCTGTTTTGAACGGTGAATTATTATGATCGGTCGATAGCGATGCAGGCGATTTCCTTGTGCTTACAGAGAGTGAGTCCACTTTGTTGCAGATAACATCTTACTGCGGAAATTGATTGGTATGGCGTTGTGGGCCCAAGGACCCGATAGGACGGCCAAGTAATAATGGTACCAGAAGTTGATATTTTATTCCCAAATCAAACAATGAGAAAATTATACCGAGTTGTGTTTGTAGCACGTTGGCATGCTACTTACATCTGTTCTACTCAAAGAACATCAACCACCTCGAAGTAACTGTTAAATACCTCAGGTGGTGGTGCAGCTTGCGATGCGTCCTGCTGCAAGAAGAACGCGTATGTACCACTTGGTTTTCTTAAGTCGAGTCACGGTAACTCACGGTATGCCCTAAGCAATTTATATTTGACGAAACCCGCGAGTCGCTTGAGGTTGTAGCTCGTATCCAAGCGTTGCAATTATTTGTACTTAATTCTACAAGCAAAATATCGTTTTCGTTTTCCGAAATGAAGGTAAGAGAACAACTCTAATCCATCACCAACCCAAACATTTACTTGAAGGAAAATATTCTTATTTTCAAGCAAGTTGTATAAATAAAGCTCAAATTCTAGTTCAGTTAATGCGTAGAGCAAAATAATGAATGAACGAATCAAATGTATCAACAACGTGAATGAAGCTAAAGAGTATGAGTGTTATGTAATTTCGGCGACCACAGGATACGCCTTGAGTTTTTATAGGATTATATTTAGCACAAACAACCAATAATGTTCTCACTGTAGGTCTCCTTTACGAGCATGTAAGGGGGCCTTCATACGGGCCTAGCGTGGATTGGTGGAGGTCACAAGTCACATGTCTTCAAATATCTGGTTCTAGGTCAAGCCTCATAATATTGAGTGTACGTAACTACGCATTTAGTTCGAAATATGTAAGTGCCATCAGTACTTTTAAACTCAAAATCAAGTACGGCAGTACCACAATTCACTTCACTCACCGTTGGTCAAGTACACACCCTACGTTAGCGAATCACAATCCATATTTCACCAACCTAAGCGGATAAAGGTTGTATATCAAAATGAATTGTTGTGTTTTCGCACTCAAAACATACTAAATAAACAACACCAGCGGACATAAGTACTAGGGCACTAAAATTTATAGGCCTGACTGCGTGGCCAGGCCGTAACTTAGGTCAGACCCGCAAGGCCTAATAACCGAGATGGAAGCATTGTTGTGTACTGAAATACGAGTCCCTTTACGGTTCTAAAATCTTCAAGAAAAGTCGTAAAGAGTATCCTTGAATATTTTGCAGGTCATGTCGAAAAAAAGGTAAATGTAGACGGTTAACATTTTTGTCCGGATAAACTATTTTTGGCCCAAACTGTGTCATGGCCTGTGGCATGTCCATTCTAGAACATAATAAAAAATTAAAATAGAAAATTAATAAAATTATATTTCGGTATTATTGAAATTAAGATTCGAAACGGGAGCCAAGAAATGCATACATGTGATTGCAACAAAAAACCCATTAAAAAAACTTAAAGATCCCTTAAATTATTATGAAATGAATATTCGCAAAACAAATCGCATTGTTTATTACGATTATTAACTGAATCAGAACTAATAACGAATACGCGTGTACCTAAATCAAAAATTATCGTACGCTTGTCAGAGTATTTCAATAATATACGGAAAAATATCGCTCTGTTTAAAAAAAAAACATACCAAGTCTTGAAAAGGAGCCGATCCTATTATATTCCGGCATTGTTTCAATCAGAGATCAGAAGCGAAGATATTGAAATATCCTATTATGTTCTTATTACGAGAAATTATTTGCAGTCAAGTATATTGATGGGGAAACGATGGATTATAATGCTGATGATTCAATATGGTGATAATAGACATTTTGATTGCTGAATAATTGATATTGAAGAAGAGTTGTTTGGTTTTCTTGGCATTTTTTTATTGGAAATTGGAGTCTCTTAATGTATGGAAGAAGCGTTAAAAAAACGTGTTGTGTCGACCACAAGTAAACTGGGACAAGGGCAATAAGATGATATATGAGTCTCTCATACATTGCAAAAGTTTTTTTTAGTAAATTAAGTTTCGATGATTTTTCAGCCCTATTTGTGTTCCGAATTCATTATCAACATACTGTTACTGTTTAAGAGATTTCAAAAACAATGATTATACATATTTAGAATTGTAACATCATTCAACTCAAACACAATTTTATTGTTACTGAGCAAAAAACACGTGTGTTCCTTATATGGTCGTTATGTTATATATATATATAAATGGTAGGTAGGAACGTTATTCAAGCGAAATATTTTAAATTCTGAAAATTCTGAAATGTTATTTTTGTTTCTTTTAAAGATTTAGGTCACTGAAAGATTAATAGCGATGTTAAAATTTCGTTACGATATGTAGATTTTCCTTATACTATTATTCCTTGCACAGTACAGATGGCTAAGTAATAACAGCCAAACAGGCGCACGGAGCGATGTTTAAAGTTAAGCAACGGTTACCAAGGTCGCTTTTTGAATGGGTGACCATCCATTACATACCGAATTTCCTCCGTTTCTTGTAGCACGTTAAGCCGTTGGTCCCGCCTGTTATTTGTAGATCGTTGACAGTCGTAACAGGTAGTCAGTGGCCCGAAAGTCTGATAAGCAGGGGGTGCCGTATTACCCAGTACAGTACTAACTGGGTTGTGGAAGTCAGATAGGCAGGCGCTCCATGTAGAATACTGGTATTCAGCTGCATTCGGTTGGGCTTGAAGCCGACCCCGACATGGTTGGGAAAAGGCTAGGGAGATGATGAGTACAGATGGGCAAGAGATGGCCATCGCTTTTAAAGCGTTTCGTGATTCTGTTCAACGGGATTGAAATAAGCGTTTTTTGAGCCGAAGTCAGTTAAAGCTGATATAACTGCACTTTGTCTAGGCTCTCAAGGGCTTTAAATAAATAAATAAAACATTTCATAAAAGAGAAAAAAACGCCAATAAAACAACAATTGCATATTTCAAAAATGCTTTACTGAATAAAATTGACAATACTTAAATATCACATAACACCAATACTCTTAAAAATATCAACATCTATCACAACGTTGGTCAAGAAATCCAAAAAACCGAATTGAAAGTCGAATCAAATTTCTCTTTGAATATTTTAAAAGATTAGCAGGGAGATGAAAATGTATTCCTATCAAAATATCATTAGGTAAATGCATTTGAGTTTAATATAGTAACAAAATAGTTACATGCTTCTGTTAATGATGAAAATGGTAGTTTTCATTACTGAGAAACAACTAAATCTTTCTAGAAGCAATCAGGAATTTGGTCAAATGAAAATCTTGGTTCACCATTCTGAATACAAAACCGCTTACAACACAGTGTTTAGGACAGAACTAAGATGAACAAGATTTCGTTAAAACCTGACTTAATTTACACTCTTCTCTTCTTCTCTTACTCCTAAGATGATAAATTATAAACAAAAAAGAACGTGGTTTCTAAACTTAATTTACTTATTCTTCTTCTGTTCAGTCTTGGATGTTTCTGCTTTGATGCTTTGGATAATCTCAGGAATTTCCTCGAGCAATACTTTGCTGTCAATAAGGTCGGGGTTCTCGGCTAGAATGGCCTTTCCTTCAGCAGAGTCCAGGGTTGGTGCTTCTCCATGGTAGGTGTCCTCAGTGTAGGCACGATACGTTTTCCTCATTGTGCCGTGTAACTGTAAAAGAAGATTAGGATTAACTAAGTATTTAAACAATTGGTATTCGTAATATGGTTAAACTTGGCCGTAAAAGTTTCGTCAACAGTCCAACGGAACATCAATTTTTTCGCAAAGTAAAATAACGAAGACAATTTTTTCTTCATTTTGAACAAAATGAAGAACGAATTCTTGTAAAATTGGTTGATTTATGACTATCAGTTTGAAACTTATAATTCTAATGGCACAATGCCAAAATAAACTGCACTGTCATTGATTCACAAAACGAGGGATAATTCAACGTGACATTGAATAATGAGCCAATTGATTAGATTTGCGAAATCTTGATCTAATTATAATAATTATCGATGTTATAATTCAACAACTCGTGGCCATTGGTCTTTTAGCTATAAAGAAGAAGAATAATATAATATTGTCAAACTTACTTTATCCCAAAGAGACATGTTAAAACCGAAGTTGCAGTGGAAGAACTCATGGTGTTGGTCATGGAATTCTGCATCAGGCTGCCACGGCTGCCACCACTGAGCCTTGAAGTTGATGCCGGAATGATCGATGATGCCGTGCACGTACACGTAGATAGCCACGGCGTAGAAGGGGACTGAAAATGAAACACAAATAAATTATAAAACCAGGAGATTTTATGATTTGTGAAGATTTAAGCAAATAAGTCAAAAACGAGAAGAAAGCAGCTTTCTTTGAGATCAATAAATATATTAATCCCAATTGTACGTACTTCAAATCAACAATAGAAGAAAATTTAAATATAAGAATCGTCAAACTATGCAATAATTTTTTACTTGTAACAATAAAACACAAAACAGTTTATATCGATTCTATGTGTTTTTGACATAGAAACACATTTGTAGTAAAGCTTAGCACTTAGTATAGCTTGAAACTTACGCCAGTGAACTGGGAAGAGGAAGAGTGGCAGACACATGGTAAGCTGGACGTGCATGATCTCGAACGGATGGATAGCGGTGACGGAGAAGGCAGTAGGCTGCTTGTACTTGTGATGTAGCTTGTGGAAATGCTTGTACAGCCATGGAGTGTGGTATAAACGATGCAAGATGTACGTCGTGTAATCCTGCAAACAAAAGCCAAGTATTCTTTACTCAAATACTCAAGTACTTACTGATACACAAGCAGAGTATTATTATATAAAGTATTTTCCATCTTATTATATTTGAGTGATGTATAATAAAAGAAAAATATGATGTTTTTCTTGTTTCCATAGAAAGTTTTTTATCAAAAAGCTCTTGACACAATTTTGTAATTATGGAAATAGTTAGTAGTTAGTTAGTTATTTTGATGAATTTATAATAAAATAGACTAGTCAAACTAAAAATAGTACTAACCGAATATAAGAAGATGACAGGGAACTGCAAGAAGAACCAGAGCCAGCCGTATTCATCGAACTGGTAGTAGACGGTGGAAGGGTTTCCGTTGTAGATGTAGCAGGCAAGGAAAGCGGAGAAACTTCCAGTGACGATGAGTGAGAAGGTGCCGACCATGATCTCGTGGCGTTCCAGCTCGGGAGACAGCCACTTGTCCGGCTGGATCTTCCACTCTTTGGCAAGATGTCTTCTCTTCATGTAAAAGTACCACTGAAAGAAGAAAAAGAATAGATAATGATTCAAGTGTTTTCACAGTGTGGACAAAATAGGTAATGTAGCATTAACATGACATGTAAAATAGCCCAGTTGAGGTGGCCACACCTCCACCATCTTTTTTCATTATACTATTACTGTTGCAAACACTATTATCGTGTATTCTATTCCTATTCTATTTGTCTTCCCAAGAAATAACTTGTACTAGCATTTAATACTAAATCAGTCATCAGACAGATTTACCTTTTTGATAGTGTTCTTAAAATTACAAAAGTTTTTGCTAGCATTGTTTTAGATTTCACATAATACAAGATTTAGATCGACAGACGCTAGTAACTAAAACCTTAAAATATTGATTGTGCTATGTTGTGTAATTAAACATTATTCGTTGTGTAATTGAATGTAGGTATGTATCAACGTCCGGTGCTACATCATTCTAATTATCAACGAAATATAATGATAGTCACTAATCTCATAACACGAGTGCGATTAAAATATTTCCAACATTATTGTGAGTGGCTATCAAAACACGAAGTCACGTTAAAACACAAATGCTCCAAACGTCTTAGTCATATCAACAGATGTTCACAACTGTGATAACTCTAAGTACGTATGTGATGAGAGTCAGGTCTACAAATTCTTCAACAAACTTCTGATTAAAACGACAGATAACGAGCGGATTGTTTCATATCTCAGTGACGTAAATATTAATAAGTCAAAATTATTAATTACCAAGGAAGCGAGGGATTACAGATTTTATTAGATTATTGCTTTTGAAAAGGGGAATCTTGAACAGATATCCGAAAAGGCTATTAATATTATAATCATGATGAATAGGGGATATTAAAAGGAATAAATCAGAAACAGGTTTTGTTAATTAAAGCTGATTGAACCAATTTTTCCGTTGATTGGCAAGTTATTTATAAAATTCCAATCTGAACGTTAAGCAAACTTCAGTGAATAGTTTTGCTTGCCCGATACCCAACAAATGAATCCTTTCATTTATGACCTCAATTACAGTCGTTAAAGCAAAATTATTGCGAAATATGTCAAAGTCAAAGCGGCTTATGGTCGTTCTCGGAAATACTCCCAATCATTGTCCACTTTAATTTCAATAAGACTTTGATTTCACATAAAACGTTCATAATGTAAGGGATTTAAACCTCATATAATTACTAAGTACGGATTTAAATTTCACCGGAAGTTTCCTAGACAAAACCAATTTGTGGTGGTCCATAATGTTTTCAAATTGAAAGTTTTCAGACTAAACGTGTGTGAAATGTTAATGTAGCGATTTCCAAGTAGACTTAGTGGAATTTAGTTTTGCGATGTTCAAATGTTTTTGTTATGTAGTCTACGAAGTTTTGCTTCCAAAGGTAAAAATAGCGGATTATCTGACTTAGGTCGTTTTAGAAAAAGGTCACAAGGTAATTTGAATTTTGTGGTTATGGCCATTTTTAGTGGATTGTAGCTTAAAGGCTCTTCTAGGTTATTTGATTGGAAATTGACGATAGTTTACTTTACAGCACACTTAACCACTGTAGCATTAACAAGGGTGCGAGATGCACGGTGGAAAATTCCTCATTCTTCTTAGAAACGGGAGGAGCTTCCGACCCAGACATTGTGTTGTGCCAGGTGAGCTAACATACGACTATTGATACCTGTATCAGGTTTCGATGTACGTATCAATCGTACGTATAACCCTGCTTTGTGCGGTGAGCATTTTGCTTGACATCAGTTATGAAAATTAGTACGCCTTTGGTGTTGTACCTGCCGCCTCATTTGTGTATTCATGTGTATAATAATATTTTTTTACTGTAAATCCACTTACATGCAAGAAGCCTCCCATCAAGAAGTAGATGCTCATGGACACAGTATGCGCTCCAATGAAGATGGTGGTGAAGTTCTCCATCTTCAGATTTCTTGAGGAGAACAGCTCCAGAATGTCAGACGTTGTATTCGTGCTGTTGTTTGTGTGACCACTCCACTGTTTCAGCGCTGTTACTAGGATTACCACCCATTCTCCTGGAATCAAAGAAAGATTTGTAACATTAATACATGCCGAGATGTATTTTCCTATGAAAACCTAAAGTCACCTTTTTTGCTCGTCAATAATTCCAGCAGTGAGAGCAGAGAGTACTTTAACAATAGACAACAGCCCCAAATAAAAACATTTAATACTAGAAAGGCCTGGAATGGCTTTGAGCTATTCAATATTCCTGGTTTTGTGAACCCATGCGAGCCAGTCAGTCAGTCTGTAGTACAATGAAACCATTTTACTACACACTTTCTTGTTTGTTGTTTTTATTTAAGTTACGCAAAACTAGTAACTTTGTGTGTGCTCTAAAATACTTTACTAATCAAAATTGTCATAGTTTAATAAAATAAATTCGATTTCAAACCATCGGCTAAAGAATCTCATTTTCCTAAGTTTTCTGTTACTTTTTTCTTTCGTAAGCTCTTATATTATACAGTAACAAATTATTGTGAATTATTTTCAATCACCGAAATAAAAAAGATGCAAAAGGCATTAAATAATTGGCAGTTTATTACGATATAAACAACTCTTGAGCTTTTGCGAATAATTTACTCAGTAACTTAAAACCCATATGTATTTTATATTGTTTTTTATTGATTGGCACAACGTCGAACAAAATTGATAGAATTAATCGAACAAATCTAGAATTAATTAGTAAGTTTTCATTTGTATTTGTACGTGGGATTTATGTAACAATTAACTGTATTTATGTACCTAAATAAGTAAAATCTGTTTTTTACTGCATTTCCTACTCCTAAGTTTACCTACGTGGCAGCCTTTAATTAAGGCTACACTATAAAATGTAAAAATAATATGAGTACTTTAACATGGTTTTTTGGTGTAGGTATGCTTTGTTGGTTCTCCTTAAATAAATAAATTCAGAAGCAATCATAAACTTTGTTTAAAATTAAATAGATAGCGATCCGATAGACAATGTATTATTCTATTAACAATTTAGCTTGGAGGTATTTAACACAATCGTGATTATACTAATTACAATATCTTGCAACGTATCAGTAGGTAACCACATTGTATTTGCGATAAGTATTTTCATCACTTGGGGGCCTAGGCAAAATTGGGATCGACAACGTGACGGCTATCATGTCGACGTGAAAATGAAAACACTAATATTTAGCATCGGCACCAAGTAACTTAGATCAGGAATAAGATGAAGAGGCCAAAGGGAGACTAACTAACAACGTTTTGTAGAAGGAAACTCACGTCCACTGATTCTATCCTTAACACAATAAAATCGAAGGCATTATCGATACTGTTGGCGGGCTGTGCTCAAATAGTGCGCTGAGCTGCTGTGCAAATCCCGATGAGCTTGGAACATGGCAAACATATCGTAAGTTTCACAACATTATAGACATTTTACTTTGATCTCTTCCCAACATCACACGACTGGAGACATGTTACAAATTCATAGTAGCCTACCTACTATGAATTTGTAACATGCATACCGTGCTGCCGTGCTATGCAATCTGCTCTCGAGCAGAGATAGACTGTATGAAGGAGTGGATTTATGTTTATTGATGTACTTGTTTTAAGTTCATGGATTTATTGTCCCTTTGTGTTTTGTATATAATTGCGAGACGCCATTATTTGTTGTGTAATTTCGTTAACGCGAATACCAATGTCAAAGATAGCTTATCGAATTGATCAATTAGTTCCATTGTCTTGATTACAACATTGTAATGCTTGATTGTATTGTTGCCAAGAGAATTTATGGAAAAATACTGTGAATATTGTTTAAGTTCTAAAAAACTTAATTTCCTCCTTCTTCAGTGGCTTTGTAGGTGCTGATCGTTGGGATGCGACTACTACCTTACTAAACATCAACATTTATAACTATCTGTTGCTTTTGGTATTGAATCTTATATCTTGGTGTGTAGGTCAGACTTTCATAGCACTATGGGATGTAGCCGTATAAGATAGTCTGACTAAGTGTTTCTTTCCTTACAGGTAGAATGAGAATAGCTGTCGCTGGCTGAAGAGGCTAGCTATCGGGCGATTTGGCTGAAGTGTCACAGCACTCTTTTAAGACAGCTACTCATAAGCTTTTGGTCTTATTACGTGAGTTTGGAGCTACATTGTAACTTATCACCTACGTGTACAAGTTAATCCAGTGTAATCACTATAGGTAATACCTGACGATCTACAGATTAACTGTTGATTCATAATTTTTATCATAATAACATTCAACTTGCCATTGTCTCACTGACGACTGTTTTAACTATCTTATCATGATTATTTTAATACAGTAGAGATGACTTACTGAAGTTATTTGTGGCTGCAAGCTATATCAATTTTGCCCTACCAATGACATTTAATTTAAGCGTTGCAGTTAATCATTGTTAAAATTGGCGTATACCACTATGCAGAACCTGCGTGATTAGTGGTCTGCACTATTCATTATTGTTATGAATATAAATTGATATTGTCACCAGTGATTAAAGCATTGCTAATTAATACTGACTGATTTCTATGCTAATAGAATAGACAAATTTTTATTGGGTTTTTCCATTAGACATTTCTGAGTAGCAGCCACGAAGTCTGGCTTTGGGCCCGGTTGATCGCAATAGGCTCGCCCCCTATTACATTAGATTTAAACATAACTGACGAAATGTGGGTGTACTATTAGGTTCACCTCTGCCTAACCCTTCGGGGATTACAGGCACGATGTTATGTTATTATAAACAGGTAAAATTTGTATTTTTGGATGGAGGGGGGCCATCTTCGTTACTACTAATCAGATTCTCAATCATTTTTTCCTAAATGGGAAGCTTTGATATCTCCAAGTGTCAACATGTTCCTGTGAGACAATTTCTGACTAGAAAAGCCGCGAGCAAAGTCTAGTTTTGAAATAAACTCAAAAATGAGTGAATGATTGGTAGATCTTAAGTTACATGTGCCCAGGACAGCTGATCTAAAACAATATGTATTTTACATAAACGTCCTTTCGTAATAAAACTTCCTTTAGTGCAGTTATACTGACACTGATAAAACCTAATCTAAGCCTTATCAATATCGTGAATAAGTCATCATCATCATCATCATTTCAGCCGAAAGACGTCCACTGCTGGACATAGGCCTCCCCAAGGGGGGTTTTGCCATAATCGCCACGCTTGGCAGGCGGGTTGGCGATCGCAGTATGTTTGTTATAAAAAAAATCACAGAGAACGCTGCTGCCCATTCACTGGTAAGTCCCTTAGTCGCCTCTTACGACACCCACGGGAAGATATGGGATGGTGCTATTCTTTACGTCCGGACACCATACAGAACGTGAATAAGTACTGAATAGAAATAGAAAAATAAAGCAATATACCTCTTAAAGTGGCTCCGAATGTGAAAACAGCGAGTGTGGCAATAAATGTAGTGATGAATTCAGGTAATCTTTCGAAGAAATTCTCCAGATTGTCACTGTACTTTTCGATCCATTTGACTCCATCTGTGAGAGGCTCCCATAACTTTGGCTTTTTCGCTTCTTCTGTTACCTTTGCCGCTCCATTTTGCTTGGCCACCTTCTTCTTCGCTTGTGAACCTGTCATCCTGTAATCAGCATAAATATGATTATTAGCAAGCTTTGACGTAATCCCAGATTGTGAAGTTATAAGAATAGGTATCTATAGTTACAAATGATTTGGACAAAGGGATTAATATTATAATGTTATCAATCTAATGATACCTACTGCCAAATATTTTAAGTCGTTCGTTGAATAATGTATGATGAATTAATTTTATTCTCATCTATTCACCGGTAGGCAAAAATGTATCACCCACAATGTTTCGCAATGCTGAGATAAATTAAATATCCTAGTCCTTTTATATGTTTGTGGTGTAATTTTACTGGGTCAGACGACAGAGTCTTTTCGCTCTTTAGATGCAAAGTCAAATGTAATTTAAAAGGTAAATAATGCAGTTAAAAAATGTATTATGCCTCAACGAGTGTCCGAAAAAGTGTTATATTCACAATGAAAAAAAGATACATAAAATATATTTTTTGATGCCAGTAATGGTGACTGGTAAATTAATGACCGATACTTAAACACGTAAAGAAACCTCACTTAAAGAGACTGACCAAAGTGAAGGTCTGTCGTTGAAAGATCAATTCTTAACTCAGAAATCCGACGTAGGACTAGAGTCCTAGGTTGGATATTGAATTACGGGGAGTGGTTCTGAAGTGGCCAGGACATTTGGCGAGACGGAAAGTGGTAGTGAAAGCAAGCAAACAAGTAGAAAGAGTCCTCACTGAATGGTTACCGAGAGACGGTAGGCGTTGGCAGACCAACAGCCAGATGAGCAGAAGAAATTCAGAAGATCGCCGGTAAGGACTGGATGAGAGTCGCGCAGACCAGGGAAGAATGGTAAAGAAGGGACGAAGCCCATGCTCAGCGGGTGAAACAAGGTCGCCAATGATGATGATGGTGATTTACACGAGACTTACTGTACTCATCATTGCTTACTTCTTTAAATTACATTTACTCTGGGACTAACTCCGAATTCACGAAAAACATCTACAGCTGTTCAGTACATTTGTGTTCAATTACATCGAAAAAATGTATTGAACATTTTTTTTTTCAGAATTGGTCAAAATATTTTTAGAATTTGATATTACTAAAATGTATTATTTAAAATTATAAGTTTCATGTGGCTATCACAACTTTGTTTACTATAGAATAATTTTTGTAATGATTAATGTTCATCATAAATTCAATTCCAATGAAAGTGCAATTCAAAAGAAAGACTAAGCACTAAAGATAAATATTGTCAGATCTGCAAACTAGTAAAACAGGTGACCCATCAAAATTGCCAAACAGTATACAATATTTTATGGATACAAGCTTATTTAGAGTATTCCTAACTAAAATATGCATGTAGTTACATCCTGTTTGTAATGTTTTCGATTGTTAATATTTTCGAAATATATTGCAAACTCAACAATTTATTTTAAATATACCAATTAAATTATAGGAACTTGAAATACCGAAAACAAGAAGATGAAGCTACTGTCCAGCTACAGGCATTTTTTTTTTTTTTTAGGTTGTGAAATCATCAAATGACCCCCCCCCCCCCCACCCCGCTCTGGGCGGAGCGGAAGGGAGTGTCAGACTTGTACTGACTAAAACCCATCCATGTTCCTTCTTTGCCCTTTGTGTTCCAGGGCCGCGGTATCTCTTTCGAACAGTCCCGCAGCCCTGGCAGGCATCGGCCCATGCGGACCCCTACGTGGTTGCTGACATCTCTTTGAGGCGCGCGTGGAACACGAACGCGCCGTCGACACGGCCTGTCGTCATAAAACGGCCGGACGGCGAGTTATGGGCTAGCTCGCCGTCCGGCCGTTTTATGACGACAGGCCCGCGCCTACGGTGGCCACGTGACCCCCGACGCCCAGGGCGTCTCCCGCGGCGGCTGGGACGTGAGGCTCTTTCCCTCTCACGTCCCGCCACCTCCTTCACTAGCATGACTGCTTCAGCTACAGGCATAAGAATTGTCAAAGACCATTCCAAAGAGTACATCTCTATGGAGAAGAATGGGCAAGAAACGCCACGGACAGTCTTTTTTTGAAGTTTGTAATAATGTGGTGTTAATAAACAAACTCATTATGCAATGTCTATCCAAACTTAAGAGTTGCTCACGATTAGAGTAGCAATGAGACAATGCTAATAAGGCATAGCTACTAGGTAATATATACAATTAGTGACAAATCAAAACAAAGGAAAACCAGTACGTCTGTACTGAAAACTGTATTCAAATGCACGCATAGATTCTGATAAAAATATTAACAGTCCATTAAAAAAAATAACAATTTACTAATCAAAAGTTTGATTACTTACTATGACTATTGGAGAAAAGAAGTAAGTAAATTTTACAAAAAAATAACACGGTTCTTCAAATAAAAAGAAAGCCTTACCATGAAAGTTATGATTATGATATACATATTTAAATCATTGCGTGCCTCAAATAAGAATATTAGGCTGACGACATTGTTGCCATAGGGGGTAAAACCTCGATGAGGTTGGACAGGACCGTGGCGATTGGCACAAACCAAGAGATGCATAGGCATCTCTGCATGATAGCCAGCAGTAGGTGGAGTCGGGCTAAAGATGATGATGATGCTTAATACCAGCCAGGTAGCAAGGGAATCACCTCTTCAAAATATGTAAACTTACCTGTTTTCTTTATATTTTCAGTATCATATGAAACACGTCTTTTTTGCACTAATTATTATCACCAAATGAACTTAAACAATCGAACTTTTTGCAAACTGCTGTCAGATAAACATTCAAGCCAATATATAGGTACGTGCGTATAATTAATAATACACTGATTATTATTCAAATTATCTGATTATTATTTGCTACCGATTAACTATTGAGAGATGTTTGTTTCCTACTGAGATTATCTTGTATGTTTTGGTCAGGTAGAGGTTGTATTATTCATCCTTCGGAATGCCTCGGAATTGAATTTCCTTCTTATATGAAAATTACTTGTTATTGCAAATATTGCATATAGGTACAATAACACTTTTGTTTTAACGCGACTTTCACTTGAGACACGCACCGAATCATATTATAAGTTTTAATATGCCTGGAATTTAGTTTCGTCATTTTTCATGGAATAAAAACTACACTAAATCAACAATATATTATTATGAGAAAAATACTATCGTACCGGATGACGAGCATAAAATTTTGCTTGAATTGCTTTGTGTTTGAACAATATACATAACTAATATTTTGATTTTCATCAATTCAGAACATGGTTCACTGGCAGCAAAAATACATTTAATGCTAAATATACTCACACATAGATCGTTCTGTTTCTATGAACCGTTTCAAAATAATACTGAAACAATGATGTTTTAAGAAGTTTGGCAGTAAACAGAATTTCACAGAAAAAAAAACCGACCAGTCCGAGGCGGACTCGCGTGAAGGTCTCATGAAGGTTTCTGTACCATCGTAGTAGGGGAGCCTCCTTTAATTTTGAATTTATTTTTATTATTTGTTGTTATAGCGGGAACAGAAATACACATTCTGTGAAAACTTCAACTGTTTAACTATTACGGATCATGAGATACGGACGGGCACCGGAGGCTTAGTAATGGGGTCCCGTTGGTTACCCATCGGATACGGAAACCTAAAAATGGACTTGGTGTGAAAGTAGGTCAGTGACTACTCCAGGGCTGCGGGACTGTTCGAAAGAGATACCGCGGCCCTGGAACACAAAGGGCAAAGAAGGAACATGGATGGGTTTGACACTCCCTTCCGCTCCGCCCAGAGCGGGGGAGGTCATTTGATGATTTCCAATAATAAAAAAAAAAAAAAAGGGTCAGTGACTACTACTGTAACGACTGTCAAAGATCTAAAAATGACAGCCGAGACCAACGGCTTAACGTGCTTTCCGAATCAAGGATGTATTCGGTATGTAATGGGTGGTCACCCATCCACAAACCAACCTAGGCAAGCGCGGACTAAGCTGGAGATTAATCCGAGCGGCTGTTATTATTTAGCCATGAGCTCCTTGTTAGGTAGTTGTTAAAGAAAAAACGCTGTCAACATGAAAGTCAACAATACGTCTGTCAGCTTCATCTACAAATTTTCTTAAATTTTCACTTATAAACCAGTCAGATATATCAACTCCCTTTTAAAAATAATAGTTTTTAGATTAATACAAAAGAAATAATAGAATTCAAACCAATAATAAATGGTTTGAATTTTGCACATTTTTTAAACAAAATATATAAAAAAACTGAAGAATGACACAAACCAACAATGAAAAACTTAAAATGAAGACATGTTGATCAGATCAGCTGCTAGATGCGCACGCCTGCAGCCTCTGAAACCTAACTCTGTCTCGCCGCCGCGCCGTAGGAACCCCATTGTAACGGCTATAACACCTGCGGCAGTAGCGTCGAGCTCGAGCGACGAGTATTTCTCCTCGCCGGCTACGCCACCACCTGTCATCGACGCTGCCGCTCGTCGCCGGGTGGTTAAGGACCTAGAGGCGCCTCCAGCCGCTCTGGGCCCCAGATTCCCTTTAGTGAGTAAAAGCGAAAAAAATAACCTAAAACTGAGTTGTTTAACATTTCATCAGAGTTATACTTACTCGTTATCGGAAATGGAGTTGTAGGTAAGTAGGTTTCAATATTTTGAACTTTTATTGTTTTTACAATCATTGCCGATACTCCTGGATCTCTAATTACGATAAAAATTATCACAAAGAAGATAGATAATTACCATTATTAAAACTGTCATTAACTGCAGGTGCTACAAAAATGGAACGTAGGTCACTACTAATCGATCGATCATCATAATAAAATAAATCTACGATGAAATCTGTACCTACAAACCGGGTAAGCAATGAAAATTTTGTAATACAACCTATAATAAAAGGTAAGTAAATAAATAGTCAATACTTAGTCCCAGCCTGTTACTGTCCCACTCCAGGGCACAGGCCACTTGAATACAGGGAAGGCACGATCCCAAATAACCAATATTGCTCAAGGTGGATTTGCGATTTCAGACATGCATTACAGGTAATAACTGGATTGTGGAGGTCAGATAGGCAGTCGCTCCATGTAAAATACTGGTATTCAGCTGCATCTGGTTAGCCTGGAAGCTAACCCTAAAATAGTTGGGAAAAGGCTAGTGTAGCTCAACTCAGGGCTAGTGTAGCTTCTCATTTGTGAAAGTATTTTTGGAATCTTTACGATTGGGAATATTACCCCCCACATACGAGAAGGGATCAAAAAGTAGTAAGAATGAGATAGAATATAATGTCTATTGATAACTTAATAGTTTATTTTTCTACTTAGTTTCCGAGTCTCTCTACACACCGAGTCCAGCGCTTTTCCAAGGCTTCAATCCCTTTCACAAAAAAAGTTTTGTCTTGGTCCTGCAACAAGCTCTCCACGGCATCCATCACTTCGTTATCGTCTTCGTACCTGTTTCCCCTTAAGTATTTTTTCAATTTGGGGAACAGATAAAAATCGCTAGCCGCCAGATCTGGTGAATAAGGGGGATGGTCAACCAATTCGAAGCCAGTTTGCTGAATGGCAGCCATCGCAACTGCAGACCTGTGCGCGGGAGCGTTGTCGTGATGAATCAGCACCCCCTTTTTTCGAAGTTTCCCTCTCCGTTTCTCTTTGATGGCATTCCTCAACTTGGGAATTAAAGCTGCATAATATTGGCCTGTAATAGTGGTTCCATGCTCCAGGTAATCAATCAACAATATCCCTTCTGAGTCCCAAAATATTGAGGCCATAACCTTGCCAGCCGATGCCACGACACGAAACTTCTTCGGGGTCGGTGATGATGGGTGTTTCCATTGCGAAGATTGCTGTTTTGTCTCGGGATCAAAATGATGGACCCATGTTTCGCCATTGTTACGAAACGAGACAAACAGTTTTCAGAATCTTCTTGAAACTTGTCCAACAATATCTTCGAAATGTCAAGTCGATTTTGTTTCTGACTGTCGGTTAACATTCTCGGCACCCATCTTGCGGAGACTTTTCTCATATTCATAGATTGTTTCAATATGGATTGAATACTTCCATATGAAATTTCTTTTAGTTTCTTGAATTAAGTATCGGATGGTAACTCCTCGATCGCTCAATACAATTTTCTCGACTTTCGCAACATTTTCTTGGGTGACTGACGTCGATGGACAGCCGCAACGATGTTCGTCTTCCGTGCTCATTCTGCCTACTCGAAATTGAGAAGCCCACCTTGCGACAGTGGAATACGGTGGAGCAGACTCTCCTAATGTTGCCTCCAAATCGCAATGAATCTCTTGCGTCGTTAATTTTTTTAAACAGAGGTATTTAATAACGGCTCGCACTTCGTTTTTCTCCATTTTCGAGAACACGTTTCGACACGAAGCAAACAAAGGACTACATTCAGAAAAAAACAAAAGAGAATCGAAGATTTTTTTCTTTATTAATGTTATTAATATGTATCTGAGCTATGCCTGCCAGTATTTTTTTTTTACCAAGTATTATGTCGTTCTCACTACTTTTTGATCCCTCCTAGTACAAACTTTACCTTTTTATAACATTAGTATATCGAATAGACATAAACGCAGTTCAAAAATTTTCGTGATGGGCTTGCCTCAAGTCTGCTATTACAATTGTGTCAGAATGGTCTATCATTGATTTCATAATTGTTGATTTTGACAAGTTTGGTAATCTACTAATATAATGGCGTCATTATGACTTTCCAATGGTCGGCCACTGACACTCCATTGAAAGAAATGGCATAGAATTGTAATCTGAGAAAAATAATAAATAAATAAATAATAATAATAAATAATAATCTGTGGCCCGGGTGTCACTGTGACGCAACATTTTTTCTGCTATTCATAAATTTTATAATTTTTTTTCGACTAATTTAATTGATATAAATATGTTTTGGAGAATAAGAATCACAACCAGAAAAAACTAAAATGAAAAATATAATTTGGAACAAGTAAAAATATAGAAATGCAGATCAAAATGAATAAATAGCAAACGTCAAAAACCTAGGAATGCCGACTAGAAGCCGGGCAAAACAACAGGCACACGCACCATCTCCGGGCTCCATCTCCGGCGGGACGTGCCACACCCGTGAGCGCCGTGTCGCCGGTCGCTGCAGTTGCGTCGAGCTCGAGCGATGAGTTTTTCTCCCCGCCGTCGACACCGCCACTACCGCAACGACGACGTGGAAAAGGACGGGCACCAGCAGGCTTGGGACCTCGAGGCCAACGGGCCCCGAACAGGGTCCCCGCTGCTGGTGGAAATGTGTCGCGCATGCGATGGACTCAGTCCATTAATGAACAAGTCATGCGCGCATATTATGGGGCTACTGAGGGGGGAAGCAACTTGACTGCGTACCGTGGTCGGATGCTCTCTCTGTTTCAGGTACTTGAGCCAGATGTCAGCGCGACGGCGCAACGACTGTCGGATCAGGTGCGTGTCATCCAGCGTAACCATATGTTGGATGACACCGTACTTGATCGACTACGCTCCGAATCACGGAGTAACCTAGTTATGCCTGCTTCACCAATGACCGCGGTACAGTTGCAAAATGTTACCATTGCTTCGCCGCGGTCCGACCGCGGTGGTGAAGGGGATGATGATGAAGTTATATCTGTGAGTACCCAGTGCAACGCACAATTGAGGAGCGCTTTGGAGAGTGCATTCCGGGAGTATCGTTCCACACCGCCTGAGCTTAGGCCACGTCTACCTCGTTTGCCTATGCACGAGAAAAACAAGGCGCTGGTGTGTGCTCTAGATTCGCAGCTGTCAAACTGCTTTGACACCAGGAAAGACCTCGCCGATACCCACTCAATATTGTACTGTGGAGCTGTAGCGGCATGTCGTGTAGCTCACGTCAAATTTCCCAACAACGATAGAGCTACACCACCAAAATTTGCTGTTCCAGCTTGGCAGTGCAGGATTGAGCGACGTATCGGTGAGGCTAGAGCACTCATCGGCAAGTTAATCTGCTTCAGGGAGGGCAATACTCGACCTAGAGTAATGCGCTTTGTGAGGCGGGCATTCTCAGGACCTGATGTTAGTTTTCGAGACTATTTGGCCCGTGTCACAGAGCGCATCGACTTCCTGAAGCAGAAGATCTGTGCATGGGCAAGCCGTATTCGTCGGTACAAGCGGCGGGTGGAACGATATACTCAAAATCGCACATTCCAAAGCGATGAAAGGTGGGTATATAGGGCTTGAGAGCGACCGGACCATGGTGTGACTGACACGCGTCTACCGGATGATAACGCCATGTGTTCTTTCTGGCGCAGCATTTGGTCGGTGCCTGTCAGTCACACTGAGGGTGATTGGATACGGGAGGTCGAACGAGCGTGTGATCCAATACCTGAAATGGGGGCAATCATCATCAGACGGACGGACGGTCGGACGGACTGCACAAGGAGACGTAGCTTGTGCAGTCCGTCCGTTGCCTAACTAGAAATCTCCAAGGCCGGATGGACTGCACAACTTCTGGATCAAATGGTTCCAGAGATCGCACGTTCGCTTGGCATCCCAGTTTCAATTAGCCTTAGAGTCAGGGTCGCTACCCTAGTTCTTGACGACAGGAATTACCCACCTGCTCCAAAAATTATAGACCAATTACTTGTTTACCAACGGTCTATAAAGTTCTTACATCCATTTTGAGAGCTAAAATCAACCATCATTTTGATAGTAATTCCATCATGTCTGCCTCTCAGAATGGATGTAGGAACGGGTCCCGCGGTACTAAGGAGCTACTCCTCATAGATATGGCTGTTAGCCAACAGGTTCGCCGCTCCCGAAGGGATCTTGTCTACATGTTGGATAGATTATGAGAAGGCTTATGATTCTGTGCCTCATACATGGCTCATGAGGGTGCTGGAGTTGTATAAAGTTGATGCAACTCTGCGTACCTTCCTGATTTCATGTATGGGGCACTGGAGAACGGTCCTTCGCTATCCAGGATGTCGACAGATCCAGGGAAACAGCGAACCGATAAGGATCGAGCGCGGTATATTCCAGGGTGATAGTCTGAGTCCATTGTGGTTTTGTATAGCCTTGAACCCTCTCAGCACACTGCTGGAGGGTTCAGGTCTAGGCTATCGGTTCAGGAGATATGGTCAGGTCATATCTCACCTTCTTTACATGGATGATCTGAAACTCTATGCCTCCAACAATTTGCAACTGATGAAGCTACTGAAGGTAACGGAAACTTTCAGTAGCTCCATCAGTATGGAATTTGGTGTGGACAAATGTGCAGTCATGCATGTGAAGCAAGGGGAGATTATGGAATCCGTGGGACCTCAACTCTCGGATTCCATACACCTTAGATCCCTCTCCTCAACAGAAACCTACAAGTATTTGGGTATGTCGGAAGCATTAGGTATCAATACTGCTGACATGAAACAATCGTTGAGGGAGCGCTTCTTTGGCCACCTGAATAAGGTACTAAGTAGTCCTTTGTCAGGCGGAAACAAGGTGCGCGCCTTCAACGGTTGGGTCATGCCGGTTTTGATGTATTCTTTCGGCATACTCAAATGGACTCAGACGGAACTTGATGCCCTGGATAGGAGGGTCCATGTACTGCTGACCGCAAATCGAATGCATCACCCACGGTCGTCGGTGATGAGACTGTATATCCCGCGGAAGTGTGGGGGTCGTGGCTTTTTAAATGCTAAGACCCTGCACAGCAGGGCAAGGAGCTTCACGGACGCTTTTATCGGGCTCTACACGGACCCGATGTAGACTTCTTAGCGTCCGTAGCTTGGCTGCGTTTCGGTGACCTTTTCGGGGAAACCGAAGGTTTTGTCTGTGCAATAATGGACGAAGTTATGATGACGAATAACTACCGGAAATACATTGTGAAGGATGGCACGGTTGACATATGTCGGGCATGCCACCGTCCAGGAGAATCGATCCGACACATTATTTCTGGGTGTTCTCGTCTGGCCAACGGAGAGTACTTACATAGACACAACCTCGTTGCCAGGATTATCCACCAGCAACTTGCTTTGAAGTACAACCTTGTGGAATCAGAAGTGCCATACTATAAGTATGTGCCCGACCCAGTTCTCGATGATGGTAATATCGCGTTGTATTGGGATCGATCTATCGTCACTGACAGGACTATTGTTGCCAATAAACCTTACATTGTGGTGATAGATCGATTCGAGCGTCGCGCAATGATTGTTGATATAACGGTTCCGCATGACGAGAACCTCGTGAAAGCAGAGAAAGATGAACAATTCAAATATCTAGATCTGGCTCACGAGGTTGTCGACATATGGGACGTGAGTACAGCAGTCATTGTGCCGATAGTCGTGTCGGCCAATGGCTTAATAGCCAATACCCTTTTTTTTTTTTTTTGTTCTCGGTGTGGAAATCCTCTATGGATGTCCTCCGCCCTGGGGAGAGCGGAGGGGTCTGTCAGACTCGTACTGACTAAAACCACACCGGTGTTCCCTCGCACACTTGCACCATGGGATCATGGGAACTAGTGCGCCTTCCACGATCCCCGGCTAGTGCCGGCCTCCTCAGTTCCGCGGGGGGAGTGAGGTGTACACCCCCCGCGACTTCCAATAGGGGCGCGCGTGGAACACTACGCGCCACCGCCTCGGGTCCAGTTATATGAAGGGACGGCGGACGTCCCCAAGTCCACCGTCCCTCTGCACCCGTTTAGGGGGGCTTCAAGAGGGCGTTGTCCGCCCTCCGCCGACGCTCGGTACGTCTGCTGCGGGTCGGGAGAGTGGTCTCGGCCTCCCTCATCCTTTCCGCAGCCTCCTTCTGTGAGATGACGGTTTCACAGAAGGAGATCACCGCATCCCACGACTCCGCGCTCCCGACCATCGAACGAGCGACGGCCGGCAGCGACAGGTCGGTTCCGACTTCTGTTATGAGGGCACGGCGCGGCTCCTCCCATGCGGCACACTCTGCCAGCGTATGCCGCGCCGTGTCTTCCAAGCAGTGGACGCAGTGATGACACCGGGCGTCCGGCTCCCTGTTTATGCGACACAGGTACTTCCCGAAGCAACCATGCCCCGAGAAAACCTGCGTCGCCCGAAACGACAGGGAGCCGTGCCTCCGCTCGAGCCATTCCTCGAGCACCGGTCGGATCGCCTCGATGGTAGCGAGACCGGCGGTAGGGCGCAAAAGCCTGTTCCGCCACTCCGCCACCAGGACCTCGCGGAGCTGGGACCGACGCAGATCGATCTCTCGCTGCATCCCCGCGTCCGCGCCTCCTCGCGCCACCGGTACAGCGACGCGAGGACCCTCGCCTCTAGGTCCCAGGGTGGCGACCCGGCCAGTGTAATAGCCAATACCCACGACCAACATCTGAGGAGGCTCTCGCTTGGCAGCTGGATCAAGGGCTTGATTCAGAAAGCAGTACTTCTGGACACGGCGCGTATCGTTAGGAGGTTCCTCTCTCAAGAGCCCTGACCACCGGTAGCTCGGACCCTGTTTCTGATGCCGGTGGGCTACTATGTTTTATATTTTTAAATGTTTTTTTTTTTTTTATATAGAAATTGTTAAAAATGTAAATTATATAATTTACATTTTTAAATATTTCCTCGTTTAGAAAATTAATAAAGGAAAAAATAAATAATATGTAAAAATATATATAAATGAAATCTGGCATGAATAAATGTTCTTTAGTAGTAGTTTTTCGAAAATCATTTCCACTAACGGGTTTTTTAATAATGGCAATACGACAATGTCATTAAAACACAATTCTATTCCGAGACCCTTGACCGACCAATGATCGACCATTATGAATTTAGCAGATTACGAACTTTTAGCAAAATGAAAATGGGATCGTGTTGGAATGACGAATTATAAAAATAGCAGACTTGGGCCCCTGGTATAGTGTTCTAAGACAGTTGAATCATTTCTCCGCGACTAGTAGAGGTCTTTACTGGCGGTCACCGTTGTTTATTTTAGCTTTCAGGAGTTGCACCTTATACAAAAAGACGAGTGCTTTGATGGGCACACAATGCCCCTTTGGATCTCTCTTCGATTGTGTCAGATACCCATTCCAGTTGAAGTAAGCACAGTAGCACATTGTGTTTCTCTTAAATTATGTGATTTTTTATTATTTATTTTCACCGTTCTTGTCTGGTCTGTTAAAGTTGTCTGTCATGACCAACATGCGATCAAGAGCTTGTTTTCTATTTTATAGTCATCAGTTCATCATTGGCACCCTTGTTCTACCCGCTGCTGAGTGAAGGCCTCCTTATAAATGGTACTAAATAGTTAATCTAGGCTTGGATGACCGATAAACAATATTTAAGAGGCAATTCACTTATTTCATTTCATTTCATTTCACTATTCAGTGATGACGTTACCAGTACCACTTTGATAGCTTATATTTCGGAAACTTGGCGCTTTTATATTGTGTATCTTAAAATACTTGTTTGTGTGGATACCAGCTATTGATTAATATATGTTTTATGCGAGGTTTATAAAATCAAAGTAGTATTGATGACATCAACAGTGAATAGATTCTAACTTTGATAGCTTATTTTGTCTCATACAAAACTTGTTTGTATTGATGCCAGCTATCGATTGATACAGGTTTTATGCATGACTGATCAAATCAAAGTTGTGCTGAAGATGCCATCAGTGAATGGACTTTAGCTTTGATAGCTCCTATCTCGGAAACGTGACACTTTAGAACATTTTGAATCATACAAAATATTTATATTGATACCAGCTATCGATTAATATAGATTTTATGCATGGCCGCAACTTTAAAAAATAATTAAAATGTTGGAAGTTAGGCCGGCCAGGCTTCATACAAAATTCTGCTAGGCCCTTTGGAAAGTTCCTATGGTACGTCCATAGGAACTGTTTCCCCGTTTTATGTCAAATCATCAAATATGATTCTGTTATGAAATGAATTAAATCAGATTCAGGTAAGATTATACCTATTATGTCACTATTTTACGAATATTAAATATTTTAAAATAATTGCTTAAAGTTGTCATTTTAGACCCCAGCAGGCCACTGTGATGGGTTTGACGCAGAATGTGCACTTCGCAAAATGTGCAACTGACGCATACGCTGCACTTAAAAAGAAAATAGATTTACGTAGCT
The DNA here is from genome assembly GCA_905163415.1 of Noctua fimbriata. NCBI lineage: Eukaryota > Metazoa > Arthropoda > Insecta > Lepidoptera > Noctuidae > Noctua > Noctua fimbriata. Next base: position 19,184,028 of record LR990927.1, on the reverse strand, counting down.
TCCGAAAAGTTTAATTTCAATCCTGTTAAAAGTCCTTGTACAAATACGAAAGCAATAACCATCCAATTTATCTTTATGCCTTCTAATCATTTCTAAATCCAACATGATTGATTACTAGTGTCCGACCGAAGGTTTCTGGCCGAAACCGAAGCCGATTAATCGGCTACCGCCACAACATTCGGCCGAAGTCGAAGGTTTAACCCTATGAATTTCAGTTTAAGATTGGCTAAAAGTGAATAACTGTGTGGAAGTAGTTACAAGGTTATGAGATCAATAAATTGATGATATTTAGTGTAGTTGTCTCTGTTATTAAGAAGACCCCTGCCCCCCACGCGTAGCGTCTTCCATCGCACTCTTGCGTATTCGTAACAGTTCGTTCGATTTCGGCAAATTAAAAACCTTCGGCTTCGGCCATAACATCGGCCCATTTTGCCCGAAGCCGAAGCCGAAGCCGAAGTGAAGCCTAAGTTTCGATCAGACACTAGGTATTGATTAACAAACATTTAGACATAAATATTATCGGGCTATTAACTCAGATTTTGCTTTTGTTTTCTAAGCTATTCCATTAGGTGAATGTTATCAATTTATGCCTATTGATAAATAAGCCTACACTATCATTTAATAGAGAATAGGTACCTATTTCGAATTTATAATTAGGTACTTACCTGTATCTAATATTTTAATAACACGCAATCTGATTTTACATTCTATGTATAACATTATCATTAGAGGAAACAATACCTAAACCTTCGTAGGTAAATATTTTAGAAACGTGTTCAAGAACGTTGTGATTAGGTTGAAGCTTAAAGATAATATTTTGCCTGGTTGCCACAAGGACTGGTTCGAATATTTTTATTTTTTCAACAGTATCTAGGTAATTTAACTTACTATTCAAGCACTTCTTGTATTTTCAAAAGTTTGACCAACTACGTATGTCCATGTGGGTACACATGGATACCTACTGAAACTTAAACTATTAGTGGGAAGGTAGGTAGGTACTGATTTCATTTGATAATGGGCACACAGGGATCCATTCTTTAATTCAATGTCTTGGCTTTCTAACTACTGAAAAATGCAAACAGCTAAAAAGTTTGGTTGACCATGAAAATACTATAAAAATAGTCCATACACACTTTAGAACAGCGCCATCTTTAAATCGGTTAAAGAATTACTTTCTTCAATGGTAGGTAACGTTGTGGTAGTGGTAACTTCTCGTTCTGAAAGAAAGCGCTGTTCAAAAGTTTTACTGACTTCATTTTAAAATGCTATAAAAGGAATTTGAAAATATGCAATGTAAAGTATCCTGAAATGATTTAAAATGCAAAAGCAATACACTATTTGATGCAATACAATAAATTGTTTCTAGTACTGCAGCGACATCTATGAACCACTGTTATAATCTCGAGAAATGTTGCGTGGCACCTATGCATTGTAGTTGGTGTTCAATTTGGTAGATGGCGTTTGTTTAAAGTTAATAAAAGTGTTTCAACTTTTTTACAATCTGCGACTGAAAAACAATCATTTTACTTAACCGATTTAAATAATCAGATTCAAGTTTTACGGCCAGACGTAGAACAGAGGGATCATATCTACGAGTCTATGATCTTGGTATGATTTTGTTGGAGAATAGCATCTGCCCGCGTTGAAGAAATATAAGTAGGTAAATATTTATTTATTTAAACTTCATAAACAATAGTGGTACATAGGCGCATCCTCAGAATTTTTGAAATCGAGATGAAAAGATTGGATGCGTAGTTTCGAAGATTATGTTCGATATTCAAACTTTACCTGTTCCTAATATTGGTTGGATAACACTGCATTAAATAACTTCTTTTATTCCGTGGCTGGTGTGGTTGGTAGTTCAACTATTAACACATTAAGTTAGAATAACTGCCTCATTGGTCTAGTAGTCGCAAGCGCAACTGCTAAGCATTAGGTCACGTATTCGATTCCCAGGTCGGGCATAGTGTTGTTGGGTTTCCTATCAGGAATTTCTCAGCACCAGCTACGGAGTCCGAAATTGTGCCCGGTTTATGGTAAAAGGCTCGCCCCCTATAGCACAGGATGATAGGACTTAAACATAACATTGACTTAACTATATAATAATATAAAAATAAAAAGTTTATTAGTACCTACATAAAAAGAAAAAAACAACAGCACAGTACATAGCATTTGAAAACAAAATGCATGCAACAGCATTTGGAAACAGTGAGTTCTTTCAAGGTAGGTTTGATGAAGTTATGATTCTAATAATAGCCAATAACTGGCGAAATGTGGGTGTACTATTAAGTGGACCTCTGCCTAACCCTTCGGGGATTATGAGGGTGATGTTACGTTATGTAAGTTAAAGTCATAATAAGTTTTTTTATCCCATTGAATAAACCGAATGATAGGTATGAAAGATAAATAAATTCAATTCCAACTCAGCACTTCAAATCTTTTATAACCCAACGTCAAGCCGCGGTTATAATTACGTGCTGATCAATGAGACCCCGCTGAGCGTTCCGGATCAGCGGCGCGACTGCTCACTGCGACACCATGGGTGATCGGGAGCAGTAGGTACCTTCAGTGTTGCACGTGAGGAGGTGGTAAACAAGGAGGGAAATGTGGAGGAAGTGAAGGTGATTTTGTTTGGCAGGGTAAATATGTAGTTGCTTATACACCACTATTTTTTAATTAGTACAAATATTTAAAGGGCTTATTAGAGAAGGTCTTGTTCTTATATATGTATATTCTCAATAAAGAATATTCGTAAACAGCAAAGTTATAAGCGTTTGTTTATATCCCAAAATGTCACTCAATTTATGGAAATATAGTTTGCCGGGGCCTATGAATGGGGACAGGAATGGAAAAGCACTGTGCGTAGTATTTTCTAGTGGTAATTGTTATGAATGATTGATTCAATTATTAATTTACCAGTTATGTCAAATTTTCGTGGAAAATTTTGGGATTTCATTTTTTTGACTTTTGATTACACAAATATGATCAGTAACGGGTACGGATATAGCTCCATTTTTTTTTGTACTAATAAAAAAATAGTGGTATATTATTCAACCATGCAGTGTCTTGTCTATTTTTTGAGTAGGCAACTAGCTTTATGAGCTTTCTGAGTTACTTATGAATCGTTGACAACACCATTTTTTTTTTGTGTAAGGTATTCATGTCAAACACTAATACCTTTCTAATTGCGAATGATAACAATAGATGTATTATACTAGTATGTCATTTCTTTCTAGCATAACATCAGCATTCAATCAAAGATTTGTTTATTGTTTAAAGTACAATAACTAAATTATAACATTTAAAACATGTTGTATATTTTTTATCCTAATGCCTACACACAAATACTAAAAGTTACAGACCTACGACGACTTGATGCTCCTGATTTTCTTCCTTTGCTTGTACAAACTTTCAATCCATCAGTGGTTTGATAAGATGCTTGGATTATGTTAACCTAATCTATACCGATCGAACTACAAACGACACACCATGTAAACCCGTAGTACCTCCACAAGCAACATACTTGCCATCCGGGCCGTCCACAGCCAGCGGCGTCACATACACAAAGGGTGCAACCGGAACGCGCCGGCGACCGCTAATCCGACCTGCCGGGATGCGGACGCACCGGAAACCCGCGGCTGTGCACGTAGAGATGAGCAAGTATCGATAAGGGACTGATAAAGATAGATGGAGGATTAGAAATGGAATTTAATTTTAGCTGCTTAGATGGTCTTAAACTAAATCTGACATGGTTGCCGGTCGGTCCTGTAAAGGTTGGCAATGGAATGAAACTAGTGAAGCATTGGATTTTCAACAAGACAGTTGGTATTTGACTCTGGTCTGGTGGTTACGAAAAATAAAATTGAGAATAATAATTTATATTTTGAATTTATGTTTGAATCATCTTAGTCGCTTTATGTAGCAAAAAATATTTAACTGCATCTGATTGTAAAATTACTCTAACTGGAATAATAAAATTGTCTCTCGAGTGTAACCAGACTTCTTATAATCCGTTACGTAATGACGCTCGCGGCTGTCAATCGCACCTCATGCGCGACAAATTATCGTCATCCGACACATCGTCACATCGACACACAACATCGACACGTGCTTGTCGATAGCTACCCACCGAATTGTAGTGATTAGTTTTCTATTGGATCACCGCCACACGCGCTGTGGACAGATAGGGTTACTACTCAATGGGGAGATATTTTATTTGGTACAGTTAGCCGTTGTAATAGTGTAGTTCTACGGGAGCAAGACAATTGAGCCTTATTTATAGGACGCTTATTTTGTCATAATGCTCTACTCTTTCGAGTACCAATCTTAAAATGACTTAAAACTTTCGAAATGTAGTAAACTGAGAATTAGTTCTTCGATTTTAACGTCTGCATTCCACCCGTACCATTTGCAGTTTATGAGTATGACAACGCCTCTGTGGTCGCTTTAAACGTGGTCACATAATGCACTCAAACAGCATATGTCCCAAGGATATGAAAAGAAGAAGACGAATCAGGATAAAGGCTTTAGCGTGATCTTGATGTGAAATAATTAAAAGTCCGACCCGGAACCTCCGACCGACAGCTCAGTCGCGGCGATCAGTGCCTGATTTGTTTTTGTATGGCTTGTTTAGCATTAAGCGTATTTAGCGATTTTTTTTGAATTTCCAAGGGGAAGCGCCAGGGTAGCCCGCGATACTCAAATTTTCTTATATTTCTTGCAATTTCATGGAAAAGTCATTCAATATCATTAAATGAACTTAGAAGGTTGTATTGATGTTTTTATCTCTGTTAAACCGTATTTGTTACGGTCGCGAATCATATTTTAATCAACATAAAACCTGACACTGACCTTCAAATTGCACAAAGCGTAAGAAAGTATGAATTCCACGAGCTACCATGGCGCATCCACCATAAGCTAGAGTTTTATTTATTTATTTATTTAGAAATACATTCTAAGCTAACAGTTTTTTTTTGCATCTAAAACACCAAATATAATCTTAAGTTTCCCAACAAGAACTTACCAAACCAGTACCAAACCATCAACGACATCTCATTTCATTTTCTTGCACCGCCATTAATCATGGCCGTCCAGGCGGTCTTTTGTGAACGAAATTATGGCACGCCAAGAGTTATGGCGCGGAATTTAATGTACTAACCCACAATGGCTCATTGATTCGGTTAGACTAATGTTCTGTGGACACGCTATAAGAGTGATGTATGGCTTCGTTTGTATTGGGCTTGTAGTCGGTGGGCGGTTGGTGATAGGATTGAATTGGTAATAGGGTTAGTTGTTTTAGGTGAATTTGGTGGTGGTTCTGACTATAAATTAACTCCTGACAGTCAGCTCCACCACATCTTCGATGACTGGAACGTTAATTATCTAGATTCTAGATATAATTAACAGACAAAATATATTATACAGCATCATCATCTGCCTAGCCTTTTCCCAACTATGTTGGGGTCTGATTCCAGTCTAACCGGATGCAGCTGAATACCAGTATTTTACATGAAGCGACTGCCTGCTGACCTCCACAATCCGGTAACTACTGGATAATACGATACCCCTTGGTTAAGACTGGTGGTCAGACTTTCGGGCCACTGACTACCTGTAACGACTGTAAGAAATTAACAAATGACAGCCGGGACCAACGGGCTACATGGGCTTAACGTAGTGTAATATCAGATTTTTTTACGTAATTACGATTATGGTCCGATGGTGAGTCGATCATTTTGTTAATCTTTACCACACCCTTAAATTTAATCGTAACTGTCTAATACAAACAGTATTGTAAAAAAATCATGCCTACATCATCGACTGCCTAGACCTTTACCAATAAAGTTTGAGGCTTCCAGTCTAACTGGATGCAGCTGAAAACCAACAGTGTACATAGATAACTGCGAATCCACAATCTCCTCCACAATCCAGTAACTGGATAACCATGATACTGACTGGTTGCCAGACTTTCAGCATTCTGACTATTGCACCGCTAACTGTCTCCAAACTACGAATGGTGGTAAACGTTGACATTAGATCTGAATTTTATTTATAGCTTCTGACAAAACACAATAATTTGGCAATTCAGCGGCATCTTGCTTTACTACTTAATGACAAAAGCATAAAATCTATACATATAAAATTCAAAGTCCTGACTGACTGATATATCAACGCACAGCCCAAACCACTAGTCCTGGAGACATGAAATTTGGAGGGTGTATTCTTTGTGAAGAGGTGGTGTCTACTAAGAAAGGGTTTTTCGAAATTCCACCCCTGAGAGAGTGAAATGGTGGGTTGAATTTTCTGTGAAACTTTAAATTCTCTGGGTCGATTGACTAGAAAATTTGTGTACACACTCTTCAATTAAAATTATGAGACACGTGTATCACAGTTTTTCCAAAATGATTCCTCAACAGAGTCAAATAGAGCTTCGAAACTCACGTAGACGGGCGCATGGCCCCGTCACTATTATAAATGCGAAATTTTGTGAAGATGTATGTATGGATGTTGGTTACTCTTTCACGCACAAACTACTGAAGGATTTGGCACAAAGAACCTGGATTAACACAGACCAGGATAATTTTTATCCCGGTAGTACGATCCCGTGCAACAATTAGCAAACTCCACGCGGGCGAAGCCGCGGGCATGAGCTAGTATAGTAGAAAATTTGATAAGTGATAAATAGATTTTTGTTTTGTTAGTGTTTTTTGCGTTGTATGCCTTTGATTGTAGTCAATGTTCTATAGCTACCACACTGCCAAATGCTCGCATAATCTTACTGGAAACAATAGATAATAATACCCGTATGTATTTAATTATACACATAAATGAATTAAGCCATATCACCTTACCATTACTCGGTACAAAATCCAAAACTGATTCATAATTTATTATTCCCAAAAAAAAAGAAACTAAAATCCCCTTCGTCATTCAGTAAGTAATCAGTAATAGGAACCCGCTTCATCATTACGCCTAATATTGAGTGTAACGTCGGGTTTAATACGGTGGGTAGCGAGTTCGAATCCCGCGGGGTGCTGTCCGGGGGTCCCATGGTATTACAGTCATAGATTAAAGTTTGGTGGTAGAATGGATTTACGCCACCTACTGCAATCCTTACATACTGCTTTTGCCTCGTCCACGTTTATACATCATACACGCACGCCGGTTGCGAGTACTACGCACCTTTTTTGAAGAACATTTTACGTCAGCAGTGCTTTTCAAAAATTACGTGGTTATAATCAACAGTGAGTGGTTTAAGAACTAAACGATACAACCCGCACTGGGCCTTCGCTGTAGATTTTAACCTACTCCTACTCACGAGGCTGATTATGGTGTCAAACTTATAGGACAGACCATCACATACTAGTAATTTATCACCGAGACAATGCAGACTAAAGGGCTATAAAAAAATTAACTAAATCGTTAAAATGTAGAGCCAAGTGAGAGCACACTGTTTGCTAGAGTAACACAAAATCTTACGCCATTTTCGTCGTTAGTCATTTTTACACGATACTTATATTATTTGGTATCTTGATGCAAAGCAGTAAAAAGAGAAATGGCACGTCTGCCCTCAATCTCGTAATCTATGAGCCACTTTCAGGGTTCAACAGAAAGGGGTCTCTCTCAACAGGAGGTCAAAAATAATCCCGCTATGATTTGAAATTGATACAAAATTTGGTTTCGTTCAATAGCCGTATTAAGTATTTGGACCCTTTGTTATTAAGATTGAATTGTATTCAATGGTTTTAGACAATCTTTTTATGCGGAATAAGTTCCTTTTTGAAACATAATGATTTTCTGATGATTATGAATTTTGTTGGCGGGCAACTGTGAAGGGAATGGGGCTTAAACGCGGGGGTCCTGGATGCGAGCTATTCATTCAAATAAATTATAATTTTGAGAATATTTAAAAAATAGACAGACCACCAAGGAATTTGGTAGGATTTAGGTATATTGTGGTCCTGCACAAGGAAAATAATAGAAACGTCACTTCATCAGAACGCTTCACGTCTGGTTTCCTAAAAAGTTTCTGAGTGTTCTCTTCAATGGTTAAGAAAATTTCAGCCATTAATTTTCTCTGTATAAAATGTGTATTATGTGGAAAAATGTACTTCCGACCACCTCCTCAAATGCGCAATAAAAGCCTCCTCCACCCCACAATACATGTAATATGATATAATAAAATTGCCTACATAAAACACACTAGCGCACATTCCTCATATTTACGATGCCGATTCGCCCCAAGCCCGCTATTTTTACTATCCCGGGTCATCCCTTAAATTCTTTTTATTGCTGGCCTTGTAAATCATGGTGTAATGCTCCAGTGCATTATCCGTAGGGAAACTTCATTATGGCCGTTTTAATGGTTGGAAGGAGCGATAAAATCTAGCTGGTGGCGAGCGGGGCCGCTCGACGTAATGGTGGTAGTGACTGTTTGTTTTTGTGTGAACTGGGATACGTTCCGGTTTTTTGATTTCAGAGTGGATTTTTGTGGTTATAAATTATCGCTTCGAGATGAATTCGAGATGTCCATAGAAGAATTGACTTCTTGTTGTCTCTGTACAGGCAAGGGTAATCGCTTCTTCTTCTCAACGGAAAAAGTTTAAAGTTTGGCACAAAAATCAGCTATACGTAATCCGCTCATTGATGCAGTATATCTTGTGGATCAACGAGTCAAAATGGCATAAGCACTTCTTTAGCTTATAATCAATACAAAACATTCTCGACTTTTCTGTCATCATTATCGCAGATATTATCACTTTGTCTAGACATTGATATAACTGCTTTAGATACGGTACGGTATGCTTTAAAAATAACTGAATGTGCCTTATCAACAGCAGAGTACTGCTGTACTAAGCTGCACTTAATTTGAAAGAGTATTTTTGTACTTAGATGCAAACACAATAAAATCAGATAAGAAATTGTTTATTTACTTGTTTGTTTAACTTAGGTGTCTGTGTTCATCAACTTGACAATGACAGTAAAATTCATATCACCTGGTCAACGAACAATTAACAAATGACAACACAAAGATCTGGTTGAAACTCACGCAGACCACTGATAAAGGGCACAGCAGTGAGGCCTATACGTCTTAGCAGTAGATGGAACAAGGCTGCTAATGATTGAACACAAAATTCCTCGTCATAGCCTTTCCATTTTCAGGACTGTCCCTCTATTCTCAAAACAATGCTCCGCGCAATAATAGCGGGCGATACATCAAGCGCAATTTGTTGCGATAGCTCTGCGATAGGTGGTCTGCGAATGGCGCTCTACCTACTTTATTGCTCTATAAAAATGTTAGTCCACACGCTTTCAGGTTTCTTTGGCACTTTGGGATTTTAAAAGAAATTTATTTTTAAAGTGGTAAATGAGAAGTAGTATGCTTTGAAGCATCCGTTTCTTAAGTGCGTAATGTTCTAATTAATTCGTGGTCGGTAAAGCATTATTTTCTCTTCATTTTCCAAACTTCTCTGTTACCTAGTCGTCACGTTCCTTCTCCACATCAACTCAAACACATTCCATTATTTCTTTGGTTCTCTCCTATGCACCACCACATTCAAACTTAAAAACAAGTAAATAATAACTTTTGGAATTACTCTCCATACTTGGGATATTTAGTGTTCAGCAATGGAGTGTATGAATGCAGTAAGCCGACAGCAGTAAAATAATTATTTAATTCAGAATTTGGATTTTGTGACAATGATGAGAGCAAAACTGGATTTCAAATAAAGCACTCGAATTCGTAGAGTCACAATATTTTGGGAGTGCATTAGATATTACCAGAGGCAAAATTGGGGTAAAGATTATCTATTCTGGATCCCAATACCGTAATCTCAGGATAACTACAAAATCACGATAAGTCCTCTTTCATCCTCACAAAATATCCATGTTCACATTAAGTGTTCATAATAACAAATTGAATTGATGCGGCCGGCTGATCGGGCCACAATTAAGGCGGGTGGCTATAAATCGGCGCGTATCTGATTCGGAACATGAAAGAGGCGTTGCGACTCGACGGCGAATAACCAGTCGCGTGGTACAACGAGAGGGTTTTTTAACGATATAATTCATAATGTTTATGTAAATTATGATTTAGGAGCTATGCTTGGTTTTGAGGAAAATGATGTTAACGATTTGAGGAATAAAAAGAAAAGAAGAAGTACCATGTTATTATACAAACCTAGGTTACTTATGTACGTGGATACCTACTGCACAGGAAATGAAAAACATTTACATTAAAAGTGAAGGAATCAGATTTCATTGAACAAAATTCAGACTCATGGACTAAAATACACAAAATAACTAACAAACAAAATGAGAAAACTATGCAAAATCATATAACCAGGAAAACCAATAAAGAACTAGCTGGACATGAGAAACGTATTGCTGATGTTCCATTGACTGACACTGCTATTGAGGCCCAAAATAGTGAGTGATTATAGGAGGAATAAACTCAAGGTGGAAAAACTTGAGAAAATGTAAAGAATATGAAGACATCCCTTATGATTTTTCCCCGGAAAGGCGCTTTGACTGTCTCTCTCATTGTGCCCCTGTGCAGAAAATTATACAAATGTTTCGTTCACATGTTAACATATCGTTTGACGTTCGACGCACCCCTTTGTATCCGATCCGATGTGCTGAAGAATATATTAGCACTTCAAAATAGCCTGCCTATTGGTCCAAAATAATACCAGAGTTTAAGCTTGTAAATCCTTTTCTTCTTATCCAGCGTATTCTGTTGTATTCACGTCACAGAAACTGATGGACGCTTCTGAAGACGGTAACTCTGGCCGAATTCTGGACCGACTCAATTTAAACTGCCATCCACTAGATGAGTATAAGAAGACATTTCCTTCATGCAATTGAATATGGGTAATAAAGAGACGGTGAATCGAAGCAATAAAGTAGCCATCATTTACAGTTTCAATGAAATATTATATCACAATAGACAAGCCTCACTGCAACCTAAAATTCTCTCCACAAAAAAATATCAGAAACCTCCACCTTTTCCAAACAGAAGCCACTGTTAAAGATTCCACATTTGATATATTCGAGCACAATAAATATTGTTACAAAAATGGGGAAACAGAGACATAAATAATGTTCGGTATCGGGCCGAACTCGTAAATATCGGGTCGTGAGAGCACCCTGCCCACAGCGCCTACTGCCTCTAGATACAGCGGAAGATGGAAATTTAATTTCGATTTTAGTTCTGTTAGAGTATGATTTAGTTCGGTTGCAAGGTGCTGTTCATTATTTTAGCTTGGAGAAACTAACAAAATATATTGCTGGTCGGTTGGATGAAATCATGTTAAATTGGGATTGGACTTTCTGAATGGTACTTAATGCTGGTTAAATAAAACTAGCACACGCGGCTCCTTAAGACTATACTAGAATTAAAACGCTTTTATAGCTCTGCCTTTTTACCCCTGTCTTTATTTGTTTCATTGAAGAGGTCAAGTTAAACGAGACACTGCTCCAAAATTCAAGGACAATCAAAATGTAGATAAAATCGTCTAACGTGTACCGTATACTATAATTTGTAATAGAACTATTCATCCTAATGACCAGTCACATAAAACAGAAATGCTTGCTGGCGCATCAAACAACACACAGGTCACGCGAGCCAAAATGAAACCATCAACCATGCAATAATCATCAATTCAACACCTGAATCATGTCACCGACGCCATTACACATAAATTACTAATAATATGTTTGCATAGCGGTCTCATATTGTCTGGCGGCTCTAAATCACTGTTGCAAATCAGTGTTACAAATCATTGTTGGTACGACCGGTGATTTCGGTACGACATAATGCATTCTGTGTTTGATAATGATGTCAAATACCTTTGTGTTATTGTCGATCAAATTGTGTGTGTGAGTAAAGGGCGTAGGATGTTCAGTGACAAAGCTGTTCCGGAATTTTGGTGATTATTGATGAGTTGATTTGGTTGCTTTTGATTGTACTCAATATTTATTTTAGCTGTTAAAATCACATTTCATTTGATTTGGTTCTACTTTTACGGGATAACAGCGGCACAAAGGTGAATTGGGCAGATGTTATCCCTTACACTTTGTTACATGCGTCTTAAAGATACATTGGAGACTGCATTTCCAAGCTCAATTCAACTAGTTATCCATTTTATCAAATCCTGTCTGAGCCCCTATCTTATCTTAACCCTACGTGTTTCATTTGAGAATTATTGACATGACTACCTCATCTCTTCAGAGACGGACATCGACTTTACCCGTCACTTCACAAACGACCAGGGTCGCCCTGCATATGCCACGGGAGTATAAACAAACAGCATGACTGTACCATTAGGTTAGTAACCAAACTATTCGTATAGCCGACACAGTTTGCTCAGCCGTTCGTTACCGCACTAAATCACGCACGATTGCATTCACACACAGATATACTCGTTCACAGTATATATCCGTGCATGTTGCTGTGAATGTGCAAAACTTTTGGAGGAAACGACACAAATTCTGTCGTGCAATTTCCTTAAAGTTTTGGGTGAACTTTAGATTCAAGGGAGCCAATACAATCTGGCTGTCTTAAACGTGCGCTTGCGTACGTTTTATAAATTTTCTACTAGAGAGCCTACACATAGCGGAAATAAAGTTGATGAGTAATAAAGATGACGGAAATATTAAAATTGCATGGGACTGAAAAAAGCTACCGATTTTTTTTCAATTCCGTGGAAATATGAAAAGCTTTCAAAGTTATTGTCACTTGTCTACACCCCAGAGGAAGCCTTGCGACAAACTTAAACGACCTCTACATAATTATATCCTTCTACGACCTTTGGTCAATCTATTTTTGACATGCCTAATCGAATCCTAGCCGCTATAACTAAACTGCTCACTGGTTTTGTTGGATACTCACGCATGTAAGAAATTTCGAGTTGCATCCTTCTTACCAGCCGAGACTTTTATCTCAACTCTTCTTATCGCAGTCCAACTGCTGGACATAGGCCTCTTCCAAGCAGTGTTATAACACCCTGCCTTCTGAAATCCACCATTCATGCTGCCATGCGCTAAAAACATTAATAATTCTAGTTTCAAGCATGCACTGCAACATAAGGTACACATACGGTAGTGTAGGGACAATGCGAACTCGATGTCTCGATATGAGCGAAATATGCTAAATTCAATAAAGCTCACGACCCGCAGGTGCGTAGGGTTGGCTGAAAAAGTTTGTTTATGTCATCGTGAGCAACACGAAACTCCCATTTATGTATGAGGGTGTGGGAAGGCATATCGACTACAAACTTGGACATGGGTGTAGCTTCCTATCATTGTTATCATTTCAGCCTGGAAGGACCCACTGCGGGGTACTCCATTCTTCTGTCACACTTCTTCATTCCGTGCAACCCTCATCCAAAACATCCTCCTTATTCCACGTTGTTTAATCGGTTCGTTGATAAAGAATAGAATCTGGTCTTTGTGAGTTGTTACCACTTCAGTTTCATTTAGGTTTTTTTTTATTTTCCGTTAAATAGCTGCGCATTGAACCTATCGATCATTAAGCGAAACACATCTCTGGCAAACGCCAAAGGGTCACTTGTATTTCCTTACAGACAGAGGTAACAATTTCCAAAGCATCAGATGGGTCAAACTTCGCCTGAGACGTACTCTATAGCCAAAAGGCCATTTGCATACACGCTAGACAAGTGCATTTAACAATTCCTTCCCAGCCTAGCTTTCCCTAACTAATGTCCATGATGGTGATGATAACACACTATCACCACCACACAGTGGCAACCCTGAACACCGATGTGCGATAGTGCGGGTCACGCGGTGATTTACCGCGCCGTAGATTATCGGCGCACGCGCTGCCGGCCGCAGAGCCATTAACGTCGCAATGATATGCTTGTATAGGGGTAGGCAGTAGCTCAGGTTACCACGTGAAAGTGGAATGATTGTCTGGTAGATTTAGGAGGAACTTCATGTCCAAGGATTGACTGTATTTTATTTTTGGTAACACGCAGTATTGCACATACAATTTTGACTAGGATATGTTTTTGGGACACTGATTTAGATTAAATTGTGCCGCAGTCATAAACAACCGATGAGTGTCACTTCAAATCAGCATCGCTAGTCTAAGAAACTCACGAGGTATCTAACCAAGAACTACAAAATATTTAAATCAGTTTTCCCTTCATTTATGTTCTAATCTAAATCCCTCCTCTCCAAAATATTCAATAACTTTAGTAAGAATTCAGAGGCTCATTAAAAAAATATTTTAATACCTATACTTACCTCACTTCAAACTTGCAAAGTCTACCTTAATTAAATTAATTTACTCGTGAATTTCTCCCCCCTCAAATCCTCCTTTCCCATCAAAATCAACTTACCTACCTACATACATAATCTACATTCCGAGCCGTTTATTAAAATATTCGTACGTGATTAAGATGGCACAGTCTCCCCTCATCTCTGTTAATTTGACAAATCGGCGTCGAAATTGTCGCGTTGAGGTCTCAAGTATGCTTCGAATCTCCGCCCATCCGAGACGGGAATTTGTATGGGAAGTAGAGTGAGATTTTGATAGATAGGACATGGTTCGTTCTATGAGGAAAAGCTATAAAGTTTCAAACTTTAGAAAAGGGAGTAGCCTCTGACCAGATTGTGTTGTATCTGGTCGTGTGGGTAACTCAGTTTGTGGCATGCAGAAATTTGTGTGATGCTAGGTATGAATCATAGATCATATTATGTGGTGGTGACACCAAAAGTAAATATCCTGAAACTCCTATCCCGATTTTTTCGGGTCTGATGCAGCATGTCTTTCGCTTCCATATTTATTTCCTTTGATTGGTTTTAACTTCATTGTTCTTCCTTTAAATACACCCTTAAGTAATATAATACCCACCGATGCGTGTTTGTGTGCAAGGTAAACTTGTCCTTTTTCTTCACTCTATGTGCAAGTATCCTCTTAATCTTTAATTACGGGACCTCTTAAGAACAGGCGCCCTATTATCGACTAAATCATTTATTCACTTCACATCACCTTTATTTTCCACATCATAAGATTCAATCTCATCAAAATAAAGGTATCGATAAGTTGGTGCTGATGAGTCCTGCTGAGTGGTGACTTGAAATAATGTTGAGTGCTACCGTAGTTAGTAGGGGGCGTGGTCTACTTATGTTACGTCGTCCTTACGTGAATTGGGCTATAATTAAATGTTGCTGAAGTGACCTGAAATAATTTTAAAAATAAAATAAATTGCCTTTTAGCATGGAATTTTCTATAAGTATCAGAAATATCAGCTTTCAGGGGGTTTGAACAATGCCATAGTTTATGGGCTAGTGCCCAGCTTCAATGATGAGATAAAAAATATTTTTTGCAAAAAATAAAACCGACTTCAAAAACACAGAAAAGTGAAAAATAACTAGCTTCTGAAGTCGGAGACTTTTGTTTGTTTGATTTAATTTTTTTGTCTTTTTTTTACCATTATTAGTTGTAATATCCTATACAAATATTTGCTATACATTTATTTTACATTGTCAACAATACATTCCATGGTAATACATTCCATGGCTTATCACCAATAAAATGGAAGTTAATATACCTAACAGTCGCAATCTGGGTACCCCTCAGAGCATACAGCCGTTATGTTATGTTATGATATTGTGTAAACAAGAAACATCCAAGCGATTGCAGCAATCACGACAGATTTGCTGCCTACTATTGAAGAGTTCCATTATATAACTCCGAAGATCAGCTTCACCAAATTTAAACAGAACCACAATTAAAAAAAAATCGTCGAAATAGGTTCACAATTGGCGAAGATATCGCTGAAAATAGAAAAAAAAAAGAGTCGAAGATATCGAAAATATAAAATTTGGAGAGTCCCCTCGATTTCTCCAGGATCCCATCATTAGATCCTGACCTGATGACCATGGGACCATAAGTAAGGTATACTGGGTTGCCCTTAATTTTACTGGGATTCCATCATCTGATCCTGACTTATACCTTCCATCATCAGCTCAGCAACATGAGATGATGATTACTAGGCACAAATATCTGAATTGCGTTAGAGAGTATATGAAAAACACTATAAAATTTGACGGTTGCCCTCGATTTCTCTGGGATTCCATCATCAGATTCTGATTTGGTGACAATGGGGCTACCTCATTAGTATAGGCTTTCGATTAAAAAAAGAATTATGAAAATCGGTCTACAATTGGCGGAGAAATCGGTGAACATAGGTACATGAAAAAAAATACATACAGTCCTCCTCCTTTTTTTTAAAATCGGTTAAAAATTGACAAAGGAGTTTTGGTGAAACATTAGTGAACCGTGAACAATAAATGTCATGGTAATAGGCTTATCCCCAATGAAATGGAACTTAACATAACTAACTGTTGAAATATAGGTGTACTGTAGACTGTACTCATCTCAGAGCATTCAAGAGTGATGTTATGTTATGATGTTGTGTAAACAATGAACATCCAAGCGATTGCAGCCATCGTGACAGATTTGCTGTCTATTATTGAAGAGTTCCATTGCAAATCTTCGAAGATCAGCATCAAATCTTCACCAAATTTAAATGGGACCACCTCGGAATAATATTCTTCTAAACAAAAAAATATCAACAAAATCGGTTCACAATTGGCGAAGATATCGCTGAAAATAGAAAAAAAAAACAGTCGACTTGATAACCTCCTCTTTTTGAACGTCGGTTAATAAAATGCCATCATAAACGACCTATGATGGCAATGTATCTCATCATTCATTGTAGCTAATACGAGTATAATACTCATTGCTATAAAGTGATGCGGTTCCACATTACAACTGCTGTAAACGACAGAGTAGATCATGATTATTATACGTACCGTAATAACCACCATTAATGTGGAATAGTCATATCTGTACCACGCTGGAACGGTGTTAGTTAGTATTGGATGTCTCGTACGTCTCTGAATAGATGGTTCTAGAACTTTTCATATATGACACACTTGCATACCATTGCACCTGTAATCGCCGAAGAGTTAAGCAGAGGTGAACCTAATAGAACACCCACATTTCGCCAGTTATGTTTAAGTCCCATGAAACAGGGGACAAACCTATTGCCTTCAACCGGGCACAAATCCAGAATCCGTGGCTGCTACTGATAAATTCCTGATGGAAAACCCAATAACACTTTGCTAGACACGGGATTCGAACGCAGGACCCCGTGTTCAGCAGTCCCCATGCAATGGCATCACTATCCCATAAGAACAAAAGACGATCAGCTAGATTACTATGAGCAATTTCTGACTCTTTGCTATACTTATTCAGCCAGTCATAACAAAAGACTTCTCTATGTACAAACATAAACAAATAAGCATATTATATAATACTTGTTTGTGCTGCTATTAGTGAATTGTGGAGTGTCGTTGTGACGAGGGGCTCGTTAGCGATGGGCGGGGCAGCACAGCACTAGTGAGATTTATTTAAAGAGAATTGTATGACTGAGTATTTGATTTAATTTGTTTGTTTGTTAAGAGAGAGAAGGACCTAGAAACAAATACTTTAGTGAAATGTCAAAAAAAATTGGAGGTAAATGTCTCGCCAAGTAAAGGATCAGACAAACTGGTACGGACAAATTATGGAATGACTGCGGTCAAAAGAGTACCCATGGAGTTTCTTGCCGGTTTATCTCCATAGGAAACGACCAACCCGAACCGTGCACCTTTTCTCGACGTTTTAGAAATAATGCCCATGTGAAATAAAATATTTTGATTCAGGACACAGATTCTTCAGTAATTATTTCTAGTGACCGGTGCTGCGTCCACAATTTGTCCATATCGGCTTGATTGAACATTTGAACAAGTATTTATAGAACAAAAAATAAGCAGAATTGAAAACCACTTAGTAAAGCCTATTTCTCATATTTTGTTTTGTTGTAAGTAATGAGCGAATGAATGTGTATGAGAGGGAATGATAGATTCTATAAAGTGCTGATTGTGATGACGAGGACGAGCATTAAAAAAAAACCCAAAATTGTTTAGCAGATCATGTCAATTCAAAAAGTTTCTATTTTATTCCTTTGGTATTTTTTTCCTACTAAATTATTATCACCTTCCTTAATTTTGATAGTAATAATCTTCTTCTAAGAAGCCACCAATAATTACCTCAGTTTTAACAATAATACCAGGAACACCTACATTACCAGAAGCTCTCTCAATCACAGAGCAAAGCAATTTCCCTTAACAGGCCTCCCGTAGTGACAACGGGGCGTGTCATCCCGCCTTCTACGACAAATTATACACTGCCGCCCCAAACCGACGACAATGGTTCCGTCGCCTTTCACACGCTTCAATGTATAACGATCAGCATTGTTTGTAACGGCAGGAGGTAGTATTTAAAGGAATTTACTGAATAGATTCAACGGTGTTTGTTTGAAAATATTGGTGTTTATTCTTTTAAAGTTTTGTTGTGGTTTTATTGACGACTTGGCTTGCTTGTTAGGAGTATTGTCGGTTGTTTTCACGCCTCCTGGTTTTGATTGTATTGTTTTGTCGTATTACCATAGCCTATTCGACTAGAATAGACTGTCTACTCTTTCTTTTTCTAAAGAAAAAATAGGGTTTATCTCGTTTAATGCCATTAACTTATTGAATATTCGTAGAGGTTGACTGACAAAGACAGTAAGCCAACACCTCTACTCTATAGTCATCATCATCATCATCTCTTGTACTAACCCCAATTTTGTTTTTTTGGGGTTGCAAAGCATTTCTTGTTTTTCCATTCTTCTCTATTACTCGTGTCAGCTGTCACTTCTTTTCTAACGATATCGTCTTTCATCTCAACAGTGCTACTACTACTAAAAAAACACAGAAACTTTTTAGTTCAGTCTTTCCATTTCTAGGTCATACTTGAATTCAAGTTGTGTATTGATACAAATATAACTATTTCAATAGCTCATTACTCCAAGACAAAAGATAACAACAGATGCACCCAGACTGACTCATTCAACTATAGCCTGAAGCACAAAGCAAACTGAAGAAGATCGTCAGACGTTCAAATAAGTTATACAAAATGAAATAGCAAGAACTGACTGAAAGAAACGCATTACTTTATTCTCAGGAGAAACACAAGTATACTTGGAATGTTATCACTGCAATGTTTCTGCTTTGTGCGATATTGCTATTACTGGGAAGTAGGGAAGATGTTTCTCTTTCAGAGGAATAATGTTTTTGTTTGTTTTCGTGACTTTCTTCATGATGGACTAGCTGTTTAAATGTTTTCGATTAAACGTTTAAAGAAAAATAAAGAAATTCCAGACGACCGTAACATGAAGTGTGCAACAATCGGACCACTCCGAAAAATGACTCGACTCAGGTGTGATCAAACCGAGTAGAATGGACAGCAGACTAGCTGCGGACTCCGGACTTTGACAGAACCGCTCGGTTTTTAATATAAGGAGTTTTATTTTTATTTTTTGCCCAATCCAGCTAGCTTTGCGCTGACTTATGGTGTCTTAGTTCAGCGATTTCACAATCCTACTTATTGATAACTAGTTTTTGACCGCGGCTTCGGTCGCCTGATAGTCGTAAATTATCTCACGGGAACGTCGTAAATTTCCTCATTATCCTCGAGTATCACACTCGAAGATGTAGCTTCCAATTAGTGAAAGAATATTCGGGATCGGAGTACTTCCCTAGACTACTGCTTACATACGAAGATTATGTTTAGTGACTTATCCCTAAGATAAGTCACTAAACATAATCTTACCTTAATCATCAAAATACCAGCATTGCAATTCACGGTTGGACATAGGATTTTCTCATATAAATGAAATAACCATACGTAACATAACATAACCATTATTAACATTGGCTACTTACCCAAGACCTCGATTCATGCCCAAATAAAATAGCCATACATTCCCATGCTCTGAAGATGAAGTGCAGACATAATTTGGAAGAAAACTGCTGGTATAGTGTGCCCAGTCTAAATAATAAAACGCTGGCGTTCGGCCTAGGTATGAATCTAGGATGTAAGAAGACAGCCAAGCTGTTATATCTTGAGATGCTGAGTATCATTGGTTTTAGATTCTTTTTCGCTTTCGAGTCAGTTTCTAAGGAACTAACCTTTTTCTAAGAGTGTGGATTAAAATCTTAATTGAATTGGACCAAATTTCGACTACACGCTTGGCGCCTTTAGATTCGTCCATCGGTTATTAATTTTGTTTACATACATACATAATCATTACGCCACGCCTTAAATCTCCGGAGGGTTAGGCAGAGGTGTACCTAATTTAAATAGTACACCTGCATTTCGCCAGTTATGTTGTTTACCTGTGTTCAATTTAAATTTTTGGTGTCCGTATGGGTTAATTTGGTAATTAATTAAACAGCTGCAACTAGCCTCTATATCCTGGATGAGGCTGGCACAAGAACGTGGACCACGACGTTGGCACAAGCAAAGAGAGGCATATACGCAGCAGTGGGTGAAGTCGGGCTGTGGATGATGATGATGATGAACTAGCCTCTGCAGGATAAGTCTATAACAATATTGTTTTGGTGCTCAGCAGTTTATATTTGCAGATATTATTGGCTCAGTTATTGTAAAACAGATTATAACTCTATTTTCCTTGTGTGAATTTCCCTGGTGATAATTCAGTTTTATGTAGTTTTTCAAGGCATATGTTGTTACCACAATAATATAATATTATTTCCTAAACCCCATCGAGAAACCCATAGTACCCGCAATGTTGTTCATAACATCCAGCCTGGGTCGTACGGCTGCGTAATGGTCGAGTCACTGCCAAAATAAATGTTGCTTAATACGCTGAAACTTTTGAAATATGTCCTGTTTAAATGTGCCGCTGAAAGCCCCATAATTTTCCCCTTTATGTTACAACTTCTGGGGCCTTTTTGTTGGCGCGTGTATCTTTTTTATTGTTTAGCGTTTTCTGCGACCGTCTTTTGTTGTTGTTTAATGTTATTTCTAGATGTTGTGCTTGAGTTATGGCTCCGAGATTGTGTTGGGTGAAGGCTTTTTTAAGGTTGGGAATTGTGGAAAGAATTATTGTGGGAATCGTAATGTAGGCTTTTCATAACGCAGCTTTTTTATTAGGTATATTACCCGCTGACTGTGCAATAGTTATAATATAACACACACACACACAGTTAGAACGAAAGTGACCGAACTCAAAA
Source organism: Noctua fimbriata (assembly GCA_905163415.1). Taxonomy (NCBI): domain Eukaryota; kingdom Metazoa; phylum Arthropoda; class Insecta; order Lepidoptera; family Noctuidae; genus Noctua; species Noctua fimbriata. Next base: position 19,162,875 of record LR990927.1, on the reverse strand, counting down.
TTACGGAGAATTGAAGTGAATACCTAAAACTATTCCTAATAACATGAGCTATCGCCTAAGTGATACAAAAAGTGACGATAACGGGCTAGAGAAGGAGAAACAGAAACATTTCATTTCATTTCTTCGAACACTAACTGAAACACGAACACAATTTTGTTATTTCGTGTTAGGTCACTTTTGTTCTCAGGGTGCGTATGACAGTTGCAACAGACGAAAATGAAATCCTGTGCTTACGTTATAGGGATGTTAACAAAAATACCCAATCAGGTTTGCATTCTAATTATAACAGTAAATAGTTATTTAAGGCCCACTTACTACGAAAGAAAACCTATACACTGTTGAAACTGCTATTCAAAACATGAATATTCAATCATCAACACAAAAAACAAAACGTTCAAAGCCTCTACAAGCAGGTTACCTCCCAACCAGTTCTCGTCACCATAACTTAAAACTATCAGCACCACAAAGTTCCATCAACAAATAAAACCCGACACGACTCCATTGAAAAACTTCCTCACGTCTATAAAATACACTGAATGTACCCATTCCAGCAATAGAGACATACAGATACGATATCTTCACGGCTCGCACTTAAGTGGCTATTACAGATAGGGAATAGCATATAACCGATACTGCATGTGCACCACTGATGGCCTATTTCCATACCTATTGAAGCCTCAATGGGTCCGCTTGATACCGTCATTTTATCTGCTGGGCTTGTTTTCCATTTTGATGACACTGTTCACCTTCGCCCCAACTTTGACTCTGTGGTTAGTGACACTGTGTGGCTCAGTGTTTTGCCGTGTTCAGGTTGTAGTGCCTCCTACGTAATACTTTGGTTAGAGGTAACAATGGGAGGAAGATGCGTATGTTTTTCGTATCGAAGATAGTTGGATTGTCTGCAGATAGTGCCTACACGAAGGTGTAAATTTAAATTGGTCTGTGTTTATGTTTATGTTACGGTGGTAGAAGAGTCTGCTATCGTTTGCTCTGAAATATCTTAGACTCGTCTCGATTGTGTTTAATCTTTTTCCTTATTACGTACTGTGTGATAACTTGAGTTCTGTACAAGCTTTAAAATGTTACACACTGTTTGTTGAGTCTAAAATTACTTCTAGATATTTTATTGTGAAGCCAGCGATACTGACTTACCTACAAAGGATCTGCTCTAGACAAGATATGGATAGGAAATTGAAAGCATCATGATTTATTCCATAAAATGTAAAGACAGGAGATCACTTAGACATTGCTAAAATTATATGGATCACAGAAATTTTCTTATCACAAAAACTATTATGGCAGCGGTTACAAACACTTGGCAGAGCGAGTTGACATTATTTATCTAATCACCTATCCTTATCCCTTACTGCCAAACTTCTTTTGAAGTACATTCAAACTATGTATTTTCATGATCTTAGATGCCACTATCTACCTTTGTTCGAATGTGGAGGACATTAGAACAGAGGTATATAGTGGCATTCCACTTTCATCATCATCAAAAATCATCACCCAGATAAGGCTCCATCAAAAGCTCCTATTAACACGTCACCAGCGGCCATATCTGGTCATAAACCACGGGAACATTATCGCCGACCCCCAAACGGCACAGGATAATATTATTGGATTTACGAGGGCGTGATCCGGCGTATGATTTACGTCTTCCTTTGCCGATAAATTATAACGTGATAGTGTTGCCGCTACTATTGCGACTCGATGTCGATTTCAATTTGGAATACTTTTGAATGCATTTGGTCGTTGAATTTTATTATTGAGTGCTTTGTAGGATTGATTTCTTTTAAAGATTCAGGAAATGAATGGTTTTTAACTTTTGTTTGTTATTGTATGTTCCATTTTTTAGGATTTTTCGATCTTTAAAAGTCGACAGGTAGTGTTTTTTTTTCAAACAGTTTGTGTGGTTGATATTCTTGCTGACGAATAATTAAAAAGTACATATAGCCATGAAATATACGATCCCTGAAGATGAATCTCAAAGTCACTGCACTACTTTCCAATAATTATAATTTAACAAGGTATCATAGTTACAATTTTTTTTTTCTCAAAAGTTGCAAAATGAAGTGAAACTACTAAATATTTATAGTAACAATCTTCAATCGTGAGAAACTGACGACAACGTATTACAAACAGCTGAAGCAAAACTTGATGAACATGAATAGAACGACCAACTATCACAATCAGCTAAAGCAAGACCTAACGCAATGATACATGAATTGAATTAAATGAATCTTAATGCACCCCAAATCCTCACGCTAATCACCACACAAACAAACACACAAAAGTATCGAACGGTAGTATTTACGAGCGAATCTCAACCCGTACAATGCTATCGGGATCTGTTCACCCTGGGCCGAACAAAGACCATTCATCCGCCGATGCAGCAACAAGATTATCATATTTAATGGCTCCACACATTATTTATGCCACGCCGCCACGTAAATTTACATTCAGTTACGCCTTTAGATCTCAATATGGGTGGACTGATAGCGGGGTTGCTAGTTCCAATATAGTGTCGGGGTTATTTGTTTTATGAAGGGCTTTGGATTTATGGTCTTGTCTTGGTCTTAGCTGAAAGTTGGTATCGTCTTCTCATCTATTGGTAAGTTAGTGAGAGGGTGATCCTTTTACTCTCTTTAGTGCAACAGTAATAAACTCATTGCCATTATCACCTGTCAGTACCATCTAGACTTCATCATCGATAATTATGTCTTCTTATCTTGTAGAAAATTATTGAAAAGATATATACTCTGTTTCCTTTACTGCAACAGTCTGAAACGTATCAACACCCATAGGCAACACCGTTTGGAAATCATCATCAATGTTTATGTCAACTTTCTGTTGATATTTATTTTCTCTTAGAAGATTTAAGTTCTCAATGTAGGAGGTCTATATTTAACAGTTCATAAAATAGTACAGACATGCGACTATAACGTGTTAGGGCTGAATTTTCAACAACATTTACAGCACGTTCCTAAAACATGTTTACATTTGAAAGGACGCGAGCTTTCATTCAACTCCATCGAAGTGCAAACATTCATGTCTAGACATCGGCTTTAAATGTTTACAAGCGGTCCCGTATATTGGAAACAACCTTTCGGTTTAATATAAATGGTAAGGCTAGTATGTTGCCGCCTGCTTTATTGGATGTCAGCCTTATGAAGCCAAGTCGTATATGTCTTGGTGACATGAGTTGACATTCAATGATAGATACATTTGAGGACATTATACACGGACGTCGTCATTACTACCTAAGAAACCAACTATCACGACAGCATGATGAACGACAGCAGATGTATTTTTAACATCAAACATCTCTTATATACTTCGTGAACCATTGAACTGTTCAACAAAAGGATTTCAACCTAATTGAGTGCATTTAGGCTGTTATAATTTTCAGTCGCTACAACAACATCTACCTATAGCCCTATAGCCCTATCATATCAAAATCAGTTTTAGACATTTAAATATACTTCCTTGAACTCTTTAACTTTCTTCCAAAGCCTTAAGACTTCAAAATTTCCTTAAACTTTCCTGTATTTGATTTTTTTCGATCCTCTAGTATATTTTGTTTTTCTTCTCTTCATATTTCCTCGTTTTCTCCTCAAGTCTCGCAACCCTAGCAACACTGCCTTAACATACGTTGAGCATTCAGCCTCTGGCACATTGAAATTTAATTGTACCTGAGATATACGATTGAGATGTGCTAACGTATGGCTGTTCAGATTTATGGCTCCGAATATTTATTTATACAACGTTGTTTATAGATGGATAAGGAAAATTAAGATAAATTGCTGATTGGCTACGGTGATATTCGGTTGTAATTATGGCTTTTGCATTTTAATCTGCGATTTTATTTTTTTTCTTTCAAATATTTCTTTAATACTAGTTAGTTGTATCTGTAAACATCCCCATCTAGGTAGTTTTATGTTGGCTCTGTTTAAAAGTCTTATTTTTGTTATCAGCTACCAAGTAAATGGGTCGTATTTCTACTCTGCTCATCATTCTCTTCCTAACCCAATTTATTTGCAGTCGGCGTAGCCAGTATTCTTCTTCTATACATTTTCTATTCATCGTCATGTCACCTCTTTTCTAGCAATATAATCCTTCACCTAATCCATCCTTCGTTGATTTAGTTCTTCACTACTCTTATAGCCATCTACATTCATGCTCAAAATGTCATCAACAGTCATGTTTATATCTTCTTTTGTTATTCTTCTGAGTTTACTATGTTCTTCAATCCCTTGCCTAAAATTCTTCTATACTGAATTTCTAATTTAGGATACAGTTACAATACTTTTCATTGTCTTGTTGTCGCACACAGAAACAATGTGACACTTTTAATTAAACAACATTTGTCAAGTAAAACCAGCTGTATAACCTGTAGGTACGTCATCTACCACTTATAAAGCAGCAATAACATCATACAAATTACCAAGTTTCCTTCCTTTTCAACAAGCCAAGTTAATAGCAATACAAAAAACATAGTTATTAACAAGTCTAGGTACAATTTATTGCGTTATAACCGCCTGTTAACGTAGCCAGTAATTACGATCGATATTATTTTAAAATTCATAAGTCGTCACAGTATACATTTACCAGTAAACCAACTAGGCTTTGTGAAACAAACGCGGTTGTTAGGGATTTCAACTACTGGCCGAGGGTAGGAGCGTGACGACTTGACTTGCAGCAGTGCTCTACTCTGGCAAAACTTGCCGAAGAACACTGTGTGGTTTGAGTAAGAGTATGCCCCAGGATAGAAGGGAAAAGCGTTCCTGAAAAATAAAGGTTTTGGTCATAATGCACTTCACACATAAAACGTTTACACTTTTTTTATTTTTGAAATATGTGTTTTGTTAGGAGAAACTACAATTTATTTGAAACTAGGACTGAGAGACCAAAGAGCCGAACACGGCATAAAGATAAACTTCAGCTGCCACCAATTAAAATTAAATAATTTAAGAAAAATGTATACTGCATGTCGATTATTATTTTCAATCATTTACCAAATAGTTTTCAAGCCTTACCTGACTTGCTGACAATGTTTAAAAAATACTTTTCAAACTCCTACTATTTAAAAGAAATAATACCGTTAAGGTCTACTTAAAAGACAAGTCAATAAAATCTGTAATTTGTAAGTTAGATTAATTGACATCGCTTATTGTGAATACATTTGCACACCATGTTATGTCAGGATATGCTGAAACTAATTTACTGTAACAACTTAATGTACCATATTCTAGCAAATAAATATTTTGATTTGATTTGACACTTGTCTCGATGTGACAGCTCACACAACTACTCACTCACTCACACAAATACGCTTTGCATGTGTGCAGATTCCGGCCATTTGTTCCTAGTTGAAATACTGTATGTTAAAACTAATAATGTGTACTGTAGTCGTGTTCCAGCATGCTAATGTAAACGTATTAATTATAATATATTGTGTTGTAGGCGGGTTTGCGAGTTTTATCGCTTTTTTAGAAATAATTTTGTTGATGGCAGAGTTGTGGGCAATAATTATGTGGTGCCAGAATGTGAAATATATGTGACCGAAGTGATGCCATAAATTTTCGACATTTTCAATGAAGAACCGATTCTATAGGCACCTGACAAAGTCACGTAGATACATTAATTCAGCGGTTTGTGTCAAGCTACCTGTAAATTGATGGAGACGAAAGTAACTATTAAAACCGTTATTAAATTATCTGTTTACCAATCCCCTATTAATTATTTGAATTAATTTTATAAGTTCGGGCAAGTGTCAACAGTAACAAAATCAACCGGTAACATTCCGAGTGGGACGTAATCCACCATGCAGCCTTATCAGGCCTATAATGGTTAGCCAACAGTATACTAAACAGAGCCTCACCCAGTAATAGCATAGTTTATAGCGGCTTACTTAACTACAACGTCAGCCTCCATCAAATAATTTAGAATTGAGGTATCATAAAATTGTCAGTTGGTCTAGTGTTCCCAATCACGACATGAGCATGAGGTCTTGAGTTCCGGGTCCCGGGTCGGGGAAATTGTTATTGGGTTTTCCATCAGTAGCAACCACAGACTCTGATTTGTGCCTGGTTGATGGCAATAGGCCCCCTAATACATGGGACTTAAACATAACTGGCAAAATGTGTATGTATTATTAGGTACACCTTTGCTTAACCCTTCGGGGATTACAGGCGTGATGTTATGTTATGTAAAACTGCCAGTAACTGGTCAAGCCCAGAAACATTAATCATTCAAGACCATTGCGCAAACGCCACTTTTCCTATTAAATACACATCCAACAGCCAGACTTCTTATGAAATCGATTAACATCTAGATCTTACAGATTGACAACCGATGATTTACATCGCATAATGTCTGTTCAGTGTTATCGATAATGCTATCAAGATAATCGTCAATGAATCGGTTAGTTTCTTGTCACATTCTGTGGTTTGAAGTTAACGCCATATTGACGAGTTAGTCATGAAGTGTTTATAAGGATTCGTGGTTAGATAAGCTATGAATTGCTTTGCGTGACGTAAGCAGACATGCCAGTTACAAGATCCTTCTATGTCTCTGTGAATATCAAAGAAACGGTATTGGTTGTGAATCTCAATACCATTCACGAAAAAAAAAATATTATAATCAAAAAAAAATTGAAACAATCTACAAGAGAAATAAATCCAGCTCATGAAAGAATAACAATTGTCCTTCCTTGTCTTGTCTATATTATTCACTCTTTTATAAGCGAGAAAAGTTCAAAGTTTGACTCTATTCAGTGATACTAGTAGTATTTTTTAGTTGCAAGCACGAGGCAATTCACTTGAGTACCAACCATCACATATTTGTGTCGATTGGATCGTGAGCCCAATTTTACCACACCTTTTTCCTCATAATGATTGTTTGAATAATTTGAATTTGCATAAACAATAAAATATGCTACAATGTAATATGCATAAGCATTATCATCGATCAATAAGCCAGGTGGTAATATCAATCGCTGTTCTCAAGAAAACGTAGTATTTTATTAAAACGATAGGAATATTATCAGCTGATACGACCATGTTTTACTTCCCAGGTGTGAAGGGTAAAACATTCATATTTTACAATGAGGAAAATGGATTACGTGGCCCTTTCACTTACGGAATATCTTCCGTGATAGACCACTATTGTGAGCTCCCAATAGCGGACTATCACGGAAGATATCCCGTCAGTATAAGTGTAGTAACAAACCGTGAAAGCTTAAAACAGTGTTTGTTATCTTTATTAAATAATTAATATTTTATTTTTCTTCTTCTGCAACCCATTATGTTGAGTGAGGTCTTCTCCATTCCACTCCAATTTACCAGGGCCTCCCGTATGCAATTCTTGCCAGCTACCTAATTAAATGTCTAATATTATCATCATCCTGGACTTCTCCCATGTTACTTGGGGCCGGCGCAACACATTTTTTATCTTCCATCCTGTCATGTCAACCGTTTCGCTATTACTTCTTCACTTTCATATCATTCCTCATACAATCCATCTGTCGTTTCTTTGGTCTTCCTCTCCTTCTCCATCCTTCAATATTTATATTCATCTCTTTTAGTCCCAAGTGATTCTTAGTGATAATGAAAATGGGCATAATAGTAAATTTTTTGATGGTATCGAAAATCGATTTTTGATCTCAGTAAATCAAAACTCGAATAAAAATTGTTGAATTGTTTGTTCGAATATGCGGTTTTACTATATAAATATATAGTAAAACCGCATATTCGAACAATATTTGATAAAGTAACAAGATTGTAAAACCCTGATATAAACTGAAAAGTAGGTCTTGTCAAATCCATCGATCTCTTTACAAATTAAATCTACCGCCTATGCTGCGTTTGAAATTAACTTTCCAAACAAGTAAACAAAAAGTGGTGTTTTTGAAAAAAAACAATCTGTTTAGTTTTTGCGCTACAACTTTAAACTTTTTCAATATTGCTAGTAATTTATTTATTTATTAATACTTTATACACAAGTAAAAACTGTACAGAGTAGTACTTAATGCCTCATTCAGAAATCAACTGTTACAAATTGAAATGTAATCAATTTTTTGAGTCATTCTGTAATCAACTTAATTTTAACTTGCATAAATATGATATTCCCTAAAGGACAAAACAAAAATTGGAAGCCAAGATTTGAATATGCGATAGATTAATTTTAATAGATAATGAACGTGGACAGGATAATAAACAACACCCATAATTCTAAAACTGCAACATAAAACAACTCGGAGCTAAACAAATTTAATGCTATTATCGATTATAACCGATTAATATTAATCAATCAATCAACCGAGCACCTGCACGCTTAGTAATCGATAATCGTTTTACGATCGAGACATTCCCCTGGCATAGATTGTTGCAAAGTCTGACAACAAGTCTCTACCAATGGGTACTGTACTAACTGGGTTGTGGAGGTCAGATAAACAGTCGCTCCGTGTAAAATCCTGGTATTCAGTTGCATCCGGTTACACTTGAAGCCAACCCCTACATAATTGGAAAAAGGCTAGGCAGATGATGATGAGTGTTGCATGGCATAATCAGCCTCTAATGTTCCTTCAACTGGGACACAGGTCAGGAGACCGATGAGAACGAGTAGGCTTTAATTCAATAGATCTAGTGTGGGTTGGTAGATATCTTTAAAATGTTGGTTCTAGGACATGAAAGAAAGAAAACGTATTTATTGAAATTCTTACGATATTTTTTTTTTGCTGTTCTGAGACGGCACAGATTTATCGCCTTTATAAACAGTTAATACAGTGTTGGAAGTTCTGTCATCTGGTGAAGGTCGTGAATGGATGCGGGAAAAACAGGACTGGTCGACGTGGCGACGTTTGGGGAGATCTACATCCAGCAGTGGACGTGTTTCGGTTGATAATGTCACACATCTTCAAATTTTTGGTTCTAAGACATGCCGGTTTCCTCACGACATTTTTCTTCAACGTTTTGAGAGCCGCGGTGATGAAATAAATACGCGGTAGACTGCTACTGGTAGCGATAATCGGCTTACGATCAAGATATTCCCCTAGCACACAGATGGCTGCAATATTTATGTAAGGGTCTTATAGTATCAATATGGCGGAATTCACACGATACACGGGTTATGTAATTTGTAGCCGTGTTGCCGGCCCGTGTTGACAAATTAATAGGCTTACTGTTACTTCCGACAGGTGTGAGAAAGTTGTATAACAAGCATCAGGGCAGGGTGTGAATGAGGAGCCGTATAGCAAACTATGTTGCACCTTCTACCCTGCCGGGTGGACCCCAGAACATCACATGCACATGCACATGCCGAGGAAGAGGCGAAGTTATGGGACAACAATGTATGAAAGGACAAAATTGGTCTGTATAAAAAAAATATTAAAAATACTACTGGCAGGAGAAATAAAAGAGATGAGAGTATGTTGTTATTTTCTGAGATTAGTTTTTATTTGATGATCAGGCGATGCTGCCTTTGCGTCATGCTCTTAAACTGTTCTTGTTGATTTAATATTAAATAGATGTCATTAAGGTCTAGTCCTCATCCATATCATTCAAGCTCATTTTCTATTTCTGTTCCCTTACACTATGTCACATAGTTGCAAAAACTAAAACCAAATCCATATGTTTTATGCGGTTTCCGTCATCAATACTGCTCTTATAAACCGACAATAAATCCGATACCGCGTGGGCTATGACTGCCCACGGAAAACTTTATTGAATTCACATATCTACTCTATTTTTCACCCTAAGCTTGGTTAGTAAAGTTGCTTTTTCAGTGGGGTTTCTCATATGCAGTTTACAGACTCACTATTGTTTCTCGATTTGCGCCAAACATTACTTTTTATCGTTCCGAAGTATCGAGATATCCTTTTGAGTTTCGATTCGCTCTTTTTATCGAGTTTCAGTTATATTCCCGTGGTTATAAACTGCTCGGGTTATGATATTATGTCGTAAAATGTTTGTATTTTATAACTGTATTCTGTATCGTGGCGCCATTTTATTAATTCTGGGAAGAAAGTTGTGTTTTTATGTTGTCGAAGAAATTGAGAGGTGTTAAAGTCCTTTTCGAAAAATGAATGCTGTCAAACCTGGAAAGGTTTGATTGAAAACTCAATAATGAGCTAGTCGTAAAAATATCTCGTGTCTTGCCGTTGGGGAGATTTTTAATTCTACAGGTGACACGGAGGCTAAGTATCCACAAGTATATCTGCCCGACGCCTAACTTTTACGAACATAACTTTGAATATTATCAGCAAAATGCAAAGAGATTGCGCTACATTTAATCAACCCATTTGCATACATTTTTAACAACTAGTACGTACGTAGTATACGTAGTATTCTGCGCACTTCATCACGGAGAAGTACCAAGACAATGAAGAACTACGATTTATGATGACTAGTTCCAGTTACAACCACAACAATATTATAATCAACGGCTTCCTAAGAAAAACGAAGTGTTTAGATAAAGATCTGAACTAAAGTCGCATTTTCTCCATTGAAGGTAAACAGAAATCTTCATAAAGTAAATAACTTCAATAATACTTCCTTATTTGTGATGTTCTTCAGAAAAGTCAGGTTCGTAGTACTCGCAACCGCCGTAAGAATGACGAACAAAGCAAAAGGAGTATGTAAGGATCGTAGGTGTCGCTCCTGCTTACCCCCATGGGAAAAATGCGTGAGGTGCGTTTTGCCCTTTCTGCAGACTAATAACTTAGCCAATGTCTTGAGATACTATGAACAAACCTGTCAGCAGCTGCAAAGCAGTATTTTTGTGTTTTGGACCAAAACATGGCGCCCTTTCAATGATTCTATTGTTACAAGTCAATCAATCAAGATTGTAACAGCCTTCTTCTTTTCGTAGGTATCAATGTTACATCCATATTATAAAATTCAGGTCCAGTAAGTGCCGGAGCTGCTGGACTGTTTGAAAGAGGTACCGCGGCCCTGGAAGTCCCGGAACACAAATGGCTAAGAAGGAACATGGGTGGGTTTTAGTCAGTACAAGTCTGGCGCTCCCTTCCGCTTTGCTAAGAGCGGGAAGGGTCATTAGAGGATTTCCCACACAAAAAAAAGGCCCAGTTAGTGGCCAGGTTCATTGCAGCATTGCTCAGGTCGTAACGGAGGATGCAAGTGCCTGTTTTCCCACAACGGATGCTTCTATGCCATCTTCATCATCATCGTCAGCCTACAACAGTCCACTACTGGACATAGGCCTCTTCAATCACACGACACTTAACTTAATTCTCGGCTACGCTCATCCCGTTGACACTAGCCACCCTGCGATGACTGTCACTCCACCGAGCCTGACGGCGTCCCATCTTAGGCTTGCCGTTTCGCGGTCTCCACTCAAGAACACCAGCGGTCATGCCAACGGTCATCGGTTCTACGGCTAATATGGCCGGCCATTGCCGATACTGTGCCAACCTGCAAGATAAAAACCTTAGTAAATACCTACTACCTATTAAATACTTCTGATCATATCGAAGTACCCGTAATTCCCCATATTTCCCCCATAAACATTCTCCAATTCATAAGCCGATACGACCCGAAGTTAATTGACTCAACCCGTTATTGTTTGGTTGCTGGTTGCTGCACGATGTATTGCCGATAATTGCCGGTTGCTGGCCGACGGCAATGAAATATTAAATTATGAATTACGCGCGGTTACTGGATATTGAATGTTTTCCATTAATTGTGATGATTTTATTGAGATATTGGAAGTGATGGATGGTGTATGTGTAAAACGTTTTTGCTACAGGCTTGGATGGAGTTACAGCTTGTTTAAGTCTTGTCTTATGACGCACAGATTAATTGAACAATGCCAATTGACATTTTACAGTTTATGGTTTAATCTATCTCAGAGCGGCAGTTCCTTTATCTAACTGTTCATCACCACTCATCATCATCATCTGCCTAACTTTTTCCCAACTCTGTTGGGGTCGACTTCCAGTCTCACTGGATGCAGCTGAATACCAGTATTTTACATGAAGCGACTGCCTATTTAGTACGAAAGTTGGATGACACATTTTGTCGATAATATGGCTGGTTCCTCGTGATATTTTCGTCACTAGTGTTACAAACCACGAGAAACCAGCTAAAAATCGAAGAAAAGTGTCATCTAATGTCCTTTCACTATGATCGCATGGAGCATTACGGTCCTTCCTCTCATAGACAGAAGGTCTATGTTCCAGCAGTGGGCCGGTAACCACAATATACGAGCTATTGTTAAAAAAAACCTTTCAAAAACTCCGTTTTGAGACAACTTTGAATTACCAGCATTATTTATAGCGATTAATTTTGTTTTTATTACATGATTTGTATTGAATGTAATCCTAGATTAATAGTAAATAAATTCAAGTGATGTTTCACTTGAATGTATTCACTGTTAATTTGAAACTATATATTAAATTCCAATCGCGATAAATAACTCCGATAACTACCGATGCATTCTTCACGGATACTGCCATAAAATCCGCAGCAATCATATCCAATAAATTGTCCCAGCAACACGATCTCACGTGCGAAACGGCTGTAACCTAAGTGATGCAACTCGTCGTTCCATACATAGCCAGGTACCGCCAGCAAATTCCTGAAACTAGCAATTTCCAAATCGTAAACAACGAGTACTGGGTAGGGTCAGCAAAACAACCGATTGCGGACGCAGTGAAAGTACGGTCGTAAAATAAATCATTCGGGAACACAATGAGCAGTTAACCGCACAAGATTACCGCTTCATTTGACTTATTGATGGTTTTGTACGGTCGGCAAAATAATATTGGAATTAAAAGTAATATTTACAGGCATTGCGTGTGATTGGTACATGTTTAAAGGTGAAGTTAATCATGGCTCTGTTTATACTGCGAGCTCTTAAAAGATTCGTAATGAAATTGCTTGGCGTGTAAATACATTTTTCATTTTATTTTTGACCATACCTTTTAGTCTGAGAATCACTCTGCTCCATGGCTTTGTAGCACCTCTTATCAAAAATAGATTTTTGGAATAACAAAATCTTCTTGTATGATGATTTCTTCCTCTGGTAGCTAATGCTAACATCAAATACATTACGGTAATATTGGCACACCAATGAAAATGGCTGTGTTTGAGTTTTCATCGTAAATTCGAGGCACTTTAATAAAAAGGTGGCAACACCAAAGCAAATTATCTGGCTTCGCAGTCATAGTATTCAGTTACCACTTGGTCCGAAGTTGCTCTGTGTAGTAACCTAAAAACAGAAAAAAAATGTATTTCAATATATTGCTAGTTGAAGTCAGCTTTTCTATTCTAAACGTGTAATACCACCAAGCCATATTATTTTATTATTAAATTAAAATATTAAACCGATACAAATTGCTACATAAATTAATACCCGCCAATGCCTTTACAGGCTTAATGGCCGATACTTTTAAATCGTTTACAACTAGGTAATGTTACAAGAACACGTATTCCCATACTAAACAACTGGCTTTATACGTTGTAGGCATAATGGCTAGAAAATTAATAGTTGCCAATGATTTATGATAGTAATTAAATGTACGGAATTGATTGCAGAAGTATTACTACATACGATACTTGTAATCTAACTAGAATTATCAGAACCATCATCATATTATTAGCTACAAGACGGCCACTTCTAGACTCCCAACCGGACCCATGCTTCTTGCTTCCAGCGGTTTCCCGAGGTTCTCACCAGATCATCTGCCCACCTTATGGGAGACTTTCTAACGTTGCGTCTTCCGGTAGATGATATCATTTCAGAACCTTCCAATCCCATATCCCATCCTTGAAGTACAAAGACAGTATTAGGCTTTAAAAAAGGAAGATGTCGCAACACGAGGGATGCCTGAGGATGGACGGCGCCGCCGAGGCCTAGAAAGAGGTGGCGAGATGATCTCGACGCGCAACGAGAAGAATACCTGGAGGGATATGAGAGAGGCCTTTTGCCCAGCAGTGGGGCATACAAGGCTATTGAAAAAAAAGGGATGAAAGTAACGTCATTATATACTAAATGCACCAACTTCTATGGCGGTGAAATAATAAACTGTATTATGCAAAACTTTTGTACTCTATTTTATAGTAATTACATAATATGAAGTAGTTACAACTGACATGTAAATTGCAGTTCGGAGTAATTAGCTCCCATGTAGTGCATGACACGTTGCATGAGGTGGCACTGAGTAGAGGCACGCAAAAGTAAAAGAGAGTGCCAAAGTATTGTGCCTAAGAAATCTACTCGTCAGAGAAACGTAACAAATACTCTGGAAGCACCCAGTGCCTGGATTTGAAGTACAGTGCAGACAAAGACACGCATAATGGTACAGTCAGTGGCGTGCCTAAGGGCCAACAATATGGCAAGCCCCTAGGTCCTAGGGCAAGCAGACTATTCAGAAACCCAAACATCATGAAGAGTTACTACTCTTCATGATGTTTGGGTTTTAAGGGCAAGCCAAGCTTGCTGGCTTGTACGAAAGTACCGCCATTAATTACAGTCCAGTCTAATTACGTAAGTAAGTACATTATTCTTTTGGCGCACTAATACTGCCATCTTGGTTTTCAATACAATTTCCACAGACAATCTCACGAACAGCACCCAACTGTCAATGTACTTCAAGCGCTAACAGTACTCACGACGACTAATCGAGCTATTCATATCCAGTATAAGCGGATCTCTCATTGTACGGGAAATCTATACAAGGCGAGGCCATGTTTTACTGGATGTGTATAGCTTGATGTGTGTCCCATACAGCACGGCACAGTTTCTTCACTAAACTATATTTGTTAGTTTTTGGAAGAAGACTAAGTTAGTCTAAACGTGACACAGCGAACGCACCTTTAACCATGGTTACGATTTTTTGGCGCCAATTTTGAAACCAAGGATAATCCAACACACAATTTTGTCTTTGATTAAAACCAACGTTATATGGAATGAATCAAACCTGATGAAATACTAAGCACTGTGGTGAAACAGCTATTCAGTAAATAAATTATAATCTTTGTGTCACAATTATTATTACGACCAAATAAATTATGCTATGTACTTAATCCATTAATCCTTGGGTTTTCCCAATTGTTGGCACGTTATAAATTACAGGGTTTTTCGAATAGACTGTGCTAAACATCAGCCCATAAGAATTATGATATGATACATAGTTCTTGATTTTATAATACTGATAAAATCGATAATAAATTATATTATTTGGATACTTAGATTACACCTATATTGTTTCACACTGTCTCAACTGTTGAGCAACTGTCAAAGAAATTGAAACTTAATTTTTACCACCAGATGATTCAAAATTATACTGTTATTTCACTAGACGAACTAACGGATTTTCCTAGAGATAAAAGTAATCGTTTTAAAGAAAATTCTAGTCTAAGCTGTTTTAACACATTATTGATTTATTACTGTTTACTGATCTGGGAATTAATAGGGTATTAGTTGATTATGCTATCGCGTAATAATGTTAAGGATATCGCCCACTGCATGTCTCGAGTGTCGTTTAAATTAGCATTGTGGTTTGGTCTATGTGCTTGGACTTGTACTGATATTTGCGTGATTAAATTCTAAACAGCCTATAACGTCACGCTAGAAGAAGAAAGGGTTTCTTTTGCAAATTGCGTTGATTTGTGTTGATCAATTGCTGCATCATCATAATATAAGTTTTATGTTAACTTATCGCTCTCTTAACTCTCGCTGAATGATTGCCGAGAGACTTTAGAAGCGTTGGCAGACCAACAACCAGAATTGGGTACATGTCATTCAGAAGATAGTGCAGGGCCTTGGTTAAGACTCGCGCAAATGACAGAGGCATGATGATCTATGATGTTTTGGGCCATCCTTCTTTCTAATTTGTTCGTTGAAATACTAGGTGGCGTCAGATCGCTATTGGTCGTCGAGTCTGGCACCACTGGTGGAGGATTCCACTCATTTATATGTCATCTGCCACCAGTGGGGACAGACCGGTGCGGGCAGACGGGAATAAATCAACAACATCCATTAATGTTTTAAAAGTAGTAGTACATAATGATAAAATACAAATTGTGTTAGTAAATAGAACCTTAAAACTATGTTAGTAACACTTCACTTGTGCACTATTTCACTGTGCGTTCATGTGGCACTTGCCCGTGGAAGCGACGAAACACCACTCCCTGCGGTCAAAAGTCCTTCTCCATGACGAGGTGCAGAGAACACGTTGATATTCGCACTACGAATGCCTTAAAGTTGACGTTGCGGCGCGACTCAAGCAGCTGCACTCTCGCAACGTATTTGGTCTTCTGACGCACGTACTCCACGTTGTCCTCCGCCGCAGTGGTGTAGCGTGAGATGTTCACCGGTTCGGCTTCGCGGCACGAATGGGTACATTGGGCTCCGATGGAGCCGTAAATATACAACATTAGTTTTAGTATATGCGAAACCTGAAACACGTGTCTAGTATTATGTACAAAATATCAAAACTATATCATGAAAAATCAAAAAGTTATAAGCTTGTTCTGTTACCTAGTCGTCCGCACAAGAACAGGGTCACCACGCAGCGCGACCGCAGGCGCGCCCCCAGCGTCGTCTTGAGCTCATTGATAATAATAATTTGGCAGTAGGTACCTAAATAATTGCGATAGGTACTTAATGTCGCTCGGTGTCCAACTTGTAACTTTTTTAAAATATTTTTAGGACAAAATATAACATGGTTTAAAAATGATTGGAATTGATTCAGTTACTTACTCTGAACAAACTATATTCAGGTTTCGCATATACTTAAAATAATGTTGTATAAACCGTCTACTTTCCAAGATATAAGGAGATACCAACCTAAAGTCCGACAATTGGTAATCCACCAAAGTATATCTGCCAGGTGTAAGTAAATTGTAACAAAATCACAAAGAGATTTTAAAAATCATGACTGTCTACTTTTCACTATTAAATCCACAAAAAAAAAAGCCAAAGGTAGTTCTGGCCTCGTTCCCATGATTACAAGGTAAGCCATAAATTAAGATAACGACCTTCACACTTAAACTTTCTCTTCAAGCTTCGGAACAGCAGACAAATCTCATCTCACTTGTAAATCACTCACTTAGCAACTATAATTAAACATAACATAACATCACGCCTGTAATCCCAGAAGGTTAAGGCAAAAGTGTACTGATGGTACACTAATATTTCGCACAGTTATGTTTCGGGGCGAGCCTAGTTCTACCATCTGCTGCTTAGCTTTTTCCAAACTACGTTAGGGTAGGCATCCAGTCTAACCGGATGCAGCTGAATACCAGTATTTTAAATGGAACGACTGCCTGTTTGACCTCCACAACCACAGTTAGTACCGCGCAATACGATAACTAGCCTAGTTCCAACAACCGGATAGTCTCTGATGGAAAAACCTAAAAATACTGCCTAACCTGGGAATTGAACCCAGGATCTCATACTCAGCAGTAGCGCATTGGGCTTTGCTTAATAAAATGTGCAGATTATAAATGTGGCATCCGACGGTTTAACTGAGAGATTAATTTATTATTAATCATGAATAACAAGTACGTATATTAATTTATAACGCGGATGTATCAGTAAACCTGTGATTTATTATGTTTGTGTCGCTCATAATTGATTATATTGCTTGTTTTATGTATTGAGTCATTTTTATTTCGTGTTTAATTATTAATCCTACATTATTTATGGCTGGTCCTACATTATTGCGTTGTGTCCGGTTAAGTGGAACCTTCAGATAATCTCTTTATGAGAATTAAGTTTTACAAAATATTCCAATGCTGAGGAAGGCCTCCTTCCATTCTTTCCATTGGTCCCGGTTCTGTGCAAATTCTTGCCGATTCCTACGGAAGAGAAACAAGTCGTCACGCGATTTGATTTCGATTTAAAGACGTGGTATTTCGAGCTTATTTTTCTTTCTGAATTATGGAAAAAAAGGCTTAGTGTTTAGGTGGTAATTTTCAGCAGCCATTTTAGTTCTTGACTTTTGATTTCTTTTGTTTCCCTCTTCAACACAATGGTAGATTTAAGTTGTGTGGTGATGTGCGGCTCAGTTCAAACCAGATCAGCAAAGCGGGGGTTCGCCGCTTGCATCCTGTATTTTATAGGTTATTGCAGGTAGATATTTATTCTGCCAGTAGGTAACAGTACCACTCACAAGTAATTCTGAAAAATATAATGCCTTCATTTGAAAATGACTATGAATATTTCAAAAGTGTACTTTAAAAGCATGAAATATGCATTCACTTAATTCATTTCACGGCATAATATTTTCTCAATTTAAAGACCGCAGACCAAATACCACAATATTCTGCATAATCATCGTAAAATATCTCGTGAATAACGTAGATACATCATCCGCATTTAAATTCCGCTCTTAATTTAATTTCAAATAAATAATAAGCTTGCAAAATTAACTACTACTTCAGGCGTAGGTATGGTATGGTACTCCTTTAATAATTATAATTAGGCAGGTTTGGCTGTTATTTCTGTTTACTGTACAACTGACCTGATCACGACTTGTAGTACCAGCAAGTAAGCAAGCTGTTTTGGCAGTGGGCTGGCCATCTCTGTATTAAGACCGAATGTCGATGGAGCAAACGTCTCGGGGCTTCGAGTCGGGCGCCGCCGTAGTGGGGGAGCCCATGCTGAACCACAACACCCTGTCCTCCGGCCTATATCCAGCTCTGGACTGCGATAGGCTGAATAATTTATGTAGGGATAGTGTCATTCTTGTACGTACATATGTATATCTTGTACTGACACTTGCCCACTACCGTCACATATGATTGCTAGACACAACACGTATTTATGTTTTTAGCAAATGAGGTTATCTAACATTTTTGTACTCTTGGAAGAACTTGGTTGGTAGAACAAAGTAGGTGCTGCATCGTGGTCAGGATATAACAAGATATATACACAAGATACTTATAACATATTTTTCAAAATACTTAACCAAAACAACAGACAAAATGCTGGCTGGTAGCGCCATGCCCAGAAACAATCAATTAGATAATCGTTACATATATGAAAAAAAAAAAACTATATCGTTGATGATCTATGATTCTTTAAAAGCCATTTCTAATGCCAGAAAGGGCCAGCCTCCTAGTAAAAGTAATTATAAATTACGTAGAATTGCTTCAAGTTTACAACTTTGTACACAGAGGTGCCAATACTCGGGTCGTGTATGTAATAAAACGATAATGAATGTGACATAATAATGGACGGAGATTGTCGTTCTACGTGGAATAGGGAAGCTGTGGAGTTGTGTGAGGAATATATAACTAGATTAAAGGATTAAAGAAACTTTTGGTGAACAATGGTCTCGCTAGAAAGGGGGTGACGACTGATTGCGAAGTATCTAAGAAGAAGAAAACATGCTGCGCCAACCCAAAATAAATAGGGATTGCGGAAGATTGCAAGAAACATGCTACGTTTCCTTGGAACGTGACCACAGGAGAAGAATGACAAGGAAAACTTACCGCTTGTAGAATAGAAATGAAAGAGAAGAGTGATGGTAGAAGGAGGATAAAACGAAAATTTAATACAACCTCACATTTAAAGATCTTCACACGGATCCACAATAAAACTAACTAAACATCAGGGACCTATCTTGGCAGCACAACCTCTTCTAAGCGTTTTATTAGCTGAACACAATCAAGATCATGTAATAAACACCTAAAGAAAAAATACAGGTTATAAATTAATTGGTTCCGTTAAGACCGCTATTAAACAAACAATAAATAAAGCGACAAACTAAGCATGAAGTCGTTAATTTTATCAAATATTTCACATGTCCCAATAAACATGGAAACCAAAATATAAATGCCAACATCCACTCCCCACAGGCCCACACGGTGGCTAACATTGATTTATCACGAATATTCATTTCAACAGGCTGGCTGTCAGATTGTGCGCGATTACAGTCTAGATTTATGTCGCGATGCCGCGTCTGCCCGTGTGGGAGCGCGCGTAAAGGCGCGCCAGGCGAACGCGCGATATTCGTGGGTTGACGCACTAATGATAATTATGAATATCGAAGTGATTATTATGTTATGTGATTAAGTAATTATGTAATACTTAATCTAAATAATCATAAGTAATAGACTTTTTGATGGAAAAATTAGACTGAATAATTATGATGAAATAGGTAGATATGTCAAAATATTCATCTTTTCTTTTTATAGGTTTTTTATCTTTCACGTCTTGTATTCCCTCATCCCAATTTAATTATCTTCAAAATATAGTTAGCTTTATCTAAAACACTACTACCAATTACTGGATTTATTCTGGATTCTTGTTCTACACTCTACTTTGAGACTGCTTTAAATTTTATAGCTCCGTCACTTTTGTATAATGACTTCAATCTAAGTCTTACTGGAACCATGCAAGTAGCCCAATTTTCTATTTTACTTGTTTCTAATTCAATTCTGTTTTGCTTTAACCAGCAACAGACCTATAACAAACACTGATTTGTAATGACACGTAAGTTTTACCTACTGTCATGTAAACTACGTTGTAATACACTGTTTTATTGGCTGGACAATGTCATTATATACTAATAAACTACGTAACCGATTGTCAAAGCATATTTTATTAACTTCCTGGTTTTGTTAACAATCTATTAACTAGCAAATAATGAAAACTTCTTTGTTAGGTTCAATACGAAGTATAACTAATATTTTATTCTAATTTTTAAAGATGTCGTGCCGCTAATTTCGTCTGTAGAGGCTTTTATAACAGCGTATTGCTGACAGTGTGATTTAGCGCGATAGTCGCAGTGTCAGAGGAGCCGCTGACGTAATACATATGCCAGTGCCATGCATGTTTATATCTCATACTATTATAATAAACGCGCGACTCGAATGGTGTGGAGACGTTCTTATAGTAGAAATATAGTAGTGCTGACAGTGTGATTTAGCGCGACAGTCGCCGTGTCAGAGGAGCCACTGATGTAATACATATGCCAGTGCCATGCATGTTTATATCTCTTCTAATAATGCCTTTACTTCATGGGTATGCATTACTTAAACAAGAATTTACATTACTTTTTGCTGTAATTAAAATATGTATTAATTCAATTAAACTTTGTTTCGCTTATTTATGACCAACATTGACAAAACAACATCCTCACATAGAGGCGGAGGCCTGTGTCCCAGCAGTGAGAACACTAGAGGCTCATTATGTTTATGGTAGCTACCTCTTCAAGACTGGACCGCAGTGTACGCGGCTTGACCTCCCATATCTTACTATCTATGTATTTTCTATTGAGCTTCAAGCTCCTCCTTCCTATATCTTGTGCGCGGCTACATACACAAGTAACATGCGTGTAGTAACACCAACTGCGGGGAAAACCATTGAAAATACGTGTTTGAGACGATCACGATTTAACGAGTTAAAGGCGACAACTACGCAACTTGCGGAGCGATGTTACTCATGCGAAGAAAACAAAGGGACGAACGCAAGTCTCGTCGCAAGTAGTGTTGCGAGTCGTGTCGCAAGACATGTCACAAGTTGTGTCACAAGTCGCGTCACAAGTCGTGTCACAAGTCGTGTCGCAAGTCGTGTCACAAGTCGTGTCGCAAGTCGCGTCATAAGCCGTGTCGCAAGTCGCGTTGAAGGTCGAGCCGCAAGTCGCAACGCAAGTTTAACGCAATTCGGTCGCCAGTCGTGTCACTAGTCACGTCGCAAGTCGCGTCGCAAGTCGTGTCGCAATGCGGGTCGCAAGTCGAGTCACTAGCTACATCGTCTGAGGTCGGAAACGGGGCATTAGAACGTCGCAAATCACAATCACCCATAAATAATAAGGGTCCATACACATTACACTACTATACATTGCAAAATACCGGTTACCAGGTAAAATACTGTTTATTGATTTTACATACTGATTACTTGATGTTTTATGCATAAAGTAAGTTTAAGTTTATGACCGGTAAATACGTAAGTGGTAAATTATTTTGAATGTTATTTTAGTACTTGACTAGGTAGTGCCGTCCGGCTGGAAATAAAGGATCTTAAGTAACACTGACTCACGATAAGTAAACCTCGACATGGTTTGCACAGAAGTATCAGCACAATACTGTCGTTAGTTGAGGTCGGTAGTTTTGTGCTTTGATCGATGTGACAAGGACAACAAAAAAAGGAATGGTTGTATTGTTTGGTGTCGAATCCAAGATCCCATGCTCCCAACAAAGAAATAAGGAAAACATGGGGCAAGCCACAAGTGCACACAACATCATCATCATCCTTATCCCAATTTATTTGCGGTCAGCGCAGCATGTCTTCTTCTACAAACGAGGAACTCAAAGTTGACTCCAATGAGTCCTTGAACCGTCTCTTTGTCTCTCTCAACCTGGTGAAGAAGCGCTACCTCTATAAAACAGCAGCATGCTGTATCACAAAGTAAATTCCAGTCCCTATCTTGCACTCTGTGCCCCAAATGCCGTCAAACTAACTTCATGCGGTCCAACCCAGCAGAAGTGGTAAAGTTTTGGGCGAGCAAAATTTGCGTTTTTCGCATTAGCAACACTAAGAAGAATAAGATTGTGACGAGTTTTACTAGTTTTTTAACAGTAAAATCATTGCTGCATACAACTCACCCACACAAAGACATCATTATCATTCAACCACCACAATACCTAAATCTCGTCAGATTGTCATCTGAACCTCTCATTAAGATGCGAGCCCAGCCTGTACTATATTATGACCATATTAAAATGGTAATCAGTCGTTATTATGTCTTGTGTTAGCCTCGTAAAACTTAATTGCTTATTACTATTCTATAGGTGTAGAGGAAGAGTATAAAATTAAATTTATTAGCTGGTTTCATGCAGGGGTTTCTAAGATGTGCAGTTTTATTTTGAAATAAATTTTTATTGTGAGGTAGCAGTTTTAAAGCATAATAGATTGTTAATGTGTATTATCAAAGAAAGGGTAGCCATAGACTTTAAAATAGTGTAGTACTGCCAAAATAAAACTCATGTGTACTGCATACCCATTATCTTCAATAATAGAGAATACTTTGGCCTCTTTAATGTCAGAATTCTTGATCGTTTTCAGGCTCATAGGATGCATCAAATTATCTTAAAACTTACTCTAAAAGCTTGACATTTATGTTTCTTGTTTCGAATTCTGATATCGAATAATTCAAACCACTTTTTTCTTAAAAGTTGTGGCAGTCTTCCAACGATTAATATCCCAGTGTGTATTCACCCTAACAGAATAATAAAATGCAAAACGAAATTAATTCCGAAGTTAATTTGACGTGACAAACGGCAAAATACATTAGCTTGAATTTCAAATAAAGAATTCATATTCATTCACTCGATTCTAATAAGCGGGATATGAAAGTGATCATTCACTCGTTCCGTTCATTTGAAAGCGTTTGCTGTGGTGTTGAATGAATTCTAAAGAACTTAATTGATTCTTGGATGTGTTAAGGTATAGGCACACGGTTCTACTAAATGGTCTTATAACTTACAAATTATGACCGTTGAGTTGCAGTTTAGACTAATGAATTTATGTATGGTTGATCGTCTACACGTGTTGTTACTTTGAGTCATAGAACGTGGTTTCTTCATTCATTTATTCTTGGTATTAGCAGTGAGAAAAATATTGTGACATTATAGCGGTAATAAATATTGTGGATTTCTCATTGACTCATTTTGTATTAGCATCTTGCTTTGTTGTATTTATCCCCGGAGCACAGTATCTGAGTTAAATATAATCCTGTAGCTTACAAATTGAAAAGTTATAGCTGTTAAAGAGTTGCCGAACGGTGTAAGTTATTTTAGTAGGGCGAAAAGATGCAAGGTGTATTTTTGGACCGATATAATAAATACTAGGGTTGCTCTCTCTTAAGCCCTAGCCGCCGCCGCCGGTAGCTTGGACCCTGTTCCTGATACATGTGGGCTACAATTTTTTTTTTAAAAGGAAATAATAATCAAAAATAAATTGGCGTATTTTTAAATAAAATAGTGAAACGATTAAATCGCCATCCCACTATTCTATCAACTGTAAACCACAAATAAAATCGCAACTAAATCAAAACTTACAGATAACCCAAAACTTCAACAAATCAGCGTTCTTCACGTGGGCATATAATTGATGACCCTTAGGACCTGAAGATTAATGCTCCTGTTTTTGAGAGTGCCGCCGATGTGTGCGGCCTGAGACAATAGAGTGACGCCCACATTCAGCTGGGTTATCGTGATTGATACGTCGTTATGGCTGTGTGATAGTGGATCATCGAAATTGTCTTAACGTCTGTAGATAACTTTTAAATTATCTCTACTTCTGTAGTTTCTAGGTATCAACTAGATCATTTTAGGAGCTCTGCCTTATGATTACAACTATTGACTGGCTTTATAACCCCTTTATTTTTCCTGACACAAATAGTAGACTCCAACCCGTGGTGTACTCAAACTCTTCGTCTCTTCTAAACCCCGACATGGTGTTTTCGATCACGGCGGTCAAACTCGGCGGTGTGAGTAAGAAGGTACTCAATCCCCCATGTAGGCAAAACAGTTTTGATCCATTATTTCCTTCAAATAGTATTATTATCTACAAGAAAGAATCCATTCGCGAGCGTAGTTAGTCGTCTGAAGAGGCACACGTGTTTGTGTCTGCGAATATCCGCCTGTGTGTGTGTATGTGTGTGAAAACTGCGAGTGATTGATTGCCTTCAGAGCTTCGTCGAGTTAATGAAGGTATGTTTGTAAGATTTTAATATTCTATTGTGTAGCTGTCATTAGGAAGACTTGTGTTAATGATGACGTATGCTGTCTGGGGCCTTTCTATGTTCTGCAGTCATTACAGAACTTATTGTAGGGTATGCAATAGCGTATTAATGTATGAATTATACTTGAGTTTTAAATGTAGGGTATTGACGATAAGCCTTATAAGGTAAGCTCTAAAATTGTGTCAACAAGATAGAATCTAATAATCATCATCATCATTATCATCGTTGATAGGAATGTTTCATCTGCTGAGTATAGGCCTCCTCCCTCTCGTGCCATCCTTGGTCTGCTCTAGTCTCAATCAGGTGTTATCCGCTTTCTCCAAATGTCATCCATTCGTCTGGCTGTTGGTCTGCCAACACGTCGTCTACCAACTCTTGGCAACGATTCATTCTACTCAACCAGCCATCAGCACCTCTAGCAAACCGTCCTGCCTGCTTCCATTTCATAGCTACAAGTACTACGCATATTCCGACGGGCAGTTATTTTTTTTCCCCTTTAACATTCCTCTTTTAAGTTCCACCATTACGTACCTAGTAGTAAGTTAAAATAGCTTTAGGTTCCCATGTAGGCTAGTATTGCACTCATCAGTCATAGGCCGTTAAAGTCCACTTAGGTGGAACACGTCGTAACGCTAACTCTAGTGGCGATTAACATAAAGTTTTCAGTTAAAGCACTAACATTATGAAACAATTCATCGGCTCGAGGGCTGGGTGGGGTTGCAGTGCTCGCGAGAAACAAAAAATAACGATGTTTAAGTCTCTTTTTTGTGGTTGTTACTGCATTGTATTTTTCAGGTGTCCTGAAAGTGGATAGTATATTCGTTTTTTGCCCTTTTATCGAAAAACATCTATTGTAGGTGCATAGCAGCAATAAATCAGAAATTATGAATGAAAATAAAACTGAAAATTAGTATCGCTTAGAAAAACCTCTCATAACAGTTGATTTCTATAATTCCTTAATCGTCAAGGTACAGTGATATAATCATAGTCTACGTTCCTAATTATAGTCCCATTAATCATCGCTCAAACGTATCAGACTTCATAAATAATCTATTAATTATTAAAATAATTGTCGCTTTCCTGTATAATATAATAGAAGATTATGACCAATTAATCATAATTTTTACTATCAATTATTACAATCAGACGTGGTCAGTTTTAAGATATTGATGGAAGATAACTGTTAATGTTTCTGCCCTTGTAGGTACGTCGTTGAAAAAAGACAATGCAATTCATTTTGAGTCTCGATTGCGAATGGTAATCGGATATCAAGGACATACCACCTACTGACCTGGTGAAGGTTGCGGGAATCCGCTGGATGCATGGACCGGTCAATGTGGTGACGCTTGGGGGAGGCCTAGGTCCAGCAGTGGAAGTCTTTCAGCTGAAATGATGATGATCATAACAACCTACGGATAAACATGAATCCTCAATAGTTTGCAGTTTGCATGTTGTTATTAATGTAAAAGATTGATGTTTCTCGAAGAAAAATTTCTCTCTTGAAAAAATCATCTCTTTAGATTTTTTAGGTCCATAACTCCATAAGTTCATACCTGCAGCGTTTGATTCACGTCCCTCAAAAGAATAAATCATAAGATTCCGCTTACCCGCCAAAAACCTATCGTACTTCTTTTTCGTTGACAATGACATTTGAATAGAATTGTCTCGCTCACTCATACTGAAAATTGTATCCAAAGTTCCATGGAGGGTGTGCGAAAAGAGTCTAACTTTTTGTACGGTGAGAATATATTAATCTAAGGACTTAAGCCTAAGAATTCCTCCAACTAAAGTTATGATTCTTAATAATATATTATGCTTGTATTGTCGTGCATCTAGCAATTCATAAGGATGCCTTCAGGCGATAGTCTTACAAATAGCCATTATTGAATAAAGTTGCAGACCATAAATCAGATTCATAGAACGTGGTGTGTCTATGATTTGTGTAGGCGCTGTTTTTCTTCGACATATAGTACGATTTATAACTATTGGGAGAATCTTGGGGAAAAACATAGAAGTATTAATATCGAGATATTTTGCATTGATAGTAACAGATAGGTATCGTAATATTTTATTTAACAACTGCTATCAGTTGTTGACAAATTAAAGCCAAATCATGGTCACTTCCTAAATATAATTACTTTCTCCTTTTTGTAAGGATCGCATATTCTCAGCCTTTAAACGTAGTATTAATATTTGAAAATAAAAATTCCTATGACCAACCGCTCGAAAAGCTACCCCACCCAACCGCACCTCAGGCGTGCAAAGTAATTTCCTCGGCTCAATATTTCACAGTGCCCACACTAGCGGCATAAATATGAATAATCGACACCGTTCGCTTCGACAATACACATAAATTATTCGAAGCGAAAGCGATAGGGCCCGGTCGGCCCCGCTCGGTTGAGTTAAAGCGTACTCAAAGAGTAGCTATTATATGCACGATTTATAACTAAATGTATTTGTTTATGAGGCCTGTTTATCTGTTGGACGAGTTTAATTGTGGTGTTGAATAAAAGATAGGCGCAGCTTGCATATTTATTTCTTTAATCTTCATGTATTGTAGTGGTATACAGGCGCACTTAATGCCACGAGGCATTCTCGATCAATCAACCTTTGAGTTCATATCAGGCGAATGGCAGCATCCAGCTGTATATTTACAACATCATAAAGATATGGGCAAGGCTGTGTAGAGATATTTTATAGGCAGTTATAGTATTTGCACCGAGATGTTACCTTAAAGGTGAACATACTATCCCATCTCTAGCTGTATCGTTTGACGTATAAAATAATGCTGTTGTCTTACTACCACATCGTATGTTTCCAAACAAAAATAAGATGGACAAGCCAGTCTCAAAGATTTGCCTGTGAAAGATATAGATGGTGTAGTGGCGCAAATTCCAAAAGGACTAGAGAGCCCAGGCAAATTGAAATTCTATCTGCCATAAAGGATTAACTGAGGTACCGAATAGCTAATGTCAATTTTGTTGAAGGTCGCCTTAGAAACGCAAACACATTGAAAGCGATTGCCATAGACCCTCAGCCCTAGCCTGTGATAATAAACAACATAAAAATGTGAATGTCAATTTAACACACCACACCTGCATCACACGACACACAAATTAGACTCACGAACACATGACGAATTCACAACTCCGACCAATTACAGAGCAACACAAACGTCTTTATGACAGCAATTTGTTGTATTCCTAATGTTGGCGACTGTCATTACTTTGTGTATAATTTTGTGTCATTATTACAGCCAATTGACACGATTCCTGTAATCAGTGATCGTTAGCTATGAGCGAATGAGATTATCCTTCGAACACAGTTTGCCCTCTGGTTGTGTTATTAGTAGTGTGCTTAAGTTAGATTTCTGTTACCTGCCTATAGTTTATCTTGTTTTTGTGTCTATGATTAAAACAAGCACTTACATCAAATAAACCAGTTGTTGACACGTTTGATTGTCATAGAAACACTAAGGTTGAGATCTATATTAATCGTACATAACGTGTGCTTTGGCTTAGACATGTTCCTGTCTCGGTCTTGCATCTGTAGTTTCACATTTGTGCGAGTGAACAGATAAACAGACAGACACACTGGTAGACAATGACAGGATAATGTGCTTTACTAAGCACGAACTCAGGCTTTTGAACCATTACTATGTTTAAGATCTCGGCCTTAGTGTCGCTTTCCTCAAACGGAACAGCGACAGCAAAAAAGCATAACGCTCATCTTAGACCCTCAGTGGAACCATTAGTAGACAGCCGCAGAACGTTGCCATCAGTATATAAGACCATGACCCTCACACCACCCATGAAACTTAATCATCCTTCGAACCGAAAAGACCACCCCAATCTCCCAAAAAACCACACCAAAGTAATCGACAAACTCCACAATTTAGTCAGAGTTACATAAAGCAATCAATCATGAAGGATATCAATAAGAAACTTAGCATTTCAGTAGTGGGCATAATAAGATGCCCCGCTGGGCAACCGGCGCGTTTAACATGTTGGTAACTTTAATGGTGGTCATAAATTATTATGGCCCACTCGTTGTTATAATGGAGTAGATATAATAATAGAAGCGTGTGATATGAAAAATGAGTTGGATAGATTTTACGCCCTTTTCCGGTCATCAGGAGAAATTATGTGAGAAACCATTAAGTAATTATTTTTTATCTCACATTTTCATATAGTAAATAAGTCCAACAATCAGTCTTACCAAGGGGTGTCGTATTACCCAGAACTAACTGGATTTTGGAGGTCAGATAGGCAGTCTCTCCATACATAATACTGGTATTCAACAGCATCCGGTTAGACTGGAAGCCGGAAGGAGTATAACTGTCGTTGTTAAGACTGTTATACTTAATGCAATCACACAAACGTCAATCCAAAGAGTATTATGACAGAAAACTCCCAATTTGCTAAGGAAATGACAGAAGCATAATAATTTTGTCCCCTTTTTGGAACTGCCAAAGATTTTTATCGATGACAAGAAACACAAATCAAATATCATAAAATAATCATTATTTCAAAATCAGTTTCCTTGTAATTGATATGAACCCGTAATCCAGTCGCGAACTAGACTAAGACCAACAGGTTTGAACTTTAGTCAAACAACAAATTAATCTCAATAAACGTAAATAAACGGCACCTGGTTACAGCTGACCCCAATGTTGGTAAGCTGCTTTTATGAAGTCAATAACTTGGTTGTAACAGTGTTATTAACATTGTTTTGCTAATAATATTTGTAAATTCGTTCGTGGAATGTTTATTCATAACATTTTATTACACGTACGGTGTTTAAGTTACTGTGTGGACTATTATTAATTTTCGGTTCTTTTTGATAACTACAATAAAAAAAGACATCATCTCTTGAGCTTTTTCCCATATGTTAGCGTCAGCTTCCAGCCTATTCGGATGCAGTTGAATACCAATATTTTACATAGAGTGACTCCCTTTCTCACCCCCACAACCCAGTTACTGTTTCAACAGGCTTTTGACAACTCGAAAACCATATTTGTCATTATCATCAGCCGTCCACTGCTAGACATAGGCCTCCTCAATCGCACGGCACTCAACTCGATTCTCAGCAACTCTCATCCACCTTTCGAAGATCGTCGCTCCACAGAGCCTGAGGGCATTCCACCTGACGCTTGCCGATTCGTGGTCTCCACTCAAAAACACGTCTACTTCAACGGTCATCGGTGCCACGGCTTTATATTCTGTGAGCTATTTTGACTCTCTGAACTCTGATTCTCTGTCGGATCACCTCCATCCGGATCCCTCAGTGAGACTCCAAGCATAGCCCGTTCCATAGCTCGCTGAACGACCTTGAATTTATGGACCAGCCGTGCCGTGAGTGTTCACCTTTCGGTTCCGTAAGCCGTAACAGACAGGGCGCACTGGTTGAAGGCTAGCCTTTAGGCTCTGTGGCTTACGTGACGAGAAGACCCGACGAAGTTTCCCAAATGCTGCCCAGCCCAGCTGAATTATCTCAAAGTTGTTTTTACCAAACTGCAGAGTTTGCTCGAGATATACATATATGTATATATTCTCGAACAACCTCGAGAGGATTGCCATTGACAACAATAGGTCCCGGGGTGACGTATTCGTTGTACATAACCTGGGTTTTGTTCAAGTTCACCCTGAGATCAATGAGTGTTGAAGAATCAACTAGGCCATCCAGCATCTGCTGCAAGTCATCTGCTAATCTCAAGTGTGAGATGTACTCGCCATTGATGTTAATGTCACGACCTTCCCAGTTCAGCGTATTAAACACATCCTTCAGCTCGTTGGTGAACAATTTTTGGGGAAATTACGTCCCCTTGCCTCACTCCCCGACGCAGCAGGATAGCTGTTTGCTGGTTCTAAATTTGGACGATCATTGTGGCGTTTCCATAAAGACTTCTTAGCACTTGGATGTATCGCCAGTCGATTTGGCATCGCTGCAGAGACCAGGACTCAAACCGAAATACACTATTTGTACTTAGCTTAAATTAAAAGAAATATAATTGTTTGGCACAAACAAAGAGTGGCCTATATGCAGAATTGGGTGAAGTCGGGCTGTGGATGATCACGTGATAATAATTGACCTATAACAAACAAGAAATCTAGAATATTGCACTTTATTCTACTTTTAAACACACATTTTGTCACTACACCCTAAAACATTTCTGAAAATATTTGTGCCTAGTTTAATAACAGCGAAACTGTGAATCTTTCACACCTAGTTGGCATGGACAGAGGTGTTTAATAGATTGTCAATCGTCGGCACATTGTTGGCAGTTGATGGGCATTGCGCCGGCAGTAAATGCCAAAATGCCGAAAGACAGGTGACAAGTTTAGTTCAAGATGATGTATGGACAGGTTTATTGTTTCAACTGGCTGGGAATGTAGCTCTAAACAGTTGTTATTTTTTAAATTATTCTGTAATGTCAGGATCATTATTTAACAGTCTGAATGTGATAAACAATGTCTGAATATTATTTGATACTCGAAAGTAAGAAATAATAAAAGATATTTCCTTAATTGTTTTATTTCAAATTCATAATCACCAGTTTTATTTATTCAATTAAATTTATTTTTTATTTAAGTTATTTTGCCTGCATTAAACCAGTATATTATTTAGTTTTTTTTTATTGATCCTCCCCCAAAATACTTTCAATCGATTCTCTACAATATTTTCAAGATAATTATGACAGTTCATGATTTTTTCAATCT
Organism: Noctua fimbriata; assembly: GCA_905163415.1. Classification (NCBI taxonomy): domain Eukaryota; kingdom Metazoa; phylum Arthropoda; class Insecta; order Lepidoptera; family Noctuidae; genus Noctua; species Noctua fimbriata. The sequence continues at coordinate 19,131,432 of LR990927.1, read as the reverse complement.
GATTTCCTTCTTCTTAGCTTCTTATTATAATCATCCATTTCTGACTTGTTACTTATGCCTCACGATATAGTCCTGAACTATTTGAAGAACCAAATGTACCCTTGCCTACAGTTAGTTGGACAGGTGAATTTAAAAGTAGCACAGTCACCTGTACAACTAACTGCATTAACGTTACAAAATCAAGTAATCACGCAACATCTAATCTTATAAACGCGATGACTTACAGTTCGTAACATAAGGAGTCATTAGGAGGAGTGGCTGATCCATCATCCTGTCAGGATCGCGCTCCCGTGTGACTTGGAGCCATTAGTGTCTTCATTCTGTGGCCGCTTTAATTACTTGCTTAGTAAGAGGATGAGCTGAAAAATTTAAGTGCTTTGGTGATTGTTTTAATTTTGGTAAGCGTGACTGTCGGACATAACAACAGGGTTAAGCAGACAATATATAGGTACACCTATATTTAGCTAGTTATTTTAATTCCCATGGGATAGGGATCGATCCCATTGCCATCATCCGGGTACAAATCGGCAACCAATGCGGACTGCTACAGAGATATTCCTGAAAGAATAACTCAACATTTGAAACGTTGGGTTAGTCTTAAACAATATCATTTATGACTAAAGAAGACGGCAGACTAGGGCATTGTAAATTTCACGAAGTTAAAAAAAAAAGAAGAACCTAAAATAAAATATTTCTCGTGATCAAATCCATAATATAGCCTGAAATCAAAGTAACAGTATTAAAGTGCCACCCATGTCCCATTACGATTCAATAAAATATATTTCCCACCAAAACCGAAGGATCAAAACATTTAAAATTAACAACCACGCCATTCGTGTAAATAATCTACATTGCCATCTATACCCCGACATGGAAACCCAAGATATCAATCTACCAATATTGCTGATTTAAAACCAAGAATCAATCGATCGATCATGATCTAAGCTTCTATAAAGTCATTTTATCGAACGGCGAGGTAAACTTGCTAATAAATAATACTATATCTAGCTTCAGTCAATATAAATCACATATTAATACCAGATAATAAGATTAGTATGATTTCTCTGACAGATATTGATTGCCTGGCAAATAGATGGGGGTGTAGATTAGATGTTGTTAAAGCACTTATTATTGCTAATGATTGTGTGAGTCATTATGATGATGATCTCTGACCTTTTGGTGGAAAGGGTGAAGTTGGATGGATGAGAGTGAGTGGGGCATATCGTGATGAAGATAACTTCTGTCGTACTTATCATTTTTATTTCATTTATTCTGTTATAGATAGTGATAAGGAACATACCTTGTTATGTTCGTAATGGTGTCAAAGCAGCAATTACCTACACTAAAGAATGTAGAAAACATTAATCGTTAAAGTAAATTTTTAACCCATTCTATATAAAATGTCTTATCTCCTGATTTATTTCTTTATTACATCCTGACTTAAACGGCATCTTATCCTGTAATTGCCGCAGCTACATAATTATCTGTACTTACACATTTCCTTCCAAATTGTTCGAAGTACCCAATTTAGTCTCGGATAAACTGCAGACAAAAATATCAGAGACAGATCTGATCAAAGTGACCTCCCGTAATTTTGCAACACGATATTATCCTTAAAGGTTATCAAAACCTCTATAAAAGTTATCTCGGTAAAAAATTAAGTAATTTTACATTTTACTTTCTCGCTCGATTCAAAAGACCAAAATTACACGTTGGCTGCCATTAACCAAATGTCATGAACGATTGTCTTAAAGTGACATTAAAGAAAGCTACTTGGTAACGTGTCATTATAAAGATATAAGGGGCCAAGTTGACAACTTGGTTACAATAAAAATGAGTTTTGACGTTGACAAATTGCTGGCAGAGGGCGCCCCGGGCGGGCTTGTTAATGTCGTTGGAGCGACTACAGTGAGTGCGGTGTTGGGGAAATATCTTCTGCTTGAATTTTTTAGTGTTTTCTCAAAATATTTTATTTAGAAGACCCTAACTTATTTCCAGTTTAATCTGGTCTATCACATATTCACAATTTTTTTAAATGGAAATGGAAAACCCGAAAGAAACCAAAATACTGTCAGAAAAAAATAGAGAAAAGTGTTATTTTGTACTACTCAGTGCAAGAACTCATTTATTTTATCAGACGGCAGCCATTACAGATAGTTCAGTATAGACACTAGAGGCATTATTTGAGACTTTGCTTTAATTTTGCCGAAAAGACTACTTTTAAACTTAATTCACCACTTTAAAATTGATGTTCAAAAATTTATATGTTGACCTTAATGTATGAAGTCATTAATTCATGTTTTATGATGTCAATTTATTATTTTAACGTTGGAACGTAAAATGTGTACATTATTAATTATTTAAATTCACGTTTTAATGAGCATATTATTTGATGTTATCAGCTTTGAACTTTGCTCGCAAAATAAAAGCTTTGTGACTTGTTGTTTTGTTTAAAAAATCAAACGAAATACGACCAACTAGATGAAATAAATATTGTTAAGGAAACAAAAACCAGCCAAGCGCGAGTTGGACTTGCGCATCGAAGGTTCCGTATAGACTTGTAGGTATTTTCTTATTAAACTACATATTTACGGTTTTCAGATTTATTCCTTTACATATGCTGTGAGACATTGCTTGTTGCCAATTTTTGATTGATTGATCTTTTGATTCTACTTCAACGGGAAGTACCCCATAAGTCTTGATTCCCTTGTGAAATCGCAAAACATGCGACATAAACGGTCTTATCTTTTGATCGCGTTGACTTAAAAGTTTGATTATTTCATTGCTCTAAGTGGTAGCAGACTTGAGTATTTGATATAAATTTCAGCTTGATACCCCACACGTTCCTGAAAAAAATGGTCTTGACAAACGGACAACAAAGTGGTCCTACAAGAGTTCCTTTTTTGCTGACTAAGGTACGAATCCCTAAAAAGAAATTACTAGTTAGACATTGTTGGGACCAGATAGATATTAACAAATAAATTGTGTCGCTAACAAGGTAATAAGACCTTTGATGTCATTTGAATAACAAAATTACACCAAATTAATCTCTTTACTTATAATACGGGGCGTCTTTTGACTACTGCTTTCTTCTATTCGTGTATGTGCTGACCAATCTGTAATAGATTGCACGTCGTACACGAGTTTCGAGTCATACAGAAGTTCTACTCATTTCGCTCAGCTCTCGCTTCTCCACGCTCATCTCGATACAAAGGCATCACAGCCATTAGTAGCGTTCATCAATACAAGCGCGCGTCGGTCATGCCGTGACTAGATAATGATTGAAAGAAGCTTCCAAAGAGTTTCATCTACTTGGAGCTGATGAATAAGTGTTGTATTTCCTTTATTTTTTTGAGAATGTCTTAGTAATTATTTTAGCTTTTCAGTAAAATATGAGTTTGTGTCGAAATAGCTAGTTATTTCTTATTTTTCAGACCACCAACAGTTTAAATAGAACTTCTTGTAACAGTCTTGTTGTTGACACATTTATATTAGGTACAGTCTCAGACAACATAATAAAGTTTGAATCTACTAAGTTCTAATCTAGTAATTGTTACTTCCTCAAAAATTTCATATTTTTGCCATTCATGCCATAGAAAAACCAATTCCGTCCTTATCAGTCCTTACAAAAGGCCTCTAAATTTAACTTTATAGCAATAAATTTTATGTTAAACCGACGCTGATAACACTCATATAAATGTCTAGTAGGGATTATACGTAAATATACACAAGGATAATAATATATCTTAATGCAATGGCATTGGGGTTCAAGGAATTTTTAAATAGCTTAAAATAAAAACTTGCTTGGGGCATGGTTGATATTTCTCACAATTTCCTTCAATAATCCTGCTGATTCGTTAAAGATTTCAAATTGATCACCACCAAGACATGACACATAACTTTAACCAACGCCACTAAGACTACAATAAAAGTCTGTAAGGCAAATATATTATATATTGGGTGTTAGGTTAAATCATGGGCCGTAAAAACGTTCTGAGTAATCTGGAAACAAAAACTAATAATTACAACCCGCCATGTTAAACCCGAACAAAATTAACACACAAATCCTAGAGCGCGAACCAAAGGTACAATTCCCAAGACACCAAGTGCAACCACCTCTCAAATCTGACAAGAGCATGAATAAATCATAACCGTTCTCTGTAATAAAGTAGCCATGTTTATCCGAACATTCATTTATCACCGTTTTGCCAGCCTACTATAACATGACCCTTCGGAATTTGGTCCTTCGAGCCGGATACAGGTCTTTCTCACTGGTCCTTCGGCATTCATGATTGCAGCAGTCATCAATCAACCGAGTCGGTTAGAATGATGGTCGGTATATTGCGTAATGTGTTTGAAGAATGTTTATTTGTAAGCTTTTTGTTAGGTTTTTCAAGTTGTTTTTGTTGATTAATAGCTTGATGGATGGACCTCAAGGATGGGATTGCGTTTTAATTACTGAAGTAATTTTGTTTTTTGGGAAGATTAGTGGTGTTTTAGTTTGGCGTGTTGTGATTAATAAAAGAACAACAATATTAAACAGTTTTCTTCCTAGCTCATCGTGCTGTGCTGGAACTGCCGCTGTGGCTGCGGAGAACCTCAGGCGGCGTAAATATAGTAACCTTATTGGTAACTATATTTTCAGATTTTGAACTATCATGGTCACTAACATTATTACTTAGACAGGAAACAACAACAACAACAACAACAAACAACAACAGCGCCAAAATAGCAACAGCGCCGAAATATCGGGAACTCGTCAAAAATAGTAAACATGGTAAATATATCCCGTTTCCTGTCTAAGTAATAACTATATTTTCGACCCGTTTGGGATTGAAACTATAGAACCGTGGGGTCCGAGTGCTCACAGCCTTTTCAAAGAAATTCAAAAAGCTTAGTTGACACTTTCCGTGACCCATGGGCTGGCTTCTACCTTGGCAAAAGGTTTAGTGTTGCCATACAACATGGCAACATCGCCAGACTCTTGGGGACATTACCAGCTGACAGAGTTGAGGAGGAGTTTTTTGAAGCCGTTTTTTTTAAGTTTATTGTTAAGTTAGTTTATTTTAATTTATAAATGTATATAATTATTGTTGTCTTTAAATAAAATTTAAGTGTCAAAAAAAGAAACATAAAATACAATTACATTACTGGTAATTGGTATGCCGTTTTAATTAAAAAAAGAATCTTGATTTTAAGAAGTAAATAGAACCAAAGTACCTATACGGATGAGTTTGCTAATGGACACAGGAGCAGTTCCAGTAAAGCAAAGTGGATCTAACGAATTGTCTAAGAAAATCCAAGGCCGTTTCAGGAAGTCAGATTAAATGGACCAATGAATATTATTGGTGGTGACACTTGAATTTGTGCACACATCGAAAAATAAAATGTGCCTGACGTTATAAAATTGATAGCTTTCGCAGATGCCAAGAAACTTAAATATTTCATCGCTTCTGTGAACAAATGTGTCGATGTGCATTTGATAAACGTTGACAGTAATATAATTCGAAATGACACAGTGACAGAATATCAATGTGTTGCTTCGAATTGAGGGTGCTTAATTTGTGAAGATGTTGGTGAGGCTATTTTATTTTTATTTAATAGTATTGAAATTAGAAATACGTATGGCACCCATGTGATTTGCTTTATACCGTATCTATTCTGATATTTATAACCTCTCGATACTTATAATGTAATTTATAACACGGAAATCTTTATTAAAATTCATTCAAGAGATTTATGCATTATTCTAATAAAAAAACTAGAAACGACGAGATGGATATAATCCACATAAATTCTTAGCATATTCGTGCCAAAAATCAGAAATTGCGACTCAATTTCAAAGAACAGCATAAAAATAAAATTAAAGACCCGTTTCATATCAATGGCATTGACAAACGTTGAAAGGTGGACAATAAAACAATCATCAATCCAATTTATGCTTAACGTCATCAGTCGAAATTGGATCATTTTAGTCAATTTATCATAATGATTCATTATCATTGGTTATGTCGATAATGACTGACCTGAATGCATTATCTAGATTAGCTTTTATTAGTGCATAGGTGCATATATATGGATGATATCATTTGTGAGTGATTTATGATAATAATTCTACATCCGGGCGCAGCGATGTTTTCTGGTGAAAGTGAAGTAGATCATATTAAACGATATTTTCTAATCATTTCATTTTAAAGTCAAGATTTATGTAAAATGTGTTCCGTTCTGATAATAAACTTCTTTTTCTGGGTTTGAGTGTTTTTAGTTACATAAATAAGTATCTATCGTCATTTTCATTACATGTTTGTCCATCATCATCCAAGCCTTCTCCCAACAATTTTGGGGTCGGTCTCCAGTCTAACCAGATTCAGCTGAATATCAGTATTTCACATCAAGTGTCTGCCTATCTGACCTCCAAAAGTCTGTACTTGTACAGTAACTGGTTCTGTGGATCTTTATGCAAGGGAAATTATAAAATTATGCATTTCAATATTTTTTTTCATATTTCTACTACGACATTGATAATTAATAAATAAACATGCCACATTGCGAGTCATACACCAATTAACATATTTTATTAAGAGGATTAATTGATTTAGTTTCCTTAAAATCGCAAGCGTGTTGCGTCGTAGACTCATACTATCATAGATGTAATCAAATAATATAGGTAATAAATCAAGATACTTTCAAAAATATATCTAATTATTTAGTAAGCTTTCCTCTTTTCTTAGAATATGATTATTATCATTGTTTATAAATTGGTGATTATTTTGGCTTTGGGGTTTCCCAAAATGATTTCCAAGTATTGTGTTTTGTTTAATATTTGTAAGATTTTTAATATACAGGGCGCGATTGCAATACCTCCTAGCAATTTTCCTTAGAAAAAGTGATCCAGTTTGATGGCCTGAATCACCACCTAAGAGGTATTACACCTTGCATATATTTAGGCAGTCCAAAATATATTTGTAACTCTTCTATCTTTATGATACCTTATTATTTTCTGTCTATCGGATTCTGAAGTAACCTTTTTAGAATCACGACTTTTGAGTGCGTGGGAAGTTCTACAGCTTTACATAATTTGAATGAAATCGCCATAAAAGTCGTTGGCAGGAGCACCTTGTAAGCATTCACGACTTTACTATTCATGTCAGAATGAGTTTCTTATCGAAACACGTTGGTACAACAAAGTTGTACGGCGCTTTAATATTACTAACTATTATTTACACGAAAATTATGGAAGATACTTAAAGTGTGGCATTTTGTGGAATCCTTCGTCGGCTGTACTTCTTTCATAATAATTCCACAAGAGTATTTATGGCCATCAATTTAGCACCAATAGTGTATTTCATTTAAAAACTCAGTTCCTCTTCATTTTATGACTTATGTGTTCAATCATACTAATTCACGAAAAAACTGTCGGAAAAATAAAACGCAGTAACTTAACGATCTCTTTGAATCTCATAATTGACTGGTCTGACTTCAAAATTTTCTAAAACACACTGTTTCATCCGAGCTATCAAAAGCACAACACTAAAAAGATGAAGACAGAAAAAGACAGGCAACACTATCTTTAGAGAGTTAGATCCAACTGAAACCTTATGGAGAATAGAATAGGGTATAAATTAGATTACCAAAGGAAGAAGTATCAAGTAATTACTCACGGCCGGCGGCGTGATACCGATTGACTTTGATAAAACGCCCCAACCTACTTGTTTAACACGATTTATTACCTGCAAGCCACGAGAGAGGGCCTGGACGGCCGTCGCAGAGAATCTAGAATTTTTGTTAGATGTTGGAGGCGATAATGCCGTGAGGTGATAATTTGAAGACTTGAGAGAAATATCTGAAAGTTTATTAGTTGTCGTCGTTGAAGGAGTGGCTGTGTATGGAATGGATTGTGGTTAGCTGTGGGTGTGCCAGAGAGATAGTTGATGGTACAGCTGATATGATAGTAAACATTTCAGTAGTTGATGCTTCTTCTCAGACAAATTATAAAGTATTGCGATGAAATAACAATAATATGAAAATCCAGGAGAAAACCCCAACAGAGGGTGTAACAGGTTGAGAAGATACAGACTCGATGTTGAGTCACATCGGATCACATATAAGCCAAACAACATTTTACTTCTGTAGCATCCAACTCTCTTCAGTATTACACAATCCAATATACACAACTAGTGCGTAAAACCGCCATGACATAATAAATATGGTCACAATCAGAATCTTCCATCGACGTTCGCGCATGTCATGGTACAAGAACCACATTTAATTAACCCTACAATTAACCCTAGAAATCTATTTCCATTTTAACGTCAATTGATATTGATTCCTCTTGACATATCGATCGCCTCTGTGGAACGTAACATTTCAATTGCAGATCGAACATAATTTAGATAGGTGCCTATGGTGATCATTTTAGTGAAATATAAAACTAGTATAACTTCAAACACAAACTCAAAAATGAATCGGATTAATGTTCAAGCCAACACATCAAATTATCACAAACGGTCAAACTCCAAATGATTTTAAACTATACAATGTTGAAGGTTAAGTTCAAAATCGTATGAGAAAATTTGACAGTTTTACGTAACTTGATGCGCTAGCGACTGTACCTAAGCCAATCCCGTTGAAAGTCAGAAGCATAAATACGAAACGTAAATGACGAATAACATCAATATAAGCCGGGTGGCCTCACACAGTTATGATGATGAATAATATCAAAAGAGAATAGCAATTAAAATGTAACGCTTCATTAATTTGGGAAAAAATTAAAGGTCAGTTGATACAGATGTTTTGTGCGTCAGAGATGGTTAATAGAATGTAATCAATGGCTAATGTGCTTGTGGGATGGGTAAAAAGTTGTATTGGTTATTGAACGTTTTTGCAGCAGGTGAGGATCGTATGTTAAGAGTGTGAAACTATAATCATCATGGTCTTTTAATTATTACACTACTTGTGCATAATTTTAAATTATAAGGCCAGAAAAAAACAATGTTGTGTGTTTGAAAAATGTGGTAAAGCCACACATGTTACGTCTTACCTTATATCATTGTCGAAAGCATTTTAAAAAGGTGCTGTAATGTTTTGACTGTAAAACAAAACAAAATAATGCACATCTTTGATTTTGTGAAATAAAATCCCTAAGTTTTTCCTGTTTTCAAAAGCTCTACATGTATCTTTTAAGGGCTTCAACTCTTCCTATGTTATGTTTAGTAGATGCAATCACATCTTTTGTAATTTCTTGACCAATATGACTTACTACACTTATTCACTAATATCTTCCAAATCTTTCTTTCCACAAAACTAAAATACCGCATCCACCAAACATTCTATCTAAATTGTTTCCTACTCCTTGTGCCTCACAGCGCGATGATCTATCAACTTGTCTTCACAAGATTAATGCGTGCAGATGATTGACGATTCGCGTTGTCGGCGTGCCTCTAATGGTACGTATGGCCAATGTTTGCTGCTTGGCAGTTGGTGACAGATGTTGGCTCACCAACACTCTCCTGTATTTTCACACCCGTTTTCTTTTCTACGTGTGTAGAATTTTTAGTAGCATGGGAACTATCGTTTGGGTGGTCTTTCTCCAACCCTACGTCCGTTGTGAAAGTGAGTGAAAGTCTGTCTGGACAAGGACACAGCAAGTCATATCCACAGTAAAGTTTTATGAGACCTATAAAGTACTTCCCTACAATGTTATGACCGGCCAATGAAATGTCTTAGAATGGCAGGTGGTAGTCACAAAGCAAATGTTTATTGTCAACGAATATTTGTCTTTGAAGACATAAGTTATAAAGCTGCCTATATGTAAAATTATTACGAGTTGTGACAAACAAACAGTCAATTCAAACTTCTGTTGACATGTTATGTAAGTCTCTCATAAAATCTGTCTGGGTGGTCTTCATTACGACGTCAATAAACATGATTATCTTGTTGTTCTTGACTCAATCGATTCCGATTTCATTTTTAGCACCAGAAACAATATCGATATTATTTCCTTGTGTGGGCAGAACAAAAATTATTGCAAAAATTTCAATTTGGAACAAAACTTTATTCGTCTTAAAAAATGACAAGAGAAAACTGAATTTGAACATGTCCACTACTTAACACAAACATTGGTCAGTAACAACCAACAAAAAAGTTGGCACACAGTTAAAAACGAGGCATGAAAGCTTATTTATAAGATGTCTTGGCGGATGTCTAGTAGACAATAACGTGTGTTAAACTTAAATCAACTTGTCTCGCGATCAAACAAGAATGTTAGACCACTTTATTCCTTTTGATTTTTCTACGAAATATTTGCTTTGTTGACTCACGCAGATGATGTATTGAGGATTCCATTAGCATAGTAAACATGGTTTTCATGTGAAATATTTGAGTGTTTGTGTTTGCTTAGTTTTGACTTGTCTTGTGGTCTAGTGCAATGACGTGTTGCTGGCACGGTAGGAACAGATGTTGATCTGGCAACTCTAAAATGTAAGTCTTTAAAATTCGTGTTACTAGTTGGGTTTTTCCCGGTTAACAATTTTGTTTGGTTAAAATTACAAATACTTACACAGAATTGCACTCATTGTGCAAAAACTAATGAGTCTCAAAGAAAAGTTGTGAAAACAACACAATAATCGCCCATTAGCTACTGAACACCACTGAACATAGCGTCATTATCATCATTGTCTCCACTAATGACACCACTTAACGAGTGCTCGTTAAACTGGCTATCACCATACAATTGTCAAAGAACATCAAACAAAGAAACATATAAAACAACGCCGTCGTTTTCCTCAATCCGTCATTACCTCCCATTACATCATTTACCTGAATCCCGTTAGTAAAACACGTAATTCGACTTGTTCTTCGTGTAAGTAATAAAATCTAGATTACTGTGAATCTAATTATGAACACAACAGCTCGGTGCAATTATTTCAAATCTGATAGACATGAATCTTGGAAACCATCGCGTGACCGTCAGTTTGGAGCGGGCCGTCAATCATAATGTGTCAAAGCATAAATACTTACTGGGAAAGTAGACGCGACTGCTTTTTCCGTTTTAATTTTTCATGCTCCTTTTGCTTTTGCACACAAAGGTAATTGATATTCATGTTTGTAATGGGCACACCTATTACTATTTCTATTGGTTTCTTTTTCATTACATTTTTCTACCCAGTCTTCGTCAAGTGTATCCTTGGCAGACGATTATGTATTTAAAGCAACAGTAACTGGTCGTCGTTCACATTTGTTTCTGTCTTTCAAGCGTTAATACATGTCATTAGTTAGTGTGTCTGCCATACTAGTAGTTAGTATGGCAGCTATTTTAAATGCAATTGGCGCATTTGCTATTTAAAAGTCTGTATTCTTCTCATCTAAATATTCATTATCCTAATTATACACACTTCAAGTTTTACAAAGAATATATTATCTGTCGAATCTGTTTAACTTCTTAACCTAATCTTTATTCTTTTTGCAATGAAAAACCGCACCCGTGATGCAGTCTGTCATCACTGTGAAACAATAATGAACGAGAGAATGTTCGCGCTCATTACAAGAGACTTAATTAATGGTAATAATTTGCATCGGTATTGCAGATATAACTTATTGTTCCTGAGATTCTGTTTTGTGTAAAAACCAATTATCAACATGCTATCCAATCATTGTTGATTACAAAGTAGAAGCTGTAATTTCATCAATTTCGACAAGTAATGATAAAGTAACCAAGCAAATAAATGACAATGTCGGAACAAGTGAAGGTAACTCAGAAAAGAAGACCATCAATATAGACAAGGATACAATCCACACTGAAGGTAGAAGTACTAATAATAACAAAGTACCACTAACTTATCTTGTTGAAGGTAAAATAAAATATCATTGTAATGCTCATTTTAAAGCCATCAAACAAATGAGACATCATCAGACGTGTCGTGTTAGTGTCAACGTTGCAACGATTGCGTGCACTCGCGGCTACAGCGTTGAGATATTAGCTCAGGAGTCAGAGCGTGAAATTAATTCTTAGAACTTAAACATAATGCTTTTTTGTCTCGATCGATTTGAATTTTATCTCGTAGTATTAATGGTAATTGGAATTTTACTCTTGAATATTTTGAATGGTTGAAAGGTTTGCGTTTTTTAGGTTGGACTGGATGATTAATGAGCAACTTTTTGTCACTAGATATAATATTATGTGTGGTTCTGATTAAAAAATGTCAGTTGTTATAACAAAAATCTTGTCTTAAGTTAAACAGTGAAACTCAAAAGAGAAAGATACATTATTTATGAGACAATCAAACGAAATAATCTCGAGTTGGACTGTACAGCGTGCACTACTCCTTCATCATCACTCTCCTCCTCTTATCCCAATATATTTGGAATCGGCTCAGCATGTCTTCTTCTTCCATACTTCTCTATGACTCGTCACTACTACTTACGCATAAAATATGAAACGTAATTACACCTGCACCCACAAAGATATTAAAAGTTATAGATTCATCTATCATATTAATAGTAATAATTATTCACCTGTTCATCCAAAAGGAAAGTGATAGTAAAAACCGCTTATATTTCAATTTAAAGTTGGCACGACTACCAATTTGTATTTACGTCTGGGCAACGGCCGATCCAATTAAACTGATTGATTCGACTGATTGAATAATATTGATTGGTCAACGCTTTAGAAATGATTGGGATAGAATCGTTCGATTTTGTAAAGGATGTTGTATGAAAGGGCTGTTTGTGAATCCTTGCTGAGGTGGGAACATTTGGGTCAAAGTTAGAATTTAATTATTAGATAAAATGACGGTACCACAATAATGAATATAGGTCATAATTGTATTAAACATTGGCATTTTGTAAAGATATACACAAAAGGATGTCTAAAAAGTGGTGCTGGTGACTGAAAAGTTTTGCAGTAATCGGTTGTCTTCGTTTATGATGCGGAAGAATGAGGAATATGTCGTGAGAAAAGTATTAAGTATGAATGTCTATAAGAGTAGAGGATGACCAAAGAATCATTAGGTGGACTGTGGGATGGGTGACATGGCTAGAAAGGAGGTGACTACTGAGACGACGAGTAATAGAGAAGTATGGAAGACGAAGACATGCAGCGCCGACCCCTAATAAAGTGGGATAAAAGCAGGAGAATATAAGAATGCCGTTACTGAAACTTGGGAAATTATTATTAAAATAACTTTTACGCTCGTTTTCAAAATAGGTTTAATTATTAACCAAACATTACGACGACCACCGGAAAACATCTTTGAAATGCAAGCTCTCGGCCCACGTTTCTTCAATAAATCAGTTGCAGACAGCATCGCATGTCTCTTGATATCAGATTCTTAATAAAACGCTACGTACGTTTTACTTGGCTGAATATTTATGGGGGGAAAACAGCTTCCTACCTTCCTCATCATATATCTTACCTATAATGCAAAAAGTCAATGAAACATGTATCTCTTGCTTGTCGAGAAAATTTAGAAAAGAGCCACAGTTCTTCTGCACCGTAAAGACTAGCTTTGTTGCCATTCATAACAAGTCCAACTATATTCAAAGTATCAGTAAAATCTTTGTGTTATCATCATTCAATATTTCTTCTTCAAAATTCTCTGTAAGCCGACAACAGCAACAAGAAATATAAGAGAGTGATACCATGACGGTTGATAGTGAAAATTGAAGAAGAAAACGTTTTGTGCTAAAGGCAGGAAGATGATGTTTAGTATCATAGTAAAATTATCTGGGTAAAAGACCAAATTTTACCAGATGTAATCGTGAAAGACTCGATTACTAGAGCGGTAATACCAATCCTAGAACAAATCCAAGCTCCCAGCCTACAAATCAGCAATAAATCAGTTGCGGGCAACGTCGCGTGTAGCACTCGAGATTATAAATAAACGAAACGTAACACAACGCCGACTGGACACGACACCTCGTTTAATAGTACACAACATTCTGACGCGGACGAAGCCGCGATGATAGGCAAACTGCCATCTCTTGCGGATTAATTTATTGAGCGAGTATTTGTCGCTATTGTTCAGTGGTGGATGCTTGGAGAGGTGTGAATTGAATAGCAGATTATCTATGTTGAGTTTGTAGACGTCAGAATTCTTTGTGAGTAAGTTTTGTTGTTGATGTCATGTAAGGTTATGTGATGAGAAAAAATTGAATAATGGTATCAAAAAATGGAGGTTACAGTGACTTTTATGAAATATGCAAAATATGCAAGGAAGATGCACTCAGTCAGCCAGCTCAGGTTTGACAAAAGACTAGAAGTTTCCGAAATTACTTTTACATGACAAACTTGTGTAGGTATTGTAATTACATCTAAGAAATATTACCTCAAAAGAGTTTTGGCATTTTCTCAATAACAAAAAAGCCAAAAACTAAGACTACCCACAAGTAGCTCCACACATGAACGTTTTATGTCTTTGTACCATTTGCGATAATTTATGTCCACTATCCGAGCCCTTATTTAATCAACGAACATTTATATCGGCCAAAAAACACAACGAAACTGGGCAATAAATCCCCCACTTTCCACAAATCAGGGACCGGCAACAGACGGGCGTCGAAAAGTTGTGTCACTCTCGTGTCCGCGTGTCACGTCATGACGTCCAACACGCCGCGAACGTGACGGCTGTCACGCTGACGGCGGCCGGTAATTAGCTAATTGCGACATAACTTTCTCTGCGGTCACACACGTTTTTATTGCAAGGGGATATGGTTGTATTTTGGGTGCTGGAGGAAACATTAAAAATGTGCTTCATAATTTTCGCCTCATTAAAACAGCGCGTGAATCACAAATGATTGATGCTTATTGCGTTGCAATAAAGTTTATTTTGGTATGTTTTACCGCGACGTTGATCGCTTGTTGTGATGTGTAGACAATGGTAACAGACGTGGTTATGACTGCGTCAGTAAATCCCTTAATGAGCTAATCTGACGGATATTGATTGACGGTCTGCATCAACTCATAGATTAATGGATTTGTTTGTCGGATTTTTTGTGTCACATGTCTGTGTCAGTTGCGGACGTCACAAAAAGATAATTATTGAAAATTTAAGTCGAGTAAGTGTTTCATAAAAAGTACTTTATATAAAAGTTCAAGGTAACGAGTTTTGAGTGTTTTAAGGACACCATTTTAACAACACTAAGTTTAACTTTATTTTCAAACATTCGTCTAATGATCGCTTATATAGAAAGAATGAGCAACTGCAGATATGTCTTCAGTCTGAAATATAGCATCTGTTGTGGACACACTAAGGCGTCATAATACTTTGCTTCAGGTATATTGGACCAGATTGGTTGGTTCCGGCTGTCATTTGTAGATCTTTGACAGTCGTTACAAGTAGTCAGTTGCTCAAAAGTCTGACAACCAGTCTTACCAAGGAGTATTGTATTACCCAGCACTAACTGGGAGATCAAATAGTCAGTCGCTCCATGTAAAATACTGGGTATTCAGCTGCATCTGGTTAAAAGCCGACCCCAAAATAGTTGGTAAAAGGCTCGGCAGATGATTATGATGATTGGACCAACTTAGCAAATTAATGAAGAATTTAAACAGTAAATTGGTAATAAATCAAATCATATTTAATTACTCGGTAAATCGGTCATTTTCACACGGAAAACCAGTAAAAGAAAACAATAAGCATGGGAAATCCTTTAACCTTCATACAAAAAACCATTACATGATTTTTCCATTCCCATCTCAACTCATAGAACAATTACTCAAATTGATTGACCGTTGACAATGATCGCTGTCAACGAATGTCAATTAATTGCCGATTGTCACGCGGCTATCGATACGGCCATACTGCCTATTAAGTAGAACAGAGTGGCGGCCATTTTTTATTGTTTTAATAATCAAAGTTTATTGGGGTTCCGAGTTTAATTGGTTGATTGACAGATGTTATGGATTTGAGTGATGTGAATGGTACAATGGATCTATTTCACTATTAAAGCTTCAGGATTTTTGCTTTTTGGACAAAAGAGGTGAAAAGGAAATATTAAAAGGGGAACTAGTTAATTATTTAATCGTATACATTATATAAGCTTGAGACTTTAAAGACGATCAAATTTTACGAAGATACACAAATCTCTCACATTAATCGTTTGAAATCTCGTTCAAAATTCTATGTGTAGTAGCGGCAACATTGCAGCGTGAAAGTTTGCATTATCTCAAATGTTAAGCGTGTCAACTTGGCCACACGATGAGATACCTACTGTCGTGCTATTTTATAGCGAATACTAAAGCTAAAACTAATGGATTTGTGAACTATAATTTGAAATGCTACATTGCTTAATTGCCATCATTGATGAGTGTTTTAATATTATCTGTGTTTTGTCAAGAATTTATCTCATCTCTAGAACCTTCACGCTTTCGTAATAAATTATTATTATTAGAGTAAAAAGTACTTATGTAACAAAAATAACTAACATGTGGCAAATGGTGATGCACAGTTCAAAATGCAACACGGAAATTCCTTAAATGGCAGACACAGCGTGTTTGGTGACAACGTGACAGATTGTCCGCGTGACACGTTGACGTGATAGCTAGCGTCCAGCGTGATTTATTGTTACGTAACTTCTGGCATCATACAGTAAAATGATACTTGGACAAAAACGATCAAATTCACATAGTAGTACAAAGGTCAACTGTTCGTTTTGCTCATAATTACTACAATAGGGCTAGGCTACCGAATTTCAGAATTGAATGTGGAGCGTTGTCCACCGCAGCGTGTCAGGTGACAGCGTGACAGATCGGCCGCGTTACACGCCAGCGTGACGGCTGACGTCCGGCGTGATTTATTGTTGCGTTTGTCTGCGTGTTTGTAATTTTGGGTAAAGGAAATGCTTGATTCTCTCTGGTATGAGAGAGAGAGGTATGTGGTTTGGGTCCTATTTTATTTGTTTTACTTCTAAAATGTGGTTTATCTAGAATTTAATTAGCGCCAAAAATTCATAACTCTAATTTTTGACGTTGCTCAAATAGCCGCTCGGTCCTAGGCTGGCAACGTCTGCTGTATGTCCAATGAGCTGTGGGTCTAAATTAGTCTCTATGTGGAGCCCTGTCTCAGCCAGAAGGTGTCACAGCACAAGACCCCGTAGTAACTGGAAAGAAACCAAGACCAGATGTCCACATTCCTCCCGGCCGGAAAGAACTGGAAGTCATGGGAGAGGAATTTACCCAGAGTGGAATGACGCAGGCCCACAGTAGCCAGTAAACTGCTTCAAAAATTATTATTATTTCAACAATTTAGTCACAGGCGTGACCTTCTTCATGACAGGATATAACAACATACGGGACATCATCAATTTCAGCAATTATGACGCTTTAATTACACTAAAACCTTGAATGAAATAGTTAAAATAAATGAAGATATCATCTGTCAGCCTGAGCCATCATGAGTATAATCAATCTTGTGCTTATTTGTTTGCCATTTGAAATATCATTAAAGTAACCTCGAGATTGTCAAAACTGAAGGTTATGATGATACACTAAGTTTTTTTTTACTTTAGCCCTGCTCTTGACTTTAATCATGCCTAACGGAAAGCAATGAATCTAATCTATGACAGAACGAGGATGCCCAAAAGAAGAATATGCATGTTAACTCTTGATTTGAATACAAGCCGGGTTGTAGTAAATAGGGGATGTTGTGTTGGCATATGGCGATCGCTATACTTCGTTAAAGATACTTTATTTTTTGCGTATCTGGTAAGATTATAGTATTCCAAAAGCACAAAGTGGATCATGATGATTTTGTAGCTAGATATTAGCTATGTTGCAGGGTCAGGACATACGCACATTCTTATTGTAAAATGCAATACTAGTTCCAAGTATTTTGTTTCGAATAACTATTATAAAAAATAATGTATAATTTCCTTCAAAAGCTAAGAAGAACGACCTCATTAAGACCAACACCTGTAGCGGACTGTAAGGAAAGTGATTCATGGAGCATTTCAGACGCGAACGTTTAAACGCTTGCCCGTGACAAGATACAGCGTCGGCCGCGATTCTAATTGACACGTCTGCCGAGAACGGAAGTAGGGACGATGGGATATTAGTTACGAGAGTATCGACAGTTAGGTAGTAACTGGGTATTTTGTACGGATTTACCACATGCAAAAACCTTAACAAAAGATGGTTGTGGTTTCACCTGAAGATCGATCCTTGCGATATAAATGATATTTGTCATGAAGAGGAAATGCGGGTGGTCTTTTCTCCATAAA
Organism: Noctua fimbriata; assembly: GCA_905163415.1. NCBI lineage: Eukaryota > Metazoa > Arthropoda > Insecta > Lepidoptera > Noctuidae > Noctua > Noctua fimbriata. Next base: position 19,113,216 of record LR990927.1, on the reverse strand, counting down.
AACGCTCTCGCCTGTTTCCTTTTTGGTTTATGACTTTAAAGCAATGATTTTTTTTACAGTAAAATAAATATCAACTTCTTCCATGTCCCTATGTTTTCCTTTTTGATGATACATAATCTTTATAAGCACTAGAACCTTTACAAAATGCTCAAAATTGCTTATTTAGACCGCATGTCAACAGAGGCCTAGTGTTCAAATTTGGCAACTATTAATGAAAAAAGAAAAACATAGAGACAAAGGATATACCCATTTCATTCAGTTTATGAAATATCTTTTAACTTGGTCGACTATTGGAGGAGGAAACTATGACTTTTTACTTTGGCTATTCAGTCGGAACTGCAGTTGTCCTTATCTCACCAATGTCGAAATCGCGCTCGCAGTGCGTCAGCGATAGTATCTTCAAATACCTAATTTTCAAAAGTTTCTCCGACCGCATTTCCTCTTAAAATAAATGGTTTAAGCGGAGGAGTTTTGGATATTTTTAGTAGTAAAAACGCCTTTCTCTTGGTAGCCAGAAATCTGCTATATGTCAATTTCCATCTTGAGCTGTAAAAACAACTGTAGCAATATTGTATCTAACAAAACCTATTACATTATTTAAATGTCTTGTCTATTTCCTCGATATCGACCCCTAGCCCACACTATCGATCATCAGGAGACAGGCGGAAGGCGGGGACGGAAGTAATGGCGCGCGCTGTCATCAGTTGTCGTGGATGTCGCCGCGACATGCGACTGCGACTTGCTTTGTTACAGACGCGGGTAAGTACGACTTTTCTGAGTGTGAATGTTCTTGACTGTTGTAGTTCAATACTACCGGTAAGACTATTTTGTTTATTAGAATGTAATTTACATAGGAAACGGCAGGATGACCTAGACAGATTCCGGCAGAACTAGAAGGAGCAAGCGTGGAATTACGAAGAAGGGAAAAGTGAAGGGCCCCAGGAATGGGACAGATCTGGTAAGTAAAAAAACGTTTGTGCCATACGCTTACCAGTTCGGATTAACTAATGGTTCGGATTAATTAACTAATGGTAAGAGGTTATTAAAGGATTTCGTCGAATAAAGCAAATCAGAAACGTCTTCCTATCTCTTTCTATTATTCCGACAATTAAATGTCAGTTTTTTGAACATTCTAAAGGAAACTCAACCAGTAGAAGAAAGTATGGAAATCCAAATTGTAACCTTGGCATTCTAACTACAATAATTTTGCTTTCACTGTTTTTCGACCTGGCGTCAAAATCCGGCAGTACACAAAAACACGTTGTTAAGCCAGACTATTGTGTAAATTGTGGCTGCTCTGGCAGTATTATAATTTTAATTTCATTTTTCAAAATTTGTGTGATTTTATGCAAATACATTCGTTGACTGACAGTTGTTTTGTGTCAGAAACAATAAGTACTGTGTGGTTGTCAGGTTGGCATGTTTTTGGGAGGTGAGAAGTCAAGACCATCTGCTGATTTTACTTTCAAATGTGTGTGATTGACAATTATTTGTGTTGAAACATTGTTCTAGAAGAGGTGGCATATTTTTTTAATTTTCAAGGTAAGACAGAGAGAGAGTAGACACGACACGTAGAAGGGGATGCAGGAAGACTTATGCCCAGCAGTGGGGTGATACGAACTTGTATTAATGAGGTATTTAACATCTGAACTGATTTTGAAATTAATTTGATGCAGTTTGATTCACTGCATACCGTTGATGCAAAAGGATGCGTATGGCGTCCCATACTTAGTGCTCTTTTTCTATTTAGCGTGTCGATGTCAATCTTAATTGATTCCGCCAAAAATTTGGCAACAAGTTTGGCATTTTCAGTTGCGTCCAACAGCTCCTGTTATGTACAAGCAACAGGACAGGCATGACATGATGTTAAGTATCCCATCATTTGTGGAACAATACCATATTTAGACTCCAGGGCAGAGACATCTATGAACAGGTACCTACTCTACCTGAACAGATTTTCAACCAGGTAAGGAAACAGCTTGAGTCTTTCCTTCGAACGTTTGCCAGTGAGCTGTGGCTTTTCAGCCTTTCAGGCACAAACATGTTATTATGTAAAAGGTGGCGTGGGTCGGAAACCATTTTGGCTCTTTCACTAGAGCTTACCACCGCTCTGAGAATTTTTGTATGGACAAACCGTCGAATGTCGTCGATCAATGAGTCGTTACCCTCAAGGAAGCAAGCATCCTTTACCAAAGTTGTAGTTGTGTTGTTATTGTTGTGTTGTTGTTGCTGTGTTGTTGTTGCTGTGTTGTTGTGTTGTTGTTGTAGTGTTGTTATTTTAGCGTTTTTATACTTGTTAATTTTTAAATTCAGTAAGAACACTCTAGTATTTCCATCATGTTTACAAAGTAGCCAACCCGACATCCACCACTAAACCACAGTAATTACACAAAGCAACGTGCAATAAATTAACGCAAAAATATAGCGAATTATACAAATATGCCGTGTGCAATTTACTCGGAAAACCTTATCAAGTAAAAAATATGAGTTCCAAGTGTGATTATATTGACACGCGGGGTTGCGATAGTCGTGGAGAGGATCCGGCAATTGGGTCTCGAGGTGGCATTGCACAAGTCCGAAGCCATGTGTTTTCATGGGCCTCGGAATGCGCCACCGTCGGGATCCCTACTGACGGCGGGAGGGGTTTCCATCGGCGTCGGGTCGACGCTGAAGTACCTGGGACTCGTCCTCGACAGCCGGTGGAACTTCGTGGAGCATTTCCGACGTTTGGCCCCCAAACTGGAACGGACCGGGGCTGCCTTCAAGCGGCTCCTGCCCAACCTGGGGGGTCCAAATGCCTCCTGCCGGAGGCTCTACGCGGGGGTCGTGCGGTCCATGGCCCTTTACGGGGCCCCGGTGTGGGCGCGTTCTCTGAGGCGGCAAGCCGCCCGCTACCTGAACGCGCCCCAAAAGGGGATAGCCCTAAGGCTAGTCCGGGGGTACCGCACGATCTCCGGTGAGGCGGCTAGCCTCCTTGCCGGATTGCCGCCATGGGATCTGGAGGCGATAGTCCTCGCGCGCCTTCACGAATGGCGCGCGGAGGCACTACGTCGGGGGGAAACTCCGCTGCCGCGGCAAATCGCCGCTCAGCGGACAGACCTCCGGCGCGATCTCATGGTGACATGGAGAGAGCGACTGTCGCAACCCCGTGCAGGGCACGCCACCATCGTGGCGATAAGTCCCCTCTTTGAGGAGTGGCTAGAGAGGTGCCACGGCGCCCTCACCTTCCGCCTGACGCAGGTCCTCACCGGACACGGTTGTTTCGGGAGGTTCCTGCACCGAATCGGGCGGGAGGAAACGCCCGGGTGTTTCCATTGTGAGGATCGTCCGGAGGACACGGTGCAGCACACTGTGGAGGCCTGCCCTGCTTGGGCGGAGCCGTGTCCTCGTAGAGGCGATTGGCGGCGGCGACCTCTCGCGCCCGGCCCTGGTTCAAGCCATGGTCCGGAGCGAGAGGGAATGGGAAGCCGTCACCTCCTTCTGCGAAGCAGTCATGCTAGTGAAGGAGGTGGCGGAACGTGAGAGGGAAAGAGCCTCACGTCCCAGCCGCCGCGGGAGACGCCCTGGGCGTCGGGGGTCACGTGTTGGCCCCCGGCCACCGTAGGCGCGGGCCTGTGGACGGCGAGTTATGGGCTAGCTCGCCGTCCGGCCGTCTTATGACGACAGGCCGTGTCGACGGTGCGTTCGTGTTCCACGCGCGCCTCAAAGAGATGTCAGCAACCACGCAGGGGTCCGCACGGGCCGATGCCTGCCAGGGCTGCGGGACTGTTCGAAAGAGATACCGCGGCCCTGGAACACAAAGGGCAAAGAAGGAACATGGATGGGTTTTAGTCAGTACAAGTCTGACACTCCCTTCCGCTCCGCCCAGAGCGGGGGGGGTCATTTGATGATTTCCCATCCTAAAAAAAAAAAAAAAAAAAAAAAAAGTGTGATTATATTGATACCAATCAATGTATAGTTAATTATGATTTATGGACGGTTTGATCCGACGTGGTTTGTCGACGCCGGGACCTGTGGAAGGATATTACCTAACTGGTCGACGGAATTTTAAATTTGGTTTACATACATATATAGCACAATATTACGCCTGTTATCCCCGAAGGATTAGGCAGAGGTGTACCTAACGGTTCACCAACATTTCACCAGTTATGTTTAAGTCCCATGTAATAGGGGGTGAGCTTGGTACCATCAACAGAGAGATTCCTGATGGAAAAACCCACAAAAAACACTTCACGACTTCGGGATCGAACCCAGAATCTCATGCTCAGCAGTCGCGCTTGATTGCTGGTACATATTGCACGGTGATCACGTATGTGAGTATGAGTAGCAATACAGGAGATTTGCGGATGAAGGAAACAAAAGACTGAAGAAAACACCACACAAACTTAAAAAGTTGATTTTAAGTATGTTGGCAGGAACTGCAGAAAATACATCGTAGAGAATAGCGGCAGGTAACGGGAAGAATCTGCGACTCCCGCATTCCCCGGTTAGACCTGCTGTCTAGTATGGATCAGAATGTTGGGCCACACAAAGATGAATGAAAGGCATTTGCATGTGGCTGAGATGAGAATGCTAAGGGGATGTGTGTTACGCGAATGGAGAAAATAATAAATGAGTACATAAGAGGAAGTCTGAAAGTGGCACCGGTGCCTGAAAAGTTGTGTGGTAATCGGTTGTCGTGGTATGGGCATGTGCTGCGGACGAATGAGGAAAATGTCGTGAGGAAAGTTTTGAGTGTGACTGTAGACGAGTAGAAGAAGACTAAAGAAACGATGGATGGACTGTGTGAATGATGATATGGCACGAAAGGAGATGTCTGATGAAATGAGATGATAATAGAGAAGTATGGAAGAAGAAGACATGCTGCGCCGACCCCAAGTGAAATGGGACAAGGGTAAGAGAATGATGGCAGGGACTGCAGCAGTACTTAACTCTGCTATTGGAAATTCCCATGCGAACGTCTCGTGTAGCCATACCCATTCCCTTGCCACATTAATTTAATAACACCAGCTCATTTTACCTCATAGGGTAACGAAAGTTTTAAGTTGAATGAGCTCATAAGGGTGAAAATATATCTGATTTCAATAAAAAGCTCAAGCCAGACAGTTAGCCTTTCTTTTACTTAAGATTTTGGTATGTTTGCGTTCTATGTAGGTACCCAGGGTAGGGTATGTAAAAATTAGGCATGTTCAAAAAATATGTTGCAATAACCATTACCCAATCATTCATACATAAACTATTTTTAGATATCTATCTCTGAAATAATAATTCGTGGAATTTTAGTAATAATACTTATCTGTAAGAATCGCGCCAATTTTTATAAATCAAATTCAATCAATGCATGTTTATTAGTCGTGTTAATTTTTAATCGATTTATTACATCTGTCGTCGGATAATAAAAAAGTAGTTTTTTTGCAAAATTACTAGAATTATTGTAAAACCGAAAACCTTTGACAACCTTTGAAAAGGTAAACCTTTGACAAGTACCGGGAGCAACGGTGACGATAAGTATAAAAGCTGATTACTCCATTACTTTCAGGTCTTTTGATACACGTACACAGGTCCACATTGGCCAGTCGGTTTGGTCATTGGTTTTATTCAGTTCGCCCCGCCATCTTCTTAGAGGTCTGACGGGACACCTTCTGGCTGTCTTAGGGCGCCACATAGTGGCCATTTTAGCCGACTGCTGTTTGGGCATGCTGTATGTTATTCATTTAAACATTTGCTAACTAAAATACATTTATTTGTATAAAGCCTAGAATGTTCACAAAAAGACTACATTTTCGATCATCCTGCAACAGATCGATTAATTTAGATCGTTATCGTGAAACATTGAAGTAGTTTTAGTATAACGATGTTGTTCCATTTTTCTAAGCCTCGTTCCATTGATCAGAATCTTGCCGATGATTGATCGATTGATAATATAATAGCTTGTTAGACAATAGGTAATTATTGTTTGTGCCAGTGGGCGTTACTTAGTGACAGTTTTGAGCTTAAACAATGACATGATTGAGAGATTCTTACGTTAAGAGTGAAAGGTAATCTGTTTTATTTGTAGAACTGATTTTAATTATACAGAGTTTTGAATGTAATTACTTTCCAACACGCTATTTTAAGAAGGAGTCTGTAGTAATAGCAGAAAACCGTAAATAATTGGTTTTTTCTGTTGTTGTAGTTGTTGTCAGGCACCAACCAAAGTTTTGTTTACTTAGCATAGTATGATGATCCTTTAGTATCTTTTTCTTATTGTACAGGGTTGCCGTCCCACTGTGGTTATGACCGTAGCGTCTAGGTATGCCTACGCTGTGCTTAGCTATGATTTTTTGTGTTGCGTTGGGGTCCGTACTACTAGGATAAAAATAATAATCCTGTATCCCAACTTATGGCATGGTCCACGTGTGTGCCAAACATGGAAATCCATGCATCCAAGATAATAGAAACACTACTTTCCCATTGATTATTATGGACGTAGAGATGTATTTTTGAAGCCTGCAGGTCGTCTATCATATTCCTATTAGCAGTGATAGCTTACTGGTGTGACCGTCGAACTCTCTCGAGTTCGAACCCAATTGATTTTCAAAACCGATTTTTCGGATTCATGTGGTACTGTATAATTATCACTTGCTTCGGTGAAGGAAAGCATCGTGAGGAAACCAACATGCCTGAGAGATAATTTTCGTCGGCATGTTAAGCCAAGTCAGAGGGCATCATGGGCGGCATAAAAACTCTGACACCAGGTTAGGCACTAACCATACGAAAAAGAAAGAAGACAGTCCTACTTATAGCCTAATTCTTATAAAAAGAAAGACGAGTACTAGACCCAAACACTTCTCTTCTTATATTTCATGCCCTAAACAATCTCTTTTGAAAATATCTATGACTTAACAACAGAACTCCATTTCACGACACATTTCTAACACATCCCATACCTACCTCCCTCCAACTATATTGATGGTGTAGCATCTATGATTAACGACTTCGGAGCAAATTCATCATGACTCCAGACGTCTCCCGACGTTTGATTGGCTGCAGATACGGAACCAATTGAGATGGAAAGGGTACTGGAGTACTTTGTTAGATGGAAGCAAGGAGAAAAGGTATTATAGTGTGAATCAGAACGAAGCATCACGCCTGTAATCACTGAAGGGTTAGATAAAGGAGTGTCTGTGTAAACGCACACATTTCGAAGGCTATTTAATAAAGAGCGAGCCTATTGCCATCAACAAATTCAATCTCCGGGCCGCTACTGAAAAATTCCTTTTCGACTCATCAATATGTTACCATTTATATTCTGTAAGATACTAAAAATATTAATAATCATTTGTCTGTTTTATTCCATTTTGATATCGCTTAGCCTCGAGCTTCATATTCAAACGACACAGCGGGGAAAACAAATGAAAGAAATAACCGTGATGCCAATTACGACGTGACGATAGCCTCGTGAAGGATACAAATCACGTGCATGACAGTTGACGATAATCACGTCACAAATCGCATCACTTGCGATCACGTACTGGCTGTAACAGTCAGTATAAACCACTGACCTATTGTTCATTTGACACTACTGACAACACACCATGAGTATGACCAATCAATACATCCACATTTCAATTAACACGTCAGTCACCTCAAAATCCTAACCAACATCAGCAACATATTAAACGCGTCAATCAAATGAGTCGTGCCATAGTACCGCGAGGCGTCGACGGGCTCCGGGGGTAGAGGTAGTGGCGGCACCTAGAGGGCGCGATGATGGATGGCGCGTCGTTAATCACTGCGGCACGCTCATCATTCATCGTCACCACACGACGGGTGCGCCACAGGCTGGGGGATGGCAGTAGGTTTAAGTGTGTCAGCTGGAAAATGCCTTCTAAGAACGCGATAGTCTCAAATGACAAGGTTCAAGAAAATGGGATTGTAACTTTGAATGTGGACCGATATTTTCATGTTAAGCAAGTCAACTGCCGATACTGTGACAATAACATAAGTCACCTTACAAAGAATGCTGAAAATGAAAGACTGATTTGTGCAACCGAACCTGCTCCTCAATCAGCAGTAAATACTTCAGAGAGTAGGCTCTCTAGACCAATTGCAAATTAATGCTTTCAAAGCGTTTCAACTTTGGCCAATGACTATCAAACGGATTGACATAAGCTCTTCGGTAGATTGTGTCAGCCACATACTTTTTTGACAGTTCCATCACTGTTATCGCAGATTTATTATCACTTTGTCTATGTAATTTCACTAATTCAGGACCAGTTGAAAACCATTGTCGGGCACCAATTGCCCGATTTTGCTGAACTGGGTCTATTTGACGCAGTCGTGAGTCATACAGGGTTATCTTTTTTGTTTAGATCTAGGTTTTTATATTGTGTGCACTTGTTACGTGTGCCAAATTAATGAAATTGATCCAACAACAGGTAAACAAGCAATTAATAGGTTGTTGTTGATATACTGTTTCCATTACTCTGTGTACCAGGAGGGGAACTCTAAAAGTGAATTGTGTATCGTTCAAAATTGATCACTTTAATTTCTGTGTTAATAGAACAAATTGTTTTTAGATAACATAAATTGTATTTTGTAAGTGAAATATTACAGGCTGACAGATATTTAACAAGATTTTCAAGAAAATGATTTAGTACTTGTTTTAGTGATTAAAAATCTGTAGTACTACTGTACGAAGAAAAATGTTGTACATAACTATCAGTACTGATTGAAATATTTCCCTGTTGATTGCTGGTAAAAATAAAAGTACTTACACAGATTTTTTAAGCTCAGAAAGTTCACACCGGTTTGTGTGCTTTCTGTTTTCACAAGAGCATAATTTAGTTAGGTAGAAAATAAATACAGATATTTTTTTTGACATTTAAACATTTAAGCTGGAGCATACTAATAATTTGGAATATATGCAGTTTTCTAAGCAAGATTGCTTATCAAGTCTACATTTATTAATATAAATATTTCTTAGAAAAAAACACTCCGTCGGCTAATATTCTTTACTCCTTATAAAAACCATTTCGTCGGCTACTACAAAAGCAGTCTTATCAATTTCAGCTGAATTTTCATTGACCTTAATCGATTTAAATTACAATGAATATCTACATCGATTAAGGTCACTTAAATTCTTTGAAAAACGACAAAGCGTGATCCTAATAACTGCCACACTTAATCATCAATCATTAGAGGCCCATTTTCGAAAACTCTAGGAACACCTAAGTATTGCTGCTGTCATAGAATTTCTCCCGGATCATTTCAACTGGTCAAGTTGTTGTTCATCTGAAAGTGGCGCCGTTGACTGAAAAGTTGTGTGGTAATCGGTTATCGTGGTATTGGTATGTAATACGGAGGAATGAGAAAAATGTCATGAGGAAACTTTGAGTATGAAGAATGATATGGCAGTAAAGGAGGCGTCGGATGAGATGACGAGTAATAGAGAAGTATGGAAGAAAACGACATGCTGTGCCGACCCCAAATGAATTGGGATAAGGGCAAGAGAATGTTGGGGTTTCTGCTGCTTAGCGTTAGCGTTAATCTAATAAGTCTAATACTAGATTATTGGCATTTCCTGAACCACACCCAAAAATTGCAAAGAAAAAATAATACCACAAACTGATACTCCAAAAAACTTTTAGTAGATAATAATCTATCAACCTACTACCAAAACTACTTCCAATAATAAGGCAATAAATTGATAACTAAATATATGTTTGTATGTACATACAAACATGGGCGAAGCTTGTTTGCTTACGATCCTATGTTTGCGAACTTGACAGGTGGGCGATTAGACGACGTTGCGAACGACATTGAAATATGATTTTTAATGATAAATGTATATCAGATATATAAACCCATCTACACAAGTAGATACGTGTTTCGATGAGTTTGGTTGAGGAGTATTACCTAGGTATTATGTTTTTATGTACTCTATATTATGTACTGTTACTTACTTGTTGCGTAATGATTACTTTATTTTACTGAAAACCCTAGAGCCTATATTTTTTAGCCAATCTTTGCTGCGCTAGAACAACTTCAAACAAAAATCGCAAGTCTGTCATTCGTTATTCTAACAAAATAAAAACTTCCAGAGTTTTATTGCCCTTTTCGATTTTTTTATCTTTGTATAGAAATCATATCCAACAACTTACGACAAAGCTAGTTGAGTAGAATAAATAAGTCGTTTTTTCTCAACGTTTTGTTTTCGTCTATGCTGTAATGGTATCAGTCTTCTTCTTCTACAGGACCTGTAACTCTACGAGTATGTTGCGAATCGTATTTCCGTGTGCATTATAATTCCCCTCCTGACCTATACAATATCCTATTTATCTTCCTCCTCCCACCGATCAGTATCAAACTCCAACAATATATTATTACAACATACGATTAATCAAACATTGTGAATTATATCTTGAGGGAGAGATATACGAGGGAATTAAAGACACGTTAGAATTTACGATGCAAATCATTTGTTATGTTATGATCGTTGATGTTAATTGACCGGCTTCGGTGCGTGGGCTTTGACGGGTTATTTAGTTTAACGCCCTTTCCTTTTGTATGGAATGTAAGCGTTGAGAGTTGTGTTTGCAATGACGAGTCAGTAGATCTATGGATGTGTGAATAGACGACCCTATTGCTTATAAAACTCGTAAGCGAGCACTCATATCTGTAAGAAAAATAGGTACCTGATACATTAATTTTGCTGACGCATAATTTTATAAAACAACATAACATCACGCCTGTAATCCCCGAAGGGTTAGACAGAGGTATACCTAATAGTACAACAACATTTCGCCAATTATGTCATTAAATGGCTTGGAAATGAAGAGTGCTCAGTCTAACATTATTTTGGCAGGTGCAAGCAGTATTATTCGTGGAAATTTAAAATTATTTAGTAGCATTTTGTTAATATTAGTTTTACTATCAGAATAATTATATTGCTATGAAAAAATCAATCATTATTTGAAACAATTCTCACTTCAAGTACATACACGTGTGCCAACAGTTTTCATATTAATGTAAAAACAAGGTAAAATATTGGCTATATTTTCTTATACTACATGTATCAATAAAATAATTTATGCAAATAAAATTTGCACGGAAAGTGGTTATGGTATTAAATTCTATTGAAAACATTGTACCATTAGACATGGTATTATAATGTGTAGTAAATAATATTTACATAACACTAACTAGGTACTCTTTGTGTAGAATTGCTTATTTTATATGCTTGCAAGAAATATGGGAAGAAATAAATGGCAATGCAAATGTCTTTTCTGTTTTCAAAGACCTTGAAGAATGTTTTCAAGATTTTTTTGGTATTCGCAATGCACAAAGCAGATTTCCGCGTATAGTTTCTTGAAAGAAAAATCATTATGTGACACAAAAATATTTTTAACTGATGCATGTGAAGGTGTGTCTTGAAAAGTTCATCATTACTCTCAAATAAAATAATAATAACTATGTCTAGAGCATGACGTTCATAGCATGGCATAATCAGTTTATCAAGTACCAACTGCTCAGATACAGGTCTCCTTTTGTTCTGTCACCTTAGTGAGCAGGCCAGATAGCTTGAAAATCTATAGTGTTCAATTTAAATAATTATGACATAATAATACTTAAAACCCGAAAAAGCATTCCAAAATCTCAAGAAACCAATTTATCCTCAAAACACATTCAATAAACTAACCGACCAATGTTCTACATTCCAAACATACCGAAAAACTCTAACCTTAAAAAATATTCGATATAATAAATAAAATATAATTCTAACACAGTGGCAAGTGACTGTAGTCGCTCCTGTACTCTCGTATCAAATAATTCAAATATTTGGGCAGCCCTCATCGATCACTTACTGATGATGGATGGACTTGTTTCTACCAAGCGCCAACAGGAAAAATGATCTAAGCGACAATCGTACTACAAGCGAGTTGCGACTTAAGAATTTATAAAATAGAGTTGGAAATGGTATGGTGGTAGTCGTGAAGTAACATAGGATTTATTACACTTAGTTGGCCCTAATACAAGCAGTAGGTCAGTGTTTGTACAAATGTAAAGGGGACGAATGTTTACACAATTGACATTATCGTTTATGTTTCACTTAGCTATAATTTATTGATGCCGCGTTTGTAGGGATTAGATAAATGGCTTGAAGATTAGTGGTAAGGCTAAAATATTGGTTTATTTTTAGTATTAAGTTTGATGTATTAATGTTTATGTGTTGAGTAAAACATGCTGGTAAAAATGAGGAAAATACTCTTTGAGTCTCCTGCAATTGATTTATGAGTAAGATTGTGCGTATCGCGATGTGCTACAAAATTGTTTATGTCTTGTAGTTGTTTTTATTATGTGTAAGGTAATCTTTTATTTATGTGTTATTGGTAGGCAGGTACTACCCACATTGGCCTTAATCATTCCATGCGTTAAAGCTAAAAAAATTATCAGTTTAAGTCGTTTGAAAACAACAAAAACATGCAGTATTGCGTGTAATACCAAAACAACTAGGCAAGTGATTTAGTAAGTTATGAAATTATACTATCAGTTTACATGGAAACAGTGCTTATAACCCGATGTTTAATAGCTGAAACCATTAGAAAAAAAGCGTTGAACTTATTTAAGACAGGAACCGCACGGACTCAAAAGAAATAGGAAACTGAAAAATAATGCTTACATTACACAAACTGCCGACAGGGCTTCTTGTGAGAGCATAAAATGTCAACGAAACGACAGAGCAACTAAGTACAGAAGTCTATTTTATCACAGTTTCTTACATAACATCTAAAAGCACCATTTCAAACCGTAACTATGACATTTAACACCTCAATTTACCACTCATAAAAGATAAAGTCGGCGCTTCTTGTTAGAATACATTAAAAAAAAGTCAAATAAAAAAAATAAACATTGAATTACGACGGCAGATAGCGCAGTGACAGCTGGGAAGCGGCCGCCATATTTTTTTGTTAATCTCCACACATAAAAATTGTCGCGTCCGTGGTGTATCAGCATATTGGGATATTAGTGTAATGTACACCTTTTTGTCTTGATAAATGTTTTACGAAACATAAATAACTTTTGTTTTTATAGCCGTTTTTTTTTCACATTTATATTGGCACGATTTTTTCTTGAAGTTGTTTTAACAGAATTTACGATGCAGTTTGGGTAGTTTATTTTTTGTAAACGATATCTTCTAGTGATGTGTGGTGTGTATTATTAATGTTAATTTTAACCCCCTGCCAGTAAGTGGCGTGTTAGAAGTGAATTCGCGATAACTCAGCTTGTAGAATTTGAACTTATGGTATCTCGATCGTGAGCCAACGTTTCAGACATGAAACTGTTATCACTTTGATTGATTATGGAGCAGCAGGTAACATTTACACAAACTAAACTTAGTATTTGACATTAAAAAAAACTTGTCGCACCTCTAACATTAAAACTGACATAGAAAAGTCCAACTGTCACAAAAAACCTTCAAGTCGGTGCCAACATTTTTATTTGTCACACATTAATGTTCAAACACTGACTTAAGGCGCGCTGCCTGGTAATGATAAGAATATTTTATTTTTTACTACCGTGACAGTCGGCGGCGCGGTAATGACGCAAGCGACTATAACTCAGCCCCTTAATTGGTGATATTACACGTAAATGCAGTGAATATGGAGTAATGCTGACACTTTAATGTGTATTTAAAGTGTATTATATATAAATTTTATGTGGCTCCTTGGCTCGTTACTTTAATAACAGGTTTTATTTAAACCGTCAGCAGTTAGATTTTATTGTTGTGTATTGCGACATGATACAGATATCCGCTTTTATATTCGTTTTATATTATTACTTTGAATTTACTTGGTTGGTTATTTGTTATTTTTGTGCTGTAACCCATACGAGTAACCGGATACTTTATGTTACAGATGAAAGTGTATTTTATATTAGTTTGAAAATATTGACACAAATATTGATTAAGTGTCATCATCAATTTTAAAATACTTCTTCGAACTTCAAATCAAGTATCCGTCCTCCATAATTTAAGCATTCAAACCTCACATCACATGTTACAATAAAAACGACGTACATTACGAGCATTCATTTAATATTCGCCCTTTGTGTTCTTTTCAAACGATGATGTAAAGCTGCCGACGTGAAATGACCACCCACCGCCACTCGACCGACGGCCGACAATCGGCCAATCCATTACCCGCACACATTTCTACTGTTCACTGAAAAACAACCTCATTTTCAAACCTCCAACAATGAAAAATCAACCTTAGGCCCAAATAAAATTGAGTATAATTTACAATGGTAACGTTGTGGCGCTTGCACTAAAACAGTCACAGAAAAATGCACTTACAATATAGTGGTGTTTACACAATTCCGCCGTTTTGAAAGCGCAGGAAGCTTGGACGGTACATTCTGTTTGTCCGTCACGATTGTGGACGACAAAAGGACAGTGACGGGACACGTTGGCATTGTTGACGCGAATGACAGGCGGTGCGCGGTGTGAGGTTGACTGTTGTGGCGCGATTTACTCTGAACAATGTCGTTTGGAATAATTTATTAACGCCATGACGGTTGGCTAGATAAGTGTTGTTTTTTTTTTTGTTGGTAGCCGTGTGAGTTATTGTTTGCTTTAGAAAGTGAGGTGGAATTGCATGCAGTTTTGATGCCACCCATGTCATAATTTTTATTTACAATTTTTGGTTATTAAAAATACACGATCATCAAAATTGGTATTTTGTAGTTATGTTTGCATGTTCTGTCCATTATGACTAATGGTGGCAGTTATACAGTCAAGTACCTAGTACACTAAATTGATGCCTAATTATTATAGCACTGTTGGAATTCAAATTTTCCCGCTGAGCCGATGGTTGAAAATCAAAAATTACGCTTTAATTTAAGTGTCGTCTACTGTTAATAAAACCGAGCTTTAAGAATGACTAGACATTTACTTTTATCGCATAAATTATATACACTAATGGCTATGACCATCATATGTCAAATAATATTCATTGAACATTCGTTTATAAAAAAAGTATAATATCATCCCTTCTATAATAATCCAGATGGACAGGTTGTTCCCATGGGTTTTAAATTTCTCATTATTGATCATCATGCTTCAATAGATTTCAACTTTTTTATTCTATCATCCGTGAAATTATGAATGATAGCGCTAGTATTATTTTGAAAAGTCACTATGCTAGGTCGAAATACTTAAAAAGTTGCTAAAACCTAAAATGGATGATTTAGGATGAGTTCATTCTTCTTTTTACTGGTACAGGGTAATATTTTTTTTAGCAAATTAACACCTTACGTTAATTTGTATTTTTATAGCCATTTCATACAAAAGTATAAGAATGACAGTTGTCATTGGTAAAAACGGAATATGTATTTAAATTGGTTGTCAATTTAGATATCAATTAACTACACCAACTTTGCTAAATTCCGTTATATTAGCAAATTTATATAGAAAAGACAAAAAAATAGGTACAAACACAAATCCTGAACAACGTTTATTAATTCTTGTTTGATTAAATAATAAATGTAGAAAAAGAACCATGAGATCCCTTGATTTAACAGGAAAAGAAAAATCTCAAACATTTTTGAAATGCAACGTCAATACGTCCTATATGTGTGTACATACCTATTACACAATACATTGTACTTCACAATCCAGTATATAAACAAATACCTTTCAATACATGCGACACCCATATCAAATTAACTACAACTAACGCAAGCAAATCCCCGACCATGAAATGTGTGTTTGTTATAACCATCTTCACGGCTTTTACCCTATTTATTTCCCTTTTAAATCACTACCATTGTCGATTTACCACGGCTGTCTGTCCGTTTCACACTACCAACGATTACTGTCACCTCTACCCCGAGGTAGATACACAGAGTACAAAAAGGCACCATCAACACATGCTACGGTAATCAGTAAGTCAATGCGAACGTAGGGAGTTTAGTTAGTCTGTGGTGCGTTGTGTAGGGTAGACACCCCAATGAGCGGCATTGTCGTCGATGTGATGAATCGATATCGCTCGTATTGTCGTGCTCCCCGCAGCTGTCGTCTGTCACAAGAAAGATGACACTTGGAGCGGTTTTTTCTGACGCGTCCCTTTGTGTCAACTCGGTGTGGTGCCCGAAATGAGCTGATATCGATCGCTCAATATTATGCTTGTAGAAGAGGGTTTTGAGTCTGAATTGAACTCATAAATAAATAAGCGGTGTCGTGGTGTGTACGGTTTTTTTTGTATGTCGATGATCTAGTGCTTCTCTTTGTTATGTGATTCCGGGGGATCCGATACGCCGGAGGTAGAATTTATTACTCGAAATTGTTATTAACAATAGAATTGTCGGGATAAAAGTATTATAAATGATTTCGCATTAACTGAGAATTCGAGGTTCGACGATTAGCACGCTCACCTTGATTTATTGTGGTGTTTATTTTTTTGGATTTATAACACAATGGGTCATAAATTAAAATTATAATATTTGTAGCGATTTATGGCTACATATTACCTCGTATATCTTCAGTGTTTGCTGCGGAACATTTGGGGAGCTGGGGACCTAGCGGTGTCAATTTTAGGGTTCAAACATACATCGTGTTCTGTATCAGCTCGACTGCAAGGAGTGTTGTTTATTTGGCTTACATTTTCACACTTATTACAGTCTTGAACTTCAGCCATGAACTATGATGACCCACAACATGAAATAAGCCAAACAAATCACAAAACTGCTGTTTAAATTCAGTCTCCCCTAGCAAAACCAGCAAGATTTTATCACCATCCTAATAACCGTAAGACAGTCCCTCCCTCCCCCAGTTTCGGACATTTCACTTAAACATCCGCAGTGGAACACGATTTAAAACTCGTGTACCATCGTCTGACGTCGGCCAAAGTCGTAAAGCGGGCTATAATTTTGAATTATTACTCGGTTACGGCGCGTACGAGCGTAATGAAACACCCTGTATATCACAATTCCAACCTCGCTTCGAGGCTAAATGGTCCCGCTAAATTAGCCTTTCTCGCAATGTATGGCTTAGTATGATATAATGTCGCTATAGATGCGGATAATAGAGTTTTTTTAGAGTGAAAATTTGTGGGTAGTCAGTGATGGAAAATTTCCCGTCCAGCTCTTTTGGGGTTATTCTGTTTGGGGTTAAATGTGGCAGTGAGTAAGTTTGTCATACAGAAGTAATAAGAGGTAGGAAAACACATATTCATGGATTAAACAGTTAAGTTTTCTGGCATTAATAAATTCAAAGGTTCAATATTGCTGCATTTATATTTTGCCAAAAACAGTGAAAGACTGCTTGAATGATGGTCAAACTTTATGAGGTCAAACTAAATCAACCACGGATCCTTAACAAGATCTACCACTCAACGCAACATGACCTAAGTTTAATTAAGTATTTCACTGAATAATATTGTCTCGATGCTCTTATTTGGATATCAAGCAGATCAAAATAATATTTTACCCGTAGAAGGAAAGCTCCTACTCATACAGTGATACCTCTAAACCACCAGCTCAAAACAGAGCAATGAATACATAATTAGCACCTTAATTAAACATACACATAGCACCCCTTCTAAAATTTTCAAAAAGGTGACTGCCCAAAAAGCGTGAGCTCGTAAAAACGTAACACATTGCTCACAGTTGCCGCCCAAATTGAAATATACAGTCGACCATATTCATTACGGGGGCTCAGTGCGACGATAATTCAAACTTATGGCGCGCCTTTTACGAGTTTTAAGAGTGGTACTCACGGGACCAACGGGGTGAAGAGGGGCGGAGAGGGGTGAAGGGAAATGACAGCGAGGTGATGATTTGTTTGAGGTGAGCCGTTTTTTGGCAGTGATGCGGTTATGTTTTTGATTATGTCGTGCGCGCATTTTAAGGGTTTTGGTGTGAAATTACTCTCCCTTTTTTGTTGTTCTTTTTGTTTTCAGTAAGCTACATTAACTGATGTTTAGGTGAACTTTCTGTACGAAATTCATATTAAAAATAGTCAATAAACTTGACAATGTGAAGCTACAAAAAATATCAACTTCTGAAGTGTACCTAAATTTTAGGCACATTTATAAAACATCAGAATATTTTGTCCCTAGAATAATGTACATAAATAAAATGCATCTTTTTATCGTTCACAGGTGCTTTATCTTAGTTCCAGATGGTTCGAACTGAACCTCAAGCAAGCCGACCATTTATCACTCAACATAATGGCGAATGACAATGGAGTCTCCGTTCCCTGCCCTTTTACACTAAATCTGCGATTGTTGAAAAACTTCTCAAAAGCCACTAAATGGAAGAACACGCGTCACAGAATTGATACAAGTGTGAAAGACCTTATTATGGAAGCAAGAAATTATGCGAAAATGGTATTTAGTGAGAAGAAAATAAGGGTGATATAGATGGTATTTTTTTAGGTGTAAGAAAAACATGACAAACGATCGAATGAGTCGTTCATTATGTTCTAATGTTCCAATATATTATACGTCCCAAAGACGTGACGTGATAAATTGGAGGCTGCCATCTTTGCTGGCAAAAACAGGCAGGTGGTAAGTTGGCACGCTAGTTTGTAGGGATTAATGGTATTTTGATATAAAACGTGTGAAATTCTTATTGTTGATGGTTTTTCTAGCAATTAAGAAGGTGGTATCAAACCAATTATTTCATTTCATTGTCAAGTCTTTTACACATCAAGTACCATTAAGTGCTTGACTTTCAATGAGTAGTTTGTCTTGATAATCGAGTGATAGAGATCTTTGGCAAAATAGAAAAAAAAATGTAAACAGAGTGTTTAAAACTGGGTAATTAAACAACGCAATTTTATCAAACACTGTTGTAAGCTGGCACGGTTTAAAACTAAATTTACACTGTTACTCACAGGATATCTTCCGTCTTCTTCTCCAGTAAGTGACAGTATAAGTTTAACGAAATTTTATGTTTTTTTTAATTACCACGAATTGTCATCGACTCTTATATCTTGATACTAGGACTATATCTATGCTAGGTTTATTCGTTTCAAAACTTGATAAAGTGCTCATTAGCTAACACGTTGGTAACTATTTATCTTGCGGTAGGGTTCTGGTCTAATGTTACCCAACCTGCGGCTGAGTAGTTTATTGGAGCTATTTATCATTACCTACTGTACAGATATTTAGTAGCTCTAGGTGTGCTGGGAAAGCCGAGATTCATCATCAAATAGAGTTAAAGTTCTACAGAGAGCTGGCTATCAGAAATAGAAAAATTGTGATCCTGTCTCAGTGAGGCTAAAATATAGCGCAATTACATAATTACTAAGTTTGACAAGTCACACTTTTGGCGCCACCAAACAATTGGATATTGCAAGTGGATTACAATGTTTTTAGCTCTAATTGGTAAATACATGCATTTAAATGTATTTGCTTATTATCAAAGGAATTTTATCGTAGTGGAATATTATGTATTCTCCATATCACATCAATTTTTACATATTTCATCTGACAAAACAAGGAACATTCCTGATAAATCCGTTAAACAACCAATCAACACAACAAGAAGATAAAACAAAGTCGAAACATCACTGACACTTCCTAGTACAATATATCGTTTCGTAGCGCTACGAAGCTACGGCCTACGCTCGTAGCGCTACGCCTGAAATATGGCCCATGTATTATTCAAAGAAATTGCCACATATTTCATCCAAGGGAAATAACTTTGAGATATGTGCTGCATGGTACGCGAAACGGCGACTTGTTACTGAAAATTTACGGTCTTATATTCAAAACGTGGTGATGACGTATTTGAGTTGAAAAAAATTGTTGTCATTTCAGATTTTCAGATTAATTCCTTCTGTTCTCCTGAAATATTATTATGTATTATACTCTCGTACTGTAATTTGAACGTGTTCTCTAATATTTATGTCTTGTATTTTGCTATTTATTACCGTGTTAAAAATATTTTTAGTTTATTTACTGCTACAATTTTATTTGAATAAAAAATAAGCTTAATCACTGTCGTTCATAATGGTAATATGAAAAATATAGTTCATTAATCATTTTCCTAGTTATTACCGTTCTTATTAACATTATTTTTTACTACAATCAATATTATTTTAAAAGAAATATTTAAGCTGTATCGCTGTCATTCATAATTATATATTAGTAATAAAAGTTTCTTCAGTTTATTATTGTTTTTACATTAAACGCAATAACATAAATTTTATGATGAGTGCAGTACCGCCTCAATAACAAAAACAAAAAACAGATTTCACTACTCCTCCCTATCATAACATGAACCTCTAACAAAACGGACCCCGACTGGCTTCACCTTATCTCGTTCAAAGTGATTCGGCGGCGTCCCGCGATATTTATGCGTTCTGGCGGATTTATGACCTGCCCGTACTCGCGATACTTGTCATGGTCTGCCCGTATTAATGCCAACGCGAAAATATACGATAAACATAAGTTACTTTTAGTGTTGATAAGATAAATAAATAAATTCGTTACCTTTTTCACCAAAAGCCACATATATAACTATTGCCATAAATTCTAAGAACATAAAAATCAGAAAATAAACTCTGACTCTTAAAATAGATGTAGGTTCCTGCGACTTAGGAGCCAGTAATTATGATGCTGACAGATGGTCATAAAATCAGCCTCCAGATGTCCACAGCTGGACATAGGCCTACCCCAAGCAGCGCCACGACGTGGTTAACGGATCCTCTCGGTCTAGCGCAGTCCTGTGACCTTCACCAGTTTGTCGGTTAACCTTGTTGAGATCATCTGACGCTGCATCTTCCACCACTACACAATTCTTTGGCCCCATTGGTCATCCATTCCATAAGCATTGTCCATTTAACTTAAGGTAATGATTCTGCATAACGACCACTGGGCAAAGGTCTCAACACTATGGGTGCATAAAAATGGACTTCGCCGCCGAGGCCGGCCTAGAAAGAGGTGACCTAGACGCGCATCACGAAGGCTGGTTCGAGGTGGGGCCGGAGAAGAGTACCTGGAAGGATATGGGGAGGCCTTTGCCCAGCTGTGGGCGTAAAAGGCTATTAAAAAATATACGATTATAACAAAATCTATAGAAGATGTAGTTAAACCTTTCATTCAGTCATCTTTTGCCACTTGACCCACCAGTTTTACTGCAGGATATTCTTCAGAAATCTCATCCAAACCAAGCCATTATAATCCCCCAGTCCTCAAATAAACATACAGCTGACTTCGCATTATAAATAAGACTTATCATCCTCGCCTAAATAAACGAAGCACCCTGTACCTACAAAAAATACATTTCCTTACGATGCATAATATTTTAAACCACCCCCTTGGTTTATACAAAATGGCTGTCGGCACTCGCTACTATTTTTCCTACAAGGGTTGGTGCAAGTTAGAAAAAAGAAAGAAAAAACTGTTTTTAAAGTTTTTTGAAAAGTTTTTTAGTTCTTGCTATTTTTTCTACTCTTATTCTTGTAATTATTTCCTTTTTTTTTAGCAAATACTTAGTAATAATTATTTCTAATCATAAACGAATGACTATGATGCCAGGCAGAAATGACTGAAAATCAAGAAAATATACTTGAAGATATAAACTGGCTGATCTGTCTGTTTCAAACTGGCGGTTACCAAGTTACCATTAAGTAAGATGATTCCTTGTTTCACAATCTACACAAAACAAGGAACATATCAGTAAATTCAAACACTGAAAGAAAGAAAGAAAGAAAATAAAGAAAGAAAGAAAACATATTTATTTGGCACCTGCCACAAGTACACACAACAAACAAATGAAAATAACTTAAATTTACACAATAAAAACGTTACAACTAAACAAAAATAAAAAAGAGATAATATTGTGTGTCTCACGGCTGCGCCAAATAGGCCCAGTTCAGCAAACTGCCGAGCAGCTAGTGCCCGACGCTGGTTGTCAACTGGACCTGGATGTTGAATCAACATAATTATTGTAAATACCTAGAATACTCATCATTCTCTTGCCCTTACCTAAAATACTGCGAAAGGAAAAATCACCCTTATTTTCCTCAACCCGCAACCGCTTTTTCTTTACACCGAGACACGCGTGATAAATTCCCTAGGAGTTCCTTACACTTGGCGAAGCAGACAAAATAATTTATGTACCTAGTTTAGTGGGTACTTTCCTGGATAAATGGCATCTGCGAGGTGAATGACATCTTTGTTAGCGCGGTGTTACAATTGATGATGAAGATAAAAATGGCTTAAAAAGTATGTGTTAGGGTGATTCAATTTTGACGTTAAGAGTAGTGAGACTATAGTCAGTTCCCGGTTTGGAGTAGGGCCCATGATCATAATAGTCAAGAGCACATCAATAGTAACTCTTGCACTACTAAAATCACTCTTATTGTAACGACGTAATAGAGATGTGTAAAGAGCAAATGTGCGGTCGGTTGTACGATGAAAAGTGATCTAAAGATTAGCAGTATCTAATCTAGAAGTCAAAACCTTGTAAGGGGATGCTAAAAGGTGATATCCGTAAAACCCCGATTCAACACAATTTGATGACTTCGTGATATCAAAGATAAATTAATAATCATTTAATATAATTATTTTTTTCCAATAATATAATATAGATTTAGGTACCTAACGTAAGAGCAAAAAGAAGAAAACGTAGTATACCATAGTATTGTTGATCTTATTAATTGTTAAATGGACATCAAATATAAAGTAGGTCTTTAAAACAAGACAATTAGTACCACTAGTACCAACTCCATTTCGGTGTATTCCAGTAGGTCCCACCGACCGTGGCCCCACTGGTGGGGCCAGCGGGAATTCTATTAACACCTGTCTTCTTCTTCCAATGTTTTGTTACATAGAAAACTTAAAATAAAACAATATCCTTTAGCGAAACCCGTAACTAACCCGCCACCGATCTACAAGCAATCACTTTCCCAACTTAATAATGTCAATACAAACTACACAATACTCTAAACTGAAAGCAACAGTTTAAAACATGTTGACAACTAATTAACGCGGTACACTTGCGGACAGCAACGAGACCGCCCCATTGCTCGTACAGTCGCGCACAACAAATAGATTTACTAATAGTTTGGCCGCTGTTCGTGAGTGTACGCGAAATTAGGAGGTTTCTTGATCGGGGAGTATGTTTTATTGATATTGGTGGGTTTCGAAGACAGATTCGTGTGGGTGTGTATGAGTGAAGTATTGTTACTTCTGATAAATTATTAAAGTAACTGACTAAGTTAAGGTTATTTGAGAACATAATATAAGACGAGGAAATTGAGATACCTACCTTTTTGGATTTATGTTTTTAATATTACGTCACGTCGACCTCCTCTGAAGATAAGGCAGACACGGTAACTATAGTACACTCACATTTTGCAGTTACAAATATTTAAGACCTATTTAATATGGATTGAGCCTATTGCTTATACCAAACATAATAAAAATTCTGATGTAAAAACCCAATAAGCCTTTACCCTACATGAGAATCGACCCAGGACCTCAATCTCAGCAGTAACATACCACCAATAGACTTACGAGACGGCCTAAGTAAGTAAGTATTTCTTTATATTTTTGCTGATTTACTTGTAGATAGTTCATTTACGAGGTCAGATAGACAGTCGCTCCCTGTAAAAATCTGATATTCAGCCGCATCCAGTTAGGTCGGAAGGCGACCCCAACATAATTGGGAAAAGGCTAGGCAGATGTACTTCATGATTCTAGCAAACCATATCATCTTATAACTCAAGAAAGAATTCGCTCCTTCGCATGAGAAACTAGAACATCGACGGTACTTCCCAGATTAATCAATAGGAGCAGTATAAAAAATGCGTCACACGAATCGAACCTTCGGCCAACTGACGCAACATATCTTTATATTCCTATTCCATAAAAAAAAGATAAACAGAACAATAAACAACGCCCACGACTAATCTTTAAAGATAAAGGCAATATTATGAAGTGTCCTTCGGGTATCTTTATTGGCGCTATATCCCGTTGTAAATGCAACGGCTATATATTGCCGACGCTATGATGATGATAATGACTACTAATATTTATGGGTGTGTTTTATTTTTTTAGAGATAACGTCACCTGATTTTGATAAAGGTTTCTTCTACTGAAAATTTTGACGTCATGTGGAAATAAAAACATTAAAATTAAATTGCCGATTGGATGAGATTCGCACAGTTTATAGGGGAGCGTGACATCCAAGAGAGGAGGCCTAACACAGCAGGCTTGTTACAGGGCTTCATCATCACCATTGTCATCATAAGCAGCCCAGCAAGTCTACAATTTAATGTTCACTATTAAGTTTATTTCTTATTTAATATTGCTATAAATTTTAATTCATCATCATCTTCCTACCCTTGTCCCATTCTACTTGGGGTCGGCGCAATACGCTTTCTTTTTCCATTCTCCCCTGTCAGACCTCAAGGCATCATTTACTCCTTTCTCTTTCATATCAATATTCACACAATGCACCCATCTTTTCTTTGCCCTTCGTCTCCCTCTCCATCCGTCAACATTCAGTGCTATAAATTTAAATTAAATAACGAAAAGGTATAAATTAACAAACACAAATTAGTCTTAATATTCATAAACCTGGTACAGATCCAAACTCCGTGGCTACTGCTGAGAAGTTCCTGATGGAAAAACCCAATAACACTTTGCCGGACCCGGGCATCGGCCCAGGACCTCTTGCTCAGAAGTCGCGGTTGACGAGCACTAGACCAACGAGGGGGTTTACCGTACACCGAAAAGGGTAAAACAATTAAGTTTTAATGAACCTAAAGCAAGACTCAAGAAAGTTAGTAGTAAATTGTACCTATACATTGTACATATAGCTATCACTTCTTCTCGAATCGATGACTCAGATTTTGTCCGACCTGGACAGCTCTGTCGTTTGCCTCATTCAAGTCCTGGAGGGTTCAATTTGTTGTGCACGACGACGGGCAGGAGAGGTGTGGCATATCCCCCCTGTTGGGGCTCCACAGTCACATTGTGTCCGAGATGGGTCGATTATACCCCATCTAGTAAAAAATGATCGGCAACAGCCAACTTGAGCACGCAGTCTGTTTAAAGATTTCCATAACGGCCACTGAAGTTCGTGACCAGAGTGTACCTAATAGTGGAAAAATCTAATACTAATACTAGAAACAAGAAATACCTACCAGTAAAATAAATTCAAAAACCACTATTCAATAAACACGAGAAAGTATAGGTTTGTATGTAAACTAATAATCGTTACATCTACTGAATATTCAAACGTCTGTGGACAAAGGTAAAACCTGTGTTTGGCACTGGGGTACAGCGTGCATGCAAAGTTATGCTAATAACATCTTAGTCTAGCCTTAGTCAGACAGCACAATATTGTGTAACATGTGTACAAGTACATTGTACAGTTACTGCAGAGAGTAATATTTACTAATATTGGTATTGAGATGAATGTTTTCCTCTATAGCGTTGTTTGTTAAAGGATAATGGGTGATTTGTACCCAGTGTTGTGGTATTATGTCATTTGAAACAAATCGTGAACGATAATAAAGATATATACATAAAAGCATACCATCGAAATCTCCAACTGGAATGAAAATAACAATCATGTTAAGCAATGTAAAATTGATCTAGTTAAAGTCACATGACTGACTATTGGTTTAGCTATTCTATCTACAACCTATTTATAACCACCAACTCGTACTGGACCCACGTGGTGGATTATGGCTCGTTCTTTCTCACAGAGGAGAGGAGACCTAACGTGTCCTTCTAGCAATGGGAATATTATAGGCAAGAGCATATACCACAATTTGATACAACACTGAGCACAGAGCCCATACAAACACGCCCACGCTCCTCTCTTATTGCTTTAGGAATAAAATGAATGTTTCCTCCAAGTTGTGCTAAGCTGAGAGAAATTTGTTTCTGTACTTAATGCCTACAAGTGATGGATGGGCAAATTGTCGATACTTATGCAATGCCTTGACCTTTGCATTTATTTTATACTTATTTATTGGCAGATCGTTTGCATGATGAAGGATCGTAAGTTTCTTTTAAGTAGGCATCATTTCTCATTTCAGATTAATCATGTTTTAAAAAGCTGGAAAAGAAGACAACAAACTTTTAATTTATTTAAGAGAAGTGTTTTATGGCACTTGAGAAAGTTCAAAGCTCAACAGCAGTCTATGACTGATTTTGCTTTTCATTCACTTATGTCTATTTGAAACAAAAACAAATTTATTCTTTAATTGTGAAACTCTCAAAATGCAGGCCGTAAATGACAAATACAGACAGACACCTGCAGTCTTAAACCATCCGAGACGTTTATGGCATTCGTTTCCGACTATTTACCTCACAGTGGTAAGGTCCATGTCTGCTATGGGACATTTATATCCTTTTATGGATTAGCGCACTAAATATTCCATAATAGAGGGACTATATCCAGGTCTTTTCAAGAAGTCACTAAAAAGGCCTAGGATTCAGATATTCGGAGCCAAGCTAGCCATGACTAGAAAATGAAAGCCTATTACCGTTATGAAAGGCTATTACTAGATAAGAAATAAGATATGAAGAATCAACGAAAAGAGTTGAAATATATACGGACACTAAATCCTTTAACCATGACTGAGTGACCATCAACTATCAACGTAGATCCACAATCCCATCAAATATTCAAGAGATCCGGGACCCATTCACAAATGCTGCAATTACAGCATCTACACGCCGTTCTGGAGTTACGAGCGCCTTAGATTTATTGTTATTACCTCACATTTCCTTCGGGTAACGTTTTAATTACACAGATCGGCGATAAAGCATCGCTGGAGCGCACTTTTCTTCATTACAAGATGGATGGTCTGCATCTAGCGTGTTATTTATTGTGGTGCCGTTTAATTGTGTAATGGTTATAGGTTTGTGGTAAGGGTGGTGAGGTAAGCGATTTGCGGATTAGAGTATAAGTATATTGCTTCTATACTTTTTCATTAGGTAGTTGCAGGGAAATAAATAACTTAAACATATTCTAGAAGGAAGACATTTGTCTTAATCAAGCCAACGATGAAGAAAATAAAAATGCACAAACTCCAGTTACGTTTTGAATATGGTTTAAAGCAAAGCAAATATTCTTGAAGAATGAAGTATGCTTCATCATGTTAAATAAATCTAAACTCAACATCAATAGATCGAACAGCTTAGCAAAAGATAATAATTCACTTTAACAACAAATACAATACCGTAAAAGCAACACAGTACTACCCACAAAAGATAACAATATATCCGCACTTACGGACAAACCTATAAATAATTCCCGAAACTAATATCGTAGTGGTTGCGTCATCACTAAACCGTACGTCAAAACTGTTAGAAATGATATTGGCTAACCCAAAGCAACATTGGAAGCAATACCAGCCATAAATCAAGTGGTTCATAAGAGATCTCCCCCTACGGAACTGACACTACATGAACTAGCAAAAGGGAAATCGCCATTCAAAAAACATTCAACATTTCCTCTAAATGTGCTCTATAAGAGTGTTTTTCGCGGGTCCGCACTGGATAAGACCTTTGATCGGTATCAGAGGGCGAACTGAGAAAGCTATCGACACTTTCCGTATTCACTTATCATTTATCGCCAACGTAGGTGTATTTACAAGCAATTTTGGACCTTCGGAACATGCATTAAATTATTCATCACATTGATTGATCGAATTGTTTAAGTCATTGTTTAAATTACCACTTGAGTCAACTAAAATGGATGGTAATTATTTATCTATTCTTGTTTCTGCTTGATTAAGTCGGAAAAACAATCTTACTCTTGATTGCAATCTAAAATATTCAAAATCAAAGCAATACGTGCTATATTGGCTTGTATGTAACTGGAACTTACGACACAGCATTCGACACGGGGTCTTCCGCAGGCCATTTGTCACAGAGGCCATTTGTACTTGTCGAATCACGGCCATTAGACGAGAGTGTGTGACCGCGTGGGGTTAGCCTCGTCCAAACTGTGCGACGTCACTCCACCGAACTGACACAGACTACTGAAATGCCAAACGCAAGAAACTCAAAACGACCAGCTGACGAAAATAAGAATGCACAAATATTTTACATGTGGTGCCAGACAATAGTAAAGTGTCGCCAAATGTGAACGTGAGTTAAGGGAATACCGCGCTTGTCAATATCGACTTGTATGAGCCGAGCTGTCCTGTCGATTTATCTTACTTTGCGGCTATTGTTACAGACGGCCGAGGTTACAGCTGATTTATAAGTAGCCTAGTTAATTACGGCGGGCGTCGACGCATCGTTAATTTCTCTTCGGCTCCCATTTATCTCTCGGCTGTCATTCGCGCCGGCTTCCTATTTCCACCTGACGTCCGATTCTGAGTAAAGGCGTAACTTTAAAAGCTCGCCAATAAATACATTCGCATAAAACTCGAGTTTATCTCCGTACCCTTTGAAGTACGGCCCGAGAAAACAAACAAAGCAATAAAGAAGGCCTTTATCGGAGCCACGAGTCGACACGCGAGCTAATTTACAACACAGCCGCGGGTTTTATCTTCATTAACCCATCGATTCACAATTAAGACGCGGAATAAATCTCCGGTAATGCGCTCCCCGTCCGCGCCGGTAGATTCAACTTCAAACAGATGTTATGTATAAATAAAGCCGAACGGAGGCAACCACTCGATATATTCCTGTCCGCGGCAAACTTTACAGATCTATCAGCGCTCGGTCGGCGGGGACAAGCGACGCTGGCGCGCGAACCAAAACCGACCTTAGTTGCGCCGCGGCATACAGCCATCTGTAACTGTCCGTGGAACGACTCTAGACCAAATTAATGTGCCTCAAGCCAAACAGCTGCACTCAATAATGCCTATAGTCCGTTAAAATCGTGGTTGAGTTACGTCGTTACCGCTGACATGGAGTCACAAACCTCATCTTATTTCCAGCGTAACGAGTCGATGCTCACATTCGATTATCTGGCTGCGGTATCCGAGGCATTACAGTTGATGTATCGACGGCGACTGCGCGAGATTGTCGGCCGACGGTTGATTTACTGTGCCCATTTCTTCCTGACACTCCATACGGAATAGATCCCCATCTGTCGCGAGCGGTGTGACGGATCGCGGCAATCGGAAAGCGTCGAGGGGCTCTCTAATGAATTGTCCCAAATAATTGGGATAGTATTTTATATCGGCGTCATTTGTTCTTTTATCGGTACATTTGTTGCGTTGATTTGTTAGGCGATTTAACCTCGCGGTATTAGAGTATTAATCTGGCTTGTTTGGTTTTTCTTGTTGCGCTAACAAAATATACATGGGATATTGCTTTGTTGGGAGTTCAAAATTTATTTCTCCGCGAATAGAAATGCGGTTATCTGTGTATCTGTCTGAGCGAGTCGTGAAGTCTTCTCTTAAAGTTTTATTTGACTGAATAGTTTTTATGTGTCGTGTTGGATGTGAGTGCGGTGGCATCTGATCGGTAGTCATGAGCTCAGACAATGCTCGCATCACTTTGTATCGCATTCCTCATCTCTGCTTCTGTTGCTGCCGAACGTGCATTTACTACAGAAGCGAGCATCGGAACGTAGTAAAAAATATCTTTGTAAATTATTTTGTATCGTTTTGTTTAATTGCATTCCTGTATCGAATACTCATCTATTTATATTGGTATTTTCCAGTAGCTTTTGTAGTTTCAAAATATTCGTTTATGTTCAGTATTATTGCCAGACTCATAGCTTTTATCTCTTTGTAAACTTGCGAGCTCACAAAGATGATAACGCAAACGTTCAAACTTCTAACCTAACCTCTAAAAAACTACTCAACTAAAGCAGAACAGATCTACAACAAGTCATAAAGCCAACACTTTAGATCAAAGAGGAACATTTGCCCGTCTCTGTGTGAATGCGTTCAACGTTCAAGATAAGACTCCTGACTTTGATGTATGCGCCGCATCTTGATATACGTCTGCAGCCGTTTCAATAAGCGTACGTCTGTCTGTCGCTACCGAAGTAGTTTGAGTTGCGAGGGAGTCCTTTCTATGTTGTTGACTATTTTATGTGTACCTGCATAGGTAGATAAGTATGTTGCAGACAAGTCTGCTTAGATTGGAAAAGTAACTAAGTCTCCGAGGGTTTCAAACGCTATTGTTTTGCTGATTGTAGGTTTAATCTCCGATCTAAAAATGTTTTCTTTCAAAATATATCGTCTTATCATTGAGATTGAAAACAGTCAGTTTTGAATAGTGTCAGTTGTTTAGTGAGAAACGAGATCGCACTATGGAGTAACTGGTTGATTAATAGATGTTACAATATCGTAAACAACCTCATCAGTGTTACAACACCCACCTTCTCAGTCAGACCACACACAAGAAACAAAATTCAATTAAAAACCATTCATTTCCAACACAATCAATGGAAGACTAACAACATTTCATAATGAATCACCATCACGAACATTCCCTATCAATTCTAACGGACGGACAGACAATGTTATTACACTGACGTGACATGTCACGCCTCTTGGCGCAACGTCAAACAAATGCCGTGACTTTTGACTTCAACAATGTTTTATGACAATGTAAAAAATAACGTTTGTGTGGAGGAAATATACATTTTCACAGCGATGAAGCGGGGAAATGAAATAGTAACAAGTTTATAATAGAGTAGATTTAAGATCTAAGAGGATAACTCGAATTGCAAATTCTAGTGAAAGAGAACGTTATAAAGAAACAAATTTGGATAGACATAGCAAGTATAATTTAGATCTACCTTTGAATGAATTTGAAGGTGATGTACCACGATATAGTTTAACCGGTAAGATTTAAACCTTGTCCAGAACTTAAGAGCGAAGTCAATATTGAACTTGTTGATTCGTGATCGTTTGAAGTTTCATACAATAATATAAAATACGCGAGACAGAATACAAAGTTTACGTATTGATATAAATTAAAAATATTTATAGGACATTAAAACTAAGAAATAAAAAGAAAACTGACGATAACAAAAGTGTTTGTAAATATGATATAGTAATGATTCCACTTCACTTGAAGCTATTATTCATTTAAGTATAGATGGTTTTAAAGCTTGGTTGCTCATATTTAAAGATATTTATAGTCGTTAAAATTCTAAATCTATTTCTTATAGTAACATCATTAGTAATAATGTCAGTGCATCTCAAGTGGTTTTATATAAATATGATCAATGAATTCTACATTTTTTACTCCATAGAATTACAGATCTGAATGATTAATACGTAATTCCTATTTGATAAATGTGCCATATTAGCTGGACATTGCCATCTTAATACGCTCAATAAAAAATGTCGAGTATACAGAGATTCTTACTCACCCCGCACCGATAAGGCTTAATCGCAATGATGTATACGAACAATAAAGATTTTATACCGATCTCTGAGTAAAAATAAAGAATGGTGCCGATTCAGCGTAGAGTGTATGAATTAATTCACGAGAGGAGGTATTTATTTGTGATTGGAGACGATTACTCTTACTTGTTGTGAACATTAATCTTCTTCAAGAGTTGCGCTCTCCTTACCACCTAACGAAGATCAGCGTGTGTATCAGCATTTTTATAAAACACACAGATCTGACCTCATAAACCCAATCTATCACTCATGAGTAATTACATTTTCATTTCACTTAGTTCTTAATAACAAACTCAAGATTGATACTAAACAATTTTCGAAATTGATGATCTCACAATCGACAGTTCGAAAATTGATGATCGTGTAAAGGAAATAAACGACCACCTTTCTGTATTTACAGTCCATGAATTTGAGTACGATTTATCATTCGAACCGTTACGGTGATAAATCATGCTCATTCACAAATACTTAGAGCCACATACACATGTCAAACAAGTTTGCCTTCCGCCATGTCCCTCCATAAAACAGTCTGAAAGCCTTTAAATATAGAAGTTGTAATTACGTAAACAGACATATTGACGTACGTCTGAAAGGTAATCATAAGCTAAAATTTATCACGGAGTGAATCATTCATGCGCTAAGACAGCTGACAGCCAGGCACATATATTATAATGATCGACAGCCTGACGTTGCTTGTCACAGAGGGATAATGTTGTTGCCACACTAGATTTCTCAACACATTCCAAACTCAACTCTGATTCTTCCAACTAAAGTTACATTTTCATTAGAGAGGAGCATGCTGCTAACGACATTCTTGTTTCAAGCGACGAGAATTCTAACGAAAAGAACAAAGTACTACAGTATGTTGCACAATTGGAATAGAACCTTATTGCGTCAGCTATCGCTTCAAAATTCTTTGGAAGCACCAACTTTGTCGAGTTATTCGTGTTAGGAAATGTGACTTAGTTCCAGGTGGAGAGTACAAAGGAGAAATGGACTTTATTCGAGATAGTTAAGGTTGGAAATGGTGTGATGAATGTGAGGTGTTGTAAGCTGTTCGTGTAGTGGTGTCTGTCGGTAGCGCGGTAGCAGAGAGACGTGTCGTGGCGTGTCATCGCGACGCAATGAAGATTTATGAACAACCCGGTACTACGGTTCAGTCGAAGCCACATACAGTTTTCTACTTTGTTAATAATTTTATGGCAAAGTTTAAAACACGAGTTTATCTTTCCTGTGTTTATTTCTTATGCACGTTTATGTAATTCTGGTAACAAAACAAAATTGTTTATGTTGCGCCAACATGCAGGATTTTCGTGAGTTACTGATGCTAACCTAATTTCTGACTCAAGTGCATTTTACGACTTTTAGTTGTTTATACTAACAGCTTTAGTCCATGTTTAATTTGGGACCTACCCAAGTTCAGATGTTTCGTTGAAATATTTAAAACCTATTTACTTACAGAATATATTTTCAATCATCATCCAGCACTGCCATGATTAACCGGTTCCCACCTATTTCTTCTTCAGTGCATTTTTTGTTACATTAAAAAATATCAATCACCTTTTTTGCAATCCTTATTAGCATCGATAACAGCTCTCTAATTTACAATCATACTAATCTCTATAATAATTTTGCCTACTTCATTATCTCTATCTACAAAAACTAGATTCTCGGTAAACGCTAAGTTATCAGCTGGTATCCATCTTTTTATACCCCTTTCCACTTGACATTGACATCTAGGGATGGACAAAACATGTATGGAAAAGGAAACTCGTCTACAACCTTATTATGAAAGCAACGCCTGGAATATTCCATAGCAATCAGTTTTCTCTTGGGTTCTCTTTTTTATGTTCTGTTCATAGTTATTTATTACGATAAAGATACCTATTTCACTTGAATCTTTTTTGTTTTTTCGAATACTAATACTGGGTAATACATTAATGTAGGTAAGTGTCGAGTGTGAAAGGAAACTCTATTTACCGATGTATTCGTCGTTTGAATTTTGCCGTTCATTTTAGTGAAATACGATAGCGTAGTTCCTTGGTAAAGCTCCTCAGCTGCTCACACACAAGGCTATCAATTTCATTTTATGTTTAGTTGGTAGTCATTTGGATGGTGGTATCGTAAAACGTTGTGAGCTTAGGTAATGTTTTTAAGTCTATTAAAAACCAAATAAAAAATAAAAGTCTAATATAATATTGACAATCCTAATCGATAAAACAAGAATTTACTCGCTAATGATTTTATGGATTACTTTGTATACAAATATTCCCAAGTGCTTGTGTTCGTAATTCTTGGCCTCCCAACATAAACCACTTGATCAATTTTGATGATTTCTTACCTATAAGGTGGCACTATTGTTGCAGCCAAGCGCGCCTACCGGATCCGCTAGCAATTCAATAAATTGCCAGAAAAACAAAACACCGACGCTAAATACAAAACAGAAGAACATCAACTCCCAAATGAGAAATCCCTTGTTACAAATGTTGAACGATCCTGCGTTAATGTTGAAGTATGTCAGCATCCCGTAGTAGCGGGCGTCAGATCCTCTCATTACGTATTTATGTGCGACGGGCGGGATAAGCCGCGTCATGTCGAGGCGAGGACTGGCTGAGCTGGGTTGTCAGTGTTACCAGCCTTGCTGGTGAATACTTGGACTATTCTGACGCTGGTGAAAGGAGGACTGCCGCAACTGATTTGTGGAATTGAAGTTTGATAATTTAAATAGTTATTTAGGTTGACTAGAAAAATATTATAAGTTACATAATCTTGAAAGCTTAGGTAGAGGTGTACCTAATAGTGCACTCACATTTTAGTATGTTATGCTCAAATCTAATGTAATAATGGGATACTAATCCAGATTCCGTGGCTGCTACTGAGAGATTCCTCATGGATAAAACCCAATTACACTTTTTCCGACCTGGGAATAGAACTCATGACCTAATGGTCATTAGAACAATTAGATGAGAAATTATGAGAAGGTACAGACACATGCATGACAAACTATGCCATTTCCACATCAAAAACATTGCAATGAAATCATCAAGTCAATTGCTCACAGAAATCAAGTCTCCTGCCAAGAGTCATAGCAATTCCGTCTACGGTATTGGCATACTTTGAATGTGAATATCAATTAGTCGTCTCAAGAAATCCATACCAATATAAATCAATACTTAAACAAAAATGTCAGTCTTTCAATCGGTCTGTTGGTCTGTCCGTCGGTTTGCTTTAATGCCTAAACGGATTTGGACGAAAGTTGTGAATAATATACAATACTTTTTATCGAGGTTCTACCGTCAATATCTTAGTATGAAAATATTATAAAACTAAGGTACTCTACGTTACCTTATTCTTCATAAAATTTCGTATCGCGTCTCCATTTGTCTCATTCTCTTTTATCATTATCACCCTCTTCTTTATCCAAATCACATCTTCAAGTCCCACAGGTGAACAATTGCATTTCCCTTAAAAATCGCACTCCTCGTCTGTTCCTAAGCATACTGAACCAAGTCGTTTGCCGTCGG
Organism: Noctua fimbriata; assembly: GCA_905163415.1. NCBI lineage: Eukaryota > Metazoa > Arthropoda > Insecta > Lepidoptera > Noctuidae > Noctua > Noctua fimbriata. The sequence continues at coordinate 19,078,347 of LR990927.1, read as the reverse complement.
ATGTGTATTGTTTTATTCACAAACCGATGCTCGGATAAGCATTCATGCATTTTTATTTCAATTTCCATTCGTAGGGGATGCTTTTTGAATGTTTATTTTATTTGTCACGGCGTCTGTTGCTTCCTTGTTGATGTCTTTCGCATTATGATTGAATTATTTAGATAAGTCTACTTTAATGGTCTTTTTGTGACTTAAGGTACAGTCGGACTCTTTTTGTTTATGTTCTTGCCGTATTTCTAAGTAGTTCTGTGAATACAGTTTTATATTAAAGTATACAAAAACTTTTACATAAATGCACGTCGCATTTCAAGCAGAAATATATATTTGGATTTAAAAATTGTTTCTATTAGATTTGAGTGCTTTAATAATCGGACTTTACCGGAACTTTGTAAATACTATCTCTATTCTAAGCATCGAAATATTATACTCTGTATTTCCATTAAGATCAATAAGAACGATTCATTGTTCTATAAGAATATAAATCATACAAGCTCTATTTATAGTTACACCGACATCTAATGAAAGAAAGCCTCAGCAGCCGCCAGATTCAACATCCATTAATAAAACCATACAGATAATAATCACGCTCGTTTATAAAAAATATTTTATACTAATTCAAAACTACCGACCTTCATTATAAACGTCATCGTTCAAAAGGAAAATTGATTTACAACACTGCATTACGCTATTATTTTATGACGCGAGAACGCCCCGAAATAAAATACTAACAAACATTCAACCGGCATCCACGACCATTACTATAAAGCCACAAACGATTTTGCTACTAAAGAACACTATATACAACTGTACCCAATGAAACATAGAGTTCAAATTGGAATGAAGAATATTTTTAGGGCTGCAGATGACAAGGTTGTCAGAGACCGTCATAAAGCGAATAAAATACGGGGCACAAAGAATAAGCGGTCGTATAAGCGCTGTTATGTCTGTCAACATAAAATATTGTATCCTGCGCGCGGGAGCCGGGTTCAAATTGTGCTGCCTCTATTGCCCCATTAATCTTTGTAATGCACCGTGTGAAACGGCAGATGAAGATATTGCAATGCTCTGTCTTTGTCGTTGTTTCGGACTCTGCGCTTTGTCCGTCGGGAAATTAATAGGCGTTGAAGGTGTGGGCAGATTTTATGGATTCTGCTAAAAGAGATTTAGTGTTCAGTGATAAAATTAAGTAAGATCATGTTTCGCTGTCTGGTAAAAAGACACCAAGATAAAGCGGCGGTGCCACTTAAAGCTAAATCTGTAGTTTAAGAGCTGAACGGATGCAATTATATTCGTATTTACTGCTTTTCTGCAAAACTGTTAACCCGAGATGTATTATTTTTTTGCATCAATATTATCTTCTCGACTATTATCGTACCTAACATTACTACTATTTCGCAAAGAGCATTATAATTAGAACAGCAGTCATGTCGTTTGTCTAGTGCGACTGTGTGACATCCGTGAGCGATGTCTCCGGGAGTACTTTGTCCGGATTAGTCGCGAGGAGCGATGTTTTCTAGGCTTATTGGTGACATATGACTGAGAGTGAGGAAGCGCCAATGTTGGCGGTATCCTGGTGAGGAGATTATATGGTTGGTGATACAAAACCTGAACCGATAATTAATGGTGAAAACGATTTGGCTTATTTATCGTTGTGTTACAGATGGCAAAACATAATTGTTAAAGAAGAAGACAGCGTAACTGTAATTTATGAAGAAATATTATGTTCATTTGACTTTCGGTGACAGCATTATGTGGACAAAAATTAGTATCATGTTATGTAAACTGACTGAACTAAATCTGTTGACAATTTTCTTTCAAATTATTCTAGTGAAACTTTAGTAATCCCAAGATTATAAATAGAGAGTTTATTATAATTACCGTGATAATTAGTCACATGTCGTATTCTGTTAGACTCAAAACATTTTAATAGACACAATTGCATGCAAAAAAGCTTTGCGACGAATTGTCAAAATTAATCTGTCTAGAAGATCTAATTGTTATATTGAAATAAAAAGAGCATCTATTAAACTCTGTCCACATAATAAAATTATAAGATCCATTGTCTTCTCTTCTCATAATGTTAATACTAATTGCATTGTATTCTGACTCTGTTTTAGCAAACGTCTCTACCAGCTGCCACTCCACATTTAATAAACAAAAACTAATTGTTGATTCTTTGCCTTGGACAGAAACTTTCGCAACACAATGCTTTTATCATTCCCAAAGTAATTACAAACACAATGTGTTGTCAAAACGTTATAATTACTTATTTAACAACAAATGTAAGTAGGACACTTATTAATTCGACAATGGCTTGCATGTGAACGGTTATTATGGCTGACGATAAAACTATTCAGAATATATCTTTTGTGTTTTAAGTTAATTAAAATGACAAATGTGGTATTCTTGTCATTTTGAGAATTTTATGATTTGTGAATGAAAGAATTGTGTCAGGTGTTCTCTACTGTTTAAAAATGTTAATAAAGGAAATTGTTCATGATGTGTATAATTAGGCGTAATTTGCCTTCTGTTGGTATAATCACCATATTGTGTTATTCCCGCAACAATGTTTGCATGCGAAAGTGTGCTTACTGTTACGTGAAGGCAAACTTCTAAATCTACACGTGGATCTCATTAATTGTGATTTTCCAAAAAAAATGTGAGACGATAGTGACGCAGTTATGTCGTCAGTGTGTCAGTCATCAAATTCAGGATTTCCATAACTATGATCAGCACTACCATTATTGATGTAAGCCTTATTATTATCATTATGTCCATTTATTTTGGAGCTTACTTCCAAAGTTTCTAGTAATCTTTCTGTATTGAAATGAGTAGCTACTTGAACAAGTTGGGAACATGTTTTAAAACATTTTTCACTCTCTACCGCTCATAGTTCAGATAAATATTCAATTAATATTGGATCGATAGGCGCAGTGACTCGTGATACGTTTCTGATAGTGTCAGAGTTAATAACTGGTGCTGTTTCATATTCTGTTTCGTCATTATCATTACGTTTAGTTGCTGGTATTTCATCAGGATGTTTGTTTATCAGATTATTAATAGTAAATAGGTTAATTTATTTTCCTTATTGAAATAGAATTAGTCTCTCTCAGTATCTCAGGGTTCTGTCAGGGTGTTCTGTATGGTGTCCGGACGTAAAGAATAGCACCATCCCATATCTTCCCGTGGGTGTCGTAAGAGGCGACTAAGGGACTTACCAGAGAATGGGCAGCAGCGTTCTCTGTTTTTTTTTTTTTTTTTTTATAACAAACATACTGCGATCGCCAACCCGCCTGCCAAGCGTGGCGATTATGGCAAAACCCCCCTTGGGGAGGCCTATGTCCAGCAGTGGACGTCTTTCGGCTGAAATGACGATGAATGAGTATCTCAGGGACCGATTTCTGTTTAAGTTATTGCCATTGCTATATTCAGGTGAATGATTCTGTACTAGTGTGCTCTGTTACATTTATTTAAAATTCGTAAGAGCTATTTATACTTTCTGTTGAAAATCTTACCATTTCAATCCGGGTCACCTTTTCCATTGGGCATTCTGGGCTAGTACCCAGAGCCTTTTGATTCAAGGGTGCACTAAGTTCTTGTCAGTTTCATAGGTAGTGGTTGTATGAACTGTCCAGAAAACCAAACTTATCCGAGGCCTCATTATTCTCGTGTGCCCAGGACATATAATTGGTTAAAGATGGCCCTAATTTCATTTGGAAAATGTCTGCCTTTATTTTTCTATTAAAAATTAAAAAAAAAAAAATAATGACAGTTTTACCGTCACATTCACTACATGATTGACACCAGCTGCTAAATTTCATGATTTATTTCCCTTTTCCCTCCCTCTTCAATTCAAAGCATTAATTGGCCACTATTTAAAGAGTAATTAGATAAATTAACGGTTCGACGGGACCGCGGGGCGAGCCTAGTGAGCCATACAATTTTCTTTATAATTACATTTTGTAAACCTTCGTTTGTGACAGCTTGGCGACCAATTAAACTATAGCGGTGGCTGTGGCACAAGTGATAAGAAGTAGCGATGATAATATAAAGCTGAAGCTTTCTAGAGCAATAGCAACTATTTGTAGAAGGCGAAATGTGCTTTGCATAAAATATTTTCTGACTAACCGTTTTAATATGCTTTGGTTCTATTACTAGCTGGTATACCACTGCATCCATTTCGCGTTCGACAGGATGACTCCTAACCAAAATAATAAACCATGATTTCGAACAAACTGACAAAGTTTACACTTGATAGTAAATATTTTAATTTTATAAGATGGAACGAAAGAACACTAATATGGGACAACTAACATGGGACAAGGTCAGGAAGATGATGATGATGAGTAACTTTAATTTTGAAGACACAACGTCTTATAACACACGTATGTTATCTCTTCTTTATGTTGTTTTCTTGTATATCCCTATCTCCTCAAATCAATCAACTTTAATTCGACCTTTAATTTCCCATTTTCCTGCATTCTCTTCTGACTTGCACCACATCCGACCTAACCTTGTAATTTGTCCCACTATCCGTGTCACATGTCGTGTAATTAAGTTTCTCTTATGATATCAGAAACAACAATCTGCGCCACCAATACATTTACATTATACATATCAGGAAGCAATGACAAAATATTATTGTATTAATTATTGTATTGTATTATTATTTCGTTCGTGTATTGATTGAGTGTTTTTTGCTGATAGTCGGTTGTTGAATGTTATTTTTAAATTGTATCGTGATATTATATCCGCTGGATGCTTACAATTTTCTGTGGAATAGTCTAGTTTTATTATTTGCGAAAAACAGGACGTATTAATAAAGATTTTATTATATTTAATGATATTATCTGAAATTTAATGCGCATAAGAAAAATCTTCAAACAACACTAATAAGCTAATCAAATATTTTACGACTAAATCTAAACTATGTTATATTATAAATATTATAATTTATTTTAAATAAAGTAATTTGAATTCGCACATTATAATAAACAAGCGATATTTATTTAAATGTGTTATGCACTAAGATAAATAGCAAAATTTAAATAAAGCTATTTATATGCATCATTATTATAAACAACTACGTTATTTTAAATATTTATTTATTTTACAATCTATTGTTGATTATGTAATAAATACTTATGAATATCAGATTATTTTAATATTAACTCTAGTCAGCAACAGATGTTTCTGGTACAGAATAAGCCACTTTACTGCTTGTTGGGCATAAATAAAAATTACCTTATAAGGGGCAACAGATGCTCAGACTTCAATATATACATTTAAAAAAAACTTATACTGGATAAGAAGTGCTTTAGTTTGAAGTGCACTGATGGAAAGACGGACAAACCGAAGATGAGAACTATCACTTTGCGCACACACAATTTATAACATTGATTAAAGTTGTTACCTTTGCACGTAAGAATAACACACATAACATAACATCACGCCTATAATCCCCGAAGGGTTAGACAGACGCCTACCTAATAGTACACCCTCATTTCGCCAGGTTTTTTATTGACTGGCCTGTTGGTTTAGTGGTCAGTGACTCTGACTGCTATGCCGGAGGTCGTGGGTTCGATTCCCACCCAGGACAAATGTTTGTGTGATGAGCATGATCATTTGTTCTGTGTCTGGGTGTAATTTATCTATATATGTATGTATTTAGAAATATATAAGTATGTTTATCAGTTGTCTAGTACTCATAACACAAGCTCTGCTTAGCTTGAGACTAGACGGCGTTGTGTGATAGTTGTGGAATATTATATATTATATAGTTACGTTGAAGTCATGTAATTGGGGGCAGCCTATTGCCATCAACCGGGCACAAATCCAGACTAAAGAAAAAATGTTGTTTAAAAAAACATAATCGTAAACCTAATAATTTATGATAATTATTCAAGTTATATACGTTCACTATTTATGGTTTGCATGAAATATATTTGAATTTATGCACTTTTAATTACTTTGCGAGGACTTTTATTTATTGTATGGCATCACGCGACGGACAGGTATTATAAGCCGTTTGCTGTTGCATTAATACACTTTTTAATTATTATGTTGTTGCAAAATTAAATTGCAGGCTTGATTGTAAAATTTTATTTTTAATGTTTGTAATTAATTCTAGAATTTTAATGTTGAATGTGAATGTTTCAATGCTCAGGTTAATGGCGTAAGTTCAGTTTACGTTAAGATTTTAATTAAATTGTGGTAATTTAAGTAGCTCTTGTGAAAATGTTACTTTTAATTCGATTGATATTAATTGTTATTGTTCGCCTCGATTTACAGTATTAGATTATTAACTATCATTAGAAACCGAACAGTCTGTTAGTGTCTTTTTGTCTTCATTTATTCTTCAGTAGAAAAAATGAATGTGGGATACCAACTAAATGACATTTTTCATGTTACAAGTGATAAATCAAAAGTGTTAGACCAAAGTTTTATCATATTTTGCCAATAACTTAGAAAGTCGTTGGTCTACATGAGGTCCTGGTCTCGTTTCCCAGGTCGAGCAAAACATTTTAATGTTTTTGCATCAGGAATTTCCCAGTAGTAGCTACAGAGCTTGGGTTAGCGCCCGGAACTTATTGTCATCAGGCAATAGGTTCGTCCCCTTTTACATAGGATTTAAACATAATAATATTATGACAAAATGTGGGTGTGGGTAGTATTAGGCATACCTCTGCCTAACCCTTCTAGGATGACAATCGTGGATGTTCAGTAACACTACGTACTAACCCACCAACAACTTATCCGACACCAGTTCGTTCTCAAGTCTAGTCGAGCAATAAATTATAGCCTGGATGTGTTCCATCACTCCCTTCTGACTCCCGCCTGATGGATCGACGATGTCTGCTCATAGCTTATGTTGTTCATACTGTTTTCTATTTAACAACTGTGTTTGTTGTCGATTTTAGTGTTAGTGGTTGTCTGCTGTATCCTAGGCCGACAGACCCTTTAAAATACCTTTTAAGCGTAAGTCTGACTGGAATTGTTAGTAAGGCACGGGCTTTTTCTTATAGTAATGGGATGAGAAGGAACTGCCACAATGGTCGCTTTTTAATCTTCTAGTCTGAGCAATAACTCAAAAAATACAGTCATACAAAAGAGACATTTATACCTGATCTGTGAGGCTATCAATGAATTACAAACTCCTTGAAAGTGTTGCAATATGAAAGCTTTTTATTATAATTATGGTGTGGATCATTGATTTGTCTACCCAAATTTGTTATAAAATCTACGATTCTCACAAAGAACGACAACACGATATACATTCAAAAAAATATAAAATATACGATCGTGTAATTTCACAACACAATGCCCCAACTCATAAAGTAATAAGGTTGCGAAATTCGCAAACTTCTTTGATCTTGAGAAAATCATAAAAAATGTATTTCGTAACATCGTCTTTATTCAAGCGAGTAATCGCTTTCGGCGTTCCTGCAAACCCTACAATGAGAAGTTATTAAAATCCGGATAGTCCGCATCCTATTACATTACTTACAAGTAGTTCTCACAACAAAAACTAACCCCACCGTTATCACGACTCGTATCACAATAAAATATCGTTTAAGCTTTTTTATATTCTAAACGCGAACTTTTATTATCAAATGAACCGATCGCTCACTCGGTCACGCATTGTCAAATTTCCTGTCATTGACGCGTCACCGTCAAATACCCTTACATTCGAGGGTTACACAACATTCAACAAAAAAGCAAACCAATAAAATCGCTTGTATTGACATTAGGTTTTCAAAATAGAGAACCGATGTTTAATTCATGAATACACTAAATCCAGGTACAAAAACATGAAATTAACATAATAACGAGGATCGTCGGAACCGATTTTGACAATACATCGCGTTGAAGGGTAACATAACCCTCTAATTTGATGTGCGGGTACATAATACCCGGGCATGCATTATTCATCCGTTGATAATATGTTAATTTACTCCACCTTATGTTTATGCTAATCGTAATTGGTTATTTCACTGCACGGATTACAGCGCTGTAAGGCATCAATCTTCGCTACGCATCTGTCAAAGTTAATCCCGCCGTGAGAGGTCATTTATACAGAAACACGTTGTGATATTTCAAGGCGTGCCCTGGCGGCATTAATAAAATCTACATTATTATCTCAATTAATATCTTAAGATTTATGCGTCCCCTTTTAAAACTTTTTAATGTGATAATTAATCAAGCTGAATGTGTAAAAACAGAGATCGCGGGGTATAAATTTTATGTGGTTTTTTGACAGATTGACATTTTCAGACACACCTATCGCTTGGAGGGTTAATTGCTGAATGAAATTTTAATGAAATTGTCATAGACTAATCGTTTTGTCTGTTTAACTTTGTGTTAAATAAATTATGTATTGGTTATTGACTATTACTAAATACTACTACTATTCGTTCATTTATAAAGTTAATTTAATGTGACAGCTGCATTTAAATTTCGCGAACTGATCGATGATAGATTATATCGAATATACAAATCTCAAGCATCGGTAATGCTTAATGAGTTACTTGAAAATGGCAAGAATCGCCGCGGGTGCAACGTGTATTCTTCTATAAAATACAGATCAACTTTCAAGTTGTCTTTACGACCATAATAAACAATAAAGAATTAAGAAAATGTAATTGAATATAGCCATCTTATCTCATAACGATATCCACGATACATAAGTATTACTTCATTAACCTTTAACATAATAATAATGTAACATAATGTTGTAATAATAACTTGTAATAATATGTCAATTACATTAAATTGTTATTGTGCCATTGCTATGACTTTGGACTCGTAGAATAACGCGCAAAAACTTTATTTGATTGTAAAGTTGTGTAAGATTATTGATAATTACCTCCTCTTTTTGAAGTGTGTTAAAAATAACTGTCCAATGGCGCAGTAGGATAAGGAAGGGTAAGTTTAGGTCCCAAAATCCAGTGTTACCAGTAGTTAAGGGAAAATAGCTCTTTACTCAAACTTTCAAAGCATGCGGAACCTTAAAATTGAATTTTTCCAAAGTTGTTCAAGAGAAAGTGCTCTGCTTATCCTTAAATGGACCAACAAAAGCCAATCGACCATCGACTGAGGCTGCCGAACACCAAACTAAAAGTAAAAGATTAATTCTTAAGGCAGAACCCGACAACACCAAGATTAATTCAAGAACAAAACCGCGCCATAAGCTTTAACTTCACAACCAAAAGTTCACCGTCTTACCCAGAGATGGCGCCACTTGTACCAAACTGAACTATAACAAGACAAAACTATGTCAAAGTCGTGTCATATCTAAACGACATATTTTACAATATCAATAATTTATTGAATCAAATCAGAACGGATATAAACGTCGCTATCAATCAACTCCAATAGTTGAAGTTAATTATGAAACTGGTATCTAATGCAATAGCTGATTTATATTCATGGACTGTGTCAATACGGCTCTAGGTTTAATTTATTTGATTTATGTTATTCACACTGTCTTTGCTTAATTGGGTGAGCAGAATTTTTAATAGGTATAAACTGTAGCTGATAGAAATTGATGAATATTTAAAAACTCGAATAAAGAATAGCGGACTCTCCCAAATGGGTGAAGTGTTTTTTTTTTATAAGTGAACTGTTTACAAAAACACTTCATAAATCTGTTCTTCAAATATATACCGCGATTTTTGCGATTATTTAGACCTTTTAATAGAAAGTCATGATGATTGTAAGCTGTCACCATAACTTAAAAATAACTAGCAAGATCATTATTGAGCTTATGCCTAAAAGAGCTAAGTAAAGTATTATTTTATTTTAAAGACGAAAAATTACCTTTTAAACTCCCATGATTGTTGTAAGCCGATCTAAGTCTCCTAGATAATCCTAACAGAAAAAGTGAGGCCAGATTATGTAAAAATCGGCATAACTATATTTAAAGCAACTTGAAAAGTACTAAAGTGAAACATGTCAACTTATAGATGTTAATCTCGTAATAAACGAGTCTTAATTAAAATTCGTATTCAATCTGATTCAGGAAAGTATTAAAAATTGCTACATATTTATATGCAAAACCCGAGATATATGAATTTTATTGCCATGGTCATAAGTATAAAAACACGATCGTAAAAAGGAAAGTGTAACATTCGAAGGATTATTATCACATAAAAAAATCTAATTTACATTAACATAACAAAAGGATGTTATTAACACATTCGATTAGAAAGTGAAAATAATTAATATTTATAAAAATATTATAACGTTAACCTGTTCGCTGCTTGCTAGTTGAGTTTTTAGTTGCCCCGTCGCGTCGCCTCTGTTTCATGTTACCCGTCCCGTCCGACCAATTACGCCTTTTGACAGTTGAATTTCCAACATGACGTGAGCCTAATCAAAATAGCATTTATTAAAAAAAACTTGACATTAAAGCTGACAGCTCACGGTTTCATTATTAATGACGGTGTGCGCCGCCGACCTCTTTGGTATACATTTTCAATGTAATAAATTATTTTGTTGGTCTTTTTTCGCTATGGGAGGTGTGTTCGCGTGATTGCCGTCTTGTTTTACTTTATAGATTGACGGCTTTAATGTTTGTTTGAACATTAATTAACCAATGGACTTAGTTTATTGCGTCGTAAGATCGTATAGCAGCTTCTAACGACGTTGATTGGTTATAAAATTTATAACTTTGATATTTGTCGTTATTTACTTTCTATTTGCCAATAAATCTTTAAGATATATTTCGTGTTTGAAGTTTATTGAAATCTGACTTGAGTCGGATAAATTCGGCTATTTTCAGTTTTAGTTTGTGTAATAGTATGAGAAAAATAAAGAAAAAACGTTTTATGATTGGTAGGTAGATATTATATTTGAAATAATTCATTTAATATTAAACATAGAGATTATTTACACAAAACATTTGGCTGTACAGTCCGTTATCAACGTCACTCAACTCAACGCCGTCGGCGTGTCCACTTATTATAAATTACTATACTTAAATTGCACTAATCACTAAATTTGTCATGGCGGAATGCGCCTTAGAACATGAATAGTCTATCGATATCACAGAAGAAAATTGGACAATACAACATAGACGGTCAGTCCAGGTTTGCACTTCACTTGATTTACTGGTGCACGGCGGCCCCGAGCCTCTGGCCGTACATCGCGTATGGCGAGTAGAAGGGGCCGAGCGCGGGGTTGAAGGCGCCGTAGGGAGAGCCTCCAAGGCTCGCTGGGAGACCAGCTTTGGAGTATGGATGATACCGACTGGCAGACAGAGGGCTCAGCGGTGCCGTAGGGTACGCGCTGCGCAGACCCGCCGTTGTAAACAACGGGTTCAGTGGATTCAACAGTGAAGCCTGGGTGGAAGCAACAGATGCAGGCGTAGAACCATCCGTCGTGTGGCTTCTCAAGTGCTGTAGAAGCTCTTCCGAGTTGCCAAATCTCTTGCCGCAATAAGATTCACCGACAATCCAGTTGCAAACATAAGGGCGGCTCAACTGAGCGTATGGCATGCCGCCGGCTGCTGCCCCTTGCTGGGAGAGGGCCATAGCCATCGCAAGGTTGTACTTTTGATGTTCGCATTGTGTGCAACCAGCGGGGCATGAGCCATTGCTCATTAGCAAATGGTGGTTGTTAACTGAGAATTGGCATCCCGTGCAGTAAGGGTCCTTGCACACTGGCACGAGAGTTTCCCCGCCGGCGGGTGTCTTCACTCTCGCATATCCAAGGTATGGGTTAGGAGAAGCTCCGGGAAAACCAGCGGCAGCCGCCAGCATCGCAGCGTGGTGAGCACTGAACGGAGCACCCGCATAAGGTGGTCTAAACGCCGGGTTAGCGTGTTGTTCCATTCCCGGCGGGCAGCAGAGACTGGCTAGCGGATTAAATCCAGATAAACCAGGCATATTCTTGAATGCTCCTAGATGATCCTTGCCGTGTCCTAAAACTTCCAATCCGGAGCGGATAATTGGGCTAGTTCCGGAAGAACCAGCGGGAGAAGACTTAGGTGCAGGGCTGCTCTTGCCATGTTCTGCTGACGGCGGCGTGGATTTGCGTCCAGGCGTGCTTTTTCCAGATTTCTTGTCATCAGAGCTGTCCGAGCTAGCTTTAGACGAAGGCCTTTCTTCAGGTTTCTTAGTAACAACGTTTGTTTCATATGGCTTGAATGCCAAATGTTTGTTGTGTTCCGGCGTGGAGCGCGGCTTGTCGGCTTTGATCACGGTATTAGTGGGAGACGAACGACTCATTGTATCACTGTTAACACTATTCACTTTCTTCTTATCTAGAGGTGGTAGCAGCGGTTTGCTGGGCGCTGAGTCAACACCGATCTGGCTGCAAGTTTGCGCTAAAAGCGCAAGGGGGCTTTTCTTCGAATCCAACTGCAACAATAGAAATCGGAAATAAGTACGATTGAACAGAAAAATATTTAGATTTGAAAATATTTAAGACACGAAAATAAAATATTTTTGTATTTTTTTTTTAAATTAAAGTAAATAAAAATATATTTATACTTACAGAGGACGGAAGAGGAGTCAAATAATCAGGTTGTAAATATTGGTTAGGATTAGTAGTCATCATTCCACCGTCTTCAAGCACCACCATTTGGGAGATAACTTTTACGATCACTTGTAAACTTCACAGTGCGGTCACGAAACGCTTCTGGCAATATCTACTCTTTGCCACCGGTACGCGGAAACAAGGGAGAAACGCGTGCGTTAGTGGCGGCGGTCGAGTCAACTCTGAGAGACCGGACCCCACCAGCCGCCGACGAGCTGCGGCCCCCTCACCCCGCGCCGCGCCAGACAGGGACAGCGATATCTCAAGTCAACATTAGAGGGAGAGCGCTATGTCTCACCGCTGCAGCGCTCGGCCATAAAAAATAAAGCGGAAACGACACATAGCTGCATTGCGGTAGGGGAAAAAGGAAAGGCGGTATGGTCGGCAGCCGGGTGCGGATTGAGACGTGCGATGGTGTTGGTGGCTCGCCACCCATGACGGGCGCGCTTTGAGCCGCCGCCGCGAGCGCGGCCGTACCTGAGCCGAGCGCCCGCACCAGCGCGCTGCTCGCTGCTCAGCTTTTTGTTTCACGCCACTTTTATTACGCCCCCGACGACGGCGCAGCTTCATTCTTTCGCCGGCGTCATCGCACTTTACTGCTGACACATTCGAAACTACTTACTCTTTTACGAGCCCGCTTTGTTCTGGGATGCATCGGAGCCGGTTCAAAAGGGAAAATTGATCTGTTCCCCGAGACGGGGGCTTTCCGTGAAACCGTTTGATGTGTCAACACGCGCTAACTTTAGCCGTTTACATGTAAATCGATAAACATTGAGCGTAACAAAAGGCGATATTTCAGTTTATCGACATCGCTAAGTCCATAACGTTAATGTTAATCCGACACTAAAACCTGTCAAGCGGGCGAGTTCGGACCCTCCGTTGCGATCAAATTAAATATGTCAATTTGGGAACCCATATCAACAGCTGCGAGAGACGTCGGCGGGGCCCTTTAGAAATATTGCTTATTGTGTCCAAACAAAGATACTAAGTATAACGTATGGGCGGGCGACAGAGGTCGTAAATAACCCGGCGGGCTGTAATATATTTGACAGTGCGCGGACATGCGAAACAAAAAACATGTTTATTGCGAGATCGGGCCGGTGTCGGCCGATGTTGTTCTATAAATTAGGCACGCGGCCGTTTGAGTGTTTGTTTAGGAGAGTTGTACGAGAACAAGTTACGGCTAGGCTTAGCTGTCTCGCAGTCATGGCACGCCTGCTAATGGCCTGTTGACATGTGTATAGACGACGTAAGAGTAAGACGAGCTTAGGTAACGCCGACGAATTATATTTTGACATATTTTAATAATGTGTATGGCATTTTCAATCAAATCGTTGTTTTTTTTGTTAACAAATGCTCACAACAAAAAAAACAACGATTATTAGTATTAGTAAGTACGAAATTGATATGTGTAAAAATGAATTTTAAGTTTATTAGTACCTCATCCCCTTCCGGACATCCAGACGTTTTGTATTCAGACACATTGGCATGTAATAGACCATTACGTTGAAGATAGCACAAGAAAATAAAATCGCATCACAAAGGAATTCACTGGAAAAAATCTTTCAACATAACGTACCACAAATCGTTAAACAACCATTGTAAAATTTCAAATAAAACGTGAACAGAAAATATTGAACGCACGATCGGCCACTAAAGAGATTTTGAAAACAATTTCCTGGCCCAATTATAGCTACGTGGAAATCCAACGGAGTGTAAACAGCCACAATTATGACGACAGAGGTTCAAGCATGACGGAAAAAGTTCGGTTAACTAGCCGAGAATCGAACATAGTACAGTGTGATAAGAAAGAACTTCAAGTTGGTTCTTCTCTTGATTTTGTAACTAGAAACTTTTGAGATGATTCTTATGATTTGAGAGGAAAAGAAGTTAAAAATGGCTTAGAGCACATTTTCACCCCATTTGAACGTTTGATGTAGATAAAAATTGTTTAAAAGCGAAATCTTTTGATGGTCATTTGGTGGATCTTTTGTTAGTTCTTTACACACTGTATATTTTTGAGGTTGCAATTTATTTTGTCTGTGTTGGTCTGCAGCAAATAATAAGTAAATTAGAGTTCATTTATTTTCCTGTGATCGATGGAAGTTATTGTGAGAAATATGCGCGGGAGTCTGTAATTGATCAGGATTTAAATACATTACCAATATTCAGAGCATCTCGTACAAATTGTTATAAGAACACTTCCATAAAGTTATTATCTTCAATTGAATCAAATTCTGTATAGCTACGATAATTTGAACTCATTGTGTTAAGGTGATTTTGCAGAATGTTACCACTATCAATTTCTTTATAAGTTGATTGCTCAGAAACTAGTCACTGTCAATCAAAATGTTTTGCACGACTGATTACGAAAAAATAACATCATCAATTTTAAGTATTTTATCAATCATGTGACAGTTTTTTTTATTACTTTACAGTCTAGGCCATGAAAGTATTTAAATAGGTTATCTCACGCTTGTAATATAACTTTTAATAGAAGTGTAAATATGGTACTTAAAGCTTACTCATTTTTATGGTTAGGATTTGACTTGCATGATGAAATTATGTAGTGTAGTAAGTCAATGTATACAGCAGCTTTAATTTATGATTATGAGGGAAATTAGTTTCATTACTAATGTTATAAAGAAGTTTATCAAAAAGCTTATGATGACTTGGCCAAATAACGTTGAATTATGCTGACGAGATGGTAATACCAGAAGTTGTTACAACTGTTCTAAATAAATTACATCAGAATAGAAACACCAATGTGCTTCCTCACAATCAAATACATCTGGCCAACCCTGAAACATACAAAAATGAAATTGCACATAAATCCGCTTAACTAACAAAGTACTCTAAAACTTGTTCTACTGTGAAATAACCGACTGTGCCCCCAGATAGACAGTCATTGTGCGCAGCGGATGCGGTAAGATCAAAGCGTTGCCGCTCAGAACCGTCAGTACCAAATTGCTGTTTACAAACGGTGTAAAAAGCTTGACGGGTCCCACACCGACTTGCTTCGGTTTCAATCTCTTTGATGTTCTGTTATGATCACGAACCTGTTAATGAGTCATCGATATACACTAGAGTGCTTTTAAATTATTGTAAGGGACGTGGATAATTCTGTATTGTGTATGTTGATGATGTGATGGGAGGTGGGCCAGATGGGAATTAGATTTCAGTTCGGTATTGTTGAGAGTTAACTGGGTTTGGACGGGTTGCTATGTGGATTATTTTCTCTGAAGAGATTATTGTAGTAGAAAAAGATTACAAGCACTACTAGGTCTAGTACTTTACAAACAATTCTAGAATTGCCTTCGTTGTGTTCCTATTTCTTAAGATTTCCAATATTGTCGGTACCTATAAAACGCCTAAAACAATAAATAGCGGCAGATCCTTTTTCTATTCCTCTATTATTATGTAAATGCTGTAATACACCAATTTTTACGCCAAATACAAGCCGGGACCTCCCACCAAGTCGTTAAGAACTATGGCGCTCATAAAACAATTCGTTCTCCAACCCCTAATTGCGATATTTATTGCCGCAGTAAACGCTTATCTGTGCATTAAAACGAACTAAAGATAAAGATTTCAAACGTCTGCTTTTGCCCTTATCTGAACAATAAACTTCGACTGGTTACCTACATTCTAGTTTAGAGTATCAGATAGTAAACAATGACTAAATGCAGACAAATGCTAAAGGTATCGATTTTCTTGAGAATAGTACAGATATATCAATGTTATTTACAATAATTATCTTTGACGCCTTCAGATTTGTTGCTAATCTAGATATTTCGATTGGGATATTTTGTGAGACTGATATAGAGATCATAAAGTTGAATGTTATCTTAATGGAAAACAGTACAGCTGAAGGATTGGTGCTAATGTAGGTGAGTCATTTGTTTGAACTGACTAGAAGAACACGTTTCGTATTTCTTGTAGTTTAATAACAATTTAGTACAGGACTAACAGCAAAACACAGAAACTACAGACTTATGCATGTAAGTTTAACAATCTAAGAAAGATGAAGTTTGCTTGCAGCGTCATCAGTGCAAAAGCTACCAAAACTGTCACGAAAAGAAGCAAAAGAACCCGACAGCAAAGATAACCAACATTCTGGAACAAATACAAAAGATAAAACAGTCAGAATATTATGACACGTCAACAACAACCCACCCCATACATTCATTGTTAAGTAACAGATCTTTGATTACAGAATTGAAAAAAAAACAGGCGCAAGGAAAAACCGGGCCACTGCACTATAGTTATAAATAAAAGGTGAGGTAAAATAAATTTTCGCCGAGTTGTATTAGTATTTATGGTGGCAATAAACAGGCAAGCTTTTGTGAAACGCCGCGCGTTGTAAATAATTTCGTTGTGCGCCAGTCGCCTTGTAACACTTGTTAAGTAGGGGTGTTAAAGTAGCGGAGAAGGAGCTCTGGGGCTGGCGGGAGCGATTTTTGTATGAAGTTTATGTTTGAATTTCTATGGTCTATATTTCTTTTTTTAGTGTTTTGCAAGTACGCTGGTGGACAATAAAATTAAGCCACCTATTAAATCGGCTGTCGTGACTGTGTTTGAAGATAATGTCTTTTGGAATACTTTTTGGTTGATTATTATTAATTGAAATAACGTACTGTAAAATTGAACAAATTTATTTTTTTAAGCGATACATTAGAAAGTTAAAATAAAGAAAGAAAATTACAACGAGTTCACACTGATAATTTTTTTCGCCGAAATTAAGCTTTCTTTACCTCCTCTCGCTTTGATAACACACACCATCCTTTTGTTCATTGATTGTATCATCTTTTTAATGGTCAATTGGAGTATGTTTTCCCATTCCTCTATTAAAGCGGTTTTCAGCTGTTGCAAGTTCTCTGGACCTGGTTCTCGCTGTCTTACTCGCCGTTTTAGCTCGTCCCATAAATGTTCTATCGGATTAAGATCTGGACTTCATACTGGCCAGTCCAGAACCCGAATCCCCACTACCTGTAAGTAATCTCTAACGCACATCGCAGTGTGGGGGCGCGCATTAATTGAAATCCATGGCCGATAAATCCTGAGTAAGGCACTTCATGCTCTTCAAGAATGTCAGTGATGTACGATGCAGCAGTCACAGTTCCTCTATCTACGATTACCAGCTCTGTGCGGGCATCTAAGCTTATGCCTCCCCAGAACAAAACTGAACCACATCCAAAGCTTACCCTTTCGGATATGGAGCATTGTGCATATCGTTCTCCTGGTCTACGATATACTCTTTTGCGACCATCAGCGCCATAAAGACACTTACAGGACTCATCAGAACAGTACTTGCCTCCATTGTTCCAAAGTCCAATCATGGTGTTCACGAGCAAAACTTAATCTTGCTGCTTTGTGAGCTGTGGTGAGTTTAGGACTGTTGCAGGTCTGTATGGTTTTAAATCACGTTCCTTAAGACGTCTTTTTACTGTCCTATCACTTACATTAACACCTCGGACATCTCTGAGCAGGTGTTGCAATTCCACGCCAGAACGATGACGATTTCTGAGACTTGCTGACACTATAAATCGATCATCCCGTTCAGATGTCTTCCTTTTTCTACCTGATCCTGGTCTTCTGATGTAGCCACCAGTGTCCAGATACCTTTTGTAGACATATTGGACCGTTGATCGACTAACTTCACATGTATGACCGACATTTCGCTGGCTCATTCCAGTTTGGAACAACGTCCCGATTCGAACGACTTCTGCTTCGCGAAGATCCATATTTAACCGTGAAAAGGAAGCAGAAGGCACAGGTTTTTAATCAGTGATACGAATATAACGATAGTTTTAAATTATGCTTTGATGATATTAGTTTTGAGCTTACTTCAATATCATCTTCTACTGCTTCATTTTCATCATCATCCACAGTTCGACTTAATTTATTTAATTAAGAATTAGCATTGCCAAACAACGTGGCAATACTGCCAGTCTTCTGGGCACGTTCCCGGATGACAGCGATGCAGAGGAGTACGTTTGGTGTCGACTTTCCTGTTTTTCACGCTGTTGTAGTATGATTTACAGGCGACTTTTTAAGATAAAACCCCACTGCACGACAATTAAAATGATTATAAATATTTTTTCACGTGGAGATAAAAAGATTTTCTTTTTTGTGACGCTCTGAGTGTGAATATCATCATAAAAATCAAATCATGTTTTTAATTATAACGTTGAAGGATATTTTAGTCTACATTAAATAAAGTATTATTTGTTTGAGATAGCGGCATGATCTTTATTATACAGCATCTGTTACTGTTTGACATAAAGATTATGATATTATAAATGGGAATGACACATTTACGTTCTAAATTAAATCTGTTCACACATAGTTTACCTTATAATCAAAACGAGCGTGACTTTTTGACGTTACGTTATTTACTTTTCCATCAAAAACATGTGAGATTTACGTCGAGAGGAACCTCCAAGCAATCTCTATGCAAACATAAAATTTTAATGTTCTAAGTCCTAACCTAACCTAACATTTCAACGTCAGTTTCAATCGCTGACTTCGGAGCCTTAACAAAGTCGGCAAATCTCAAACAGCGACAAGACAATACTTTAACTACGGTATAATGATTACGTATTGTAAGATTTCGGCTGTTAGCAACTTTGTCCTGTTGCCTGGCGCTACGTGGGTTTACTGGTTTATGGTCTTCAAGAATGGACGGAATGGCTTAATTGCTGTCAATTTTTGTTTCAAGGTTATTTTCTTTTTGCCAATTTAGGTATATTTAGCTTTGTTAGAGAAAGTGAGCATTTTTATGATGACGGTTATTAAGAGACAGGTAAAAAGTGTAGAACAATCTTTGCTTTGATCTTTCCGATAGATAGGTACCTATTTATTTATTTATTTAACAGTTTATGTACACACTAAATACAGAAAAGAAGAAAGGAACAGAAAATAGTACAAAGGTGATGCACCTATGTCTAACGAAAAAAATGTGTAGAATAACTAGGATATGGTTAAATCACATTTATGTCAAGTGAGAATCCTGATATTCCTGATGCAGTCTCGGATGTACTTAAAATTAATTTAAACACCACGACTTCGTAAATGGTCAAAGCATAAAATCCAAACACATGGGACCTCACAGGCCGATAAATATAAAACGAAATCGTTTACTGAATAAATATTTCACTATTATAACAGAAACACCAGTAGCGGACGCGTAACAAAACATTAAAATATGTAAACACGACCGAACGAACCGTATGCGCATAATAAATAACTACTTTTAACCTTCCCGAGAAATGCATTGACAAACTTATATTTGCTACCAACAATCCAACAATCAATGTTATTTCTAAAGAACTTGACGATAAAATGCATGTCTCAAGCGCACAACAAACTTTGTTAGCCAGCGATGAAGTTCACGATTTTCGTAATAAAAGTTATATTACTTCAAAAACATAAGGAAGGGGTGAGAAAAAACTAAATTGTATTGACTTTGAAAGGGTGGTTTATGTTGATAGGGTTAAAGGGAATGTTATTAGTGACTTTATTTTCGAAGTAATTGGTAAAAGGAAAATGAGAAGCAATATTTGAACTAAACTTTGAATGTAATGAATTAAGATTCTCTGAATAACACAGTGAAACTGGAAACTACTCAGTAAATCTGAGACTTAAGGAATGAATCTTTAGAAATCTCGGTCTTCATTAATCCAGAAGTTTTAAGAAACAAAGATGATCTCACAAACGGCCCCAAAGTTTTGAAGAAACTAAATCTGCTAAACCAAATTAACTGATAAAACGTTAATTCATAATCTATAATCCTAGATAAGTAAAACGAGTCAGTGTTAATCCAGATTCTTTGTCCTACTGTTTTCTTATCTAATCCTTGTTATTTGGAAGGAAAATTGAGCTCGGATTAAATGTGAATCTTATCTGTTTCGAAGGATGACAAAACTTAATCGGTTGTCTCAACGATTAAAACAATGGGCTATACTTGAAATGGAAGAAAGGATTTTATCTAATTTCGATCTAACAATTCGGATTATTCAATCAGGACATTTCTATGGCTTAAGATTGCGAATATACCAACAAGCAGTTCTTACTAAATTTCGTATTAATTAAGCAAGTCTCTTATTATGAACATTCGTGTTTATGAATCCTACTTGTTATCAGACATCTGATTAAAATGGGTACTGAAGTTCTATTTACATGGAAAGGTAAACCAGTAAAAACTCCCAGGAGAATCAAATTGAGTTGTATTGATATGTGTCTGTAATAATTTAATAGAAATATCAATATTGAACAATATAATTACCATAACAATCCTTAATACTGTCAGCATTTCAAAAACATCAACTCATGAAAGCATTATGAGAACATAATTAGCAAATAGGGACCCAGTTCTCAAAGACGATAATCTATTCTATTCAAAGAACTGAAGACTTGAACCTCACACATCAATACCCGAAAATAACTGCCTCTTAACTCTTCGTTTATTCCAAAACGTATTATATTACATGTCGTACACGCATGACTACAGTATAAATAAACTGTGCCCACCATAAAGATAGCGATAAACAAAATTCAGCCCTGTGGTTCATTCCCCTTTTTTATTGGCAGGGGGCAATTTGAGACGATGTATTCTACCAGTTTTACCAATTTGTATTTACACTTCGGAAACACCGTGCCAGCCTATCGATGACCTTTATGAGATGGAGGATAAGGTTTGGAATAAAACGACAGGATATTTGAGCAAAAGCAAAAGCGATGTGGTATCGATGTAATTTATATTCCAGCTACGGTTTAGTGAGAGTTTACGAAATTGTTAAAGACAGATAAAAGAGCGATATTTAGATTAAGGGGGTGGTTTATGGGAGGTCTCAGATAGATGGTAACACTAAAATGACAGACATTACGACTAACGCTAATAATAACGAATGGGTTCTAAAAAATGGTCGGCTCTGTAATGTTCTTGCAGCGTGACAGGTTTATGTGTTAAATGTGTTACTAGTTTTAGCTGGCGGGTTCACACTCACACGTGACTATCGACATGCAGTAAAAATTATAATGCTACTATAAGCTATGTACATTTTTGAGTAAACATTTATTTCATAGAGTGAGATAAATTACCATCAAAAATTGAGTACATTATAATATTCCTCATCATCATTAGTTCATCAAACAAATTACATGTAATTTATATTATTCGCTTTCTCACATAAAATATTATGAAATCTCTGTAATATGTTGTGTAATTATGTGAGAGCTTATTGAAGTTTCACATCGTAATAAATACTTTTTGGGATGAAGTTGTCGGCGTAATGACTGATCATTTGTTTATATTCATGTTATAACCACTATTTATTACGAATTCGGAAATTACAAAATTTCAAGTACAAAAACACGGAAGAATTGTAAACTTGTTCCTTGTTTCTGTCCCCAATAAAATCCCTCTTATCAAAGACAAACACAAGCGCTATCAAGTTAAACAAATACCCGAACTCCATTAGCTTTAAACAAATAATTTAATCGCATCGCATATAATTAAATTAAACAACGCTATCGAAATAAAACACCACAAATTTGTTCAGTGACAACTCTGTTTGTCGTGAAATAATGTTAGCAAATATTATGTGTCGGGTGTCAACAGGCTCGTCGAAATTTATTGCTGTGAATCCATTGCCGGAGACCTAGACAAATTGTTGTTTGTCGTTGAACATTTCGTCGCAACTCCCACTGAGAGTTTTGAAGACAGCGTTGTAAATAAGAATGATAAAGACAGAGCAATGGATGACGAACAAAACAAAAGAATCAGATTTATGGTAGAAGAAACATTCTCCAAGTTAGATGATGATAAGTGGAGGTGCGGCATGACGTGGCATAAGAAAGTACTTTTGGCAGGATGATTAATGGTGGATCAGCGTATCATCAAGGCCCAGCAAACAGTGGGATAGCAGAGGAATTAGAGGCTAGTAAGGCTGCAGTTGGATTAGAAAATGTTTTAGGTAACAACGACTGCGGTGGCTTTGTTACGTCTGATAACGTTGATGAGTTTGTCTTCTTGAACCTTGGTGTTGTGTAAATTGATAGGGTTTGTAGCATTTTATTTGTGACATATGTAAGGAATTAGTTAGATAATGTATAGTATAGGTAACGGTACCTAGCTAGAGCTCTTCATACGTCGAAAACAGATAGGAATGTACACCTTAACGATGTTTGATTCAGAATGTTACATTAACCCAACTGCGATGGAGCCCAAAAGGAGGAGTAGTTTTAGTGGTTATTTCAGAATTCAATAAATTACCAATTGCAAATAAGTACATATTTTTGTGTTGTTTATTAATCAAAGTTTCGGTATGTAGTAGCTACCTTCTCCGTTTTTGATGACAGCACGTGATCTTTAAATGTTAATAATTTAGATAAAGCGGATAACAGTATTTAATTTCTCACTTATAATAATATCATCCTTACCACAAACATTATTTCCAAAAAAATAACGACTGAACAGGAAACGTATGATAATCTTATTGCAACAATAATGATGTTTAACATCCCAAAGTCTTCCTCAACTTCCTAAAACAAAAGCATATAAACTCGTAAAAATCTACGCTGAAGGCGAAATGTGTTTTATGAACAAATTATCGTGCTTAAATATTTACACGTCCAATATCTTGAAGGCTGCGGCGCAGCGCCCAATGTCATTAAACCGTAGACGTGTTGGAAAAAAAATATCAACATAAATAAACTCATTTTCGTTGGCATGGAGCAAACTCAAAGTGAAATTACCGAGGCTCGGGGCGACGTGTGCATGAAAAATTCATTCGGAACATAACAAGAGGGCGACGAGGAATAATAATTTGAATAAATATCAAGGAGACTCCCATACGTGTGACGTGACAAAAAGCGGGCTCAGCCACGCGTGCTCATGTGTTGTGATGGTGTAATTTGGCAGTTACAGTTGGCACAGATCGCGTAACTCGAGCCGACGTCTTCGTACACAAAAATGTTATTAACTTTTTAAGGGCACGTCGGTGAACATACGAAATGTGATTTCCGAGCCCTTTTTTACAAGCACGCTTTCGTATCTCGTATCATCATTCTTTAAGCGCTGCGAGATAATAAGAGATTACGCATTGTTTTCGTGGACTGCTTAACCGATGGGTTATTACTATTCCATTCACATGGACCTCTTTCATGGAAAGATTGGAGTTACGACGCGCGGTTTATAGCTCACACATCCCCTCTTCCGAGAAGGTCTGCGCAACACAAAAGGGTGCTAAGTGTGCTCGCAAACACAAAAATAATAACAAAATCCCCGTGTATTTTGACAACATAATACTCGACGGTCACAAAGGCCGTCACGTCACGAGCAATCGGTTTCGCTTCCTCGCCGCCCTTTGAGAAGGGTTCCAAACAAGTTTTGCAAATAATTTATTAAAAAGTTTTTTTGGCCAGCGTTCCATGGCAGTTGGCTCACCGTGCGCTACCGTTTGACGGCTCGGCGATGAAAGATTTCGTGGAGATTATAATTGACAAGATCTTTGTTGGCGGTGACAATGAGGTTTAGTATAAATCGGGCTATTGTTTGGTTGGGAGATTAGCTGGAGTGCGCCCCGACGCCGTGGGTTTAATTCACGTCGTAATTGAATACAGAGTCTATTCGACAACACAATGTGCGGTTCTCGCTAAACTTAATTCCTGATTGTCCCTTCGACGTGTCAGATTACGTGTATAGTGCAGTTTAACTGGTTCCTTCACCGTTTGTGCGTATATTGTGAATGTTCTCGGAATATTCTTTGATAGAGTTATTGTAGTACTTCGTTAATATGTTAAGTAGCTATTCATTCCGTTGATAATATCTTACAAAGATATTCATCTTGACTTCCTATGAATTCGTTTACTTCATGTTAAGCAAATACATCCTGTTTGCTTTAGAAAATATTTAAGTCTATTTTATCACTAAAACCTCTAAGCATAGTAATTTTTCTTAATTGGGGGCCAACTAGGTACCTTAAGGAAAAGTAAATTGAAAAGGACGGGAGAGGAAGGGAGGAGTATTTCTCATTAATTTTGTCAAAATTGTCCAACTTCGTAAAACCAATAAATTGACTCTCAACCCACATAAATATCGCATAACTAATAACCAAAATCAATTGTCTGTCATAACACACCGCGACATAAAGCCATCAGCCAACACCTGACAATAGGCCACCCACTGCGACCAACCCAGTGCTTCGTAGAAACAAAAGCATAGAACATAAATTCGCGTACGCTGCAACGATATGTGTTGCATACAAATATGTCACAGGCAGCGACAGGGTTACCGAATTAGATGCGGCTTGTACTGCGAAAAGATTTATTTTGATAACATCTGACAGTTTTTTTAACCATGGTTAATGATTAATGGTCGTGATTATTATGATACGTTTATGTTGTGATTATGTTTTTTGAGAAGGAAGGTTGAATCATTCAAAGAAAACATAATCTTAATAGAACTAAATTAAGGTTTAGTTTGATATGAAGGAAACAACTACGAGTACCATGTTTGTGGCACATAGTCATTTTATAAGACTTAAATAGTATTAAACTAAACATACATACAAACTCGTTTCATGGTACATTTTCGCATTGCCCTAAAATTTTAAGGATAATTAAGTTTGTGTTCAATTTTGCAGTCATATTATAATAGCGGTTCAATATTTTCTATTCTATATAATATGTATGTATTTTTATTTTATATGTATAAAGTCTACAATTAAAAAAAAGAGATCCTGATTGGAGATTACTTCAAACACAATGAAAGAAATAATTTTAAATAAATAAAACCCAAACTGGAACAGCAACCTAATTTACTCACCCTCCTCGAAAAGGGCAATACAATAAACTGTGTACTTAATGGTAATCATAGAATAACATCCAATGCTCTATAATACTCGATAAAATCGAAATCCGACGTGTGTGTGACAGTGTTATGACAGCCGTCAAATGTCAAACAGAATTCTGGCAACACAACCCTATGTTGCCGTACTGTGCGACTCAAACACTTGATATACGCGATCGCACACGGCAACAGAATAAATTTAATATTTTTTTGGCCAAGTTTTTTTAGCTAGTGGCACACTATGCACGTGTGAATTGCTAAACGATTTTGTTGGTGCCTGTACCAGTTTTTACGATGCATATTTTTGATGTTGTGTTGAAAAATGAATAGTGTTGGGTTGTTTATTATTCTATGCATTTTTTTTTCAGATGGTACAGGGGTTAAAAACAGTCCTGAATGTTAATCTTTCCTAATAAGTTTTCAATGTTTTCTCTTTAGTGTTTAATTTTTTTCGTCGTAGTCACTTATCTTCTGCATTGTGTTTTAAGCTTTAAATAATCCATTGTCCACTCTAAAGCTCTCATAGTCGAATGGATTATTAGTTATTGCCAAAAAATCACCTTTACTTAAGCTAATTCCCTTTAAATAAATTGCTAAAACTGGAAGATAAGATTGTTGAACAAACCAAACCATATTTGAGTGTCCACTTAACAGATCCATCAATCTATCCGTCTAGTTATTTTTCGTCTCTTTATTTTATTTTCAATAGCGTCTATATTTATTTCTGGGTACATTTGAATACCAATATTTGAGGTTTAAGATCATTTATAATATTTACCTACAATGAGCTACTGTCTATCTGATCTCCACATTTCCACAAGCCATATATTGGGTAACACGATACCCTAAATCTCCAATTACAGATTTGAAATAAAATAACTTTAAATACCATAGCATCAGCTGTCATACTACGTAGTTCCATATTTACCCACTCCACGGCGCTATTTAATAGCGTGTCAATCACATTGTCAAACGTCACGTCACACAAAGGGCAGAGGCGTGACAATGCCTTCGAACATGACAAATCGTGATCAGCTCCATGACAAGGCCTCTCATACTACCCACATGTTGTCGTGACAACTATGTAATCATTTAGAAGCTTTTTTATGTTAAATTCGTGAATTAATTGACAGTTGATTTATTAATGAGTTGTTCGTGATTAATTTATTTGAGACCTGGTTTGTATAGGCAGTTGAAGTGAACATGGTTTTTTAATCAATGTACCGTTTAACTTGCTAATTTACATGGCTAGGATTAGATAATTATTAATGAAATTAATTATTATTATTGGTCTCTAGTGGTTGCAAGCGACTGCTGAGCACGAGGCCCTGGATTCAATTTTTAGGTCGAGCAAAGTGTTATTGAGTCAAGATTAGATCCGCCAAGAATTTCTCAGTAGCATCTACGGAATCTGGATTTGTGCCCGGTTGATGGCAATAGGCTCGCCCTCTATTACATGGGACTTCAACATAACTGGCAAAATGTGGATATGTAGACTGCTGCCTAACCCTTCGGGAATTACAGGCGTGATGTTAAGTAATGTAAATTACATTATGAGTGGTGTTCAATAAATAAAATGGGTAAAAGTTGTTAGAGTTAATTTTATCATATAAATTGTCTGTCACTTTGGCAGGACAGCGATACTCAAAACATACATAATTATATAACACCTATTTTGTCCATGCATGTGCAATGAGAAATATAGAGATATCCCGCGAGACGCACGGGACCGGTCAATGTGCGACACTTGGGGGAGGCCTATGTCCAGCAGTGGACGTCCTGCGGCTGAAATGATGATGATGATGTGCAATGCATATGTACCACAAATCCAATGAACGCAAGATTTGACATAAAATGTATGATACGTATTAATTAAGTGCTTTATTTTTGGGTAATCATAAATTCTTGAAAGAATGACAATTATGAAAATAGATAAATACTGCCACATTTATTCAACCTTGACGTTGTGTAAAAGAGTCAAAACCATGGATATACTATTATTATACTGTAAATATTAATTACACACGATTGTTGTTTTTTTTCCTGACTACATAATTGTGTTTAACAAAGATTAATGTAACGGTTTATAATGCTAAATTCAGCACGATGAGGTGTTTTCGTGCGAATCCACTGTTTTTTTCTGTAATAATTGACTATAATAACTACAAATTCATAAACATGTATTCGTATTTTAATGAATGATAATTATGACAGCGTTGAAACTTCGTATCCACTTTGATTAAGTAAAT
Source organism: Noctua fimbriata (assembly GCA_905163415.1). Classification (NCBI taxonomy): domain Eukaryota; kingdom Metazoa; phylum Arthropoda; class Insecta; order Lepidoptera; family Noctuidae; genus Noctua; species Noctua fimbriata. Next base: position 19,050,705 of record LR990927.1, on the reverse strand, counting down.
TACGTACACATGCCCTTAATTATAAGTTACAAACATAATTACTTATAGCCTAATAACTTAGCTACTGTTTCCTTTGTTACCTCAAATAATACAACCACTATTTGTACAAGAAAATTGTACACCGCAACACAGTGGCTCAAATTATTTCACCCCTGGAAAAAATATAATCGTCTATTATTAAAAACAAGTTTCATTATTTGACCAAAGCACGTCCGCATCTAATATTACCTTTGAAACTATTTACATGACAAACCCTTACATTTATGATAATTAATACCTTTTACATCGGGTTTCTTTGAGAAAAAACGAAGTTATTGTCTCTCATCAACAAAAGCTATTGAATGCAGCTGCCGTTTAAGGACAGACAAAGCTCCGATGGGATAACATCGGGATAGTAGATCGTGGGATGTCGGCAAATGTCGGGCGTCGTCGGCTGAAGTCGGCAGCGACGCGATTGAGTGACGTTGATCGACAGCCGTCGGCGACAGGTATGCAGTGCAGCGAGACATGCTAATGGCACTGTTTACCATATAATAAGTCGCGTATTAACAAAGTGGAATGGCGGTTCGGGTTTGAATTTGGAATGTCGATTTTATTCAAATAAATTCTATTTCGGTTTTTGTGGGACTCGGATTTTTGAAATTCGGATTGGTTAGCTCATTATAGTGTTTGAGATAGACTTTTTTTTCTCAAATAAGATGAATAAAAATAAACATTTATTTATGTACTAAAATCACCTGCTTTTTATTTACATGTTTTCAAGATTAGCTGACTAAACTTAAGTTACCTTTATAAAAGTAACCGTTTAAAGTAAACCTCTAACCGCCGAAAAAAAGGAAGTTCGCAAGTTGACAAGTTGCAATTTAGCAATCTTCGATTTAACACACAGTGTCTAAAAATACCCCGAGCTGAAGATTTAGAGTAGTATTTTCAACTCTGTATTCATCATCCGATATGGTCTAGTGGCTAGGATACCTGGCTCTCACCCAGGAGGCTCGGGTTCGATTCCCGGTATCGGAATATTTTTTTGGTTTTTTCTGGCATTTCGTAAATAAAAAATTCCGGAAAAACATTAACTCAACATTTATTTAGTCACATCGTAGAAAGGAAGCAATAATATTTTATGAACTTTTGTTGCAAAACCATATTAAAATAAATTAACTAATGGATGCAATTAAAATTTTAATTTATGAATAAAATTAACATTATTATAATAATTAAAACTAAACTAATGAATAATATGTTATTCGTGTTAATAATTAAATTTATTTACATAAATAACAACAGACAGCATCTAAATTATTTAAAAAAAATGAGGACAACGCTGTTTTGCAGAACATTATTATTTAATCGTTTATATACAGTAGTTTTTTTTAATTAATACATTTTAATAAACCTTTTTGTTTTAGATCTTTAATTATTTCTTTCGTTTTATCTGCCAAACTTAGTTTACAGCGCACTCTTGGTACAGTTTCTGAAAAAAAACCTTCTACAGTGAAACTTATGCAAAGCTCTTGGTAAAAAAACAGTTTTTAGTTTATTCATGAAAAAAAAAAGCTTTGAACATACATAACCCCTAAGCCAATTTCATCTAGAATAATCTATCCTCATCAACAAAGCAGTATTTCAAACAAACAGACAATTATACCGTTGTTATAAATCTGTGGGTCTCAGTTCCAAGTTTGAACGAAAACTCTATCAAACAAATCTAAACTTTCAACTATAGCTTTAAGGTTTCTTTTTTCCTGGAGACGAGTATTTCGGAATTTGCATCTGAACCCAGATGGACGTTTGTCAGATATCAATTGACTATCTGAACAGATTCAGACTAGAATTCAAATGATACCTGATATGCTTGAGACACGAGATCTGTACGACTATGGATTCTAGACTCTAGTACTAGTTCTTGGGATTTCTTTTGATGGAAAATGTTTTATTGTTTGTTCGAACCGGCTAAGGATTTAGGTTTCAGAGGATATTGATGGCTGCTGAAGTAAGATTTAGATTTACTGGAGCTTTATTGAAGCTTTGGGGTCTAGAGTAGTAAAGATAAATATGGACTGTAAAGTTAACCAAGACTCAATCAAAGTAAAATCAGATTATGATTCAAAAGCTCATGGAGAACAGAGATTAAGATGAGATAAGAATACGATAATAATATAAAAATAACGGAAGAGAGATCTTCTGTTTACAGTAAATGCAACAAACTTAGCTCGAACATCACAATGAAAAACAACATTGACAAAACTCCCTGAAACCTACTTAGCTTAAATTTAGATATTGATTGTATTACAATTATGCGATTGGAACCCTAGTATAGTAATTCATTCATCCTTGAACCGTAAGACTTGATACGTCAAACCTCGATGTGGATTTATAAGCTCTATTCAGGGGCTATCCATTATTTCACTATGTCTGGCCCTATTCATTTCTTTTTCAAGGCTTAGGTCGTAATATAAGAAACGTAATAATATTATAATGCGATAGAAATGAGAGGCTCCATCTTGGTCGATCAACAACCTACCAACCGAGATCAATAAGTAGGAGAAATATTGATATTGTTGTTGTTCTTGGCATTTCCTATGAGAATCATATTTCTTCAGTCGTCGTTAAAACAACGAAAATAATCAAAATAAAGCTATCAATTTTAAACAATATCATTTCATCGGCTCGACAAGTATGGCAGTCACTGCCATCTGAGTATCCTTCAGATCAAAATCATATTTGCATAAGATTCAACAACAATTAAGAGACAAACACTCCTGCAAGATTTTTTGCACCATTCTTATAAGCCACATAAATAAACATCGCAATCAATAATAAAAATGTAAATTTCGACATTGAACCAACGAGCATTATTAAATAAAAACAAATTGTTATAAATCACGAGGCGGCTAAGTTCCGACCTTCCATGTCAGTGTGCATTAATCACTTATTGTGCAGCCAACACCTTATTGAAACTAATTGATTTGTGGTGTAATATGTTTTGGTGATTGAGGTTCTCTGGGAAAAAATGGATTTTTGGTCACAATGAGGATATTAAATGTTTTGGAGCCGAGGCCCATGTTACAGCCCAACCATACGACGTCGATTGTAATCAGAATCAGTTCTAATTGATGGCTTCTCTATCAGTAAATGTCAATTGAAATCTTTTCAATTGAGTCTCCGATTACAATCAAAGTTCAACTGTACCGCCTGACGCCGTTGGCAAGGCTAGTAAACTATAATAAGTACAGATTGTTAACTAATTTTATCTGTACGTTATTCATTTGATATCTTTGTTGATTATCCGTATATTATTTTTACTTGTAAAGATATAAAGCTAGAAGATAATAATCTCAAAGCCTTCGTCCATTAATGTCTAACAAGAAGCTAAGTATAAGCCTCGTATCCAACGCTTACACCGCTCAAATTTCATCTTGATCCTTTTGTATTATTTTCATAATATCAAAGCCTATCTGTGATATTGTTATTCTATCTTCAAGATGTTTTTTGTTTGCCCTCTACAGTAATTTATTTGGGAACTTTTTGTTCTTGCGGTGCGTTGTATAATCCTCGTGCTGTCAAGTCACCGGTTGCGTCGGGATAAAAATGTTCGAATACCGCCGTGTGGAGAGTGGTGTCAGCTACTGTTTCTGTTGTATCATCATTTTTAGCCCTGTCTTCATCTTTTTCTTTATTTATATTTGGCTTCATATCATCGACATGGTTGATCTTGGATTTTGCAAGCTCATAATTGCGTGTCATAATAAGATTAACATTAGGATTGTTTTATAGCTCTCGTGTTTCTATTACGTTCTCATGTCGTGTTATGCGAATATTATACTCGATTAAATATTCATATCTTGACCTTACTAAATCTGTCATGCCAATCTAATTCTTGGATAACTGTCACTAACAACGGAAGCAATCAAAAGCGAGCCGTACAGAATCAATCACTATCTCTAAATCACGTCGCATTACGGAAATAATATACCGACGTAATAACCACTCCACGCCATTTGTTAGCCCGTAATGTCTGACTCGACGGCTACCGGTTTTTACCGTCTGATTGACGGCTGTCGGCTTCGCTTACACACCAACAAACTTATTGATACCTTCTTCAAAATCTTTATTACCTTGAGCTACAGTATATTTTTGCTTGCTTCGATCTTTAAATTAATTTTGTCCATCAACATTTACTGCGGCGCCGGTCTTGGGCCAGATCTTGAATATCATCTACTTATTCATTATGGGCCCCTATTCGGTGTTAATCATAATCGGTAGTCTCATTACTTTCGTGTAAGAAGATTTCTATAGTCATCGTGTTGATTATAAGTTGTTTGTGAGTGTGCTGTGTCATTGAGTGGTGGCAATCACTTATAATATTTTATGGCCAGTTTTTTAGTTATCTGTAATGAAAGAGCTGGGCGTCTTTCCATGAAATTAATTTCGGACGTTCTTATAATGGTGGAGAATTTGGCTTGTAATAAATTATCTTGCTGTTATGAATCCGGCAGGGTCTCTGAGTGGTTTATATTGCTTAAAGCTTTATTATTGTAACCAGTGCATTCGTTACTATAATTTAATCAAGTTTATGCTCAACACGATTGCTTATAATGTCTGAAGAATATGTATCGATTTCCATCAAAATCTGTTCATGAAATGATCAATCTATGATTATAAACACGTTATTCAAACGTTATATTTTTTCTAAATGAACTGACTCCTTAGCTTATACAATATTAAGAACTCATATAATTTTAATTTAAACTTCAACATTACGTGATGGAAGTAGATTAACATCTGATTTCCAAAGCATATGTCCCAAACAGATAGATAATATCTATCTATCTAACAGAATGGTTTCCACATATCAATAAATATTTCCAAATACGTGTAGATTTTATTGTTAATAATATTAGTTTACATAATTTATGCTAAGTTTATTAGTTCCTACTTAGTGTGACCGTTCTCATATTATAAATTAATAAATTTTATATGATAGGTGACTTTTAAAGCTCGTCTTAATCTTTGACCATGTCAAGAATCCCTGGGATTACGTCGATAGAATATTAAAAATATGATAAATGGATAATTTAAAAGCTGTAGTATAATAACATTTTGTTTTGTAAATAACAAATGATAAAGAGTTGAGTTTCTTAAATATGAGTTTTAAATAAATTAGAGAGACACCTAGTTAAATGTTAAATAACAGAATAACAATTCCGTAAAAGTGTCATTTAACTTTTGATATTGATTCATAAATGAACAATTTCAATAATCACAGACAGACATCCTTAACTAATTAAATTATGTGTGTGTCATAGTAGGTAATTCAGTCTTAAACGACACGTTCAAAATTAATTTAATATCCTGACGAAAATAATAAAAAAACACAATCTAAAAAATACTGCTCTGTCTTAATCACCGAAATAATAAAAAAAGAACTAAAAGGATCCGAAAGCGCGATCGATCCAATCATCTGTCAGATTAAAATCTACATAAAATAAAACGAATGATTCTTAACACAGCAAAAACATCCAGATATAAAGCGTAATAAAACACCTATGCTCTATACACGTATAATATTTATTTGCATTAAACAGCGCAATAATTTACAGAGATTTATTAATTAATACACGTCAAAGTCTAGATGTTGATATAAAAAGAACGGGCGCACATAAATCATTCCGTCTCAGAGTATTCGATAAACAAAAGAAAATTGCTCAAGAAACGCTTGAGGGTTTTGACTGGTAGAATTTATTAACAAAATTACTCAAAGACAATGAGGGATATTTAGAAACGGCGAAGACAAATTGTCGGAGGTATTGTGTAGATAAACAATCTGAGGCTAGATTGAAGGGAGTGGAAAAATGAGAGGCAAACAAGCGCACGCGACGAGTTGTAGCGGGTGGCGTAAAATATTATAATAATGCCTTAACAGCCTATTACAGTCCCAGTGACAGCAGATCCTCACAAACAATATCTCATGTACTGTGTTGATCTTCGTAATTCCCCCTATAACTTGAAGAATCTATCCGGAGCCACTGATAACACCGTTGAAGTGGCAGTTCTGATGAAAGCTCATCTAGAGGAAACCTCGATGTGACCAAAAAGAAGACCGTGTCACTCCAGATCACCTCACTTGGTCGAGGCGGCTTAGCTATTTCAAACACACGGCAACGTAACATTAATCAAAATTACTCCAAGGATAATCATTCTGATATAGATAACGATTATAAAACATCACTAATTAATGACAAAGATCAACGTGATACCTATATTAAAATTAATCTCGGTATTCCCAACCGTAATGTGGAAACAGATTATAATAATATTTATCTAGAAAATACTCCTTAATCTTTATCATTAATTATGTTTTGACAGACACGTTATCTATTTATCAATGAACGTCGCCATAGACATAAATAGCTTCGTCGAGAACAAGATATAATAATAAGAATACTTGGATTCATTCATACATGTTTATTATTGGTTTCAGATAGGCAAGCAGTTTGTTCTCGCTGATCTGGTAGAACTAGCAAATTTCTGATGCGTTGCCATTTTTTGAGACATCAGCAACAGCTTGAGTTCACCGGCAATTCAAAACCAGAACACAGCATCAAATCTTTTAAAAACTCAACCTAAAAGATGTGAAGACTGTCAGAAATGTGGACCACTTATAAAATATTTGTCTCAGGCCACTAATTGCTCACAGCCGAGCGAATTGCTCATAAGTCTCATAACTTACACCAAAAGTCCACAAGGCATTCAGTGGCCGTTCGTCATAGTTGATGGATGGTAATGAATAGCACTTTTATGCGCTGCTGAGGTGAACAGCGTTTATTGTCGACGATTGATTGTGAAACCGCTTCTTGTTTGTTGCCGACGTTTCGACTCCATTGGCTTTGAATGGATTATAAAGTATATTTACGATTCGTTTGAAATGTAACCAGAGATGGATGGATATTGTTGCCGATTTGAAGGGAAATGAAATGTTGGTGCTACGTTTGTGGGTTTAGGGTTGGCAGATAGAGATATACGTATACAAATCATGGCATTTCTGGGTAGACTAAGTTAAGGTTGGCATTAGATGCTATTCTTTCAATAGATTTATGCAGTTACTGCCTTTGTTGGTCTAGTAGTCATGGGTTCGATCTTCGTTCGTTCGATCCCAGTTCAGGCAAAGAGTGATTGGGTTTTCCCATTAAAAATGTCTCAGTGCAAGTCCGGACTTGCAACTGGTTATGGCAACAGGCTTCCCCTGTAATATTGGACTCAAATATAACTACCAAAATGTGTGAATTTATGTTATTTATGTAGACCCATAAAGAGAATAAAAGTAAAACTATATTCATGATCCAATAACACCAACTAAATCTACAGAAATTATTTTAAAACCAACTATGTAACCACTCTATTTCTTTTTGCAGTAAAGTCGAACTCGTAAGATTTATGTACTTGTCTTGAAACCGCAAGCAATAAATTACCGCTGAACTTAAGGCTAAGTAGCGACAACTTGCTAAGCGAAAGCCTACGAGAGCGAAACCATATTTCACTGAGTGACGTTATCCGTGGTCTTGTTGATGTTGTTAATCCACCTGATTTAACACCTTAACAATCTCTCAAGACACTTTAAGAAGGAGATGATGATAATGACGGACTGAGGGTGAATTGCACTGATGAAACTGAACATGATCAGCATAATTATCTAAACCGCGTTTAAGAACTGATAGATTTTGAACGTTCAGATTCGATTGAAAAATCGGTGGTTATAAAGGAAAAGAAATTAATGATGATATTGTTAGTGACATATGTAACGCACTAGATGAAATTCCCCCGAAACCAGTGCAACAGAGATAAGATATTAATGTCACTGTAACACAATAACTGGTAGACGTCAGAGGCACCATTGTGGCTACACAAAGGGAGTGTGGTGAGACAAACGGTGCTAATTATTCATCATTAGTGGCAATCGCGGCCGGGATGATGTATGGCGGGCAAGAACCATTCATCATGCAGCCTTTGTTTCTTTAGCCGAGGAATATTTGTGGAAGTGAGGCGCTGTTTGGATGTGGATATTGCTGTTTTTAAGGTCGTTTTTCAGGTTGGTAAAAAAGCTTGAAACTTAATCGGTCTGTAGTGACATGATGGTTTTTTTTTTGTAGTGAATCGTAAAGAAAAGCGCAAAAAGTATTTCCGCAAAGTTGATTCTACTTTGTTCAGAATATTGACTTGTGAAAACTAAGTTTCCGAAAAAAATATCGTAACTATAAATATTATACCGAGTAATGTTGCGTCACTAGACTAACGGAAAACAATTTTATCAAAAGATTTATTAGCGGCACACAAATCTTTGAACATTTTTATCATTTCGTTACATAACAAATTAGGCACAAACAAAAAATACTAAAATAAACATTCGCACTTTATACCTGTCAACTTATCCTTTAAAAGCAAGACAACTAGTTTTAATGACTAACCACAAAAAAAGCGGAGCTTACAAAACACCTCGTTATGGGTTACCTTCATCAAGAACTGTCAAATTAATTGACAGCTCATACAGCTGACACGTATCTCTTGGCGTTTTGAATTTAAAACAAAATTAATTATACAATCAATCAGACGACATGTCATGGCCGCAAAGGTGTTGCTTTTCGCGCGGCAAAATGCCAATCAACGGACAAAATGCTCACCCAAGCGGCACGACAGCCTCAAATTCGAAAAGACCTTACACAGCTTGATGTACTTCAGTAATTTGAATTTTATTTTTAGAATCTTAAAGTTCATTGTTGAAAGGATAGAAAATATTCCATAAGTCATTGCTATCGTCAATCACGTCAGTAGTTTAACAGCTCGATTCGCCACACTTTAATCGAGTCGCTCAATAAAGTGAACCTGCTCAAGGTGAGAACGGTCTCAAAAGCCGCATTTTAAAAGGAGAAATTTTTATGTTTCGCCTGTCATTTCACGCGCATTTAATGTTAATTCGCACATTTCTTGTCTTTGGCTGAATGCGTTTTAATTTTCTCGATCGGAAATCAGCCGCGAATTTATGTGAATGCATGTACAGTGTCGGCCGTAAAATTTACGACGGAGAAACAGAAAGGAATGAAAAGACGGAATTGAGAAATAAAACTGTTTTCACATTCAAAATAGCGCAATATATTTTACTGAACGTTTATGATGTTGAGATTTATGTGGCGATTCATTTGGTATACTATAAAAAATAATAAATCTTGATAGGTAACCGGGGTTCGCGCTAGTAGAGATTATGATTTCCTGTGTAACGAATGATCTTGTACAAATTAAAACTGGAGGAAACGGCATGATCGATACGACCCACATATAAACGTCCAAACTCCTTTATATTCCGGAAACACGCGACATTAGAGATTAAAACTTGCAAGAAGGTTAAAAAGACAAATGTACTCAGTAATACATCAAACAGTTTCCTCAGTGTCACAATTTAAAACAGCATTTCTTTAAAATTGTGGGCACTGTGTTCAGAATCTTCGCTCGTGTTTGAAATATTTGCCAAAACAAAGGTAAGGCATTCATTTGTAAAATCATCTCTCTTCTTGCAAGGACCGCCAGAAAAAAAAAACACCTTTATTTGCCTTTCGAATCCCAGTGTCAGATGACAAGCAAGTATTGACTCTTTATATTTTGCTTTCATCCATAATTGCCAGGACCCGCGCTTGGCTTCTGTACACAAAGACAGACGGTAGCTGTGTTGTTTAAATAACTATGAATTGATGTATTTCTATACAGTTTTATTGAATGTCTGTTGGGGATTATGGATGTTGCTGAAGCAACTATCATTATTTGGTATCAATCATTATTTGGAAACATGTGTTCCAATTTCTTTATTTTCTTTTCAGCTGTATCATCTTTTAAGATTTCGTGTTATTTCTCTTTTGTGTATTTTGTTTTATGATTTGGTCTTATTATCAATGTTTTCTTGCTCCTCCGTTTCAGAAATTCGGTCAGTAAATCAGCGGGTGGTCTGTCAGACACTCCAACTTTGTTAGCTTAACTTATGAGGCCTTTTATAAACAAATCACCGCATTCAAGACCGGATGACGTTTTACATTCAGTAGTAGAAGCAAAGACAACATTAGACTTAGTGCTACCGGTTCTCATAACCATAACTAAAAACTCGTTACGCTCAGCAGCCCAAACCACCATTTTACTACACCCTGTCGACACCTACGCGTAGATGCTCATCTCGTAACAAACAGGGGTCAGTTGGCCATCTAGTCGACAAGACTACTGATTATCTCATTAGAATTAATGCCTTGAATAAATTAACTACTCAACGAACGCTATTTTAGCTCATATTAAAATGTAAATAAGACAATTTAGATCCTTTCAGGGCCCACGCTTATGAATTTTTAAACTTCAACACCTAGATCGTACTTTCAAAACGGTGTCATAAAATTTTATATGCTCGTATGTATGCATACGACAATATTGTAAATTGATAGTTTGCGGAGAATGCTTGAGTATAGAGAGATATAAAGTAGACTTGTAAAGGTGGACGGGTATCGAGACATTCTGAAGGGCAATTATTACAATGTATGAAACGTTTTAGCGAAATTAATTCAATTATTCAGATGGTATGATAATAGGTGTGCTAAGGTAAAATTATGGCGGAATATTAACCTCCATAGTGTAATAAAGTGTGAGCGGTCATATAAAACTGTCTGTAGTGTAGACTAGAAGTAAATTACTAACATAATTGTATGGAAACCGATGGTGAGTAGATAAAAGTGGTGTTGTTGATAAACAGCATTTTTCATTATTTTTGATTACCATTTTAAAGAAGAGTTGGTAGGTATAAGAACATTCTCATTACCGATTATTATTTTTGAGCAAATTCATCTTTCGAAAAACACCAGAATATTCTCCGTGTTCTTTCTTCCAAACACCAGATCTATTTTTTGTTTTTGAGCCAACTGGCGTAGTAACCAGCTGAGTCAAAAAATAGATTTATCTAAAAACCAGGTTGGATTCCAGTGCGGTCTGGCTGCATCCATTATTCATTGATACCGCTTTCTTATACACTAGTGGTTCATGAGTTGCTTACACCTGTGCACAGATACTTTACACCTCATTACTAACTCTGTTGCCTCGTCGGTCTTGTGATCGTAAGCGCAGCTGAGAAGTTCTGGGTTAAATTCACAGGTGATATTGTGGTTCTCAATCAAGCACATCTTAGTAGCGGGATTGTACTTAAGTGGGTATAATGATGAGATGTTATGTATGGATGTATACTAACTTACTTGTTTTATACTTCGGCTTGCTTCAGTGAAATATCTACTTCATGATAAGTGCTGTTTTATACTGTTTCGTGTTAATAACTGTCCCGTGTGTAGGTTAGGTAGGTTTTCCATGTTTTGATCCATATTTTTAATATTTAAGAAACCTTACGCATTTCCCAGGTTACAATTTTTTCAAACAAATATGAAGTGCATTACTAATGCCTATTTATTTGTTGAAACTATTTTGTTTTAACACAATCCTTTATTTATTTCAATAATTTTATGGTTTCGACTTTCGCGTTCCTCGAATGTTTATATAGGATAGTGCCAAAAACTAATGTTTACGTTGGTTAGTCTACAATATTTATTATTTTAGGGTACGGTCTGAATATTTTGAAAGCTACTGGGATGTAAATAATATTTTTTGTCCATTTACTTTGTATGGAATTACAACAAACAAAGTTTTATTGAAATGCTTTTAAAGTGCCGCTTGTGACGTCGAGCTGAAACAATGACTGTCACGCTGGATCAGTTAATTCATGAAAAAAGGGAGACAGTAACAACAGACTTAACATCACGCCTTTATTCACCGATGCATTAGTCAGAAGTGAACATTCACATTGCGTGTGTTCGGTGTGAGTTTTTGAGTTTGAGCCAGTCTATTGATATCAACCGGTCACAAATACAGACTTCGGGATGCTGTTGTAAAATATTTGAAAGAAAACGTCTATATTGCCAGATCTGTGAAACAAATGCAGGACCTCTTAATCCACAATGCAGTAAAATAAAGATTGGTTCAACTTCAGCCGTGTGTTCGATAACAGTTAACATAAAGGAATACATACATAATGCTTAGTAAGAAACAAAATAAAATAATAAGCCCCAACACCACAGCTAGGCAACAGTGCGTTCTATTCGATTCGTCTCGGTATCGATGCATCAGAATTGATTTACACTAGTTAGCTATCGATAAAGGCACCGCCGCCCGTCTCGGAGTGTCAACCAATTTGTTGCGATAGTCACGGTAACAATCGATTCAGAATATCGGTAGTTGAGTGGCTGGTGTGAATGTTTCTTTGAAGTAAATTGTTTATTGTAAAACAAAGAGAGAACAGAACAAATACATACAAAAAAAAATAATTGAAAAAGATGGTAGTTTTTGTTAAGTAAGTATGATCAACTGTTACTTCAATCAATAGGAGGCATTCTTGGAAACATTTATCTAGGTTGGCAAACATATCCATGATTGTAGTCTGTAAAAGCGAAAACACATTCTTTTGCAGGAATTAAATAAATGGAATTCGTACAACAAATCAACAAAATCGTCCATGATGTCTTCTCCGGTTTACTCAAGCATCTCAACGTCGTCGCTTGCAACACGTTATCGTGAATCGAAGCAACGACTGGGATCAAAAGGAAATCTTGTAACTTATCCAAAGGTGTGAGTGATATCATTGACACTCGAAAACAAAAATTAATTAATCACTTGGGTAATCATCATAACTGCTGAAAAGGTAGTATCCTCATATTTAAATTCACGTTTCAATGAACTCTGACTTTACGCAAAAAAATAAATGAAAAATAATTTAAATCTTTAAACATTTGATAAATTAAACCATTACCTGCTTTATTACGTGTGTATTCAGGCCAGACAAGTTATAACAATCAGTCTCCATCATTATGAACTGACAAGCATAAAATTGGAGTTTTAAAAATTAAACGCTTGATGCGAAATTGGAAACTTTTGTGCTCATTGTAGGCACAAAAGGTTTATTGTGGCAGGTAACTGAACATTTTGTTAGACATGAATTATTGGGATGTTTTGCGTGAGCAAAAGGACCGTTACAGTGTGTTTTGTGGATTGTTAATGGCAATAGCAATTTTGTATGCTAATGACATGTAATAATGAATACAAATAGACGCTAAGTTTTAGACTAATGTCTGTGTCTGAAATGTGGGACAGGTTTTGTTTGTCTTTTATTTTTAGTAAATGAGAATAGATGTTTTTTTAACGATGGTAATTATTTGCTTCTGTTTATTAATATGTCTGCTCCAGATAGTCGTAAAAACACGCGAAATTACATAGTCATGCTTTTGTACAAAATCCTTACATAAGCAGAACACTTAGTAACTAAGCTACAAATGGCATTTTAATTTATCTTACTATGCCAACACAATCTAAATCTGCCATTAAATTTACTAACATCCGTAACTTCAGCCTACATAAAAACACGAAAAATAATTTACCGATCAATATCTTTAATTACACGATAAAAAATAATTACAATTCTATAATTAATTGGTTGTAATTTCTTTCGCAGTCGTTAAAATAGTGTTGTAACCTACCCATAAATCAGGGGTAATGATACCGGCTGTTAATGCGAACGCTTTGAGCATTAATTGGAGAATTTCATAAGCCGTCGACTCTAAATTAATCAGTTACGACACTTGCGAGTATTTATGTTGGTACCGTAGAACTGATCGGATAGTGGAGTAATTGAAGTTGATTACTCTGATGGGTTAATAGCACTGATAGAGAGATAAGTGATGTCATTTTTGATGGAGTAGGATTTAGGAAGTCATTGTTAATCCTTTGTTTTAGTTTGTGATACGTTAGTTCCTGCTCATAATCATAATCTGCCTAGCCCTTTTTCCAACTATATTGAGGTCTAAGTTTTTAAATTGTCATGGTGTCTAACATTATCATTAACACTAGAAACGGGATATTAAGGTCGCCTTACATTTTAACTTGTTGTAGCTGAATACCAGATGGGATAGTTGGTTGTTGGTGGGAAAGGCTGGAACAGTACATAGGTAGAGGAAGTCATCTTCTCAAACCATGTACAGGGTATGTCTCACCAATATCTTTCAATGAAATCTGTCTTGTTAACAATACATAGGTACATCTATTCCATGTAGGAAATCCGTATAAGAATCGAAGCACATAAGACAATACGCTCAGACACAGCGCCTTCTATTGTGCATCCTTACAACATCAGCAGCTCAATATCAGAAGACACCTGTGCTTACATAGTGTATGATAAAGCATGCCATGATTATTATGATTCGTATCAAATCTCGAATTAATACTGAAAGATCCAGGTAAGATTACGATTTTTTGATGAGGAAGTTAATAAAAACATTAACATTTTATATGTAGATAGACATACTGATAAGCTAATGATAGGAAATGGCTCAATACACTCCACATAAAACATGATAGGAATTCGCTGTCTGTTTAGTAACACGCGGGTCTATAAGAGGATATTAGGCAAAATAGCTCATTACTTATAAGCACCTAATTATGTTAAATTATGTCTGATACTGCTAATTCTGTAATGACAGCTGAAATAAGTTTGTTACCTTTAATATACGTTCTAAGGGCTATCGACTTGTCAATTAGTTTGTATAAACTGTTACAAATTATGTATGTAGGTGGAACTCATTTACCGATTCAGAATTGTGTAAGTGGTGGTTAGCTAAACATATTATGGTAAGTAGGTATTTATAACAACACGCATGTTTTACAGATGGGCTTGGCAGAGGAGTAAGACCTATATATAGTACACGTGACTGTAGCTGGATTAATGTGAATTCATCCAGCTATCTAGCTGTGACCGTGCATGATCTAGACTTCCTGCTGCTGCTGCTTCGGAGAATTTCTAATGGAAAAACCCAGCAATCAGCAACACTTCGACCAACCTAGGAATCGAGCCCAGAACCTCATTCACAGCAGCAGTACACGTCATTTATAACGAATTATTATCTTTTTATTTAATTTGAACACATAAGGTGTATTAATAGTGGTGGTATGGTGTATTGTTTTGGTCTATTATTTATTTGTGTGCAGTTTGGCAAAAGTAACATTTTTGTAATGCTTAGGAGGTCACCACGAATAAACGCTTTTTTTTTTTTAATATCTTGAGAAAATCTTAAGCAGTCTGAAATTGAAACACAACAGAACAAGCGTTTTGGTCATAAATTTTTCCTTCTGTGTACAAGTACTAAAGAGGCCTTACTGGCAGCTAAAGGTATTAACATAAACAACATTTTACAGCCTATCAATTACACTACACGAACAGTTAGAAATTATACCTTCTTAACACTCATTTAGAAACATAACCTCCCACGACTCAAACATTAAAACTATAGGGTTACCTCATTATATTTTGATTACGATCTGAGCACCAAACTGAATACAGATTGTACTCAAATTAATCCATCAAGCTACATAATCCGCTGGAGCGTTAGCGTGGCACCGTGGCCTGTCAGGCGGCTTGTCAAGCTAGCTGGAGACTGACGTCAAGCTGTCAGAATCATGACGCATGACTGCGCCTACCGCGATGCGGCGGCTTCGAAAAGGATTTTTTCTCATTTTTTTTTCCTTTTTCGTACTCGGATGACAGTGTAATCCGTGAAACTGGAAACGAACGGTGGATTATTATCGCTTTTTCGGGACGCTTTTTTGGGTTGACCTTTTATAGTCTTGTGTTAGGTAGCTTTGATGATTTTAGGTTCTTATTGGCGGTCCCTCGTCGATGGTGAAGTGATGAGGGTGTTTTGTGATGACATTTGTAGACTGATCTAGGTCAAAACATCTATTAGGTGTTCTACTGTCTATGGATAAGTTGCGGTTAATGTGCATAGCTGATAATTTTGTACAATAACTGGTGGCTTTTTTATGTCTGCCTAACTAGTGTACTATTAAGTACACCTCTGCCTAACCCTTCGGGGATTACAGGCGTGATGTTGATATTATAATTTAGGTCACTTTAAAACCTTACATTCTCTCTATACAAAATTCTGAGAATGCAATTAATATTACATTCGCATTTTAAATGCAACACCAATTAAAACAAAACATTACGTCAACATCCGTCGGATATCGTGTAGACGGCCTAAAGCCCCACCTTTGTAATCAGTTAATTAGCGTTCACAACACGATGAGCCCTCCACACACGAGGCGGATTAACTTTTTATCATCTCATTTGTGACGTGACATAATCTGCGCTCGGCCGCAATCTGTCATAAGTGTCAAGTTTGTCAACTGTCATGGCGAGGCCCTAGTTGGGCCAACATTGGCGCCAATGTGTGGAGTATTATTGAATACTAGCATGCCCGCGGCTTCACTCGCCTTATGATCGCAAGTTATCCCACGGGAACGTCCTGTATTATAAGCCTATGACACTCGGGGATAATGTAGCATTAATGAAAGAATTTTCGAAATCAGGTCAGCAGTTCTGAAGATTACCCCCTACATCCAAACTTACAAACTTTTCTCTTTTTATAATATAAGTAGTATATATATTGTTAGAGGATTTTGTTTCCTACTTCGGAGTCTGGATATTTTCCCGGTTGATGGCAATCGATTCGCCCCCTACAACATGGACCTTAAGCATAACAGGCGAATTGTAGATGTATTATTAGATGCAACTCTGCCTAACCGTTCGGGAATAACAGGCGCGTGATGTTATGTTTCTAGATAGAGTGTACCTAAGTCTTAACTATAATAATATTTGTTTAGTACAAACTTATTTTTGTCATCAACATCTCAGAGTAGTGGACAGGAAGACGTGGCGACCAATGCTAGTATCGTTTTAAAAAAAAACAATATCTTTTTTTTCCTTGAAGAGTAAGGCAGAGGTAACCTATAGCACAACCACACTCACAAAACCCCATAAAAAAAGGAGTGAGCCTATTATTTCCATCAACTGGTCACAAATACCCTGTAACATCGACCAGGGAACCAAGCCCAGTCGGCCTTGCTAAGTCTAGATCAATGAGGCCATCAGAGATTCATTTCTTCTTGATTCATATAATGCTTTCTCCTTGCAAAAGAAAACTATCCTCCTATCATCAAAAACATATCGTCTGTCAGTTTCAACAATATTTCAAACTTGCAATAACAAGCAACGACACATTAATTACATTTTCTAACAACATTCATGTTACCCCGAATTGAAACAACTTGCGTGTCATAATTAGTAATAGATAGCATGTCTTCATACCTTAATTAATACACGAACTCATTCAATGTGATTGCTATGCTATTTTAATTTATTGTTCGTAATTAGCGAGAACTAGTGAAAAAATCTGTCCGACTTGATTAAAATAGATCGTATTATTGGTGTAACGTGTTTGTATGTCAATATTCTGTTGCATTCATTATCATAATTCCGTGCTTATATCTGTTGGCGAATTAAGCTCAGCGCACACATAGTTGGACCAGCGTGGCAGCCTCGCCTCAACTCGAGCCGTACACCATTATTTCTATGAAAGACCATACTGCAAAACCACATTTGTGAACGCCGTTATTTTGCGCTTGCTCTGGTGAAACATTCACATATACAAAATAACATGTTGTTTGAAATAGTTAAAGATTCCAACTAAACAGAAAAGAGATGTTATTATGATTTTCTGTCGCAATAGGCAAAATGGGTTTGCAAATAAGTATTTTATTTCAGCCTTTTCATATGTGGTGTGATGGTATCTCACACAACTTCTTGTCATGTATTAATTTTCCATTGTTACTAAAAGTTATCAGCAGATCATCCACATAGAAATAGAAGAAAAAATGAGTATTATAGAAGACAAATCAGAAACTATCCAAGCAATGAGAATAAAACTAATATGTGACCACCGCGCGAGCTTCCTCTATCAAATGGAGAAGAAGAAAAGAAGAAGAATCACGTAAATCGGACCAATAATCACAGATTTATAAGGTAAAAACATTTAAAAAAAAAGAACCTCCTCCTTTATAGAAATCTGTTAAAAATAACCTGCTATCCACTGATATAAGGCTGATTGATAGAGTTTTAAAGACGTTGTACTGTAATTCAGTCACAAAAAGAATAGAATCATAACAACATCATAACATAAAACATAATTATTTTATTATAGAGTTGCATCACGCTACGACATTTAAATAAACATTTGGATCTCGTGTGGGAGTCGCATTCGATTTATTTTTTGTATTCTCACAATGCAAATAGCAGTTGACTTTTAAAACAAATAAATTATTTTGTTGTTTCAAATATAAATTATTTTTATTGTTCATCGCACCTGTAATTAAAATGGAGGTTAAAACATAAACTTTATTTTCATAATTAAAGATTTATTGTGGCAATATAAAGTTAACACTTAAAATAATTATGTCTAAGGACCTCGGATTAAAAGCCAAGGTTACTTAGTAAACGAGGTAAAACCTACATCATAATTTTAATTTATTGCCTACAATTAATATTTATTTATATTTTTGTATCAATTCACATTATGCATGACAAAATAACTGTCCTAATTGGTGCAACAATATCAACGTGATTTTAAATTCAGTGAATCAGTTCAATATGTATTGGTATATTTATTTAGGTACTTACTTTAGGTAGGTGATAAACATTTTAATATTGTAATTGTAGCATTTGTCTCCATTGGCAAATCGACGGCATCTTTTTTACTAACATCATTATTTCTTCCTGCCAAGATTCTGACTCTGAGAACTGATTTCTCGTATAGGTTTTTCGTTTATTATACACGAGCTTTGGATCATACCAACGACGGCAGTTGACTCCAAAATTGTCATTGTAAAAAAACAGCAAAAAAGTATCAACTGACAAAAAAGCACCACTCTGTATCACCACATAGCTACCCAATAAACAAGATCATTACTGCCACGAAAAATAAACGAGTACATCCCTAGTTATTAATGTGACCAATTAGTTGGTCGGTGGACGGATAAATAATTTAACGTGTCACGCGACGCGTTGCCGTGACACGCTGTCACGCCGTCACGTGATCTCGTGACGTGGACTGACGGCGTGACAAAAATTAGGGTTATTGTATTTTAGGACGTTCATAATTTTGTTTGTTGTTTCGTTTTGATGTTTGCTTTATGCTTGAGTGTTTAGGTACCTGAAGGGTTTTGTGGCGACCTGAATAAAATAAATGATGATTACATTTTTGTGCCTAATTGTAAATTCAGTTGAATTAAAATTGTTCAGCCAAATATATATTGTATGTCTCTGAAGCTAGACAAGAGAAAGGCATTGGGTCTATTAGGATGGAAATAAATCCCCACATTTTCTCATCCTCAAGAATTACACCAAGAAAATTCAGATAAAAACCCAACTTACGTCGTACATGTTTAGCTCCTAACTCTTAAAGGGAATAAGATCAGCTGGACAAGAATTTCTACTGCACATTCTCAGTATCAATTCAGAAAGTTATCTAGACATGGATACTACAAGAGTAAATAGACAACAGAGTCCAAACATCATACAGTCGCACTTGTACAAAAGACTCAGCAAAGTGTGGCTGCGTGTAATGTGGATGAGATTGACCAATTGTTCTTAGATTTCATGAGAAAGATGTCAAGCCTACCTATCTTTACTGTGTCATGCTCATTCATAACGTCATCGTCATCCGCATCCTGTTTCTCTGTAGGAACTATCATCCTTTTAACGCAATTCTTCCTTAATAGTACTAATCTCGCCCAAGACTTACCGTTGTGGCTATCGCAGTGCGATTGGTGTATACAAAACGAGCTTCTTTGATTGATGACGCTTGAATACTTTCATCACAACCTGGACTGTTAGCATTGCTTTCCAACCTTTTCAGTTTGCCAAAAGCATTATCAGCTTATAACGTTCTCAGCGCTGAGGCAAAGGCCTATTTTCTGAGAGCGGAAGCGGGCCGTGATCCATCACGTGGGAGCCGTGCACGATGGTGGATGTCACCTGTCTTTGTGTTATTGGTTCTAGAACATGTCAGTTTTCTCCTCTGGATGTCTTTTAGAGCGGTTATACTCATTTTGACAAGATTCGCAACAGACCAAACTCAAGGTTTGCCAAAAGGCGATGGAGCGTAGCGTATTGGGTATTAAGTAAGCTTAGCGACAGAATTCGCAATACCACAATATGCTCAAAAACTGGAATCGCTGATGTGGGCCATAAGACTGCTATGTTGAAGTGGGATTGGGCGGGCCATGTCTGTAGAATGCACCAGGACAACAGTAAAACAAGGCACCATCTTATCTAAAGCTAAGTCTCTGTCAGAAATCTACTCCAGTCCCGTTCACTATTACCATCATCCCATGGCTACCTCACCAATTAGTACCTAATGTTTATGTATCATTTCTTCAAGTCAGCTAATTAAACATGAATGTACAGACAAGTCGTGTCGTCGGCTGTCCTATCAAAGGCGAGTCCACTCCTTTTTTGAGTTCATGATTCACACTAGTTACAGCATTAGGGTTGGCAAGTCTTCAAGTGGTTTTATTTGAATTTCTGTATGGGTTTTTCTGGTTTTCTGATTTAATTATGCGTGTTAGTTAAATAACGATTTGTTCAACTTTTTGCTTGCTTAGGGTTCAGGGGACTCGGTAAACCAGCAACATCAGTGTGATTTAAAGGTCTTTAAACATGGTCAAGAAAAGCTAGTATAATCTACTATTGCATTTGTTAGCGAACGAACATTAATCATTGTTACTGCAAGTAAGTTATATATTGTTACTAAGTGTCTCCTTTTTATTAGCGTATCGATGGCAAGAAGTTTAATTATGTTATTCCCAAATTAAGCTACGTAAAGGTCATCATTTGCGTCGCTGACAAGACATGCGGTGCACGATGGAAGGTGGGCCACTGTCTGTGAGGAGATGCCGTATTCGCACGAATAGAGAGTCAAAGTGACTCAATTCTGTATCCACATATTCAGAATAATATTAAAAGACGCCACTTGCCAACCCTACACAGGTACCGTTGTATGACGTGACCGAACGGTTGTCAGCAGTATGAGTGATGGCGTGCTGCGTCGACGTTACCACCTGATTTATTACTTCCGAGCCCCTCCCGCGCCCGCGACTCTCACCCCGCACTACCCGCCGGTACAGACAGCAGTGCTATCGACATTATTGTGTGGATTCCATTGGAGTGGTTTTTTTAAGCCTAGTTTTTCATTTGGAGTGTTTATTATATAAGACGTATTGGAAGACATGAATGCATATTATATGAGTTTCCCAATGGTGGTCTCAAGGACTGCTCTATAGACAGCAGTACCAGAAAATGAGTAAACGAAACAAAATTAAAAGAGCTTCAGACATTTTCAGATCTTTTTATTTTTTGTTTTTTGTTGGCTAAATTGGTGCCACATTAGCAGTACCACATACTTTAGAGAAAAAATGTCTTCAAGCAACAACAGCAAAACCATTATACAATAATAATGATGATAAAGAAGCAAGTAATACTCCATAACAAGTCTTTAAATATCTACTAGTCCCTCTTCTCTTCTAATGCTCTCAGCTATTACTCCAAGTAGTTGATACAGTTTTTTACATTCCCACGTCGACACCACATAGAAATAATTACATACATATACAACACATATTTTCACGCCACGTTCCAAACAAGGAACGGTAATTACGTTGAAATAATTATGTGGTTGAACTTATAACTGTAACAACACGACCAATAAGGCAAGAAAGGGCTAATTTAGATAATCAATTTCCTTGTTTTACTGTAGTAATAAGCAACTATATTTTGTAGAAATGTAAGAATAATCAAGTGTAGAAAGGCTCATACAATTCCCAACTAATAGTTTTATGGTGGATTTCCCAGCTTCAAATAAAAGGCTTTATCTGTTCAGTAATGCCAAAAAGTAATTATCTGGTTTTAAAGGCTTCGCTACATATAACATATTTCATTTTCATACCAGTAAGAATGCTAAAATACGCTAGTTTAGGCGTAAGGATACTTTTTCAAGATACACCGTTACATGAATATTCACTAGCTTAAAAATTTTGTTATGTCACATTTATATCTGTCTAGCCTTTTCCCAACTATGTTGGAGTCGGCTTCCACTCCAACAAGATGCAGCTGAATACCAATATTTAACATAAAGCGACTGCCTATAAATACACAAAGCTGACCTCCACAACCCAGTTAGTACTAGGTAATACGATACCCTTGTTAAGACTGGTTGTCAGAGTTTCGAGCCACTGAGTACCCATGACGACTATCAAAGATCTTCAAATGACAGCCGCAAGTACATAATTACTGGGTAATACGATACCACTTGTTAAAACCAATACAAAATAATGTATTCTAGTGAAACATTAATTTCTTCTTCATGTCCTTGTTTGCAGTCAGTACTAGTCACATCTTACATCTGATGCAGGTGTAAGAACGCCTCCAATGTCGTCTGTCGCGGTACAGCATGTCGTGTCGTTAGTTTTCCTTGATTTCAGGCGGCGCTGCATTTCATTAGATGTCGCCGTTTCAATCTAGATTAAAAGATCATGTCTGTCTACTTTGTATGTTAGACTTGTGTCTGGTTTGTTGATTAAATGTCAGTTTTTGTTTGTACGTGTTTCTTTTACAAATGTTGTGTTTTCTCTTACTTTGTTTGTTGGCATTTCTTAGTCATTTTTTTAGTCGTTCAAGGACTTTATTCTGCCTGGATGATATGATGTTTGAGGCTTCATACACTAAATCAAAATATGTTCATTAAATTGATTGCCAATTATAGGCGATGGTGTGTGGAGTATTGACAATTATGACAATATATACAATAGGTTATACGTTTTCTTCTTTAGCCTTACGTATTTCTGTTACTGCTTGGGCACTTTTCATTCCAATGATCTAAAAATTTTAATTCTTAAGAACATTTTTCACGAACAAAACCAACCCAACATACATCTCCAAATTCAAAAATCTCCATAGTAAAATAACCTCTCAGTAATGCAATAAGTTTATCAACACTGGAATAGTCGGCGTTAACTAAGGCCTGTAAACTTCAGTACAAGCCATCCTCCACCGCATATATCATTCTGTTTTATGAATTGTAAATTTTACGTTATATAGTCTTTAGTGGGCCATATTTCAACTTGTATTAATGTCTCGCCGACGCCGGTAGGGTTGAACGTAGTCCTAGGGTGAATTTGATATTTGTTCGATTTTCATATTGAAATGATGGGAATAGTAATTATTATTGGTCTTTACTGGTCTGTGTAGATGCCTATGCCTATGTTGCGCAGACTTATTAAAATAAAATGGTTTATAAATTCTGTCTGTGTAAGTGCATAGATCTTCTGAACTGCACCAAAGATTATCATTAACACTAGAAACTGGATATTTACCATGTTTACTTTTTGTTTTGAGTTCCCGATATTTCGGCGTTGTTGCAAGCACTATGATCACGGATAAACTGAAGTTATTGCTGGTGGGTGTTTATGAGCAGACAAATCGGTCTACCCTCTTCCTTCTTCGGTTTTTGCACTCAGTACCGCTACCACTAAACCAAGTTCCCGTTTCTAGTGTTAATGATAATGTTAGTGACATTTAAACCGAGATTTTTAAACTGTCATGGTCACTAAGTGGAAGGAAAAAAGGAAACTTTCTGGAAGGTTTATGTGTTAAATCCCAACATTAGTTAATATCTTTTTATTATATAGCGCGGAAATTTCGATATTTTGATCGTCATTCCATTGTATCTCCTCCTGCGAATCAAGAGCAGGTGATAAAGCACATATTAGGGTCATGGCAACGATTCTCCAAAAAATAAAAAATGACATTCTTTGTCACTAGCAGACAACTACTTTAATTATCATTAATAATGAGCTTCTCTTCATTATTAATGTGTTCTTAATCAAATGCAAATAGAGTAATTTGTTTGACATGTTTTATTTAATTTAAATATCGAATTTTAATTAATGTTGATAGGATTTATTCAAAATTATCTTTGGAGTGTTAATTTAAAAAATATGTTAATTACATGTAGATTATGTAATTTTTAAAATGGATAGGATATCATTATTATAAATCTATGTAAAATAAATCATCAAATTTTTCTTCATTAATTTAAGAATCTAGGCAAAATTCTAATGCTGAAAAATATATAAAAAAGGTTTTTTTGTGATTTGTGTGGGAGAACTTAAATGACAAACAAACATTCGAAAATATAATTATAATTGAAAGTGATTGAACGTCATTAAACATCAGTAGTCTATTTAATGTAAAAAGATAACTATAAAAATACAAGGAAACTCTCTGAAAAATATAATTATGATGTCATTGTAAAATTCCAGATCATAATCAAACGTCAATTCTCAAAAGCAGATAGACAAAAAACAACATTTTCCCTAAACGATGATGACAACATTACTATATTTATATAAAATCTTTCATTGGAGATTTATAATTATCTGGTGAAGATATATAGCTAGAAGATAAGATAATAACTATGTCTTAATGAGATGAAACGAGCGATTAGAAAGCTTTCATATTAATTTGAATAGATTGTGGATAATTTATTAAAGATATTGCTGTTAAGATTAACATAGTGACGACACCCACATGTGGTAGAATTTAGCGTGGGTCTGCTTGGGTTATGTAGTGTTTTAATGGTCTTAACATTAACACAGGTGATCTCAGAACTTACTCTGTAGATTGTTTCTTTACTTCAGTATGCTTAAAAGCATATAGCTCTTCATCATCGTCTGCCTAGCCTTTTCCCAACATAGTGGGGGTCGGCTTCTAGTCTTACCAGATGACGCGTTTTATTTTTTGTAAATATTACTTACATCCGTTTTTAGACTAGTGTTGTAGAATCATCGTTTAACTAATTTTCATCTTTGTTTTGAAATTCAGTTCACCTTCATTTTCGTTCCAATACTATTTAAAATAAGCATACATACAAGCACTTTTGTTTTATTGTTATGTCCTATAAATGGTTTTGTGTAAAGGTACTGCTGTGCAAAAATAAAACGATTTTTACCAAAATTTAAGAAAATTTCAAAATTTAAGCAAATGTTATTCTAAATGAGACACTCTTCAAGTTATTTATCAATAATACCAATAACCTACAGTGCATCATGTGTGTCGTGCGTGTACGCATGATTTATCATGATTACTGTCATTTGATTAAGAAACAACACAGAAGCTTACCTCGACGGAGTGTAAGAAGGATGATGATATTTTATCTTTATTAATCTGACGTCAGATATATTGGGAAAAGAATATTCACTGGTTGTGTTTCTTGTTGCATTGAGAAAGATTTCGGAGGCTACTGCTTTTGACAATCAAATTAATAAAGTTCACAGATATGATTGATATCAGTATAATTATAAAGAAGCTGATTTAAAAGCTTTTATTGATCAGCTTATGAGTTCTTGTTTGTTCTACTGTTTCGCCTTCTGTTGGTAGCAGTTTGTGTGTTTTAAATCCGTATTTATTATCAAAATCATCAGATTCTTGACAAACCAGTAATTTCTTTGAAACGTTTTCTGTTTATCTTTTTAAAAAACGCAATCTTTTCCAAAGGTTTGAATAAAACGCAATTTGTGACTGTGTCTAAGTGTGTAACCTAATACTCTGCCCACCCTGCAGGAACACCAACCCACACTCCGTAGGTGGGATACATTGATAAATCAACAACCGAACACATCTTATAAATAAATTAAACACAAATCACGAACAGAAATTAATGCTCCCAACAAACTTACGATGATCGATACAAAGCTTAACACATGACAGTAATCATTAATTATATTTAGTTATGATTGATCGATATAACCCGAATATCAATCGATAAAAATCGTTACAACAAGTCACGATAACACATTCAGATTTTTCAAAGATCACGAACAAAATTAACAGAAATATCAATTAATCATCCCTGAGCTATGAAGATTTTATATCGATGTTGCGGTTAGTCGATTTAAATCGATTGTATCGGTAAACGATATAAATAATAGCGATTAAATGGACCGCCGTCGCTACGGGATACTTTTTTCCATATAATTCATAACGCCATTAAGGCTGCTCTAGATAATAATATAAAGTAAATTATGATGTTCACTGTTGTGGAGTAGATACCAATAAACTTAAAGCTAGGGGTATTGAGCTGAAATTGCATGTCACAAAAAAAACATAATAATTATAATTATCACGTACTTACAGTTTATGGGATTAGCAGTCTGTCTCTGTTGCCTCTAAATCAGAATTTTCTAAAGATGGATAAAGTAAGCTAAGCAGTCATTTGTAGATCTTAACCAATCTTCACTCAGAGGGCCGAAAGTGTGACAATCAGTCTTACCAAGGGATGTCGTATTACTCAGTAACTGGATTGTGGAAGTCAGATAGGCAATCTATCCAAAATTTTAGGTATTCAACTTCACCCAGTTAGACTGAAAGCCACCCCCAGAATAGTTAAAGAAAAGGTGATGATCATAGATGAAGTAACCGCTAAAACAACACATTAAAATAATAACATTAATATAAATTACAATACCCCCTTTTTCAATTCCTTTAACCCTGAACAAATAAAAAAAGCTAGCAAGCAACCCTAGCTTGTAATAAACAACTTTTGTGTGGAAGGCAGCTCCGGCCGATTCATAAATTTAGCGTCGCGCCATTTTGTTTTATGTACGATATTATCTATGTGCACGCACCGGAGTTGTCACGCTCGTCGCTAACACGTGTTCTGTAACACGTTGCAGGACAATGGGAGAAAATTATGTTTCTGGGATTATAGCTGGACTTGTGGAAATATTATTACTGCAGGCCTATATAAGTGGCATCGTTTTCGTATTTCTACAACGGGTTTCAGTAGTACTGGCATGATAAGCTTTTCGATACCTAGCTTAGTCATCATCTGCCTAGCCTTTCCCCAAACCATGTTGGGGTCGGCTTCCAGTCTAACCGGATGCAGCTGAGTACCAGTACTTTACATGAAGCGACTGCTTATCTTTTCGATAGCTTATAAGTGTGATTGCAATATACATGGAACTTTTCCGCTTTGCTTCACCTTCTTCCCCGCCTTCGGTGCCCCAAAACATGCAATCAAAATGATCTCCGCGCTGCCACCGACAACACCGAAGTTTTGGGTTAACATAATTTAAAATACTGTCGAGTTAGCGACAAGAAGAAGAAGAACAGGATTGATAAACGTTTCTCAAAAGTTTAGTTATTGATTAAATACTCACATTTATTTTGTTACTTTTCCACCATCATCATCACGGATAGAATGACAAACTTTCTACAACCTCTGATTGAAAAGATATGTGTGATTGTCGTGAATAAACAATTTATCGTTGACGATGCCAGGGTTAAGGCCTTGCAAGGCACTAACAATCGTGAGGGAATTACTATAAACATTAACCACAACAGATTGGTACGTTTGAAGGAGTTTATCCTGCTGCTCAATTTACTAAAGGAAATGTGAGCTCCAAGTGGATCAACTCCATTTCCTTAAATATTTCCCACTTGCTTTTGCCCGCGACTTCGCTCGCGTTAATTTAGAAGAAAAAATCCCAGAATACACTTTAAAGTTTCTATAATAATATAATGCAATGATGACTTTTCGGATCATGATTGACACGCGGCGCCATCTATTATTTTAAGACAGGTATTGTTGTTTTTCTCGGGAACAGTATTTATTTTCGAAAAGAAAGATGGGTTAAGTCCGTTTTTGTACACCTGACAACGTATATGCAAAATTTCAGGGTGATCGGTTCAGTGGTTTAGGCGTGAAAAGCTAACAAACAAACTTATTTTCGCATTTATAAGTTAGGAAGGAGGAAGGATAAAAGAGACCTGTGTACTTTTACTCAGTCTTGTCACACTTACCGTAACATGTTTTATGCAACAAGTTACAAGAAACAAGAACAAACAATGGCAGGAAGTCATAACCGCGTTTTCAGTTTATCACTTCACTACCACTTACCTCTTTTAAGACAATATGCCTAAGCAAGCCCACATGTGCATTTGAACCCGCAAATGTCGTGTCTGTCTTAAACGAAGAAAAGGAAAAACCTAAGTCCAACTTATCCATTGCAAGTTGGATATAAGCAGGGAAAAGGAATGTCATGTCTGACTTGTATGCACGTAAAACAAACGGCTAGCACGCTGTCTAACAAACATGCTACTGTGTCGTGGTCCTATGCATTACACCAATGGTTCACTTGTTGATACCGCGGTGGGAGGAAAGAAGTAAAAAAACTACTCACCATTTTTAAGACCTTAATAAAGAATCTATCTGTTTATCATCATCGACCTGCCCTATTCCAAACTATGTTGGATTTGCTTCCAGTTTATCGGGATGAAGCTGAGTAAGTATTAGTATTTTCCTTGGAGCGACTGCCTGTCTGATCTCTACAAATAAGTAACTGGGTAATACGGTACTCCTTGATAAGCGTGGTGGTTCGACTATCGGGCTTCTGACTATCCGCAAGGACTGTCAATTATCTACAAATGACAGACGGAAACAACGGTTTTACGTTTTTTCCAAGATACAGAGGCGTGATTTGAGATGGTGAGGTGAAGAGGTGAGGGGGTAGTAGGTCATTGGTCATTGGTCATTAGTCAGCCAAACTTCTTCTTAGCGTGTCGATGGCCTATTTTTATTAAATATGTGTAGCCTACCCTTCGAAATAAGAAAACCACTTACTAAACCCAATAAATAAACAGGCATACGTAATTACACAAAAACCAAACAATGCATTACAAGAAACTGACCAAAGGAAGGCATTAACATAATCAGACACATTCGTCGAAATAATGTACGTAAAGGGTTTTAATGAAACGTCCCCGAACGAGCTTGGCGGGTCATGAAATAACTATCATTAAGACCGACACGATACGAACGATAATCATCGGCTTCGGAGCAAAAAGCTATAGCATCGAGTCTGATGCAAATTGCATGTGCCATAAATCAAGTGGGTAATCACCGTGGAGTAGTACGTAATAATGAGATTACTTGAAAAAATTACAGTGAGCGCTAGTCGACTTGGGAATGATAGGCTACGCCTTTACAATGCTGATGATACTTTTATAGCGAGTAATTGTTGGGAGTTGCATGCAAATTTAATTGTTTATTTCTATGTGTGGACTGTGATGTAGGTTTTTCTAAGAATTATTATGATTTGATTGAGGATATGGTAATGCTTGATAACGATTGTGTTATTAAAAAAAGTAAAACAGGTGTTTATGAAATCAAAACAAATAAAAGAGAAATATTTAAAAGACGACCGACACACAAAAGACAATTAAATATAATCACAAAAAGTAACACAATCGAAAAACAATTATATGCAAATTGACACGCAACAACTTTCAAGACGAAGATTATCCAAATCACCTCTACCAGTTTCGCAATCAAAAACAAATAAAAGATAAAAGACACGAACTATTAAGAAGTAACAATCGTAAAACATGAACTTAACGCTATTGAAGTGAAACAAAACGCCAATCGTAAAGACGGTGAAGATGTAAGAGGCGATAATAAGATATCGAATGCGGCCAAAGAATTTATAGTCGAAGCTAAAAGAACCGTCGATGACGATAATTCACCGCATACAA
This sequence comes from Noctua fimbriata, assembly GCA_905163415.1. NCBI lineage: Eukaryota > Metazoa > Arthropoda > Insecta > Lepidoptera > Noctuidae > Noctua > Noctua fimbriata. The sequence continues at coordinate 19,021,109 of LR990927.1, read as the reverse complement.
TAAAGAGCGCTATTGATCTTTCAGAAAGCGAATCGGCTCGTAACAGAACAAAACACGCTACCGCCGAATGTCGCATAAATCTTTATTATTGCGGCAACAAGCTTATAGTCAGTCGTTTCAGGTACTCAAACCGGATCCCAGCCAGTATAAACTCACGACTCCCAAGCATTTTTTCGCTCAATGAAATATGCCACATCGCCCCCGGCCCAGAGGAAGGAAAGCCATAAATAAATAATAATACAACCATTTATATTACCAAAGGGTTTCGCCCGACGTGTCTATTATCATCTGAATTGTTTAAATATGATAATGTATCAAAATAACAGGCAGCCCGTTCGCGGCCGCGACTTCTGTTCCGACATTATCATAAAGATTCACTTAATAGACTGTTTCTAAATTATTATAGTGCTCTGACACTGCTTTATGGCCGGCAAGATTACGGTGTTGACTTTTTGCTCGAATACATTAATTTGTGTATTGGACAGAAATTCCATTGGTTTAAATTACACAGATTTAGTTTCACGCGTTTAGATCGGCGATATCGCTCGTTAGATGTTTCTAACTACACAACCGATAAAAAATTCTAATCGAGAACCATTAAGAAAATAATCAGCGATCAACATTCATGATTCGGTCGTAACTCTTTTTGGGAGTAAAAAAAGGCTTTAGATACTGCAACGTAATAACGGAACATGTAATCATATTCGCAGATCAGAATCAAATTTAATTATCACCATCCGGCCGCTCAGACGTTTTAAAGCTCGCAGGCTATGTTTCTGTATTAAAGACGGAGTATAAAAGGGTAATAAAGTAACCCTAATAAACCCCGAAACGCACTGAGCTGCCTCGCAATAACCGTACGTAGACTAAACAAATGATTTTCTCGATAATAAAAACTTCACAATAAAAGCGTTCACGAAATGTCGGTCATTAAGTGTATTTACGCAGCGAAACGGATATAGGGGCCGTAAAAATGTAGAGCGGCTTATTGAGTCGTTGGCAACGGTCTCGCCGAGATCCGACTTAATCTATGGCCTACACGCCTCGGCGGGCTAATTCGGGACATCGGACGGCACCCCGACGTAAGAAGATTAAACTTGGCTTAAAATTTTCTGACAAATTAAAATTTCAACTCGAGGAACCGAGAACAATATTATCAAGATCGCATAAAGAACGTGCGTCCTTTGTATTCCATATTTACGAGCGTTGCGAAGGAAAAATCGTTTAGGTAAACACGAGGGCAATAAAAACAAGCGGGCGTGCAATTCGCATTCGTGAGCAACGAACGTGAACAGTATTTAAAACCACAATTTATTCAGTTACTTTATCGTTAACACATGAGTTTACACTAGCCAGTAGCGGCCAATTAAGTCGGTTGAAAGGCGAGGCAATAATAACTTTATATGGATTAACTGTGTCAGATGCATTTAGAGATATAACGCGGAGCGGTCTATCGCTGCCTGGCGGCGTGCCTGAGTCTGCTTCAAATGCATAAATTATTGCTCTCGGTGAAATTTCACTCAGGGTTGTACCGCCTTAGACAGCAATGGCAATTAATATATTTCTCGATAACAATGAAGATAAAAACGTCGTTGAGCCGTATCGAGCGGAAGGCGAACCGCGCTTAAAGCACAACGCAACAGAAACCCATATTTATAGTTCTATTGTTGTACACACAAGCGCTTTTTGTTGTTCAACTCCAAACACGAACTGATGCTATTGAAATCTGAATTGTTATTTCATTCATAATTTATCACTCTATCGACCTTTGTATTTAAATGTCTAGAAACGAATTTCATGTGGACAAGCCGAGATTAATGCGGTCGGGACCCTCGACGAATTCATATTTTTCATTATGCGATGATTTGACACAAAACATGCTCGTCATCGCACTGTTTTCTATTAGGGTGTCGGAACAGAATTTGGAAGCATTAGAGCAGATTTGAGCACCATGTCTACTAAATCTTACTCGATGTAATTGAGAACTTTCGAAGTTGGCCAAGTTCGATAAATCATATTGTATTTAATTAATGTTTATTTTAAAATACAAGTAATCATCGTGTTAATCAAGATTATGATCTGGCCGTCCCTCACGTTCAGCGGTCGTAACTAAACGCATGGTACCAACAAGGCAATAAATTCGAAGCCAATCGCCTTATGATTTCCTGCGGCCAACAATGCGATAGTTTGTCAGTTCTAGGCGGTTGTTAGGGCGCGTGGGCGTGGAGGGCCCGTCATCAATCACGCTCCGTGACTCTTTCAACCTGCCGGCGAGGGAGGAGGGGCGGAGGGGGGGAAGCAGGGCTGCTACACACATAAATTATGCCCCGTTTTTGTCCGACTGTCGACTGGAGACAAAATTTGTTAGCGACACTGTTAATTAATTACACGTTTCCATCCTATTAAAGAATCAACAGACATTATTTAAAATTTATTTCATTATAATTTATTTGATGCATTTATCATTTTGATTTTGAGAAATTTTGTTAATATTCAGTTGTAAAGTTCTGTTTTTATAGATATTGTTAATGATGTTGTGTTATTTATCGTTTTGCGAAATTACTTTAGTGAATTAAAATGTTTTAATTTATAGTTATGTTTACAGTTAGATAATTAGTTATAAATGTGAAAAGTGAATTTTAAAAATATACCGGAACATTAACATGATCCAATAAATTAGATACTATAACTTTCTGAATTTCATCAACACACTCATCATCACTCCTCATCTTTCCCTGCACCTGCACCAATATTTGACCTAATACTTTCTAGATTATTCTATGCAATAAATAAAATTCTCCGACTAACCCTAGTAGAAAACAGACATACTTGATCATAGTCAGTGTCGGCACTGGCTGACGTTTTTATACAGCCTCTGTACGATGGTTCGACACTGTCAGGTGCTTTCGAAAAATTGCTCGCGTTTGGAGCCCTTCGCTATATTTGTTGAACTAGATTACCTCTGATGCTAGAGAGCCAAGGATGAGCTAGACTATTGTTTTTGTGTATTCTATTTTCCATTTCTAGAGTTTTTGTATTGGTTACTTCTGGTAGATTTCTATTGAATAGGTCTGCAATGTTGAAAGCTTATTTTATGTGGCCGTTTTCATGATTTATTATTTAAGAATGTCTTGATTTATCAGCATTTTTCAAATTACTTGTAAACTTTATAACAATAGGTTTATTTTTCATGTACCTTCATCGAGGCCTAGTATCGTATTATAAAATCTTTCAAAGCGATAACTATTTCATTATGTACCACTAACTTATTACCAAGCCAAGCGTAACAAAAGGATCGTCTTCCCCATCAATACAAACGCGCAACTCACACAATACCATTAAAAGGAAAGCTTTAAAAAAATTCAATACAAAACACGTTTAAGCTTCTTTTTATCCAAACACAATGAAAGATTAACAGGCACGTCAAGGTGAGAGTAATGAAGTAAGTAATGCGTTTGACAGCGAAGCAGCATCCACAGTACATCCTATTGAATATTTTAAAAGAGCGCACCCGTTTTGAGAATTAAGGGCTAGGATTGGCGATACGGAAGAGGCCGCTTTACTCAATAGATTTTTTAGTAATGCAAACAATGGATTTTATTTGGGTGTCTGCTTTGATGACGTTGTAAATAAATTACAGTTTTATAAAGATTGGGATGTGCAAAATGATAATGCGATTATTATGGGTGTTGGGCAATGATAAAACGCAGTTGGATTCAACAGTAGGTAGACAGATGTCTTAAAAAATAAATCACTTGCAGAAAAAACGAAAAAGACTTGTTAGACCTCTCTTAGACTCTACTTACAAATTCAAAAAGTTGGGCGATAAATTTTGGTTAAGCAAGGGTAATAAAAATTTTCGCCGCAATGTATAAAACGGAAAGACTAAACACATGAACGGGCGAACATCCTTTTAAAAAGGGGTGAACCGCACAATGCTCGTTGTTTCTCTGTGGAAATTAAACATTTGATTTACTAGACACATCCGTAGACGACGTGACATCCCGTGGGAACGACCCTAAATTTATTCACATACATTTGCCTTTAAAAATGTTCAACAAGCATTTCGCATTACGAAACTGTCTGAGTTATTGGCCACTGAATCTCACAAGTCTTGTCAAAACATTTTACGCCACCTTTAACACTATATTTAAAATCTTAATTGGTATTTACGCGAGAATGTTTACCGCAAGCGTGGGTCGAGGAGCAAGCTATAAAACCTCAGAATGTTTTCGACAACAAATTAAAACGATCCTTAATGATTCAGACGTTAATGATTCAGTCAAAATTCCAAATATGTCTTCTTAAAGCAACGATCCTATCGAGATCTCTGTCCGGCTATAAAATATTTTTATTTATTTCAATGGCGCTTTGTAAGATGTCAGATATAATGAATATATTACCAGTAGCACGGACGGGATATACTTTTTAAAAGGTAATTATTTAAAGAAACGATCTTCGTATAGCGATAAACAAGGCAGATAACAATACATCTCCGACAGCGTTCACGCATTCCGTATCCCCATCCATTACTGTTTCATCTTCAATAACACGTTTCTCTGAGGCAGGGACTACTCCTTGATTGATTTTAGGAAAATCAACCTTATCTACATGAACCTAAAGTTCAACAGTCGATACAATTTCATCGGCTTTGTGTGTGCGCTAACTCTTTCATCTATCATAATCGTTCATGCTGAAAACAATCAAGATTGATTTTTTTCCCAGTCTAAATCGGACCCTAGTGCCGTTGTTTTAGATGAAATTTTCGCTTGTCAGGGTTGAACTATATCTGTTGGTAGCTAACCACTGTCGGAGGCGGCGGCGGCGTAACGAAGGGACCCACGGATCGTGGAAAATGACAAATGACATCTGCCTACCGCCTGTCAAATAACGGACAGATAATAAATGACCCTGATTGTTTATCATCAAATATCGCATATATCATTATCGTGTACGCTAGGAGTGGGGGAGGGGCGAGTATGATTAATACTGTTTGGTTTATTTTGAGACGGGCCCGTAATGCGAACACTTCGGGGGTGAGTTTTAGCGTTGTCATTGCGGGTTGATTACTTTAATGGCTACGGTAGTTATTAGATTTTTGTTGTACGTTTAATAGGAATTGATCATGATTAATTTGCTGAAAGCTTCATTTAGTCCTGGTTCATTCATATGATGGAGAACAGGAATTAAAAATTTTTGTTGAACTATATGAAGAATGTTGAACATTAAAAATATAAATTATTTTCTACACCTGTTTTCTTTACATTTATAAAGCATCCTAAACTTAAGTTTGCTTGAAAGAAATCGACATTGCATGCCCACTCATCCAGATGCTTCATTAGGACGATAAACAAATTTCCATATACGTACACCATATCAATCAAGCGGAACTGTCTCATACAATTGTTTACTAACATGCTACCCAACATTTCCGTGACAGGACATATTGAGAACAACCAGCTCCTGGCTTAAAAGACAATGGAAAACCACCCTTATTTCTATAGCATCAAGGTTTCTATCAACTTCATGGTTGTGTCGTTGGTCTGGACAGGCGGTTGTCAAGTGACACGGAGCAAGCGTGAGTTGATTAATTCAGGCCTGACCTGCCTTCGATGTTTCTCGTGCCTTGGGAGTCGAGCGGTAATGAATGGACGCATGTTCTGGTAGACTTTAGTTCGAAGCACGGTAGACGTTTCGATGTGTGGTTTGCAAACACGCCAAGACTGTGGAAGCAATTATTGTAGCAGGTATTGGAGGGAAACTGTGGGAGATTCTAAAGATACTGAAAGCCATAGACGTGTATTTAGAAAAGATGAATTATTATTTATGTTTGCACTAGGTAAAGTAATCAAAAATTCGGATAGCAGGATATTAGGATGCAACAGATGATTAATGGGTAAATGGTAGTAATATAAAGACGTGAGGTAAAATCCAATGAATTATAACTATGAATGTTGTACATGAAAATAAAATGCATTAATAAATGGTTAATGAACTAAATCATTTAAAGTTTATTAAAAAGCTGCAAATTAAAAAGTCTTATTCAGATTTCATATAAATCAAACTAAAATTCAGAACACGAGAAAAAATTAATAGTCCCATTTAAATAATTTTAGCGAAAATAATCTGTCATAATTGCTAAAGCATTTAAAAACCTCTTTCAAAAAATCAAGAACAGAATTCTCCCTGGCACCGGTAAATCATTTTTCACGAAAACCACCCCATAAGGCGATACGTCAAAATCAGTGTTCGCGTAAATTTCGCTCGACACCGCACACCATTCAAGGTAGCTTCAAGTTATCAACTCATGGCTGTGGGAGAAGAGATTTTGAGATGAGGAATATTCAGCGTAGATTCGTAATTTAATTTTGTATTATATGAGGTATTGGTCAGGTCAGTGGAGAATGGAAGAAGAAGAAGAGGGAGAAGAGAATGGAAACGTGTTACGCCAACCCCAAGCAACATCGGACAAGAGCAATGAGGTCTTCATTTGGATTTCCATCGCTTCCTTGTCCTACATTAGGTTTACCTCCAGATAGGCATATAGTGGTTACTGTGCATAAGGTAGTTTAGGAAAAAATACAGAAAAAGTGTGAAAACTTCTGCCAGATATTTACTAGTACTACCTAGTATAACTATGACGTGTCGGGATTTAGTGACATAGGCTGTTAAAGAATAAAAAAATAATTGCAAAAGCAATAGGTACTCCAAAATTACCCGAAAACAGACACCCGAGGGCGTTAGAACTTGTAAAGTCCAAACAGCAGTCACATCACTTAAAACTAGAAATGCACCAAACCGTGAACGAACAACAACACTTTATAGTTCATTAACCCCTACACGAAAAAAAAGGAATAACTCCATCAAACTTAGTTAACACCCCAAAAACAAACGGTCATTACTGTCAGTTGAATCTACCTGTAAATAATGAACTGAGGTCAAAAGTCATGAGTCTAGTGCATGACTAATACAGGGCGACAACAACTATAATTTACCTTAATAACCACATTAAAGGTGGTAACCTCAATGGCCTTAATCGTATGTGAGTAAGATTGTTTTGTTAATGACAAACATTATCGGATACTATAATTATGAGGAAGTTGCGTCAGTTGTTTGTCATTTTTTTTTGTTTTAATCTGGTTGGTGGGGATTTCTATCTTTATCATCACCTTCATCATATTTTTACTGTCCTTATACAAATTTATTCGGGGGCTCCGCTGCATGTCTTCTTGCTTCATAATTAGGCATCATCTCAGTAGTCACGTCGTTTTGACCCATATCATCTTATTCACAGTCCTTTCACAGTTTCTTTGGTTTTACTCTATTCTGATAGCCAACCATATTCATACCTAAAACTTTATCATGACTCTCTTGGCATGAAATACGAATGATTCTCACTGTAACATAAAAAATATTGTGGGAATTACTTAATATCTTCAAATATTTGTTAACTGCGCAATAGATTATCACAGCTATGATAATTATGCGTGCACACGTAAAGCAAACAGGCAATCAAATTGTTTGCCAAGTCTTAATCAAATACTTGCCCCATAAAACTTTATATTACTCCAACGTGATTGATATATCCACAAATATTAATATGAAAGTCATGTTCTACATCAAGAGTCTATAAATTGTACCAGCGCATTAATTTTCAGAACGAACAGTAAGCTTGATAAATGAGTGTCGGAATTTCAAAGGGGCACAATGGAGATCTGACCCGGGAGGCGTCGTTAATCAAAAAATGTCTATGACGTCAAGGTGAAAGATCGAGGAAATTTGGAGGTGGTAAGGCTGATGTTTTATTTAAAAGGTTAATAAGAAAGTGTGGCGGTGATATAGCTGAATTTAAGGTCAATGAAAAGCAAAATTGGTGAGCTATGAAGTAGTAGTCAAAATCAGAGGTGAACTAAACTGCATGATTAGAAGTTACATAGTAATGACCAAAGTGAACATTTTACAATGTCTGAGTTTCGAATTACATCAACTTTGTCGCTGCCTGCGTCTTGCGCTTTGACTAGAAGTTCGTGGGTCTTGCTTTCTCTGTGCCTTTCTCCAAATTCATCTTCTATTTAATACGTTTCAAATCATCACGCTCATTATTTATTACCACCTTTTCTACCCTAGTTTTCCTTACTAACCCTCATCCATCTTCTCCACATGCATTCCCACCTCTTCTAACTATAATAGGATCAGTTTCCACCTCTGTCCTACCCTCCATGTCGAACCGATCACTGTCAAGTCTAATGCGATTAGCGCTTGCAAGCAAAGTTCGGCGCCACGCGATAATGACTCGAGAGTTTCTTTGAATGATGTGTCAGAATAAGATATCTTGGTTGATGTATGATGTGTGGGGTTTATGAAGTTATTGGTTTGGATTAAATCTGGGTGATATTTGAAGAGACAGTGATGTTGTGGGTCTCTAAAAAATATTGGAGAAACTTATAACAACTAACTATTAGTTTGTGGAATTAAGTTAAGACAACATAATTAAGACCTAAACTAGGCTAAGATGCATCTTATGATATTCATGTTTAAAATGAAGATTTAAGATAACGTTATTAAGGATCTGTATAGTCGTATAAAATATGCAAGCTCACGTATATATTTTGAGTTAATACTCATACTAAGTACTAGTCGAGAACGCATCCCACAAACGATCTCATTAATACTCAACACCAGCGTATTTGATCGCTTAACCACAAAACTCATTTCGAACAGATACTCAAATGCAAATTCAGTCCATCAAACACAGAGTATCAATCCTCAAAGGCAATGCGATACACTCGAAAGCAACTCCAATATCGATCATTCGAATCGTGAAACTTCAATTGATAGTATTGACTTTTTACGATCGAAATAGAGTTCTCTTTTATTTATCGATGCCGAAGTTTCCTAGAAAATCGTTGTTACCCAGCAAACAGGATGCGGGGCGAATAAAGTCGGACCGGATACGAAAATCTCTCCATCGACAAATTTATGCAGTTGTAAAGGCAGATTTATACTTGAAGAGGCGACGTGTGAAGCCATAGAGACTCACGGACTCGTCGGACAGCGAACCGACTTCAAACGCATCGTGAATTTCATGACAAATTGTTGTCTGCGTGAAGTTTATGTTTTGTTTTATTAAGCGAAATGTTTGTCTAACTGGACTTGGATTTATGGTCTGGCTTCTTGGAAGAGTATTGTTTTACTGTTGTGTTCCTAGTTTTCTTTCTGTTGTAGTAGAATTATTATGACAGTTGTTATCTTTTCATGTTCAGTTGTATTTTATTATAATTTATTATGTCTGTCATCGTATTCTTTAACAACTACGTGAAAACGTTTAAGCTTGTTTAGGAAACATATTAGTTTACTGTTGGTTAATTTTAGAAAAGTGACTGTATCTCAAATAAATTGTCATGTATTCCAAACTGTACCACCCGTGTGTCCCAAAACGATTTTCATGTCTAATAACGCGTGGAGCTCTTTATGTTATGTTGAAAAATTTATTGCAAAGAAAAAAGTGACATCAAAGAAACACTGTTATGTTCACTATAAATGTAAAGTCGGGTAATAGTTTATTCTCGCTTATTTACAAATCATCAGAACTGTTCATCTGTATAATAAATTCACGGAATTAAAACTATCTGATGAAATTATCAAGGAAATGGTTGACGTAGAAGTGATTTCGATGGTAATTTACTATGTTTCCATCTGGGCGGTAATCGTGAGTAGGTAGAAGATGTTTCATGCTTGAAGATGAAGACTAATATTATGTTATGGATATTTATGATGTTTTTTTATTATTGTGCAACGTATTCAAGCAGAAAATCGATTTTATTTTTGAAAATTTTGCTCTCGAGCTAGGCGGAAAGTTTACTTCAAAGCTAGAATTTTCTTTAGTTGCTATTACAGAACTCATTTTTTGTCTAACATATTGCAATTATTTCTGTGGTTTTATTCATTCGTGTTTTCTGTCATAGATTAAGCGGTATTTGTTATTGAGTTTGTCTTGAAGGACTCGGCAATCGCAGTTGTTGTTAGGCTGTCAACTTTTCCTTCTTAAACTTACCGTCTATCAGTCGACTTTTTCATGCTGACGACTTATTCATTAATTGAAGTAACTTACTGATCGGTGCCTTAAGGCTCAGCTTTTCTCAGCTGGTCCTCCTTTCAGTCCTCTATTTGGTATCCTTGCGTTCTTTTGTTAGCAAGATGCGTAAAAAACACATACACGGTACCTGCCAGTTTTTTTAAACTATGTTTATTTTCGGCTTCGCTTACAGTTTTCATAAAATATTTACCTCTGCAAAAAAGCACTGCAATCAAAAATAAAAAACTGAAGCACAGACTGCAAATTGATAAAAGAAAAAAAAAACAAAAAAGTACGGAAACTCCTGACAGACGATTCACTTGTTTGTTTCATTCGACATCCCTTTGAAGAGTTTCAGCTGAATTATGAAACGAATAATTCAGTACATTTTTCAGTGATTCACGGTATTTCGCATAAAATTCGCGTTCGAATAAAATAAATATCAAAGTGAGGACGACTTTGTTGTTTTTTATTCCAGTCATGACTTTGTGGAGTTGATTAAATTAATAAATGTATGAGTTTTTTGTGAAGTGGCTAGTTATAATATTTGTGAAGCAAATGAGTTGGGTTTTACAATTATGTGTTAATTTTTTACTGAAGTGTGAGAACACTTTCGGTTTGTTCTTAATGAGACGCAATATTTTTATTTAATCCTTTGTTTGATTTACTAATACCGTTAAGCAATGTATTTTCGATTTTAGACTAAATTCAATTTATTTTACAAATCATTTATAGCATGTTGTCCTAGATTAATTTAAAATACCCAAAATAACATCGAACATATTACATCAATACATGGAAATACATTCAAGTTTCATTTTGGTTATTTTAGTAATTCCGAATAAACAAACAATAAAATGTTCTAGATTGTCCATTTGAATTGTCAAAACTAATTCTAAAGTCTTGCTAAATGTCTGGTAACGGCAGAATTGATTCTCTTACCAATTTAATATACATAATGACTTCATCTTTTGATTTCTATCGTCTAAATTAAATGTATACTTTCGTCCATATATTACAGCTTTCTCTAAATTTAGGGTGAGACAACCATTATTCGGCTTTTGAATTAATGTTATGAGTACCTATTAATTTTTAATTAATCCTCTTAATTTGTTTTTGACGTTCATAACGTAAATGATTGCGGATTTGTGCTTGTTCAACATTTCCTGTTACTACTTTTGCTACTGGTATTCATTTTCATTTATTAAACTTTCTATACTCCTTCGTTTTACATAATATTACTCATAAATCAGGCATTTTGTATGTTACCCTTTTAGTACTTTCTGTTTCTATTAAATTTATAGAAAATAAACGCCGCAGTTAGCTTTGTTATTTTCCTTTTTAAACGTGTGCCAATAATTATTTACAATCAACCTTTAAACCAATCAAAATATGAATTTACCCAACCAACGGAAAATAAACAAAAGCCAATCACAGGTGATCTCACTTTACAAATAAAAATCGACGTTCACAGAAACAAAGCAATTATTAAAATGTATGGTAAACACACGGATGCAATTTACACTCCATTAAAAACGAAGAAAAATAAATATTGTGATTTCAAACAAAACCTCCATCAAATATTTAGAATAGACTTGAATTCGGCAAGTCATTAAATTCTTCTGTTCCGATGGAGTCGCTTTGCATTCATTTTGTTTTGACAATACAATGGAGTCGTTTGAATAAATGTTTGCAGACAGTCTTATTGAGTGCGCTCGAAAGGGGTATATCGATATTTCCTGTAGTTCTGTGTTTATTCTTGTTTGCTTTCAAGGATTAAATCTATGCAGGGGGTATGGATGTATTGGCACAACTCAAATTGCATTTGCTCACCTTTGTCAGCAGGGTACTTGATTTACTCAAGGGATTTCTAATTTATTAATCTGATGAGGGGATTAAGTCAAGGGGTGTCTATAGGTAATCAAATGAATAGGTCTACGGATCAATATTAATAAAAATGAGATCACCGCTTCTAAAGTAAACAGTACACCAAGAAGATGTTTGTTCGCTCTTACTTTGAAGGCTTATAGGATTGTAGGATGGACGGGAACACAGGTTCTTGCAGAGAGTTCCACGCTTTGGACGTGCGCATAATTAATGTGGAAGAGCTCGGAGTACTAGTCGATGAACCAAGAGCAGATGATACCCTTTTTTTTTCTTTTTTTTTCAAGTCACAGTACGTCTGGTAGCCCGGTAGTGAAAGACAGGTGGTGGGATCAGGTCCTGGACCTAGGTTCTTACGTATACTCTCCTAAGTACAGTTTACAGAAGACCAACAGCCAAGTAACGTTGCGCCGATGATCTTGGCCACAAGACATTCGACTAAGAGTATTTTTTTGCATTGTACAGAGTCATATGTAGCAAGTTAATATTTTGCTGAGCCTTCTCATAAATGGCTATATTGTTTGGTTTCACAAAGGGTACCTATATCATTATCTTAGCCTATCCAATAAGGCTGATGCTTCAAGCTACATACTCGTTCCATGAATTCAAGCTTACCTGCTAATATTGCTTAAACTTTAATATTATATTACTGCCGACTCTGTAATTTGGTCTGAACCTAACTATACTCTATAATCAAAGGTTACTGGAACATGTTCATTTATTATTTAGCAACTTCTTATACGTCATTGGTGGGTTTGCGTTTAGTTATTGTTGCTCACGACTTTTCTTGTAGATAGCATATACTTTGTTGTACACTTAAATTGTTAGGAAGAGTTCGTGGCTTAATAATAACAGCCACTCGGGTCAATCTCAAGTTTAGCCGTTGGTCCGTGGATGGGTGACCACCCATTACATACAGAGTTTCCACCGTGCCTCGGAAAGCACGTTAAGCCGTTGGCCCCGGCTGACATTTGTAGATCTATGTTAGTATTTACAGGTAGTCAGTTGCTTAAAACTCTGACCACCAGTCTTACCAAAGGGTATCGGATTAGACTGGAAGCCGACCCCAACGCAATTAGGAAAAGGCTATTCAGATAATGATTGAATATTATTTAGCATAAACCCAATCTCACCATAGCCTAACACTTTCCACTCTATTCTAGAAATCTGCCAGAATCTACAAGAACACTACATCCCACCTCACTCAAATCGCTGCTAACCCCACACCTCAGCCAGCGAGATACACAAAATTGAGCTCCAGCCACTCTTGCGCATAATGTGCACTAACCACACATAATGCTAGGGTTCTGCCGAGCACTAATCACGATTATAATGAAACATGATTGTACCTCAGAAGATATTAACAGAACACATATAATTTTTGTGATGATGCCTTGCGGTTAGAGTTTGAAACTGGGGACCAGTGTCATCTGGTATGTTTCTGTTTTTAAGTGTGATGGATATGAGTGATCTTGATGATTTTGAAATGGTAAAAATATTTTCAATAATTAGATAAGATTCTACTCTGTGAATGATGTTTTATGAATACGATTCTTAATTTAAACTTCACAAAGTATAAAAAAGAGCTGTTGTAAATTAAAATGTGTAGATCAAGTGATAGTTACTGATTTTAATATTGGTTTAATCTCTTAACATTTTCCAATAATAGGATTATTGTTACTTACTAAATGAGTGGAGATAGGTTGTTCGTTTTTCTATTCATACTGATCAACTATGTCGATTATCTGTATGACAAATATCTTGTAATAAAATGTATTAATTTTAATAATAAATAAGTGGGAAATGGATAACGTACTCATCATTAAACATATACTTTAAGTGTTTTTATTAGTGATCATTAATTTATTTGTTATTGAACAAACAATTTAAGTTTTTGTGGATATTAATCAATCGTTTTACTTTTAGTTCCTTATTTCAGATTCATAATTTAATATGTATTTTTTTCTCACCGGTTCATTTAGTAGGTATGTATCTGTCAATGATTTTATTACTTAATCTTGCAAAAACTATAAGCAGCCATAATTGCCGTTTGCTTCAATCGCAACACCTTCATACATTATTAAAGGTCACACAGTATAAAGTATTTAATAGATAGACAATTGGTAATTTAATGATTACTTGTACTTCCGTGGTTCTTAAGTGGTTTATTTTGATTTGATTTTGATTTTGATCTTGCAACCAAGTCACAAACTTATTATTCATCCAAATATGCAGCATGAACTTTCTTAGTACTGTTAGTATGGAAATAGTAAGTAGGTTCTGATCCATATCCATATCCAGAAAAGGCAAGTCTTGGTCATCATTAAGAGAGGAGGCCTGTCTTCATCCTTATGTACCATTCTTACCTGGACAGCGTGAGTCTCAACCAGGTCTTACTTGCGATCTTTGAATGTCATACACCAATTTGGCTGCTGTAAAGGCAAGTACTGTATGGTGTCGGACGTAAAGAATAGCACCATCCCATATCTTCCCGTGGGTGTCGTAAGAGGCGACTAAGGGAGTTACCAGAGAATGGGCAGCAGCGTTCTCTGTGCTTTTTTAACAACCGTACTGCGATCGCCAACCCGCCTGCCAAGCGTGGCGATTGTGGCAAAAACCCCCCTTTGGGGGAGGCCTATGTCCAGCAGTGGACGTCTTTCGGCTGAAATGATGATGATGATGATGAAAGGCAAGTAAAGAATTTATTCTTATACGGCGAATTCTACGGTAATGTGTTTCAATTTATAAACAAAACTACTGTGTAGTAGAAAGTTACCAAAAGCGAATCAACGGTATGTTATCTTAGCAGCGATACGTCCAAACAACTCAACAGAGCGTAGGCAATATAAATCTCTATTAAAACTAATCACAATTATCTATCAAACAGCCGAAGAAATACTCGATTCTCATATCCCAAAGTCGATTTAACAGTTAATTACGTCTGCCTATCCACTGCACACGTAATAGGACGCACATGATCAAGTAATTACTCAACGCGCCGCCACCAATTACATCACATTTGTACTCGAATAGACTCAATAAATCTCGAGAAAAATACCCATGTATACCGATCATCGATACCGATACCGAAGGATTGTAAACATCCCATGAGTCGATTCGAGTAACGATTCTCCGTGAATAGATCGACGTGAATTATGTTATGACGTTCCATTTTTTAATTTCGTTTCTTTTTTTTCTGTAAATGCATCGTGAATTTGAATTATAGTGGCGTCCATTCCATCCATCCATTTTGAAATTCAACCTTTTATTTTTAATCAATTCTGTTTTACGATTGTACAACGATTCTCTAGATGAGGTTTATGTTTAAATAATTACTCGTTCAAGTATTATTAACGTCTGTATTTATTGATGGCAATATTTCAACGTTTTTATGTTAAAGACGGCGTTTATTGCCGTCTAATTAATATATGTTATTAATACACGTATTCTAGGTAATTTAAATAGACGCTATGATTGTTCATAATGATGCTTAATAAATAAATTATAGTGTCTATCCATCCATAATTACATACTACGTATTTATAGGTACCCAGACTCCTCAATTGAAATAGATTTTTCTTTTTGAATGAGCAAGTCACAATAACTTTTCACCATTCTAGAAATATTAGTTCGTTGTGAAATTGTGATGAACGGATCACCAATAATTTAAAAGATGTAAAACGAAAACTCATTGCAGCACATTGCCTTGACAATTATTAAAAGATTTCAAAGTGTTTCGGGTTTGTACAATGACGTTATACAGTTCCATACATTTTTCTTACTAGAATCTTTCTCGCTTATAGAAAGTCACTCTGTCTAGGGTTGCAGATCTGATACTATCACACAAAACTTTTATTATAGAATGATTATCCTCTTACAACAATAATAACAGAAGATTACAACGTAATTATAGTTATAACTTCGTCTAAAGTAACATAATAGGTCATGAAATTACTTCCCCGAGCCCACTAGTAGCCTGTAATTACCAAAGATTTACTGCTTTAAAATCGATAAATGATGTAGAAAGCTCGCCAGGACATTAATCTTCGTTCGTTAGAAAATCATTTCGATTTAGGATTAATGTAGCGATGAAAGGAGAATTCTTCATTGATGATCCGACTCGGAAACGTTTAACCTTGTAGAAATCAAAATTAATTGAAGTTATTAAGAAAAATTATGACTGCCTCTTTGGTCTAGTAGTCGCAAGCGCGACTGCGAAGAATGCGGTCCTAAGTTCGATTCCCAGGTCGGCCAAGTGTTATTGAGTTTTTCCATCAGGAATTTCACAGTAGCACCCATGGAGTCTGGATTTGTGCCTGGTTGATGGCAATAGGCTCGCCCCCTATTACATGGGACTTAAACATAACTGGCGAAATGACGGTGTACTGGGTAGACATCGGGCGAACCCTTCGGAGATTACAGGCGTGATGTTATGTTAGGGAGGAAGAAAAATGTTGTAGTTAAAATGTTCTGCATAGATGTACCTTGCCCTAGGCAATTGGTTCCATAGTGTTTCGTATTTCTACATCGACTCTTACCAGATTAACATAAGATTTTTGGGACCTTATGACAGCTCTTCATAATATGACTTTTCACAATCATTTGTCGCTGACAAACTAACACTTTCCCTAGCCTTCTTGGCTGTTGAAAATTATATGTTGTTGAGCTATGTCTCACAGATGCAAAAAAAATATGTTAAAAGTTTTTTTAGCAATCTGTCTTAAGCCAGATCACTAACAAGGCACGCTTCATGGCTGAACGGCCTAAGAAGGACCAGAGTCCTTCCTACGCAGAAGTCTCCTTCCTGATGGGACTTGTATTTCTGAATACAAGTCCCATCAATAAACACAATTAAACATTATTGTTTGAATTATAGGAGTCTCGTAAATGAACCTCAAAGCATTTCAATTGGCCTTTCCATCGGCGAACCTAAATATTTGTCAAACACAAGGTTCTTAAGAACCATAAATATCTTTACGACATCTAATAAAAGGCAATTGGCAGAGGCCTCCAATTTATCATGATGAAACATTCACCGCTGTCAGATTGAAAGAATAATTAATAATTATTGAGCCCCGAGTGGTCTGCTGGGGTTATTATATTATAGTGGACATGGATTAAAACATTTATTAATGTCATTAGGTACATGGGTCTGCGTTTCCCGAATGAGGTGAGGTGTGATTGGTGGCGGGTGGTTCGTTTGATATTAAAATATTGGTGGTCCACCAGGTTAGCCGACTCAGCTTGTGAGTTCAAATTCAATAACTTGTTCATAGACCAGGTATGTGTGATGTACAGTGTAAATATAAGTTGATTTTCATAAAATACCGTTGCCAATACCTGTAAGTTTTGTAAAAGATCTGAGACAGCAAACTTCATCATCATACCCAGCCCGAATACACCCACTTCTGGGTATAGGCTTCTTTATGTTAGTGCCAATCTCCACGAGATACCAAACTTAGTCAAAGACGCTCCACTAACATGTAATGAGAAAATGTCAAGTATGGGAATGCCTTTTTCAAAAGATTAAAGCAAAAAAATCTCATTCTCAGAAAACAAAAGAGGTCTACGGTATTGTTACATTATCCCTAGCCTTTTCCCAACTAAGTCTAACCGGATGCAGCTGAATATCAGTATTTTACACGGAGCGACTGCCTACCTGACCTCCACCACCCAGTTAGTACTGGGTAAAACGATACCGCTTGGTAAGACTGGTTGTCAGACTTTCGGACCATTGACTACTTGTCAGCCGGGAACTTGAAATGACAGCCGGGACCAACGGCTTAACGTGCTTTCAGAGGCACGGAGGAAACTCGATGTAATGAGTGGTTACCCATCCACGCGTCAACCAAGGCAAGCGCAGCTTAACCTAAAGATCAACCCGAGCGACTGTTATTATTTAGGCTCCTCATTAAAATGTACGGTATTTTAACATTATCGGATCAAGGGGAAGATTCGTATCTAAAGACAGCTGCTTTTGATAAGGGTGATTAAGACAATAAAATCAACCCAACAAATTACAGACTAAATCTAAAGAAATAAACCAGGTTTACTCATCCATTAACATTACACTTCGCTTCTTAATTCCCAGATAATAAAACAAAAAACACAAACAAGAACAATATAAAGCTAAGATTACAACAGCTCTGTAAATGAATGTTCAATAAATTGAGAGCAATCACCGTGTAGCGACAAGTGTGGGGCAATATAAAAACGCCGGCGGCAGGCAGGAACTTTGATATAAAGTTTAATAAAACTACGTGGGGACAGGGTTGACAATTAAGAATTAAGTAAACTTTTGAACAAGTGAAGAATACGACAAAGTGAAGTCTGAAATTCGCGGAATTGAAAGGTCAAGATTTGTATTTTATTTCATCTATTCGATTTTGTATTTGCGTAACACAGATAATCCCATTCATATTGACAGTTTAACATTCGTTGCGTTATTAACTTAGTTGAGCCGATGGTTTTTTTCCAAGTCGTGGAGCAATGGCCGTCTAGCAATTGCCTTCAACATCCTTCGTCTTTGTGATTGGAAGTTTGAGGTTATTTGTTAAGAATAGCACACCGCGTTAGTTTCTGGAAGGATCTTGAATTGATCTGAAGGATGTTGAAGGCAATTACTCGCCAATGAACGAGGACGGAAGCTTGAGAAATGTGCTTAAAATCATACATTAGTATGAAGTGTTTATTTAAGATACTCATGTATCAAAAATATAAAAAGTTCCACCAAGAATTTACCAAAAGCTAACAATTGCTACCAAATTACCAGATACTATAACTTATTGAACTGTCATACTTTAAATGGTGTTCTCATAAAATAATTCTATAACTAGGCTAATAACTTACAGTTCTTTATCCCCGTCCCATGACTATGGCAGCCCTGCATAAATTAATGGCTTGATACCGCGTAACATATTGCTAGTTATAATTATTAGTTTACGGCATAAAATTAAGGGCAGTGAGTTTATTGGCGCACAAACTACTGTTTCACGTTTATCGTATGTACTGGCGTGTTATAATCGTTAATTAGGCAGCCGGTTAGCTCACGGTTTTATTGTTGTAAGGGGGCAGCAGGATTAGGTCTGCTTTCGTTCTTGCGTTCTTCTGCTATATTAGTAGCATCTGCTATGATTAAAGGCATTGTCTTTAAGTCATTCGTAGTACGAGTTCCAACCCACCATCTACAGATCTGCCTGAAAGAGGACTTTTGGCCGAAAGGCGTCGTACGTTTCCGAGGACGGTTACGCGACACCACGCAGCGAAACACGACGCCGTCAACATTACGTGTTTAGTCATAATTTTATAAGGTTTTTAATATGTATTAGTTTATTATTGTATTAGATTATTTTGTGTATTCTATAAAACGATTAATATTATTAAAGCATATGTAATAACTGTCGCAGCAATAGACCTACCTAGTCAGAAAAAATTGTCAACATCACCATTCTCCTGCCTTTATCTCAATTTAATTTACGGTCAGCATGTCTTCATCTTCCGTACTGGTCATTGTCATCTCAGTAATCATCCCCTTTCTAGCCATAATTATCATCTTACAGACTATCCATTGTTTCTCCAATCTCTGCAAACTTTTGTCCTTCATTAACGTGTGGTTAGGGCATAACTTGGTGTCGGAGTTTTATGCCGCCCACGGGCCTCTGACTTGGCTTTACATGCCGTCAAGAAATATCTCTCAGGCATGCTGGTTTCCTCACGATGTGCAAGTGATAATTAAACAATACGCACGAAAAATCAGAAGTGCGTTCTTGGTTTAGAACTCGAGACCTATGACTTGGCAGTCAGACGGTCACACCACTAGGCTATCACTGCTATTCTGCGGATCTTTGATCCATCACCATAAATTTATCCACAGGCGTTTTAATTGTATCCGCAAACCAATAATATTAATATGCCTCAAAAGACCATCTGACATTTTGCATGCACATGACGTTTCGTAATTATCAACTCCTATTCCTAGTATGCAAATTCGATATTTGATAGTCCATCATAACCATCGAGTACCGTATTTGTGCTCTCGAAATTACGGTCTAATAATCGTGAAACTTTATTGGCTTGTCAAATGTCAATCGTGCCATAATTTTGTGCCATAATAATTATGTAACGTGTCATTAACATTGCTGAAAAGTCTCACACTGAAGCGTCACATTATTTATCGAATGTTTAGAAAAAAAGTCTATTGAAAGTGTTACTTAAAAAAAAAACTAAAAAAAAGTGACTACTACTGTAAATTTATCTATCATAGGCGATTTTATGTTGAACAATTTCAAGTAAGAATTTGATAGTCTGTTGTGTTGAAGTTTTAGTTATCCGACAAAGAAAATACTCCTTGATAAGTAAGTAGGTACAGCTACAACACAACATCAGTTTTACTCATTTGAAAGTATGCAGTGGCAAATAGGTACCAGTTAAATGACATATAATTAGTGTTATAATGACTTCATTTTACGACCTCTTTTTGTTTGTGATCTAAAGTTCAACTTTTCAATAGACAACTTTATATGCAACTCACAACACTTACCTCCTATAATGCGCTGTAATGGCTTCATTCAGCGATGAATTCTTGATTGACCACTACATAGTAATTTTCCACACTTTGCTATGTACTTTTATTATTACTACCTACCTCATACTAATTGGCAAGTCTGTCTATAATTTTGTACTATTCCTTCTCGATTAGAAGAACTAGTTGATTTCGACTTTTTTATTTTTTATTTGAAAATTAAAATACATTTTTATAGCGTATTTTAATAATGTAACAGCTACCGATCTACCTCAACATTAGGCATCAATATTAAACAATTATTTGATTTTAAACTATCATGGTCACTAACATTATTATATAGACTAGAAACGGGATATTTACCATGTTTACTGTTCTGTTGTGTTAAAACGAACAAGAAAGAGGGTAGACCGATTTGTCTGCTCATAAACACCCACCCGCAATAACTTCAGTTTATCCGTGATCATGCTGCTTGCAACAGCGCCGAAATATCGGGAACTCAATAGAAACAGTAAACATGGTAAATATCCCTTTTCTAATCTATATACTAAACAATTATTTAGCTAATAAGTAATACTTACTACCGAAAAAATAATAATCAAAGTAAAAGAAAACCGGATATTTTATATCATTTATAAAAAAAAAACACACTTTATAACCGCGACGTCGAAATGTAGTTGAAAACAATATTCGAAAAAAATTGATTGAATTATACATTTTTTTTTTAAACCACAGTACGAAACGACTTTTAAATGTTATTTTATAAATTGATTTTATATAAAAATCAAGTTATTAAAATGTATAGACGACTTTAATAAATTACTAGGTAAACTCGCAATACCTTAGAACAGTATAATAAAACTTTAATTATAACGTTATTAAATGTAATAAAAACGTGTTATTAAACTTTGCAAGAATCCAGTCGTAAATTTTGTCTTTATCTTGTAACGAGAAATGTTTGCGCCATGGTTTTATTGTTAGTTGATGTATCTTGTGGTTATTGCGAATAAACTTGGGTAATTGTACTAACGATTCCATTATCGTATAGGTATTATGAGGAAATTTATGGTGTACTACAATATTTTATGGACAACTAAATGTTGCACGTTGCTTCGCCTGCTTTCTTCCATTGGAACGTGCTATCTATACCAATATAAAAAGTATCTGTGCGTAAAATAACATAACGTGCTATTGGGGGTCATAGGTGTCCTAACTCAGGTCATAGTCTAGCTAAATTTTACCCAAATCCGTTCAGCTGTTAAAGTGTTACTGACAGACAGACATACAGATTTTCGCATTTGTAGGATGAATAATCTCCGTTT
Source organism: Noctua fimbriata (assembly GCA_905163415.1). Classification (NCBI taxonomy): domain Eukaryota; kingdom Metazoa; phylum Arthropoda; class Insecta; order Lepidoptera; family Noctuidae; genus Noctua; species Noctua fimbriata. The sequence goes on along the minus strand of LR990927.1, from coordinate 18,999,307 downwards.
CTATATTCTATCATGAAATCAAAACGTTATGACTTCATCTATCCATTTGTGTAATTAAAAAAATGGAACAATTCAATTAACTAGTCATTTATTTTACACTCAAGTAATGAAGAAATAATTAATAACATCCTGCAGTTTTTTCAAAGCAAATTCATCAGTTTACATCATCGTTATAATGTATACTTTTTACAACTTCTCATCTATGGTAATAACTACGTACAACAATGAGTTTCCCAATCGTAGTAATTTCATGTTAAGATTTTTATCATTATTTTTAATTAATAATAAGTAATGGAGTCATAAAGGACTTTATTTATACTTGAATAGGACATGAACACCTACTTAGAAAACCTTTTATATGTCTTAATAAACCTATTGTATGTTTCAATACAGCCATAAAAAACTTATCTTTTCATGGACAATTTAACATAATAACTTCCATTACAACCAAGTCCAATTTACATTCACTAAATTCTATAAAAAAATCTTCTACCATTAATCAAGCTACCGAAGAAATTATCACTTTAACTTACAACGTTTCAATAAGAAGGTAAGCCAACCAATTAAACTAAACAGTTTTCTGTGAAAAACAGCGTATAATTATTATAAAATTCAACTGTACATTTTATAAGGGGAAATTAAGCTATTAGCTAGAGAAACAAGCTAGCGTTAATTTATACAGCTTAGCTTAATAATGCAAGCCCACATTTCGGTATCAAGGTTCAAGACAATTATGAGGGGAAAGTCGGGGACATACTGAGCATATGTTACAAGGCAGCCGTGACGTATTTGGAGCGTACTTGTTGCTGGTGGAACAAGATGAATGTTCGGGATATTTTGCTTGAGAATGCCACACATGAAGAAGAGTGGATGACAGGGTATAGTCAGTGGGACATTAAAAGAATATTACAAAAAACTAACGTCGAAACTTATTCCAAAAAAATATTATTCTCCAAAATAAAGTTATGACAGTGCATGTCAAATGGTTTAAATGGTAATAAATTAAAGTATAAATTATAAAAGAAATCGCCAAATTATACCTCTATTTAAAAAGATTACCAACCAGTACTGTAAACCTTTACTTAATTGGCTCAAACAGTTTGCTTGGTAGCAACAGCAAATAAAATCTTAAAATCGAAAAAAAACTAGAAATTAATTAAAAATCGTGAAAATTACGCAAATTAAAGTTACGTTAAAGTCAAATTAGGCTATCAATCTTTTTTTAATTAATAATTTAATTTAACACAAATTAACCGTTATGCAGTTTGCCATAACGTAACCTAAAGATGATTTCGCCAACACTCGTTGTCTGAGCGACTAATTATAATTGTATAATTATATAAATTAACGTGGTTGAAAATTATGAAGAAATCTACGATAGGCGCCTTTTTATGGAGAAATTAACCGACAGTGACGAGTAGGACAGGGGCCATTACTTTATAAACGACGTATGTTTACGAGACGGAGGCATACTTTAACTTCATGCTCCTTTTATTTTACGAGGTGGGCTGTACTTGTGTTATTGACACTAGGTAATTTACCAATGCAATGTGAAGTTAGCTTTCACCTAGAACACGATTCAATGTTGTGGTGGATCATCATATCAACCAAGTATTATTTACTTCTCTGTATGTAAATTTTTGAAGAAGTAAGTTTAATAAACACATCAATCAGATCTCACATCAAAAGTAGTGTTAATGGTTCTTCATCTAATATCCATGTATGGTAGCAATTTTGCCGTAAACAAATCATAATATTTTGTCAATCAAAAACATGAAATTACAATTTTAGACCCAACAAAGCAACAAAGTTTACGGTTGTTACAAATGGCACGCACAATCCAGAGCTGCATTCACTTTACAAAAGCACATCTAAAAAATCTGCCAGTACCCAGTATCCATAACCACCCGTATGACATTAAAGCTTAATCCCCTAGGAAAACTCATGAATACCATGAGCATATCAACATAATAGTCGGTCATTATCTGATAAACAAGGGACTTTATAGGGGAATATGTAACCATTATCCCATACATTCAGGGCGAGAAATAATTAGACTTAATTTATTACAAGGCGTTTTTAATGTCTGTCAATTCGGTAGCCCATTATAAATGACTATTTATGTACAGAATAAATTATGGGCATTTAAAAAACTGTCATTGCTGACGCTAATTGACAAGTTGATTTATTACTGTAATGACATTAGAGGTAGTTCTATCGTAATTGTTTTATGTGAAGCGTATGTGACAGCTGCTAGTTAGTTGGTAGTAAATTCGAAGAATTATCGTATTTTTTTTCCGTCCATCGATCATTTTTGATCCACCCCTTGTCTTCTTATCAGTATGCAGCTCCCAGGTCGCGCCACGGACATCCATTTTATTCTAGGTAGTTTTAAATTCCATCGCATCAACACCTGTCTAGGGAGTCTACACTGAGTGTTTGCTGATTTATGATCTCCTCTCAAAAGCTCCTCCGTTCCAAGTGTCATCCGTCCTGTTATAAAGAGGGGGAAACTAAATATTGGAAAGAAGATTGGAAAAACATTTTGCGTTATAGGCACAAATTTTAGATCATATCAGCAAAAAGACATTCACAAGTGCAAATATCCTACCCTAAGTGTCAATCCAGGGGACTTCTGGGGTCTTCACCAAATCATCGGATCACCATACTTTGGTCCTTTCATTCCAACGCTGTACCTTCCTGTAGGGATGTGGTCGTCACTCCAGAACCTTTCGGTCCAACTTACTTAGGTAAATCAATATTCTGCTCAACATTCAATCATTTTCAAATGATGACTAAAAGACCATCACACTCAAACTGCATATAAATCAAGATCGTGGCCCGACACGTACTTTAAATAAAAAGGCTACTCCAAAGTGACTCTTTGAATCAAATTTACGACATGACAACATAAAATATATGCCCGCCAATACTTCAAAGTTGTCACCTCCGAATTAGAATGTCGCCGAAATAGGACGTAAAGGTGCAGACGATGTGCTCTCAACCCCGAAGGCATTATGCGACGTTTACGTGACTCCGCATAAATCAGATGAGTATAAGAAACAATGCAGAAATAAAAACATCGATCGTGAGTCCAGTTTGTGAGTGAAATGTTCCGTATAAGTTTAAAGAATAGGGAGATACGTTTCTGAAGACAACGATGAGAAAAATGTGTCATTATACATAGTACGAGAAATAGAAGCGAAAAAGACCAAGATAGTGCTAGTTTAAGAAACAAAAGTAAACTCATAAGAAGGAGCCTTATGTATTGTATCGACCTAACTGTGTCAATAAAGCTTAAGTGATCATTTTCATTACTCTTTCTGAAAGTATGAATAGTGTAAAAGTAAATAGGGACTAGTCAGAAACGAGAAATTATCCGAACAAAATACAAGAACAATCTTTTTACTCGTCTCAATAAAATAACCCACTAGAACCCATAATACCAAAAACGTCAATTTCCTCTGCGAAGCCTATATTTCAAACCACATAAACTAACCTACAACGTTCACCCTTTTCAATTACGGAACCTTAAAAAAACAATGCAAAATGGCGTCGGTCGGCCGTTTGTTTAACTGCAAATGGAGTTCGCGCTTCGCCGTATGCACATATTAATTTTATTGCCAGCTCAGACGAATACTGATTGCGGGGTGCCAGGTTTTTTGATGTCCTTGCTTTTGTAAAAGGTGTATGTCTTGTTGGAGATTTATGTCGTGATAACCATGCTGATTGGAGTGAAAGTATTCGGGGTAGAGGCTGTTGAATAGTTCTTGCTTGCACGGTGGTCGATGGTTGACGTTTTGGTATAAATTAATGCGAAAATACCCTCAAAATATTGCAATGGTCGTGTACTCTTATTCACTATATTATTTACTTATCTAAAATATTTAAGTTTAATTCAAACATATTTTCATCTCCAGGTATCTACCCTAACTCACATTTAATCATCAAACACCTAAAACGTCCTCATTAAGATGACATAGTACGTCGGTTTCTGTCTACTTCATTGACTTCCAGGTTCATTAAATTAAATCAAGACTGGCTGTAATAATTCCAGGGCAAATCCGCTTCAGCTTTAAAATTTGTAATAGCGCCATCTATCGCTCGCGGCCGGCAAACGTCACACATATCATGTGCACGCGCACCCATCAATTATACGTACAAAACGAACAACATACACGAATAAAATAGAGAAGACAGAAGGTTCAATACTGAAAACAGTATATTGGAACCCACACAAAATAAATATATATTTCTGCTAAAATGAAAAGTTTCAATTCAGCCGCAGGTTGCCATTCATTAATAAAATTATCTTTTGTTTCAGTTCAATATCATCTACTATTGTGTAAAGTGGTCCTTCTGCATCATTTAATGCCAAGTTATGTACAAAACGAACAGCGTACAACTGCTGCGGCCCGCGTGATTTACTGCTGCCCAAACGACTGCACAACACTGTTGAACTAAATGAAGACTGCACACTTGATGGAAAGAAAATAATTGTTTCAACCTTGCAAATTTTGCTGCAAAAAAGAGAGAAAAAGAAACTTTGTTTTTGATTGAAACAACGAAATCATTACAACAAGGCACTTCAACGCAGAATTCGTACTGCCAATAAACAATAGAACTACTACATGAACTCCTCATTTTCCAACAAAGTATTTGCTATTTTGATGAAACATAGTTCAGACGTTGAACGCTCCTTGCGTGATTTGATGATTTCGAGTCAGCTAGATGCGGGAAGCACAAGATTGGTCGATGTTGTGACCAAGGCTCGGAACCGGTTTAAAATATACCGGTTAATACTGGTTTATTTCGGTTTTCCTCCGAACTTTTCTTAAGAACGTGAACGTTTTAAGAACTTTATTTTAACCTAAATTAACCGGTTTATTCGACGAGCGGCATGTCGGCAAACGCGTTGCAACGTGTGACTACTTGTAAGGATGCCGCGCAAAGGGGCGCGGTACTAGACGAACTTATACTTACGCTATTTCTTTTCATTCGATTCGTGACTTCGCAGTGGATTTAATCGCCAGTTAATTTTATTATAATTGTGTTTAACATGGGTAGAATGCGAAAGAATTTAATCTACACATACTTTGACTACAATGAAAACAATAAAACTTCAAAGTGCTATTTTTAATTAGGCCACCTAAAATTGTACCTATATTAATGTAACGAAGAGACTGATTAAATAACTGATTTATTGAAAAAGCATTTAATTTTTCTTTTTCCAAATATTTATAAAAATGTCAAATTAACCGTAAAAAAAATGTATATCTACATTTGTACCTGAACATCCATCTAAGTAGGTACTAAGTACAACATGCAAAATGGTGTCCACACATTAAGGATATTACTAGATTCCTGAATTTAAAATAAAACTTCGCTCTTATTTTCCTTTATTTATTTTTATTGGTAACATTTCAGTACGAATGATTACATTGATATTTCGCATGTTCCTCCAGGCACATCATACAAATTAAATATTTATTTTGTTTGATTTCTCTCGGTGTTGATGTTTTAAAGCATCTATATACTTTAAAATATTGATATATGCTTCAAGCGCATACATGGCGGCAAAAAATGTACTTCACCTATTAGCAAATTTCCAAAATAATAGTTTCTTTTATCAAGGTCCTTATCAAATATACATAAAACACATTTTTGACATTCGAAGTAGTTTCTTCTCCTGGTTTAGCACTGATATCTTCGCCCGATTTGTTTTCTCTTTCAAAATTTGGGTGTTTATTTTATTGAGTTGATGGTACGGTTTTTAGGTGCTAGCAATGATTGGGATTGATCTTCATCATCAGAATATTCCTTTCTTCTTTTTCGTGGTTCACCTGTTACAAAATAATATAACATTCATTTAAATAATCATTCAAATAGTTTTTATCACATAGACACACAAAACGTCCGATCTAAGACCCAGTTTCACTGGTCGTTAATACCAACAGTGAAACTGGGCCTTAGATCGGGCATTTTGTGAACTATTTATCCTATAATTTTGAGAGTTTAAGGCTCGCTTGCACCACGAATCACTAAACGCGTTTAACGTAGAATGCATTTCATAAAACAAAAACATACATTTCAAACATCGTTCTGTTTCTATCAATCATTTAAAGATGACAGAGACAGAATGCTGTTTTAAATATGTTTAGCGTTAAACGCGTTTAGCGATTCGCGGTGCAAGCGGGCCTTAATGTCGAATACAGAATTGAAGTGTTTAGGTACTTACCGAGATATTGAGAGTTTTCTTCTTCATTAAAAAATGACTGATTATCTAACTGGTCCATAGGATCTGTGTAAAGTAATATGTATTATGTTTACCGATTATTTATCGTCATTATCAACTTAATTTCACCAAAAAAAATATTAGATACTTACCCATTTTTCTTGTTTTTGCAGCGGAGCTTATTGATGCAATGACATAAATAAACGTCCGACCGAAACTAAAAATTTCTTACTACGGAATAAAAACAAAACAGCGCGCGACGTTGGATTATCGTGCGTCCGTATTAAACGGTTTTTATTGCTCTAAACAGTTTAAACCGAAAAAACCTTTATGTTAATACTCTTCCAAATACCGGTTTAATAATAACGGTTTATGCGAACGAAATCGAATATAAAGGTTTTGCGTCAAAGTACGTAGTAACGGTTTGAAAATTTAACCGGTATCCGAGCCTTGGTTGTGACGTTTGTTGGATACTCAAAATGCTTATGACCAGCAGTTGAAGTCTTTCGGCTAAAATGATGATGATGATAACTTACACCAATTACAGACATAAATGGTAAGACCGACAGAGATGGTCTTACGCTTCATTCTCCGATGGAGTTTAAGCTGATTAGTAAATCGAAATTCTAAGTTTCGTTCATATCGACATCAAGACCATGAATTTTGGATGGCTTTGAAGTAGTTTTTATATTAGCACAAAATGATTTCCTCTAGATTTTGTCTACTTCAACACCATTTTCAGCAATCACTAACAAAGCCTCAGTTTGATGATTCATTACAACCCCAATATTCTAAACAGATAAAATTAAATTACCAACTCGGCTCTAACTTATTAGCTCATAGAACTTATCAAATCTGATGAAACTGTACCTAGACAGTACAGTTTGCGACGACGCAACGCTGCGAGGAGGCAACAAACTTAGTCCTACTATGATTCTCGCAGCCCTATGTATGCGTGTGTTAGTTAGGTAATTATTCGCGAAGTGCCGACTGGCGGCAACAAAGTGTGATTTGCAGTGAGTTTCTGAATCTGAATTGGAGATATACCCGCAGTCATATCTTACAATGGCAGCAGAAACTTGATTCGAAATCAGATAGTTATACATACAACATTAGTTTTAGTATATGCGAAACCTGATACACGTGTCTAGTATTTTTATGTAAAGAATCTATGTACAAAATTTCAAAACTGTAACATGAAAAATCACAAAGTTATAAGCTTGTTCTGTTATCTAGTTGTCCGCACAAAATCGTGGTCACCACGCAGCGCGCGCCTCCAGCGTCGTCTTGAGCTCATTGATAATAATAATTTGGCAGTAAGCAACCTAAATTATTGCGATAGGTACTTAAAGTCGCGCGGTGTCCAACTTTTAACTTTTTTAAATATTTTTGGGAAAAAATATAACATGGTTTAAAAATTATTGGAATCGATTCAGTTACTTATTCTGAACAAACTATATTCAGGTTTCGCATATACTAAAAATAATGTTACATAAGCAGTCTGCCCATGTAAAATATTGGTATTCAACTGCATCCACGTACACTGAAAGCTATCGTAAACTTATATGGGAAAAGGCAAGATGATGATAATGACCTCATCTCAATCACTCAAAGTCATACAAAAGTATACAATTTAGTACCAATCGGCCAAACATTACCGTTACGTTGCACCTGTAAAAACACTGTAGACTACAGATTAAAAATTTGAACCAATAGATGAAATATTTGCAGCACCCGGGATTAATGATGAAAATGGAAAGCAAGAGTTGAATGAGTCCAATAAATTTTAAGATAACATCTACTGAATCATCTCCGATATTTGTAGTGTTATATGCATAACTCACAATAGACATAAACTAAAACGATGTTACTGGTAATAAATATATCATCATAGTGCATTTAGAGCTAGATGCATTTAAACTCCAAATGTTTAGAGTTTCTGAAAACAAACAAATGTACCGTTTTTTTCTTTTCATAAGTAAGAGCAATCTACTTAAAAGACGTATAAACACAATCGTTTACGTCAACCATTCACAAGTTTTATTAAAAAAACTTTTTGTTTTATTATAATTTATTTTCATTTTTGAACTACAAATCAGTCATCGCATCTTAGAATTCGTTTTTTAGTAGACACGCTCTCTAATTCTCGAAAATGCTTTTCCGTCATAAAAATATCCCTCACATTTCAAACACTTCCATAAAACATTCAAAAAGCTCAACACAGTCTACCGTCCTCTTAACAGTAGGACATTAAAGTTAATAATCACACCACATCAATCGTCGGTTCAAAGAAAACCGTTGCAATTGGCCTTTGAGTCTTCTCTCATTAGCGCCGCGGCTGACACATCAAAGAACGTCACGTCACTTGTCACATACGTCGGTTGTCGGGCCCTGTCACCATACGTCAACTGTCAAATGTGACAGCCCCTGTATGATTAATAGACGAACTGATTATTCGGCCGTTTTTTGTTTTTTTTTTTGTGCTTTTTGTAAACACAAAAGCTGTCGAACGTTTGTGTCGTGACGAGAATAGTATTGTTTTAGTACAATGCATTTTCATGTATTTTTAAGGTGTGGTGTGTGTGAAAGATTATTTCAACCACACTTTTATTTATTGCATCGTAATTAAATCAATTCTTGTTACCATTGCTTTCATTCCGATTCAAACGTTTATTTGAAATTCAAGTAAACACAGAATTTAAACGAGAACATCGACAAGCAACCCCGACGTTGTGCATCACTAACAGCGCTCAGACATAAATTACTTCAAAAGTGATTTACTCGCGCCATACAAATCGCCGTCGACTAGTCGTTGCGGCCCGTCTCCGCCTGTCTGTGCCGTTCAAAGGCCCTGACTGACAGGTGTGAATGATGGTTGACTAGACGCACGTAGACTGACAATCGCAATCACCAAAGAGCTCCACCGTTTTCTTTGAAGATAATAGTTTTGTTTTTGGTACATTGAAAACCGTTTATTTTTCTAACACCGCTAACAAAACATTAGTAAGTAGTTTCGGGAAATAATGCAATACTTTTTCGATTCAATGCAAATTGATTTTTTTGTTGAAAGATTATACCTACGTCTGCTGCTTCGTAATTTTAAAATGTTTTAAAACATTTCAAAGGCGAAATCATTTCAAGCGTTTTAAAGCTCTAACGTTCGGCGTCTTTTTTATCGTGGCCTCTTGACGAGCCTGTCAGGAACATAACTCGCAAAATAAAACACGTGCGGAGTGGCAGCCACAAATCACATTTTTTAATCGAACTCACGTCTCTGCGCAGCGACAAACTCAGACCACACATTAAAAAAGCCTTAAACCCTTTAGTGTAAAGTCTAAAATCGTTTAAATAATTGGTGATTTAAAGTTTGCTGCATTTCAGTGTGCAGTCACGTCGCACCGCGCGGAATGCTATCGACATCCGCTAAACTATCGACGTTGGCACAACACTAATTGCTCTTTTTGTGCGCTCCGTTTCTCACAATGATTTACGTAATGCTCCTACAAAGAGCGTAATCGTATCATTAATGCTTTAAAATGACTTTAACGGCCCATTCTAATGATTTAGATTGATTACGGCAACGAAGAATAAAAGCTATTCATAAAACATCATATATCAATGATCCCAGTGTGTATGCCTCACGTCACTGTAAATTGTTATTTGTTCAGAGTAGCGACATTTATGAAAGATTAGATTTATTCGGTACGTAAATAACGTATATAAAAATAAATCAGATATTTGATTGGAAAATAAAGGGCTATTGAAAAAGATGCATGGCTGTGCGCAGAGCCAATAAGCAATGAGTAAGCGTAATGATGATCAATGCTTTGATCTTTTTTTGAATTGGAAGATAGAGGCATAGCTGCTACCAACAGGGTGAATTTGTTTCACATGCTGTGTTTATTTCGTGTCCAATTACATTCTATGGAAACTTTAAAATAAAAATACCTACTATAATTGTTACCCATTTTGTTTATATACCAACTTACATTTGAAAGGTTCACACGTACATATTAAAACACTGTAATCGCGTTAACAACGCAAAATGTCAAACAGTTCGTGCCTAAAACGAGCGTAGCGTGCTAATATGAGCGAACCTTTACGCTAGTGCCGTCAGTAGCACATCGAAAAACTGTCGATAAAACATCTAAATTAAAATAGTGGTGGACAAGATGCATTTGTCATGTAATCGGCAAGATAAGGTAGCTCAATTAAAAATTTATTCCTTCGGCGGCTTGGTGTAATTAAGATAGCAAGTGAGCATAGATTATGGGAATTACGACGTGCGGTTATCTGTGACAGGGAATGGCGGGAAGCGATTTTCATTTGTAATTAGTGGCGCCGTCGAGATAAGGCTTAACTTGTATTTTGAGTACGTCAATATCTTTTATCGTTTGGTAAAGTGAAGATGTGACTTGTGATTTAGTTTCCCAGGTAGGAAGCTGTTTAAGTGTCGTTTCTTGAGTGTTGATAAGACGACGAGACGCTGAGATAAATTGTTTTGCCGATACGCTTTTAACATTGTAAATCAGACCTTTCTTCCGTGATCAAGAAATGCAAGAAAGATAACTGTTCGTTAAAAAAACATTTAGAAAAAAACTATAAATTTTCTTATCGACATGTTACATACATCACTAAACATACAAATTTAAGGTAAACGGCCCAATGACACTTCGAACACGTGATCTCGATTCGCTTAAATAGCAGCAAATTGGCTCGTTGTCGTAATATTGATACTAAATATTGATAAACTAAATTATATTGACACGCCAGTGTATATGTACACGGTTAATGGCCGCCAAGGTAATTAGTCTAGTCATGTGTGAGGAATAATTATGAACTGATATTAGAGGGTGCTAATTTATTTTAATTATGCACGTGTAGTTTGCTGATGACTGACGTAATTTGTGTAGACAAAAATGACTGACATACTGCTACAATTTTCATTTCCTACTGGCTGTAGGTAACTACAAAAAATTATCTTTTCTTCCTAGAAGCAATAGAAAGAAAAATATGTGTGAAGGTTTGGACACAAATCATCATCATCATCATCATTTCAGCCGAAAGACGTCCACTGCTGGACATAGGCCTCCCCAAGGGGGGTTTTGCCATAATCGCCACGCTTGGCAGGCGGGTTGGCGATCGCAGTATGTTTGTTATAAAAAAAAAAAATCACAGAGAACGCTGCTGCCCATTCACTGGTAAGTCCCTTTGTCGCCTCTTACGACACCCACGGGAAGATATGGGACACAAATACTCAATTTATTTTGATTATTTTATCACCACTTCTCTCAAAACGTTGTAGCAAAACATCAAAAGAAACCGGTATGTCTAAGGCCAACAATTACCCGTACTGGGAAGCCAGTGTTGTGTATTACTATCTCACAAAGTGGAGGCCTGTGTCCCAGCAGTGGGAACATAATAACACTGATTATGCCATACATGCGTCATCCATTACTAGAAAAGTTTGTTTTAAAACACTTGAATGAAATAGATTTCGCGAATTCAGCTAAGCAATGATGTTTCTAAATATTGACTAAGCAGACCATTTTTCCGTCAACAAGAATGTTAGTAACCACTGAATAAAGTATCTCCCACATCCATTTAATTCACAATATCTACCCACAATTCTTATTCCTAAAAACCACTAATAAGATGTCTTCTATGAAATCTAGACTATTAACTCCAAACCTTGGCACCAAATGAGACCAATTTGCCAGCGGTTTTCCAGTCACATATCGGTGGACTTTACAACTATTACTGAGGGATAAATCTGTAACTTTATGTCGACACCCGTTATCCTCAGACTAAGCTTCACAAGTTAAGTTAGAGTTAGATTGGATTGAGGACAACTTGATTAGGTGAATAAGACAGAGATACTGTTGTAATTCTTGTTGTAAAATACTGGATCGTAATCGTCGTTGTTGGAGATAAAATGCGTGGTATATCGGTTCAAATAACTGTTGGGAACGCTATCTACTTAGTTGATGTTATCTAGTGGGTTTTATGGTGATATCAAACGCCAAAAATACTGGAAAATGTCTGTTTGTTCACAGTGCATAAATAAACAGAGAGGTCCAGTAATCCAGTTGATACCTTGGCTGGCTGAGAATTGCTCAGCTCTATGCAGGACACATGGTCTGGTGAGATACAAGACGTGTTGACCAAGTGGTGTCGGAATACAAGAATGTTGAATCCTTGATAAAATTGGCAATGGAAGCAGGAAATTGGCTCCGATGTAGGCTATACCCAACAGTAGGATGTCGAGTGCCATAAATGTTTATTAACAGGATAATAAAACACAATTATACCAGCATGAGCAATTGCATATTATATGTATATAAATATTCACGTCACGGTTTACATTATTCCCTTTGAAATAAAAACTGACTCATCTCACGTTCAGACCACACAACAATTTAAAATTATTCTCAACCACCGACACAAACATTTAAAAAATCTGTTCAACTTTTTTAACGAATTCAATACCTTCACCAAAAACTTAAAAAATGTAATCATTATCACACAATACCTGTTGGTTATTCCATTACGTTAATGTGAAAACAAAAAACGGTAACAGTCGATAAAATTAATTAATTTTGTCGATAAATTATTGCACAACACATATGTGTCGCCCGGACTTGTCCCACTTAAGGTGACATGTCAAAGATTTATTTGGTACAGTTTTACGTAATAATTGCGACGGAGTGAATGTAATAATTATGTGAGAAGCGGAAACTGCAATTAGCGGTATGTTTACCGGTAAAAGTGTCGGTTGTTTTTTGCTAAGTAGTGTGACTAAAGTGAGGATAATTATGATGACTCAGAGCTGGCTTGAGAAACAAAGTCTAGAGTGTGAAAACTGATTATTTGTTAAGATTACACGAATTCTTTCAGTTAGTTATGGATCGTGAGATTTGAGATGCGGCTTAAACCGTAATTGTTAAAATAATCAAAATCTGTCCTTCTGCAAAGTTATTAGTTGTTGATTTCATTTAAAAACATTAACATTGTATTGTAGTATTTTCTTTTAACTTTGCTCTTACAAATATTCTCCCATTTTGAACCAAACATTCTAGCTCAGAAACCCACATGCATTCAAAGGTTTTTTTTTATTACTAATTTTGTGTTTATGTCGGAATAAGGTTTTATGATTATGTGTGATTTAACCCACAAACTAATCCTGAGCAGATAACAAAATTATGACAATTTGATACAATATTTCATTTAATATTCAAATCCTAAAATGAATGCTGAATATTTGATCAGCACTGGACGCATGTTAGTGTCTAGATTATCATGCCTAATTAATTAGATGAATTATTAAATAGTTGTTAATTAGTGAAATAAGTTTCATAATTACTTGTTATTGGTTCGATTTACGCTGGACCTGTCAGATTATAATCGACATCGGCAACATATTGTGCCGAGTTTTTAGTCACCTAGTTTAGGTAACTTTGATCTAGCTTACGACGGTGACGTTTATGTGATGGGAAGAGTAGTAGATAATCATTTTATCATCATTCACTATAAGCCTTGTTGCCTTTTCCACTAAACCCTTTCCGTCAGTGAAAACGACCTGAAGGGACACAGACTACCTCTTGTAGTTCTTAATATTGATTAGTTTACCATGAAATAAGTGGTCAAACACTGTTTTAAGCTTTCACTGTTTATACCTAAGCTTATACTGTCACTTACGGGATATCTTCCGTGATTATTCATTATTCAGAGCTCCTGATATTTCCACGTTGTTGCAAGCTCCATGATCGGGAGCTCAGAATAATGGATAATTACGGAAGATATCCCGAAGTGACATTATAAGTTTAAATAAGTGGTCATCTTCAATCTCATTATTTTCTTTAATATTGTATAAATGGTAAGGCTATTTATTTACATGTGTTTCAGAGGGGAAAATACAACCTTAAGACATCATCTTCTTGTCCTTATTTCGTTTCTTTAAAATCATCGCAGCGTGACGTCTTCTTTCATACTACCTACTTTATATTAGTCCTCAACTTAGTTATCACCTCTTTTCTAGCCAAATCATCTTCCTCAGGACACATGCATAAAACTAGAGTAGTTATCTATATGCTAAATATTGTCACGTTTATCATTTGCCTGCATCTCGATGCCGACCATACAAAAAGCCGTCCATCACTGTCATACAAATGAACCAATTAAAATGCGTCGCATGTATGAATTTGAATGGCGTTTACTTCCGTGATACGATGATAATGAATATTCCAGTGATTTAGATCTTGATCGACTATTTCTAGATACAGTGGACTAATAACATCGTTGGAATTATTTATGACTTGCTGACTACTAAATAGGCTGACACTTAATGAATGGTTTAGGCATGAATGAAACAATGCCGGCAATGCTTTATGTAGAATAGGTATTTGCGTCGGTTATTTTGATTTAAATTAGGACGAAAGCTTCTTCTTAACACATAACATGACGTCTGTATTCTTCCAAAGATTGGACAGAGGTAAATAAAGTGGAAATTTGGACAGCTACGTTTAGCCTGCTCAAAGCACAGACACCAGACACCGCGCTATAACCGAAATAATCCTAAAGGAAAAACCCAAAAATTATTTACCTAACCTGCAAATCTAACTCAAGACCTCTCGCTCAGCATTCATGCGTATGACCACAAGATCAATGAAGCAGTCAGTTTTATTAACATTTTTGCATTACCAGACGTGTTATCGCAGTCTGGTTCACTCGCACTTTGAATCTAGACATAAACATCCTGAGTGATTACACCTTGCTATTTCCTGTGCTGATCCCATTTGTGTTACCATGCATATTGTCCTATTACTGTGAAATGGAGATTCTGATAAAGGTCTGATCATTTATCACCACGCTAGCTCATTGGCTACTGGGGATTTCAAAATGCTAAGTCGTTGTCTACACCAAAATATGACACGTCACCCCAAGCTATAATGACATGCATGACTTACGATATTTCCAACAATAATCCAACATTCAGTGGATATATAAGCAATAAAATATTGCCCATAAAACACTATCATTATCTCCTATAACGTGACGTCACGACCTCCCATCATTCACCATCACTTACACTGTAATACCCCATAACACACGTTCAACATGATGAAGACCAAGATTTGAAACACAACATTCATCACTACGAAAATGGAGGAAGTTTCTCCGTCTTATTATAAACTGCAAGTGATTTAGTATCGATATAGCAATATTTTATCGATATTTATGAGCATCACTAGGAACACATTTGGGGCGTACATAAAGTAAATGTTTAGTGTTGTACTTGTGCGTAATATTTATATTTTCGGTAGCCGTTTTTTAGGCTGCGTTGACAGATAGAAATGTTGGAATTTAAATAACAAGTTCTTTTAAAAGAAATAATGTTTGCTGAATCACTATTTAATTTAAAAAGTAATACATCTCTGTTCAGACAGAATACATTAAAATACATGTTTGGATAAATGCTCATATCAGAAAAAGGCAATCTATTAAAAACTGATTGCACCTGATCCAGTGAATCTTTTATTTTACCCTCATGCATAAAAGATGAACCAGAAGCAGTTGATATAAAGAAAGTAGACGAACTTTTGACACTAAACACCAACTTACTGATACCACCATCAAATCCAAATAGTCAAACAAGACACCACAAAGAACGAAACAAATAACCGAAGAATAGAAGTAGCTTTACCTTACTCATACCAAAATCCCCAAGCACCATTACCAACCATCATGGCCCATTACCCGCGACCATTTCATACATCTTCAACCCAGCGAGCTACACACAACAGAATGTTTCATCGAATAACTACGAGCAAGCAGTAGCAATTAACAAAACTGACATACCTGATTCTACTTGAAGTCGGTACTTCGGTAGCAAGAAGCTGATGTGTCGGGTATGTTATCGTGACAAGACTATCGTGTGAGTGTCGTGTCGTGTCGCAAGATAGCTACTGGAGCGCGGATGTGGTTGGTGGAACAGTTTTTTTTTTGGTAAGAATGTTTGTAAATAGGTACCAGTTGCTGATTTTTTTGGAAACGATGATGATGGTTTTAGTAGTCTTTTTTACTTACGACGAAGATTTTACTTGAATTTTCTTAGCTAATATCCGGTACAGGCCCACTCAGTTTTTATAACAATCGTTTCCTTAAGATCCTTGGTTAGTTTGTTGCCGTAGGATGTTGTGAATGTCTTCAGCCAGCATCCTCTACTGCACAAGCATTCTGCTGTTACCATCCATCATAGTAATTTAACCAATGGTGACGATAGAAAGACAAAAGTATGCACAATCTTCCAACACAACCGCAGAAGTCACAAATCTTTTCAACTTGAACACGTCACCAACCAAAAAAGACACCACCTACCACGCATTACAATTCAATCCAATCGCTAAAAATCAATAGAGAAGTACAGACATCAAACATGCCGCATCCACCGGACGCAACACGCCACTCCCGCGCATCGTAAATCAAGATGGAGGCGATAACAAGCGACCACTCATAAAAGCAACTACGGGAACAATTTTACGATTCATAATTGTACTTTATTAAATGACCGCCACTTGCATTTTAATGGAAGAATTTTGAGCAATAAAAGTTTGTTGGGTGACAAAGAGTAGGGACTTGCAGACATGACACTGCTCTTAATAAAATATTTAATTCAGGTTATTAATTCTGGCCAAATGAGGTGTCCAACCCATCTCAAACGTAGTGTGAGTGTAGAGCCTCGTCATAAGCTATCTTCTGTCCTGCCTACAACTGCCTCCAGGACTAATAAGACAGAGGACAGAGCTGGTCAGGCACGCTACATACTGGACGGTCAGAATTTAAGCCGTAGACACGAGAAAAAAAAGAAGAAGAAGAAAGAAAAGCAGAAGAAGTCAGTCACAAAAAGAAAATTGGCGAGCTCAAAAACCGACAGGCCCTCAATGACTTTCTTTAAGAATGAAAATTATGCTGGAGGCACAGCTTGAGGGAGAAAAAGAAACGAATAAGGACAATATCAGTGAAAAAATTTAAAGCTTCGAAAAAATAGGGAGATTTAATACATTTGTCGATACTATCAAGAGTCTTATCTGGCACTGTGTCCGACCAGACCAGAGCCGGCTAGGCGCTTTTTAAAATAATAAAGTGTTCTTATACCTAGACTTATAAAATTCCTACCTGAGGAGAATACCAATACCCTAATGTCAGAAGTACTGAAGAAATTATGATTTATGAATGAATGGATATATTAGTCATCTCTGCATAAAGTTATAGTGGTGAATGATTTATTACGATGGGCATACGTTATTGTGTATGCTAGTGTCATTTTGTATGACTGGACGTGAGTAATGATAGGTAATCTGCAATCATTTATGATGAACCCTAACATATAGTATAAATGTATGTACATTTACCTTTCGAAGTGTGTATACCTTGCTTTATTTGACAAGGAACTGCTCTCGGCGATCATCATGCTCCTGCTCTTATGCCAATATATTTTCTGGTCGGCGCAGCATGTCTTCTTCTTCCATACTTTTCTATTACTCGTCATCTCAGCACCTCCTTTCTAGCCATATCATCCTTCTCAAAGTCCATCCATCGTTTCTTTGGTCTTTCTCTACTCTTATTAACTTCTTCTTAACATCGACGCTAGCGGCAATCTAATATTTCAATAATTGGTTAAGCCTAGAATTTGGTTACAAGTGAAGCGTCTTCAGTAACGTCCATCAGATCCTCTTATGTACAGATATCACAAGATATTAAACTGCTACTGCTGTTTCACTACCTTTCGTTCATAAGCTCGATGGTAAATATTTTCTTTTTAATTTTTAGATGAGAATAAATAATATTAGCATCTCCATTTTCAAGTCTTGTAATACAATCTAAATGGAGACTGTCATTAGCAGCCGAAGAGGCACCAAATAGTAAGCAAGTATGAATCCATTTTTGCCCATGTTAATTTTGTACAAGAAATACTCATTAGCTTCATGCCATCATTCCTTCAGAATCATTGATCAAACTTTCTGGAAGAAAGGCAGAAACCCAATACATTCTACCTACCGTCCCATCTGCCTCAAAGATCACCGCCACTTCAACAGACAGTTAACCGCTGGCGTCTATTTACAGCAGCTAATTAAATTATAAATCTTTCACGACGCCTTTCACGAGATGCCAGTGAGACGGGATAAACTAAGAGATGATAATACCACTTTTGAAATGTTGGACTGGTAGATTGGTGACATGTTCTTTGTTTGGAGGTATTTTTAATGAACGATAATGTGACGTTTAAAATTAAAGACGTACCTATGTGTCATTGGTACGGTTAATTGAAAAGCTAAATAAGATGGTTACGATACGAGAATTGGAGTTTTTATCCAATTTTTTACTGTCTTCGGTGGAATGTATTGCAGTGTCATCTTGCATGCCATCAATTACTTCTTCAGTCGTTTACGTATTCAAAGTTTTGTGCCTGACTAATCTTTTTGACAATCTCCATCTATTTTGACGATCTTTGGCTTGTTATAGTGCATTGGGGATCTTGGTGTCTAGGTGTTGCTCCGCTTGGTCAGGCTATTGGGTAGGGCTACGTATCTTGGATAGGTAACTTTCCTTCTGAGTAAGAGTTTTCTTGTTCTCTTTTCTCTTTTATCATAGCCATGATTGTCCCATTGCTACGGATTATCATTACAAGTCAAGGTCATGTTTTCGTTTTTACTTTCTTTCCTAATTTATAATTTTTTGTGTCATCGCTTTTCTATAGTAATCTTCTCTGAAACAGACCTCGATGTAGTAGCATCTTACAATGCCCTAACTCTAAAAATAATTAATTTCCTAACGGCCAAAGATCACAATCATAAAGTCTAGACAAATTTTCCTGGACTGAAATGCATAATTACAATTATCTAAATTAATAATCACAAATGAGCTCTAGGGCAAAGTTTTCACTCTTGATTAATTGGTATGAACCTAAAACTTTCTAGCCAATAATCGGCTGAGGTTTGTTGTTGCTCGATATCTACATTTTGCGAGGTTATGCTTTCGATATGACTTAATATTGCTTTATGCATTTGTGAAATCTTTTCCGAGGTTTGAGAAGATTATGAAACCAGAACCTAAATAATGTAATGTTTTCTGAATACTATAATAGTTAAGAGACATTCTATCTTACTTCGATTTTTTTTTTAATCTGAAATAAATAAAAATTACTTTTCAAAAAATAGTTCAGTCGTACAGTAAAAATTTTTGGTATGAGATCCCACACAATAGAAAGTACAGTTACGAACACATTTTAGAAGAATTATAACACTTTTATACTTAACAATCCGGTACTAACGAACATAAAGAATAATGCCAAAACTACTTCTGATAGCAAGCATAACCTCGCTTTAGGAGATAATATTAATACAACAGTCATTTGCATTCATTAAACCCGACAATAACCATTATTACGGCAGTTCTTTTTGTTAATTAAAAACAGTGTTTATGTAACGAGGATTGTGTGTTGAAATGTAACTTCCGACAGGTATGATGTTAAATAATTACTGAACATTTGTATGCAGATTTTTGGGAGTGGAAATAACAATGATTACCTACTATATTTATGATATTACGCGTAATTTAACCGTTACGTAAGTGATTTCTTAATTAAGGATACTACAATTATTCTATAACTTAAGATAAGAGCCCCTCCCTACCCGGAGTCTCCATAGTAGAATATCTCAGTTTAAAGATGCACAAAACAGGTCTTTTAATAAACATAGATTCCAGATTCCGTAAGAGGAATGGATTTCCCGGTTTCGATCTGTAGGTGTGTCCATTATTTAAACTTCTTCAAAAGACTGCTGTACCTGCTCATCTGATTTTTTCAACCGCTCATTACACGTAATATCTTTTAAAAAGACAATGTAGCTCCCCCCCTCCCTACACACGCACAATTGAGACATAAAAACTAACTACCAAACAAATAACTGTATTGTTCATTACGACATTAAAACCGCGTTATCTGCCGACCCCGTAAAAGTTAACAACCGTGGTAATACATAGTTATTTCGTAAGTGAAGGAAGTTATAATAAATTGTGGATAAATAAATCATAGTTATTTGCTATCTCGCGATCTTGCGCACGCGCGGCTTGTAACTGTTATAAATTACGTCACACTGTCACGCCGGTGTAGCCTGGGGGTAAGCAGAGATGTGGCTCACACTCGCAGATTAAGGATGGCAAGATTATCTGACATAGAACTTACAAGATGAAACATTTAACGCATGGCATACGGTCTACCGTATGCCATGCGGTACAGCCTTTGGTAGGTCATAGTTTTTTAAAAGATAAGCCCGTCAAGAAATTGATAGCGAAAAATAACCATGCTTCATTTTTTGACAACTCCTCAATACGAGGGTTCATGTAATGATGTGGTAAAATTAAGCTAATAATATAAGATTCCTTTTGCTTTCTTAACTTATTAAAGTAGTCACTAGTCTGGAACTCATAATACTTTTACAGTTGTCTTCATAAGTAGATTATACTCTTTGGTAATCGAACTTAGGACGTAATAACAACTGCGCTACCGGTATATCCACAAAGATAAAGTGTTGATGAAACTATAAATAAATTACTCGCTTAGTTGCCATTAATTGGTAAAAATGATTTATCTTACTACTCTACAGAAGTGGGATTGGCTTTATTGCTATCTAAATGAACACGCTATTGCTGCAATTAGGCAATAAATATCGTCTAAATTGCTCCAGTGTTAAGCAAAACTAGTCATTTTACTAAGAAGCTTTTAAAGCTTTTGATAAAGACTTTATTGAGGCACTATTGGATCTATTTTTGAAATATCTAACTTTGTAAGTTAAAGATTTAAGAACCTTATTCCATTCCATTATATTGGGTACTCTCTTACGACCAAAGTCGTAGAATTTTGATTTTGAATATTGTAAATCTTTGACCATTCAATAATAATATGCTATCAGGGATGACTACCCAAAGTTGATTCACCATATTTTTCTATTTAACTTCATCATCATTTGCAAGGGTTTTTTAGGTATAATCTAAGTTAGTGTTGGCTTCCAGTCTGAACGAATGTAGCTGAATGTCAGTATTTTACATGAAACGACTGCCTATCTGACCTTCACAACCAAGTTCCTACAACACCGTTATAACACATTTTGTTAAAAAAATGTGATATACACATTCCTACTACAATTATCTGTTCACAGTTTTCTATTTTCCTAAGACTGCTGTCGACAAACCGTAAGCCTACATTACTACCATTCCCCAACACACATCCCAATTCACACCAATCTATTTACCTTCCTCTTATCACTAAATCAGATAGCTCACCCAAATGAAGTGTAGAGATAGGCCGCAGCCTACCAATCCATTACCGGTAAAGAAACCCGACACACAACAAACTGGGCAAGCGAACAAATTGCAAGCACTAGCAATTAGCTGGGGAGGTAGTTCTAACGGCTTGGCTGTAGTGAGGTTAGAGCAGTGGGTTAAGTTGGGGCGAATGTTGTGGAATAGACGGTTTAAAAGGAAGGTTTTAAGGAGGTTAAATAATAACAGCCGCTCGGGTCGATCTGTAGGTTAAGCCGTGCTTGCCTAGGCAGGATTGTGGATGGGTGACCTCCCATTACACGCCGAGTTTCCTCCATGCCTCGAAAAGCACGTTTAGCAGTTGGTCCCGGACGTCATCTGTAGATCTTTGACAGTCGTTACAGGTAGTCAGTGGCCCAAAAAGTCTGACAACCAGTCTTAGCAAGGGTATCGTATTGCCCAGTACTAACTGGATTGTGGAGGTCAGCTAGGCGCTCCATGTAAAATACTGGTATTCAGCTGCGTCCGGTTAGAATGAAAGCCGACCCCAACATTGGGAAAAAGGCTAGGCAGATGATGATGTTGTTGTGGAATAGAGGGTTGACAAAGAAAAACTGTCACGAATAAGAAGATTGCACTCTAGAAACTAAACAGAGGGTCTAGTTGCCTAGACCCTCTCATTAGACCTCTCTATCAAAGAGTTTCGTATTTCTGCAAAGATTTTTAACCCAATTGACATAATCTTTTTGGTAGCTTATGGGAATTTAATACATTTTTGTCTCTTCCGCTAGTATAGTTATTGCTATTAGAATGGCCCAGGTCCTCAGGTGTGTTTCATCGGGCAGTTGGTTCCTTGTGAATGATCTTGGTTCTGTGAATATTATGTGCTAGGCTGGTTCTGCCACAAAAAATGTATTAGTTCTAAAATCTAGAGTTGTATTTGGATTATCGTGTAAATATGGTAGCTTCGTACCCATTCTCATCCACGGTGGTCTTTGAAACTTTAATACGCTACGTCCATTAGCTACTCGTAAATCCAAACCAATTTATTTTGTAACTCGTTCGACCTTATTCATTTGATATTCATAAACTTAACAGATAAATTGTCAAGTCATTTGGTTGCTGCGACCTCCTAACCTCTGTCATCGCCATTAAAATTTATGATGTCAACTCGCAAATCGCAAATTGCGCCATATTGTTTAGTGTTAACTGCTAGTGATATTTCATTGACTGTTATTTTATAATCTACTGCGTCTATTTAAATTAATGCTTGCAATATTTTGTCCTGCGGGTAAAATTCAATGATGCATAGCTTTGAATAATGGGGTACGAGTGTACGAGCAAATTACTTTCATAAATAATTAATTTACCAAAACCTTTTCAAAATAAACAAACACATTCTCAATCATTTGCATCACAGAATACCGCAAACAAAATTCAACGTAAATTGAATATTTACCCTACTGTTAATCGTATCCTGTGGCGATCTCGTGATCAGTGACCGTTCGTTGCAGCATTAGCATATCGGAATTATTCCATTACAGCGTTAATAATTTAAAAATAATACGCCGCCGGCGCACGCGACCTAAAGTTATGGGCCCCTGGAGATGCGGTTGCGAAACTAAACATCGACCAATCAAAACCAAGCTCTATCTCAGAGTTGGTTAAGTTTACTTTCAGTTGTGCTTGTGTGCGTAAATTTTAGTGGTGCTAAACATTTTATTATGTTAATAGGCAGACAATATGAGTGAAGATTATTTGTGTTATAATTTATTGTTATGCATTCTGTTGCGCGGTGTACTAAATTCAAACATAATGTTCTGTGAAATCTTTAGATTTTCGAAGCGATGTTATATCTTAAATGGATTTGATGTAATCTTACTTACAAGAAACGTATAGAATATTACATCAAAGCACGTATATGTTTCACAACTGGTGAGTTATTTATGATGTATTTGTATGGATCCATACAATTGTTATTATAGACCAGTTGTTTCGTAATTCATTGAACATTCGCCTCGGATGGGTTGATAATAATTAGCATCTACTTTTGAAGTCATAAAACTTCAATTACATTTTAATTCAGTACTAAGAACCTATAAAGTTCTGTTTTACGATTGTACGTGATCGTAAGAAGTGCCGAAACACCTTGCTGTGCTTATTGTATGGATGCCGCCCATACAACGTCCTGGCACCTGATTGGCCTTAAGCGGAATTGAATTTATGCCGTAATGGTTAAACATACCGACAAGTTCATTGTAAGTTATGCTTGTAAAATTGTAATTTAAATGCGAAGGAACAACAAATTAATATAGATGTGAAAAGCATGATAAAAAAATTGTGTTTTTCGACCAGGAATTCCTCAGTAACAGCTTGGAATCTAGATTAGTGCCCGGTTGATGGCAATAGGCTCGTACCCTATAACATTGGACTTAAACATAATAGGCGAAATATGGGCGTGCTAACCCATGCAGGATTACAAACATGATGCTGTATAAAAAACATTGAAAACACTATGGTTTTTGAATTTCCAAGTTTTTAATGTTTTCCAGTTCATTTTCAGTAAAAAATATTGCATTCAAATAAATATGAAATCAAACAAAATAAACTCACAATATAATCAATCAAATTGACAATCACGTGGTCCAGTCAACTTTATGAATTTCAAAATCACGCCACCAAAAATATATTCAACAGTTATGCAAAGCATTTTGTACAACAAAAAGGTTTACAATTCAGTTACCGTCGTACAGCCCTAGTATTTGTACAGACATACTTGATACGATACGATAGACAAAATAAAAAAAAAACATTAAAAAGTAAAATAAAAACAAATTAAATTCGCATACTTAATCAAAATTTTAAGTTCGCGAAATCCAAATTTTCTTACATTTTTTTTTAAATTTGTCGGTCAGTGTCAGTCTGTATGTTGACAAAACTAAACTCCCCCATATTTAAGATTATGATATGCAGTAGTTTCTAAAGTTAAATGAATATTTTAGTTATTTTTCCAAAAACTCATATAGGTTTACAATTTTGGCAAATATTGCGAACGTAGATTAGCTTCCAGGATGACAGCAGGATGATACCGCTAGGGTTGGCGGGGGGATGACTAGTGGGGGAAAACAAACGGTTCAATAAATCAGCCACGTATGCCGCTTGCAGGTGTTACGCCACTACACGATGAAATATTACCGCTAAGATTAATATTTTAAATATTACAGAAGTGACAAGGCGTAGCTGTGGAAATGCTGGTTGAAAGTGAATTGGAAAACTTTTTGTGATATTTGTTTAATTGTAGATTTATTTCAATAGATTTCCAATCAACTTGTGGTATTTCATTCAAAGTTTCTGTTAATAACTGTATGGTTTCACTGCAAAATATCTTTTCTTATCACGAGCCCCAGTTTCAAAATAAAAATTGAAGTATTCAATATTTATTTCAGTCTTACAAAGGGGTATCCCATTACCCAATACTAACTGGGTTGTAGAGGTCAGATAGGCAGTCGCTCCATGTAAAATACTGGAATTCAGCTGAATCCGGTTAGACTGGAAGCCGGCCCCAACATAGTTGGGAAAAGGCTAGGCAGGTGATGATGTTTTAATATTTATTTCACGATTGAATTTCCAAAACGCTATACTTACCTTGGAATTTTGAATACCACGTAGTAGAGTCCCTCTGTTACTCTCTGGATAGTCTTGTACATTATTTCACGTAAAGCATTACTATAATTTAAATTCCTTTGATATGCAAAGTGTTACCAGTGCCACATCTACAGTCACCCCACTTAATCATTGCCACAAATGTTGCCACTGTCAGTAGTGGCCTAATAATTGGGACGCCTGTTTTCGGCCACAATTTATAACTTAATCGGATATCAGAAGTTACAAGTAGCCGTTTTTTATCACATTAATCTTCATTTTAATTGGACACCGTATAAATTAACAGATAGATTACTTTTGATGTAATACCGAATAGAATTGCTTGATTGTACCCGGGGATAATAATGATAAAGTGGTTTTAATTATTTTTATACTGGCAACTAATATAATAAAAGTTCGTTTTTTCTAACTCTGGTTTGAATTACTTATATTGTTAGCACTTCCAATTAAGGTTTAATAATTATGAGCTATCACATATCACGCTCATAACGATTAAACCTTGATTGGAAGTTAGTATTTTTTTCATGCTGAGTTATCTGGATCTTATTTCGCCAGAGGATTAGCAACATTAATTAATAGTACAGCCTTTGCCCAGCAGCACACTGCGACAAGTTGAGTTATTGTTAAACATACCGTGTGCTTGATGGGATTTCCTACCGGAAAAAAATATCTTATTCGTCACAAATTTTAATCCCCTATTTAATCCCTTTATTTTTTTTTAGAACCCCTTCCTTTGCATAAGGAACTCTTGTTGCAAAAATAAATGCTTCTAGTCTCCTTAGTTTAGGTCGTGCATTTATTTGACACTGAATTTAAAAGAACTTTAATAAGTTGATTGACTCTCCACATATTAAAGGTATCCAAGATAAATAATTGGGTCCATTTTTAGAGGTAGTTTATATTAACTAACCTCCTTGAAATCAACAAAAATTGCTCCACCTTTTAATACTGAGTTATAAAATTGATCCGAGGTGTACAATTTTGAACTAGTGCCACAATTTAATCATAAAAAGCAATTGGTAGTTATTTGTAGCTAGTTTGACTTCCGTCATCTACGAAATGTCATAGAAATAATAATTAATATTAATTCCAGGACAATAAATTACATTCTTACGATAGTATATTATTAATATGTAAATCTGGTTATTTATACAATGCGGAAACGCTAAAACTTAAAGGGAATTAATGGGTGATTAGAGGTGAAGAGGAAATCTTATATCTTAATAAACGCGAAAGTTCGTGAGGATGGATGGGTGGATGTTTGTCACTCTCTTACGCAAAAACTACTAACTGGATTTTGATAAAACTTTACAGTAGTGTAGCTTATACATCAAAGTAACACTTACGTTATAATTTATATTGTGTAAAAAAATGAATATACTCGCGCGAAGCCGCTGGCGGATGCTAGTCTATTTATTTATGAGAAGAAATTAAGTTGCATGATCAATTCTCAAAATCACATCCTCTATCAAGAATTAATCAGTGTATTTTAGTTCTGCTAAAAATGAAGTCGTAGGTATCATCATCATAAATAAGCATCGTCCGTTTCATTTCATTATAGATGTTTCCTAAGAAAACGTTCACAGTTTCACCATCTTCGTTGTAATATCCCTGGAAACCTTTCATCAACGCAAAAATATTAACACACACATAAATAATTTATTTAAAAGAAAACATTTCCTCAGTCTGACGTTTTTATTGGCGTCACAACTTTTTTGTTCATAATGTATTTTTCTATAATAATTTAGCGATCACATTCAAACGTTCGCTTGGCTATAAATCTGGGCAAATTTAGGGTGATAATTTATTTTATGGGTCGAAAGACCAGCTTTTTATTTTTATTCTTCTGACTATGAGTCACGTCTGAGCAATAAAAATCATAATTCAGGGTTGTCACGCTGCCAAATTTTGTGATATGCCATTATGTTTTGACAAAACACGTTATAAATTGTGTAGCGGGAGGAAGGAAGCTTTGATAGCTTCCTGTAGTTTGTTTTATTTGTGTTAAAACTTTTTTGATGATGAGTTAATACTGTCGTTTATTTTTTTAGGTGAAAAGTTCAGAAGTTTTTTTTTTCAAAGGGTTTCAGTTTCCCGGTGTACTGTCGGGAAAGAGGGTGTTTTTAAAACAATAAAGTCGGTCTCCTAACGTTACGTCTATGTTTTGAAACATAGACGTAAAGTCTTTAAAATAATGTGAATTGCGGTGACAGTTAATTTGAGTTTGGAGGAAGCTTTAGAGAGTAGGAATAGTTCATAGCGTCATATCATATTGCTTCAAATTAATATCTTTATTAGAAACTTCAAACAGAGAAAATCATTAAGGAAATCCTTAATTTTTTCTTTATATTTTAGTAGTAAGTACCCACGTGCTTTTTCACAGCAATTGACAATATGCCTTCTTCGTTGTGTCGATGAAATCCCTTATTTTTTTTGACCTCGGACAGGTCCCACAAGTGGACCCACACATAGTGCAGGACAGGAGGTGAGCCACATTAGTTTGCGTTGAGGCACCGCAGTCACACATGACTTCATGGGAATACCCCCACCGGACCAGAGGAAGTACATAAGACGATCTGTGTCTAAATTGGAAAAAGTTAGTTTGTCTTATTAATATGTACGTATACCAATATCTCGGACCAAGAGACCAGCGTTTTTCTCCGAAAGCATCATCAGTCATCACATCCTAGCACTAATTACATAAAAACATCAAAATAATCCATAATTATTGGCAATTTGAAATCGATATTGGAAAATAAGAGCGATATAAGTTATGTTTTATTATATTTTATAATATAATAATATATTCGACATCGATACATATCGAATTCCGATACTAAATTATACGATTGGTTAATTTGCGTATAAAACCAAAAATGTTGTATCAATTCGATTTTAGGTGGATCGTAAAAATATATTTTATTTTCTGAGAATACCTATAAAAGTCAATATTATTAATTAACATTATACGAAACTGTAGATATTTATTGCGTGATAAACAAAAAAAAGTTAAAACGTCAATTAGATTGTCTGTGGTTCTCAACAAATTAGCGCCGAGATTGATTGGCACGTTGTAAAATTGTTTATTGTTATTGGTAACAGGTATGTTGCAATTTTACTCACCTAGTCATATTACATACCGAATACAATTTCGTAATAAAATATTGTTTTAGGGTTCTTGTAATATTTTTTTTAAATGTCTAATGGGCATCTGTGAATTATCTTTGGCCCCTAGAGCGCCTTTCAAAGGTCGTGGACTCCATGGTCTTGAAATATGTGAAGAAATTGTTTTATAATTCCTTCTGGAAAGATTTTTAAGAGCTGGGAACAGTTCCTAAGCCCGATAGCGTCTTAAATGGAATTTAGACTTTTCTCTAACTTATATTACTTGAAGCCATCACGCATGAACGGGCCACTAATACTCCTTGCACTACAAAACAATGCTTGTCTAAGAATAATCACAGTCTTTTGTACTTCTGTTTTATAAAGATAATCAGTGAGTGATGCCACGTCTCCTCTGACACCTCCTCACCAACAATTAATTAACAACTCTCTGATATTTCTTCATACGTAATTAATTACTATTACACGCCTTCGGACTCATAAAAACATTCACAATGGTTTTTGAAACAACTAACCGTGTTATTCCATGCAGTTGTTATGAACTTTATTCTTATTGATATTTAGGTGGGTTTGCTCTGTACCAAGTTTGTCGGTAAAGTTGTATTCTTAAAAAGAGGTATACGATGGCTATTCATCATTCGTATAACAACCGAACATAAATAACAGATTTTGAGGGGTTTATTCTGCTTAGTTAACTTGAGTTTGTGCCTTTTAAATAAAAATTTTCATGCTGTTTTGGATTTTTGAGATGTTTATCTTGAAGTACCTACAGAAAGTGTAAAGGCTTTGGTTTGTGAAAACGCATACTGCCTAAATACAATAAAATACCTTTGTAGATGTGACCTCACTGCATAAAGATCGTTGAGTTACCAGATAATAATATTTTCTAAACAATTATGATAATTTTACTGTAAAATAAAACGGAGACGTCTACAAAACAAATAAAGCAATCTATGCAAGCATATTATATTTAAGAAACGACCTATAAAATCACAACCAAGCTGTCAAGACCCACACACACTAACTCATAAAATAAATCAAGTATGGCAGGTGCAGAGCGGAGTATACCATTAGGCTTATTCAAACCTCTACCGATAACAAGGCTATAAGGCTATATTACACCAATTAACAGCCATTTTACATTTGATTTTATTGTGGCATAATTAGAGACGGCCGAAGCACAGTATAAAGATAAACAGTGAACCAACTAGGCTAGTAGGAGTCAAAGGCCTTCTCCCGAACAAAATGTGATTAAGAAGCCCTGACATAGGACATGCCGCACTTTCTCGACTGCCCGTCGCCTTCATCTTCCAAGAATTAAATGGCAGAGCAGTCCAGGCTACGTACTATCGGACCTTCGAGCCATTCGATTCGAGGAGAAGACGCAGGTGTTATGGTTGTCCACTGAACTATTTGATATGTTGCAACATAAAACGTGACCACTTGTTTCGATGCGACAACCCCAACTTCGTCATCATCATCATTTCAGCTGAAAGACGTCTACTGCTGGACATAGGCCTCCCCCAAGTGTCGCCACATTGACCGGTCCCGTGCGTCTCGCTTCCAGTGGATCCCCTCAACCTTCACCAGGTGATCGGGCCACCTAGTGGGAGGCCTTAATTACAAGTAATCTGTTACCTGAAGCATGCTTAGAATTCGAGCAGGTAAACTCTTCAGATGTGAACCGATTTCGGACATAATTATGTTCCTAGTTGAAATACTGTACTTGTGTCTACTAGTGGCCGAAGGTTTGAAACCAGTGGTTTTACGCGGTCTCGTTAGAAGCTATATAAATGTTACGGCTTAACAAATCTTAATTGTACAGTGAGGAAAGGCTAGAATTAGCTCAGGTTGGATTGGGTTTTAATAATGTATCGTGTTTATTTGTGCAAACACAAAAGATTTATTCAGAGACAAAATAAAGATGATAAAGGTAGCAAAGCGATAGAAAGGCGACATAGTAAAAACTTGGGCGCTTCATTTAAAAACAACAGTTGTAAAAAACAAAAACACAACTACAACAAAGACTAAACTACATTTGATGAAGACTACTGACTAGAAGAGCTTTAAGTGAACCTGCGACTCTAAATGATTCATAGAAACTAGTCTACTACCATCATTCTCCTAACCTTATCCTAATTAATTTACGGTCAGCGCAGCATGTCTTCTTCTCCCATACGTCTCTATTACTCGTCATCTCATCAGACACCTCCTTTCTAGCCATATCATCCTTAACACAGTCCATCCATCGTGTTTTTGGTCTTCCTCTACTCATGTACCCATCCACATTCATACTCAAAACTTTCCTCACGACATTTTCCTCATTCATACGAGTCTACTACCGTGATCACAAAAAGTAAAGACAAAGATCAAGAAGAAAGTGTCTAATTAATATTTTTCAAATCCCAAACACATATTTCCGAACCATTAAAAACTAAATTATTTCCAAAAATCCGTGTTCAAAAACCTTAATTACTCCTTCGTATTTTAATTTCACAAAAATAAAATCTTAATGTAAATTGTATGTGTATGTCTGTGCATGATACCATCACTAATCACTTCGGTACGTACTCGGTATAATTCCTTTAGACATTATCGAACGAAAAACAAATCGGATGGCAAAAAAACAACAGCCTGTATAATTGATGGCAAAAAAACAACAGCCTGTATAATTGATGGTTGCATGCACAACTTGTGTGTAAATAAGATAATTACTAGCTTCTGTACCAGGTTTTGCTTTGCAAATATTGTGGAGGAAGAAAAAATGGGCGAAAAAATGTAGATCGTACTTGTCTACTTTTTTAGTTGTTTGGGGTGTCAATTTGACATGCGTTTGCGCAAGTACAGAATGTCTTGCATGGATTGATTTATTGCCTATAAGAACATTGCAAAAACCGGTATGTTAAAAAAATATAGGGCACTAAATGGTAATTTTACTAGTTTTCTTCATGCATTTTTTTTAAATAATTCTGAAGAAAATCTTTTTTTTCTATTATCATAATTCTCTGTATGCTAATATGATAGTAATATGCAAACACACAGAACATCTTTGCAAGTAAATGAATTTAAAAAAAAAACTTTAATTACAGCAATGCATGAATAAACCGATTGTTTGTGTCGAGTCGAGTGATTCGATTGAATTATGATATCAATGCGAATTGCATAAAACACGGATATAGATGGCATGCTTGATGATGTGTATTGAGTTACTTGGCTTCATTTTACATTTGCGTGCTTGTGTCGGACAAGCACGCAGTCTTGTATATTTATTATCATTTATTAATAATTAGCTCATTAATCTCACTGAATGAAATTTATACTCGTGACACTACCAGCGTGATAGAATATGGCTCACTCCATGAGTCTGTGGTTAAGGACCCTTTCCATTCTTTTTCGCAGTAAATAATGAGTGTGATCGAAGGTAACGTAACATAACATAACATCACGCCTGTAATCTCCGAAGGATTAGGCTGAGGTAAACCTAATCGTACACCCACATATCAACAGTTATGTTTAAGTCTCTTGTTACAGGGGGAGAGCTTATTGCCATCAACCGCGCACAAACTCGTCCACTACCAGACTCCGTGACTGTTACTGAGAAATTGCAGATGGAAAAACACTTTGCCCGACCTGGGAATCGAACACCACGCTCATGCTCAGCAGTCGTGGTCGCGACCACTAGTATCTGATAGTGAACAAGCAGAGTAAAAACTTAATTTTCTTATGATGAGTCTTTTGAAACTATTTGTTTTGATTCTTAATTGACATAGCGCCAAACTATGTTAAAATATAAAACCCATACAAATATTTTTTCTTAAAAATTATCATAAGTAGGTGTCAAAACATCGTGATCATAACCATTAGTGAAACTCGTAGAAAACATACAATAAACATATTTCATTAATTTACCATTAAATGTCTTCATAAATAATGATCGAGCGCGGTTGCGCCCACGCATCCGTTTTATGGCTTCATTTTTAGGGTTCAGTAAGAAACTATGTAATATTTTATTAATGTCAATGTATGAAGGTGTAATTTACAATTATCTCGTTTTGGAAATGTAATTGAATGGTGCTGATAGTCGAAATACAGGCTATGCCTAGTTCGGCTACAGACGCTAATCTCGTTCATCATCATCATCATCATTTCAGCTGAAAGACGTCCACTGCTGGACATAGGCCTCCCCCAAGTGTCGCCCCATTGACCGGTCCCGTGCGACTCGCATCCAGCGGATCCCTGCAACCTTCACCAGGTCATCGGTCCACCTAGTGGGAGGCCTTCCAACGCAGCGTCTTCCGGTTCGCGGTCGCCACTCCAGAACTTTTCGGCCCCATCGGCCATCCGTTCTGCGAGCAATGTGCCCTGCCCACTGCCACTTCAGTTTGGCTATTCTTCGGGCTACGTCGGTTACCTTGGTTCTCTTGCGGATGTCCTCATTTCTGATTCGATCACGCAAGGAAACTCCGAGCATAGCCCTCTCCATTGCCCTTTGGGTGACTTTAAGCCTTCTGATAAGGCCCATTGTGGGCGACTACGTTTCGGTCCCGTATGTAATCACTGGCAACACACATTGGTCATAGACCATCGTCTTGAGACACTGCGGTAAGTTGGACGAGAAGATACCCCGCAACTTCCCGAACGCTGCTCAGCCGAGTCGGATTCGACGATTGACCTCTTTCTCGAAGTTAGACCTACCTAACTGGATCGTTTGTCCAAGGTAGACATAATCGTCTACAACTTCGAGTGTAGAGTCTCCGATCTTGATAGGAGTGGGTGTTACATGGGTATTCAACATGATTTTGGTTTTGTCCATGTTCATTTTAAGACCCACTTTTTCGGAAGCTCTACTAAGGTCATCGAGCATTGTACTGAGGTCCTCCATGGTCTCAGCCATGACCAGTATATCGTCGGCAAACCGAAGGTGAGAGATGTACTCGCCATTGACGTTGATGCCTAGCCCTCTCCAGTCCAGAACCTTGAAGAAATCCTCCAGTGCAGCGGTGAACAGTTTCGGAGATATGACGTCTCCCTGTCTTACACCTCGCTGCAGAAGGATAGGTTCTGAGGTCTGGTCCTGAAGTCGGACTGACATGGTGGCGTTTTTGTACAAACACTTCAACACCTCGATGTACCGATAGTCGATTTGGCACCGTTGGAGAGACTGCAGTACAGCCCAAGTCTCGATCGAATCGAAGGCTTTCTCGTAGTCCACAAACGCCAAGCAGAGAGGCAGGTTATACTCTTCGGTCTTCTGTATAACCTGCCGCAGCGTATGTATGTGGTCTACGGTGCTAAAGCCTTTTCGGAATCCGGCTTGTTCGGGAGGCTGAAAATCGTCAAACCTGCGCGCGAGACGATTCATGATGACTCTTGAGAACAACTTGTAGACATGGCTTAGAAGTGAGATGGGTCTATAGTTCTTCAGCCGGGCATTGTCGCCCTTTTTGAAGAAGAGTACCACCACACCCCTGCACCATGCCTGCGGCGTTTTCCCCTCGAGTATGACGGAATCAAACAGCTTCTGAAGGGCCTCTAATCTCGTTGCCTTAATTGAAATTGTTGCCAATTACCATTGTATACTAGTACTAAGTTTTTTTTGGAAATAAACTATGATTTATGAATTAAATAATTGCAAACAAATTGAATTGATCAAAAGAAAACTCCACACAGACTTTTACACCAAAGAAAAGTCTTGGTTTAGAACGTTCGTGAATGAACCGGAAGTCACAAGTGCTACTAAGCTGTCCACCTCGCAAAAGACAAACAGAAATATTCGGATTTGATGGTCAACTTTCAGTAATTGGAGTGGCAGTAAAAGAAGATGAAGAAAAACATCATCACTTCAAAAAACAACTGCAACTGAACCGTGCAATATTATCATCGTTGTGTTGTAACAATTCTTAAAGATTTCAACAACCAAGCAAATATTTAACATCCTGAAACAAACAAGAACAAAAGCATAATCACAATGAACGCTATGAATTATAATTACAAGCATTGAGCTCGACCAACGAAATAAAAAGAAACGAGCTATACGGAACTCATTACGTCGGAGCTCCACAGACTGGCTCAATTATCTGCTTGGCCACGAGATAGACGATTAAGCAGCACGCGTGTTGCGACAGTGACACTACTGCGGCGAAAAATCATAACCATCATTTCATTTTCAGCCCGGAATCACCCACTGTTGGGTATAAGCCTCCCTTTTCTTCCGCCATACTTTTTCTGTGCGTCCCTTATCCATCTGTTTCCCATGATTTTGACGATATCAAAAAATAAATGAAAGAAATTGGATAGTCTATCTAATTTATTTCATTTACTTTTCTAGAGCATGCTACGAGTCACCGAGACGGGACACAGGCGATGGTATGCACGTGCAAGGAATCAAGTGATACCCGCGCATGTTCCCTTGACGCTTGTCGTTTCGTCTGAGGTCGTGAACAGGGCGCATGATTCAGCCGCATTTTTACGAGTATTCTGTGGAAAATTAATGTATTTCCACTGTTTATTGTGACTCCTACTGCGTGTTTGTTTGTTCAATATGTTTGTGATGACAGGTGCCATAGGGTATTTTATTGTGTAGCTGTTTTAATAGTTTAAACAATCTTTTTTATTATTTAGTGTCCTGTGTTTACTATCTTATTTTTAATTATTTAATCTACAACTGGTATCGACTATCTGTTCTGATAACTCTGGTCCTGGTTTTGGCAGTCAGTTCTGATTACTTTAGTATGCCAGTCGGAAGTGGAAACAGTCTAGTCATAATAAATAATAACCTATTATTAAAGTCAAACTGCAAGTACTTCCTGAAAATGAGGAGATCGGAATCTAACTACCATTCACACATCCTAACTTTAAGATTATAAGGATTCGTCATCACCATTAACATCTGCCCCGACTTTTCCCAATTACATAATATGTTGTGGTCGGCTACCACTCTAATCGGATGCAGTTGAATATTAGTATTTTACATACATATATCCTATCCAGTCACTGATTAACACTATATCCCTTGGTTAGACTGGTTGTCAAACTTTATTGCTTCTGACAATTTGTAATGACTGTCAAACGGTAGAACGAGCTTTTCGAAGCATGGAGGTGAGTAGTACAATGATTGTGATATAGAATCTGTGCTGACGTATCGGTAATTACCCATAGCTATCCTGGGAAAATACACGTAGACCACATGTATTTTTTTCCCAAGCAAACTCCATCAAAAATCCAATGATCAAATAAATTCTTTAAACAGAATCGTCGCCATGATGCAATCGTCCGGCCATATGTAAACTACTGTATTCGTGTCAGAGAGCTAAGTACATACATTTACATATGAATGGTATGTATTAATACATTGGCAATTGACACCCGTCTTAAATCACATGTTATAAGACCCGTTTCTGGGGGCAGTGATTAGGTGGAGTAGATACGATGGCTGGTTCAAGTTTTATGTTTACAATAGTCTTGTGCCTCTGAGAGGTTTTAACGAAGAAGCATCTAGCTATATGATGTTACGAGATAATCATATACTTAAATAGAAATTCTCTTTCGAAACTGTTGCTTATAATATGAAAACTTCTTTAAGCTTATTTTATATACAATAATGAACAACATATCATTATTGGAATTACTATAGTGTATAGTGGTAATTTATTAATATAATCATCAATTATTTTTCATCTTTTTTTTCAGATACACCGTGAATTCTTTGAGTAAAACCGAAATTGCAAAATATCTTAACTCTGACATTATTTTAGAGGAAGTAACAAAAATAGCTATTTAATTACCATCACCTCCTAAAATCACAACCGTGACAAATTAATCAAAAACGAAAAAAAAATTAAATTAAATCACAGTCATAACGGTAAGTACAGTCTGCAGCATTAATCTATGACAGAAATAAGAAACATAAAACAGCAACACCCGAGGCGGATCATAAATTTAACTGCCGTTTTCTAAAATTAATAACGCATAATTCTAATATAAAACCTTAATGAGTGGCGAATAAAGCGATAAACGGCTAATTTACGATCTGCCCGGCCAATAAAAACTTAGCGATAAGTAATCTTAGAAATGGAAATCAATTACTTTGTTTACGTCCAGTTTGTGTCGAGTGATGGGATTTTTTATTTTATTCTTTTTTGTTTAACTTAAGCTCTTTTATTGTGGGTTGTATTTTTTCTGGGATTAGTTCAGGACTGTCTTTTACTGGATGGATTTGAATAATTTAGTGTAGTGTATGTATAGTTAAAATATTAGCCAATGGGATCATAGTTTTTATAGAAAAAAAATTCAACTATCGACCGGGAGGTGGCGTAAATACTACAGTAATTTCTTATTTTGTTATTGCAAAAATACCGAAAGCTTATTTAAAAGACTTCGCGAAAATAATTAATTAGAAACATTTTTTCTGCGATAATATTTAATCAGAGCCTTTGCCCAGCAGTGGGATGACGTAGGCTAGCAGCAGCAGCAGCAACAGCAGCAGTATTATTTCATCAAGATACTCTTGATTAAATAATATCTTACCCCTCCGGTCGACAATTGAAATATATAATTATGTTTAATTATGACCAACATACAACAAAATATCATAAACATTTGATTCAACAAAATTAAAATAATAAATGCAATTAAGATTTTGTAGGACACGATAAAAATTAACATAATCATATTACTTTACATTATATTACGAAAATATTTAAATTAAATGTGTAAAATAATGATTATTTTAGTTAATTACTTTTATATTTACATGGCCTTATGGGAATGCAGGAACACTGTTACACTTACGCCATTACGACTACCGGTATTTGTTAATGACCTTATAATATTTAAATGACAGTAGTTAATGGACTACTGGCTTAAAATCCCAGTATATTAAGTATGTTACATTGTATAACATCAACCGACATCCGGTTTCTGGAAAGAAAATGATCAAGGTTCAAAATTAAACTCAAGTCCGATTAGCTGTTGTTAAAGCAGCCAACCAAGTCAGCAGTTGACGAGCTCATTACAATTTGCAACTTTATTTTTGTTTGGGTTTTCGTAACAGAATCCGGTTTTCAGAGTAATAAAAACAACATAATTACTACCAATAGGAAGCATACACTAAAGTTTTCCTTTTGAAATTGCACAAATCCGTAAATGAAATCACTTTGCAATACAAAGTAAACGAATATAACAAACTCGGGTATACAATTACTGCAACCTCAAGCAATTCTATATGCAAAAATAACTTATAAGACTCTATATTATAGCAGAATTAAATTGTCGGCGTTGGGAAAAATAACGTTAATTTGCACAAAAATACAAGTAACATATTTAACGGCGGTATTTAAAATTTTACGACGATGCAATAAGTGTAAAATTCACATAACATGTTTTTAACACCAGCATCGTATACGTTCTCGAATAAAATCGACGATCCCGATTTCGTATCGATTAAATCGAGTTTTTACGATATCTCGATAGATAAGATAATGTTGAGCCGGTGTGCATTATTTTTAATGTACTATAAGTGCGTTAATAGTGTAATTTGGTAGCTGACTGTACACGACCTCGTATTTAAAGGACTTTTTATGTTAAGTGCGAATGAAATTGCGGATTTTAAAATGGTAAGTAGCAGGTTTTATTTATAATTTTGGCTTTAAATGTATTTTATTTTCTGCTATAAAACTTTTAAGATGTATTAAACATCAACTATAATTTATTCAGCCATTATGTGTGACTGCCCCAATTTGTTGGAACCAATTTTAAATATAGTTTTGTATTAAGAACATTATCAATATATCCTTACGGTATCCTGGTATATTTAATTAATGGACTTACCATTGATGAAAACAGTTAACATCCTCCATCAGTCCCCAGTTCTCCATTGGTGTCTCCAGTCAGAGGTGGTAAAATTATTTACTGGTAAAAAGTAGGTAGTCACGTCCATTTTTCTTCGGACACACTGAAATACGGCTGTTCTGAAAGGCAGAGCTGAAAAAATCCTCTTGTAATTTGCTGAAGTTTTATTCAATCAAATTAAACCTTGGATGAAGGATTTTTATTGGATAAAAAAAAACAGAAAACTATGAACGCTTCTGAATTTCAAACCGTTGACGTAAAGCACAGTAGCAGTAATACAGTAGCTCAGTCAATTTATCTGATATTTTTTCCCATCATTTTCTTAGTAAAATCTCATTTTACACTAAATTACTTGACAACGTAATTCACATTACAGTCGATGGTAACCAGAAGCATGACAAGTTGCTACCAGGATTACATAAAAACTAAGACCATAAATTGCTGAGAAAAGTAGTAAAATGTTTCAATTTATAGAAAAAATTGACTTGCGTTAACTAGAAAATGAGTCGTGTTCGATGTAAACATGTGGGAAATATATAGCAAAACGTCGATACAATTTTTTGTCGATAATTTAGCACTCACCACTCAATCTACTTATTGAGTTACAGCTTTGAACTGATGATGAAATCACAGCAAAACACGTAGTAACCAGTTTAGTGTACTCACTTCCATTTGACACTTTTTTTTCTTTTTTTGTTGATGAGTATAAATAAGCGCTTCTATAGCGGCCCGGCGCTGCAAGCAGGACTGATCTTTACGGTGGACAGATGCAAATTTGGGCCACATGCATGCTTGCCAATAGATTTTCAGTGACACTGATTACGACACCATTATAAAACTCATGAACAATGACATCCTGATATTCAAAATAGTACCTTTTCCTTCGTGAAAATTATGACTGACATCAGCTTCCAGTCCTACGAGATGTCGGGCTAATTTAGTACATGTTTTAGTACACTGCCTCGTTGGTCTAGTGGTCGCAAGCGCGTCTGCTGAGTATGAAGTCCTAGGTTCGATTCCCGGGTCGGGCAAAGTGTTATTGGGTTTTTCCATCAGGAATTTCTCAGTAGCAGCCAGGGAGTCTGGATTAGTATTGATGACAATAGGCTCACCCCCTATTACATGGAACTTAAACATAACTGGCGAAATGTGGCTGTACTATTAGGTACATCTCTGCCTAAACCTTCGGGGATTACAGGCGTCATGTTATGTTATGTTGTTAGAAAGTATCAATTCCAGGTACTATTTCTGAATTTTTTTCTCTTACTGACTCATTAGGTTTTAGGCTAAATAAGCAGTTAAATATTGTACAAAAGCAAAAGCAATCAACATAGCAGATAGGGCCTCGATACTGCATCTACAACCATTTTACAACATACGTCCGGCATGCAAGCGATGTCTGTACCAGTAGTATTAGTTGTAACTAACAGACAGACGGACATAGCATTCTGTATAAGGTATTACTGTTACTGTTATTAGTTGTCAGTAGAAATAACCTACAGTTTTTAGATTGAGAATTCATTTGCTGTTAGTTTAAATCTATTTATGGACATTATGTACGGTGATTCTACATTATTTGCATGTGAATCATATTGGGTCCCTCTCATAGAGGAGGCCGTGTGTCCCAGCAGTGGGAACATTATTGGCTGATTATGCGTATAGGGTTATTGTAGTCCACAGAAGACAGAAGTTTGTTTTAGTACAGTGAACTTTTTTTTTTTTTTTTGTTTTCGGGGGGAAACCTTCAAAAGGCGACCGGTCTTTGGGGATAAGACCGGGGAGTGTGGGATTTTTACCGCACTAAAACAACCCCGGTGGTCACCATCCGCACATGAGAGGAGGCACCGTTTCCTCTTAAAATACCTGTCCGGAGCCCCCTCTGTGTAACGCCTGTTAAGGCACATACCTAGGGCGACTATACAGAGATCTCCCCTGAGCCTCGCTGTGCAAGTTAGTAAAGTGACCTACACTACTGGAATCCCGAACCAGTATAATTATGTGTTACAACTACAACATTATTTTTAGTATATGCGAAACCTGAATATAGTTTGTTCAGAATAAGTAACTGAATCAATTCCAATAATTTTTAAACCATGTTATGTTTTTTCCCAAAAATATTTAAAAAAGTTAAAAATTGGATACCGAGCGACTTTGTGTACCTATCGCAATAATTTAGGTACCCACTGCCAAATTATTATTATCAATGAGCTCAAGACGATGCTGGAGGCGCGAGCTGCGTGGTAACCACGATTTTGTGCGGACAACTAGGTAACAGAACAAGCTTATAACTTTGTGATATTTTATGATACAGTTTTGAAATTTTGTACATAGATTCTTTACATAAAAACACTAGACACGTGTATCAGGTTTCGCATATACTAAAACTAATGTTGTACAATCTTAGAGAGCTGTGGGCTTAGACAGGTGGCAATCGCTCGGTCGCAAGTCGTAAAGACTTACTTATCGAATTTTAACATAGCTCATGTCATTCTCATACATTTTTAACTTTTTAACCATCAACACTCCAGTTAGAATGTGACTTTCACTCTGCTCTTACCTTCAATACAGTTGCAGCCGGAGACTATTTGAGTTGCTTCACCTCTCACTACCAAAACATGTAATACTATGTCTTCTGAATCCACAATTTACAACAAATACTAAAGTGCTATGTACTTTTTCTAAACGCCAATCGCGAGCAGTTCCTGTAAACACAACACTCTACCTAATAAATTCACATCAGTCACCACTTCCACATAGAAACGCCTAACATGTGCACTACCCACCAGCGTTTGATACTTTTTGCGCCAATTACACATACCGTCGAATACTCCGCGAAACTCCAGCGTCGCAAGATTTCGTAGTATTTTTATTGGCGATACTTTACCCATGTTTGTGAGCCTATGAATTGCGGAATGAAAGAAATTAAGTGCATTTGTGTAACGGTACACGTTAACAGCTGGAAGTATGGACATGACTTGTGGATGTAAGGATTCCGTCATTCCTGAATTCCTTTACTTGACACTATAGATGTTGCGTTTTGATCATACTCTCGAGCTCATGAAGGAGCGGCGTGAGATGATCCTGCAGTCTTCAGACGAGGCGTGGAAATACCGGCAGCTCAATAGACGGATCTCTAAATCCTTGAAGAGCGACCTCCGCCGCTTTAATACCGAGCGTATTAAAGACGCTATTGAGCGGAATAAAGGCTCCAAGGTATTTTCAAGAGATCTGGCTATTGGGCAGAGCCAGCTCACGAAACTGAAGACCGACGATGGCAGGATCGTATCCGCCAAACCGGAGCTGCTGAGGGAGATCGAGAGTTTTTATGGGCAGTTGTACACTTCAACTAGAAAGCCCGTTGCAACTCTAGCTAACGACCCAAGAGCTAGACTGACCCGACACTATACCGAAGACATTCCGGATGTCAGCCTGTACGAGATTAGGATGGCTCTTAAACAGCTTAAAAACAACAAGGCACCGGGTGATGACGGAATTACGGCCGAACTCCTGAAGGCGGGTGGAAAACCGGTACTTAAGGCCCTTCAGAAGCTGTTTAATTCCGTCATACTCGAGGGGAAGACGCCGCAGGCATGGTGCAGGGGTGTGGTGGTACTCTTCTTCAAAAAGGGCGACAATGCCCGGCTGAAGAACTATAGGCCCATCTCACTTCTAAGCCATGTCTACAAGTTGTTCTCAAGAGTCATCACGAATCGTCTCGCGCGCAGGTTTGACGATTTTCAGCCTCCCGAACAAGCCGGATTCCGAAAAGGCTTTAGCACCGTAGACCACATACATACGCTGCGGCAGGTTATACAGAAGACCGAAGAGTATAACCTGCCTCTCTGCTTAGCGTTTGTGGACTACGAGAAAGCCTTCGATTCGATCGAGACTTGGGCTGTACTGCAGTCTCTCCAACGGTGCCAAATCGAC
Source organism: Noctua fimbriata (assembly GCA_905163415.1). Classification (NCBI taxonomy): domain Eukaryota; kingdom Metazoa; phylum Arthropoda; class Insecta; order Lepidoptera; family Noctuidae; genus Noctua; species Noctua fimbriata. Next base: position 18,957,189 of record LR990927.1, on the reverse strand, counting down.
TATCGGTACATCGAGGTGCTAAAGTGTTTGTACAAAAACGCCACCATGTCAGTCCGACTTCAGGATCAGACCTCGGAACCTATCCTTCTGCAGCGAGGCGTGAGACAGGGAGACGTCATATCTCCGAAACTGTTCACCGCTGCACTGGAGGATATCTTCAAGGTTCTGGACTGGAGAGGGCTAGGCATCAACGTCAATGGCGAGTACATCTCTCACCTTCGATTTGCCGACGATATAGTGGTCATGGCTGAGACCATGGAGGACCTCAGTACAATGCTCGATGACCTTAGTAGAGCTTCCGAAAGAGTGGGTCTTAAAATGAACATGGACAAAACCAAAATCATGTTGAATGCCCATGTAACACCCACTCCTATCAAGATCGGAGACTCTACACTCGAAGTTGTAGACGATTATGTCTACCTGGGACAAACGATCCAGTTAGGTAGGTCTAACTTCGAGAAAGAGGTCAATCGTCGAATCCGACTCGGCTGGGCAGCGTTCGGGAAGTTGCGTGGTATCTTCTCGTCCAACTTACCGCAGTGTCTCAAGACGAAAGTCTATGACCAGTGTGTGTTGCCAGTGATTACATACGGGACCGAAACGTGGTCGCTCACAATGGGCCTTATCAGAAGGCTTAAAGTCACCCAAAGGGCAATGGAGAGGGCTATGCTCGGAGTTTCCTTGCGTGATCAAATCAGAAATGAGGACATCCGCAAGAGAACCAAGGTAACCGACGTAGCCCAAAGAATAGCCAAACTTAAGTGGCAGTGGGCAGGGCACATTGCTCGCAGAACGGATGGCCGATGGGGCCGAAAAGTTCTGGAGTGGCGACCGCGAACCGGAAGACGCTGCGTTGGAAGGCCTCCCACTAGGTGGACCGATGACCTGGTGAAGGTTGCAGGGATCCGCTGGATGCGAGTCACACGGGACCGGTCAATGTGGCGACACTTGGGGGAGGCCTATGTCCAGCAGTGGACGTCTTTCGGCTGAAATGTTGATGATGATGATGATAGATGTTGCGTTTTAGCATGGCAATAGCGGTCGTTGCCCTTTCGGTAATGTTGCTTTGCACTAACCAAACTGTTAACAATGTAGAGTTCTTCATTGGTAAAAATGTTGAGGCTGATAAGATGTCAATTAAGGTCGTTAAAAGGATATAAATATGCACTTCCGTTTTTTAAATGAAGAATGTAAAAAAATATAGGTGAATCAATGATTGCTAATGCCATGTTAAAAATGCCACAAATACAGAAGTATTTTAAACAGAAATGGAATCTTCGGATCTTCTTCTACGTCAGTCGCATCAAAATAGCGTAATGTGCTGGTGCGAAAAATTTGTCGAAAACGCAGGATATCCTGTTGGTATCTCTTAGTAAATAGCAGGATTCTGAATATCCTATAATATAGTCGATATATGCACATGCGTCAACGAAAGTACATCCGCAAGCTTCCTATGCGTGATCTATAAACCAGTAAACAAACAAGGAATCCGTTATGGATCATCGGCAGCAGCTATAAAAATTAATGATGTGTAAGTAATAAACGTGTGAGCTGCAAGACTCTCTCCTAGATTCTGTAATATAGGTGAAAATACTTACAGTTACATTGTAAAACCGTGCACAAAGACCATTTCAACATTAAGTTCTATGTAAGACACTTATTTGAGTCTACTTTTGGAGACTTCTTGAAGAGTCTACTTTTTCAGAAGGAACTTTCGTAGTTCTCCTCTTAAAAGCATAATGAAAGCAATCCATGATAATCAAAGCAAAGAATAAATATTTATTTCCCTTAAAGATTTTGCCACGTATGGCTTTCACCTTCAGAAAATGCCTGTCTGTCAGTGAGTCTATAATTTTTCAATCATAAAACTTCTCCGACCACAACCCGCTCTTCAGAAAAGGCTTCTTCCGACTTACAACTTTTTATAACCAAGGAATTACACAGTAGTTTAGTTTTATGCCCAGACCAATTCTGAACCAATTTGTTTTTTTCTAGAAATATGTGTTTGCTTAGCAATTATGAATTAACTTAGAAATGTACGCGTTATACCTTTTATGGTGGATCTATAAACATGTTGATAACCGTCGGTAAAACTTAATAGCTACCTATATTTGTAATAGAGAATTAAATAAATTGTTGGCTGTTATGCAATTTTGCTTTGCAACTGACGCGTGACTTTACAGTTTTCCTTGTAACTTTAATTTACATTTTTATTTGTTATTCTGATCACTGCTGACACACATGAGTTTGGTAGCACCACTTTTTAAACAGCAATCATTCATAGGCGGTAGGTAGGTACTTATTATTTTTGTTGTCAGTAAAATACCCCCAAATTCCCCCCAATTTTTTACAGGACTACCCAAAAATGTTATTACTTAGGATCTTAGAGGTCCTTGACTGTTGTTTAAATTACATACAACAACCAAATATTAATTTAAAAAACTTCATAAATTGTATAATAAACCCACAATACATTCTACTCACCCTAATATCATTTGTCTCCCCATCAATAATATTACCTGACATACATGTGTTATATAATTCTTTTCCACTTAAACAGTAACACGCTTCAATTAATATATCCTTTACATTATTGACCCATATAATTATATACTGGAAAAACAATTTACTTTTTTCGTACTAGTACAGAGTAAAAACAAGCAGAAGATCCACTACAAAAAAAAATTATAGACTTTTAACTTTTACTTTTATTTCCTCCCATCTCTGTTCTGTCATAAACCTTATGAGAACGTAAATTTAGGTCACTTTACTGCAAAAAAGAAGTAAAATAGCATGAAAAGACAGTATACAAAATGCCACATAAAAAAAAGAAATAGTAAAGTTGACAGTGTCCTTCCAAAAATTCAATTGTTTTTGTAAGATGCATTTGTTTGCTGTCTTCTTTTTCTTCTTCTCTAATCGATGACTCAGATTCTGTCCGACCAGTACGTAGCAACCTTGGGTTTACTATGACGTCTTAAAGCAGGAATAATTCCATTGTGGGAAAGGGACAGAGCTATACAGGTCGTCTAGTGCCATCTCTTTCCCACACTAGAATTTCTCCTGCTTTAAGGCGTCATGGTACCTGGACAGCTCTGTCGTTTGCCTCATAAAAGTCTAACTCGCAACTTATTCTATTTCAATCTTTATAATATGGAACTTTTGTCTTTATCTGTGCAGTTGTCATGATCTTATAAAAAGTTATGATAGTGACGTCATAATAGCAACAGCTGCTAGACGGTTTAACGAGCGTAATAACTCAAAAGAATAATTATACAGCTAAGTATATGAGAGTATGTGTGGTTATAAGGAGTTAGTGCTCAAGAATTTTGTAGTGAGGATGCTGTGAATTGGCTACTATGTGTTCTGAAATCAAACTAACCGAAGTGTCTCTTTCTGTCTGCTGTCTGTTCGCTGATTTTTTAAATTAGAAATTGGAAGACGGTGAAGTATCCTATCAAGTATGCGACAGTCGTGAATGGAGTCGCGTTTAGAGGAAGCACAGACGATCGAACAGTCAATGACCAATTTACTACTCAGCCCATTCCAATAATCATACTGTGATGACTAAATAGGCACGCAAGCCACTAAACTATAAGTAATCTTTTCAAATGATTACAAAAATTGTATCAGCTATGTTTTCAAGACTAAGAAAATAATAAACAGTGAAGTATGGAAGAAGAAGACATGCTGCGCCGAGCCATAAGAAATTAGGAAAATGACAGTAGAATGATAATATTATTGTAAAAACCACTTACCATTTCCGTCTGTAATATCTTTCTTCTTCTATAATGCCAACTTTTATTATTATCACCATGACGCCAATACATACCATTGCTATTATACTGCTAGAACCGTCACAGTGCTGCGCACAATAAAATTCACAAGCAATTGTATAATGCACTAGCTTTAGCATTCGGTTTCATTTCCCTATTAATTCATCATGATGATACAATTAATTAAATTGGTTTAGTTATTTAAATACAAACAAATTCTTGATTTTGCTTATATTTAGAAAAAAATATGCCGAATTTATTTTGCCAAAAATAACAAAAAGCTTATAATCACCATCTTGACATTAATCGTAGGTTACCACAGGACTTACCTAAATCCTCTGAAAATATTATTCATCGAAAGACACATTAAATCGGCATCAAAAAACAACTATTTCTTATTCTACTTTAATTTACTAATAATTATTTTCTTTCAATCATCCATCCCTGTCAGTAACTTAAGGCTCATACAAATTACACCATGAACAGTAAAAAAATAACAAACGCAACCACTTGATTAATCATATTTTTCTTACAAAGTAACAAACAAACAGTCTCATCATTCACACAACACGCACTCATGCGCAAGGGGCAATTTTTTATAGGTATATTACTTGACCAACATAACTTGACACATCAGGATGGCGCTCCTTGTTAAGTAAAATTACATCCACCTGTCAAATTCAATACATTACAAATGTAGTTTCAAATTCCACCATGTCTCCCGTTATTTTGGTCTGTAATACACGTTCTTGTCACTTTTTTACACTGGTAGGTATTCAGTTCATGTGTAAATCATTATACATATTACACTTTATTAGATATGTAATTACATAGTTCTTGAGTTCTTGTATGTGCGAACATTCAGAAAAAAATTGTACAGATTTTTTTGCACAGGTACAGTCGAACAAACTTCTTGGTATACATGCTTGTTACTACTTTATAGTATTTTATTTTAATACGTAGAACAGAAAAAGTCAATTATTTTATCTATGCATGTGAAAAGCTAAAAAAAGGAGCAACACTAGGAATGAATATTGAGAGTGTCGTGGAAAGATGACAGGTCTGGTCGAGAGTTAATGGGTTTGTCCAACAGGACTCAGTAGCAGACCGGTGTCAGGGGTTGTGCCCAGTTGATAGCAATAGGCCCGCTTTCTATTATAAATACGACTTAAACATAACTGGCGAAATGTAGTTGTACAAAGATACCCCTAGGCCTAATATTTCAGAGATTACAAGCGTGATTTAATATTAATGGAATGATGAATATTTTTGCCCGTATAGCTTGATTTACATACACGATGTATGGCCGTCTATTATTGACAGTAATAATTGATTTAGATACAGTTGCCTGTAATAAATGAATTTATGCCGTGTTAGGATAATGGATTTTTAATTGCAGTCAGAGTAATTAGCGATTAGAAGATAAAACATGGCTTTTGTATTATTTTCCTCATCTCTGTCCTCAGGACTAGATTGATGTCAAGAGTAAGCCCATTTAGAATTAAAAAAAAAAAAAAATTCGCTGTGGAATTGATAACTATTTTTTTGTTTGGGATTAACGTCAGCATTTCCAGTTATGATAAATGTGTCAGTGTGACCCCACTGTCCTTCGAAACGCGCAATGGATTTTATTGCAATTAACCCTGCGATCTAGAATTTTGATTCCGCAAAGTGCAAGATGTAGTGTAAGTGTATGGATGTAGTTGCTAATATTTCATAATAAGGAAATAACTCTTATCAGTCATCTCTACAACAATATTTTTTATTATATGCGAAACCTGAATATAGTTTGTTCAGAATAAGTAACTGAATCTATTTCAATAACTTTTAAACCATGTTATATTTTTTCCCAAATATATTTAAAAAAGTTAAAAGTTGGATACCGAGCGACTTTGAGTAGCTATCACAATAATTTAGGTACCTACTGTCAAATTATTATTATCAATGAGCTCAAGACGAAACTGGAGGCGCGCGCTGCGTGGTGACCGCATTTTTGTGCGGACAACTAGGTAACAGAACAAGCTTATAACTTTGTGATTTTTCATGATACAGTTTTGAAATTTTGTACATAGATTCTTTACATAAAAATACTAGACACGTGTTTCAGGTTTCGCATATACTAAAACTAATGTTGTATAAATCTTGCCAAAAATATACATAACAAACAATGACAAAAATACTAAAGTTTGCTCAACCAAAAATACACGCAATAACATTTGCTTAACAAAAATATTGTTACTCAAACATTCGCAGGCAATTGTTAAAATCAACCAAACGCCAATATTGGACTCAATGAAAAGAACAAATAGTTGGAAAGCGATTTTAACATGTATGTGATGTTGGTTAAATTAGTCAGCGGATGTAATGTAATTTTATTATAAAAAACAAATAACATACTAGTCATTTAGCGAAATAGTAGTCGTATTTATGTGCTTTAATAAATGTATAACCTCACTGTCTGCTTCATTAGTCTAGCGCTACTGCTATGCACGAGTTTCTAAATTCCATTTCATTCTTATCCTGAGAATTGGTGATATGAAGTTGTACATCAACTACACCTGCCTAACTCTTCGGAAAGAACCAGTGTGTTGTTAAGATATAATTAAAACACAAAAAAAGCAAAAAAGAATGCGGGGTTATAAACCCCTTGTTTTTTTTAACAAAATGTGATAGCAGCTTGAAGATAACAGTTAACATTTCATTGCGTGAGTCATTCGTCCAGCAGCAGTCTTGCTTATGCGGACATGAGCCGGTCCAGCAGGGACACTCGCGACTAGTCTCTTCCCTAGCCTTCCAGCTGTCCGCACGTCGACGTTAGCTTGGAGTTGTTGATCTTACCAGGCAGAAGAGTCAGACTCCTCCAGCTGCTTAGTCGCTTTTCTGACACACAAAAGATGAGAGGGGGTCTAATCTATTACCCGGACACCACACGGGACCAAATCATCACTGGACAGTCTTGTCCAGTGATGAGACAATGTACGAGTCCATAAACCCATCAGATAAAAAATACAAGGATCAACGAGCTACTAGAACCTCCAACATAAGGAAAAGACCAGTCTATTCATAGCATACACAAAGTAAATAAACCAGCAGCGACTTTGCATATAAAACAGCTGTACATTGTCGAAGATCAGTGAGCACTGTTCGGTAATAAATCTCTTTTGTAAATACATACATACATCAGTGTTGCTAATTGACGTTTACAATCTCGCTCTGAATCAATGTATCTGTATTGAGGTGAGTGGAACAACTGTTGCTTTGGATGCAAGATGAGAGATGAAGCGAACTTTAAAAAAGAAAAAAATATACATAACTAGCTTATGCACGCGGCTTCGCTCGCGTTAATTTAGAATTTGAAAACCTAGCGGTGTGAAATATACTTGACGACCTACTCTCATACCTACCAAATATACATAAAAAGAATCATAAAAATCGGTCGAGCCGTTTCGGAGGAGTGCGACCACAAACACCGTGACACGAGATTTTTATATCTAAGAAGATAAACTTAAACTGGAGGCATTTATTTCAATTGGACCATTACAGGCACTTTTGAATGTCACAAAAACAAATAAATCGAATCTACAGTCACAGACACAAGGCATAATAACTTGCAGAAGTACTGTAGTTGTGTCTAATGAGATGACGAGTAATAGAGAAGTATGGAAGAAAAAGACATGCTGCGCCGACCCCAAATGAATTGGGATAAGGGCAAGAGAATGATGATGACTGTAGTTGTAAAAAAATGTTTCGTATCCAGGTAATATACATATAAGGAGACGTAGCGACGTACTACAGTAACATAGTACAAAAATTACTACAGCGCCATCTATGGCACAAATGAATTAACATCGAAATTCCTAATCGCGCAGTTAAAGTTATCCGCGATATAAGACACAAACCCGACCACAACTGTCGGGTAGTAGCCCACCAGACACAACACCCATCTGGTCGGAGGATCCTCCCATTTCTGTGAAGTATTGAGGAACTTTACACCCTGTACCTCATACCTCAAGTGGTACACTGGTTTTGCACAAGAGATTTTATCAGTGGGATATTGTCACATGATAGGTGCTGTCACCAGCTAGCATTTTTAACCGACTTCTTAAAAAGGGTGAGGTTTTGTATTCGGCGCCTATCTTTTTTCATATGTACACCGATTACCCGAGCTTTTGTACTATGTATTTTTTTAATTAATTGCGTGATAATAAGTAGAGACTAATTATCAAGAAATTAATTAAAAGTTTCTTCGAAATGATGTAATCTTTTTTTATTGGCGCCATATCATCATAACATCCACGACTGTCGATATAAGACTGTACATACAGGCTTCCGTCGTTGCTTGTTGTTTCAGAATATTGCATCGCTGAATCGTCTACCTTGCACTAACCATTAACATCGAAATGACACCGGTAAATATTCATAATTCATTTGCAATTAAATGCGTTGGAAACAGCGGCCCACAAAATGGCGTAAATGAAGCTGTTTCATTAACTTTATCCTGTTGGCGGGACATTATAATTTACAATTCATTTTAATGTCTATCAGTTTTGGTGTTTTGTAGTCATTCGTGAATAATTTATTGCGGTAACTGTGTATTGGTGGTTGAGGGATTAATTGTGTTATTTGGTTGTAAAGTTTGAATGGTTTTATTGTTATTTTTCTTGAAGACTTCTAAAATTACATTTTAAAGGTCAGACTGGATGCAAAAGACCAGAACTGCAATAGGTTGAGTTGATTGATTGTTTCTTGAATTTTATTTTAGGTCCAAGGTTCTTTTGCTTCTTCTTGAGTTTTCTAACTGACATTTGTTCTGGTCACATCCCATGAGGAGCCACATATTCAGCAGATTGATAATCAGCCAGCAAAGTGACAACAACGGAAGCATTGACATTAAAGTATCGACATGCGTGCAAGTTATGATGATATAAGCAGCCTCAATTAAAATTGATGTCATCATCGCTTCGAAGAAAAAAGACTTAAAAAGTTTAATATCTAAATTAATTAACACGTACTTTATTGCCTCTTAAAAATATATAAACATTTAATTACTGGTTTGTACACATTCAAAATATCACTTGCGTCAGAAGGTGCGTAATGTTACCTTTTTCGGCTGTCCAAGACTAAAACAAAAAGCAGTCGCCAGCTCATCCTACATGATGCCTACCTACGTGTGTTGACACAGTCATCTCATCTCTCATTCGTCATGGACGTAGAGATAATCTCTGTGAGCCTCGCATCCGGAGACGGGCGTTAAATCTGCGATGCTGTTGTGACACCTTAATGCTTGCCGGATGTTTGGTCAAAGAGTTGAATTTGAAATAGATAGGTTAAGTTCTGACAGATTTCTGCCTACGGTGCTTTACAACCAGCACGCGTGACCACCGTAGAAGTGGGTTTTGTCGACGGAAGAATCGCCAAAATGACAGATCAACAAAAGAAAATCTGCCATTTTGTCGATTCTTCCGTTGACAAAACCCACTTCTACGGAGGTCATGCTACACGTGCTGGTTGGAAATACAGAAAGATCGAGAGAAGGCCAGAATAAAAGAAAAATTTAATTGAGAGGAGGAAAATATGAATATGGAATAAATTTTTTGTTTGTACACACGGCCGCACATGAAGCTGTACATTTCCAGTATAACTTGGCCTCACATTGTATAGACTTTCTATACAATGAGCGATCCGCATAAACTGGTTTTTTATAGCTTGATTGGCCGTCGTGCGTACTACCGCGCTCACTACCGTTCGACCACTTTTCACCCTTACGCCCTGAGTTATAAGGTTGAAGAAGTGGTCGTCCGTCAGTGAGCGCGCTTCTAAATGAGAGATATTTTCAGATTGTGTCGTATTACCTAACCTGAATGATGTGCTTTAGGCATGTGACTTGGCCAAAAGCGGACAGCAATAGTTTTCAAGTTAATGGTCTAACTTGCAAAATAACTGCAAGTTTACGTAAATAAATATGTAGTTCCTATCTACATAATTGTTATTCTTTTTAATAACGATGACTTAAGTAGGCAGTGCATAACACCATTCTCTTTTTATAGCGTTCTCACAGCACACCTCTTTCCTTAATTCAGATATGCATATAATATGCAAATTCCTTAGGAATAATGCGATTATACCTAATCAAATCACCGTCTTTTATATACGGTAATAAATTACACGATTATATTATGGCTATTCAGTTCGTTAGTCGAAAGTGTTTGCAACATTATAATTCATTAATTATGGCCACGACACTAGGGTTGTTGAATACTCGCATTTGTATCGATACTTTATATCGATCCGGATTGCAACTATGTGTCGAACGAACGGCTTCGATCCGATTCTCTAAATATTGTATCGTGCCGTCCTCTGGGATGCATGGTACTTATTTAAGCCTCTAAAATTTTAGGCCAAATATCAGGACTTCTTTTGTAAACATTTTAATGTATTCTTTACGACTCAATCAATCGATATAAATCACTACAACTCGATTTATTGCATCTGATAATTACATCGATACCTACTGTAAAAGTGTAAAGTATCAGATCGTACATCACTACACAACACTCATTTAAATTTTAATTATCAAAACAGTTGTAATCATTATGATATCGATTGATATTTGTTGGTAGTTTGTTTATTTATTTACATAATTTTCGTGTCAATTTTCTATTTTATTGTGGGAATGAAGGTAATGTAAGGCGAGTGTGTTTAATTAATCTGAAATGCAAATTTTGTTAACTTATTATGTTGTTGCACTTATCTTCTTCGGGGAGTCTAAATCTAACTATTCTGGGTAGGTCGCTCTTGGATCATAAAACGTATGATTATGATCTTTAGTTATGCACATACCATTAAAAGTCTGACTACAAAGTAAAATTATTTCTATGTATATTTGCAACGACGACCAAATTATAATTCGGCCCTTAAAAAAAGCCGCTCTTCTAAAATTTATTTTGAACTGTTGTGAATAACCGTATACCGTGTACCGTGCTATAATTTGTATGTGAAACAATTTTATCAATTCTCTTTCAAATGCATCAAATGCTTTTTAATAATTATTCTGGTTTTTATTTTGTTTTTTGTAATATTTTCATTGTTTTATATTTTATGTGTTAAAACCTAGTTTTATGGGCATGCTGTGTTCTCCTATAATTGAAGGAACACACCTAAAAGAACATTTGTAATACTGTGTCCTATATTGTCTGTGTGTATTCTTTGTTGGAGATCCAAATAAATAAATAAATAAATATACTTATTCCGGACCATTGAAAATCCAGTACATCCAATCAATCCAGTCTTCTAAAACAATTTTAAGATTTCATTCTTCCTCTTTATCGTGTGGTTAGTGCCCAACCAGACCTCTAATTTGGCTTTACTGGCATGCTGGTTTCATCACGATGTTTTCTTTCACCGAGGCAAGTGGTGATGATTAAACGGTACGCGACTTCGAACTTCAGACCTATGGCAGTCCGACGGTCACACCACTAGGCTATCACTGCTTAAAATTTACACTTCAGACCATTTTAAACTGTAAATGGTCTTTTAAATCAATTTCAAAATAAACACATCCCACTCCAACGATAATATCTTCCACTATCACACCATCTCCACAATATATCAGATCATCAAACAATGACCATTTACAACGACAATCAACGAATAGCTTAAACACTTGATAACAACATTAACATGTAACTAAGAACATGATGTACTATCAATGTTATCACACGATCTACAAGTATTTACATACAATGTTGATCTGGGGGCAGGAAGGCAGATAGTATCTTACAAATGTGGTATGGACGGCAATTATAGTGGGGATCGGTGGGACGGAAGAAATTACGTCACTGAATCTAGTTTGTTGTAAAAGGAAACTTTTGAAGTTGAGTCTTGGAAGCAGTGAGCAGTTTAACGGATAGACGAACAGACTTCATGTTGTGGTATCGAAGTTCGAGCCCAGGCTCTTAAACGATGAAGAAAAACATAGTGAGGAAGCTGTCATGTGTGAGAACCAAAAATTCGAAGGCATGTGACATCTACCGAACCGAACTGGGCCCGCGTTTTAGATTATACCTATCCCTCACAGAGTGCATAAAACAAAAACTTTAAAAAAGAGCATTGCAAGTTTTTTGACGATAAAACAAAGGTAAATGTTTATTCATAAACTTTCATTTCTTGAAGTAATGTGATCATCACCATATGCTTAACCATTTATTGACGATTTAACGCCTCTCAACTTTAAGCAGCGTTTATGAATAAACCCAAAAAATTCAAAGACGATTAATACACAAAATCAATTTAAAAACCAAATGCTCGTACACAGTTTCTTGACATTATCCCAAAAAAATCAATCATTTGACTTCCACCTTTAGCAATCAAATTGATCGATCTAAACGTTTCATAAATCACCGTCCCTAATCCCCACATAATAAGAGCTATTTCACACTGGCTATTTGTAAGCGTGTTCAAGCAAGGCGTTATAAAACACACAGCGTGTGCGTAGCGAGTACCCCGCGTGTGCACCACGTCTTCATCACGTTTGCGTAACGAGAACTATTATTTAGTAGGATGTACAAAAGAAAGCGAGACAAGCACATCATCTGCCTAGCCTTTTCCAAGTATGTTGGGCTCGGCTTCCAGTCTAACTGGATGCAGCAAAATACCACTATTGTACATGGAGCGACTGCATATCTAACCTCCACAACCCAGTAATTGGGTAATACGGTACCTCTTGGTAAGTCTCAGTGGTGGTTGATGTAAAATATTGTGAAATCGTGGAGAAAGCGTCGTCGCAGCTAGATCGCTTCTCACCCGGGGGTAAGCACGTTCGGAAATCGCTGGAAATACGTTGGCAAAACGTCAGTGCGATATGATACCCTAACGCTCTAACAGAGGCTAATATGAAAACTCAATAAAACCCGTATTTAATATTAAAATATTAATAAAAAAAACATGTTATATCAAGCGTTAAGCGGATAATAAATAACGTCCCATTAATATTCAAAAGCCGACATAAAAAGTTGACTGCCAATAAATTATGATTGTTATAAATTTATTGACGCAGTCGTTAAAATATGTTTGGTTTTAATTAGCAATCGATTTCGCCAATGTTATTTATGTTAACTTTATGCTGTTCGAATTGGGACGTGGACGGTGGATGTGGGTAAGTGTGTATTTGTTAACTTGAAGAAATAATGAATATTGAAAGAAGTTTGTATTCATTAATGTTGTGTTGTTTTTTGTCACGAATGGTAGAAAAATAACAAATCCTAATGCTTATTAAGAAATGAAAGGATAGGGGTTTATCTATCTACATAGACACCCTATGTTTTAAAAAAGTGCCGAAATTATGAGTAATTTTCTTGTGATCAAGTCACCAACCAGCTTGTCTAGATGTATTGATCTCTTCTATAATGAAAACAAAAAGATTCCGGTGGAATACATAACCGTCTCCTTTTTTAAAAGTCCGTTAAAAAGAGAAAATGGTTTGTGAATAACTGTAGGCTAAAATATATCTATGTATGTGTTTGATTTTTGACAACATGTAATTGAATGAAAGGAGAGACGAAGAAACATACCAGTTTATTCATAATGTATTATATTTGGAAATTATATTTGGAAATTTTCAGCAACATCCCCATTCATCGCGCAAGACCCACTAGCCGTAGGAGGCAATGCAAAGTTTGGACATCATCATACACATGTTGAATACTAATAATGTCATTCGATTCCCGTATGTTAATGATATTGTCATTATATCGATTCTTTTTACGACTGCCTGTGTTTAATCAACGAATAATTAATCGACTTATAAAGTGTTTTTCGAAATTAAGGCCATAAATTTTAATTTATGGCGGTATTGGGACATAATGTGGGTGATTTGTGAGTTAGGTATATCCAATGATTGGATTGAGTCTTTCGACAGAGAGCGAAAAGAAAACCTTTTTCTTGTGTATTTTATAACACTATGTAGGCTGCGTATATTGGATTTTACGTATATTTTTCTTTTTTTTCTTTTCTTTTTTTAAAAAACGTTGCCCCACACTAGGAATTTCTCCTGTATCGTGGGTGCGTTTACAAACATTTAAATTCACATACACAAACAGCCAGACCCGGAACAACTACCTGTAGATCATACAAATATTTGTTCCGTGCGGGGATCTAACCCGCGACACGCAGTGCAGCAGTCAATCTCTCAGCCACTGCGCCAACCGTGCCGTCAATTTTATAACACTATGTAGGCTACGTGTATTTTATAACACTATGTAGGCTAGGTATTTACCTAGAAGGTGCGTGCCCAAAATCAGAACCAGATCTGCCATCTTTTTTCCTAATAACATTTCATGAAACACTTTCACTAAAGCCAATGTCATTAAGATCCCAAAATATCCTTCTAAATCAAGTCACTATTAAGTGGAAGCATTTAAAGCTTTTCTGATCAGTATTTCTTATGGTTTTAATCATAATACGTTTCACAACTTCCCATGCAGCGAGCACCTACATGAAATCATTGTTCCATTTCATCTCAAAAACCACAAAATAAACTGAAAAAATAAAACCTTTTTCTCTCATGTCTCTGAGATTTTAGCTTGATATAAGCTTCTGCATACAAGTACCTAAATTGCAGGATTTTCACTTTATCTAAACACCATTATTAATTTGATATTTTCAAATGGCTCTAAACCTAATAGGTACCTTGAAAGTTTTACAACTACCAACGCAGCAAGCACCTACACTAAATTACTTTTCCATTCCATTTCAAAAAAGATTTATAGCGTATTAATTAAAATAAACTGCTGGCCACTATAACGCACCCATTATCGACATAAAAACGTCAAACGTCGAACGTAAAGTGTATCGTACACTCGCGTGCACTCAAAGTCGTGTAAACAAGTTGCGACGCACGATTAATTGCAACGCAGTGTAAAGCACGCACGTTCAATCAACAAGTGATTTGTGTTAAATGTTGTATCAATAAAACTGGTCGGATGTGTAAGTATGCTGTACAGTTGAGGAAAAAAGGTATTGACTTAGATTGTTTTATTTATTTCTGTGTAGTGGAACTAACTATTGGTTTCCATGCATTGGAAATGGGAAAAACTGGTGCACTCATAGTTTATTACTGCAATGAATTTAACATTTGGATTAAATTATGATTAAGTTGGTTGCTATTAATCCATAATTCAGTCGCATGTTAAAAACGAATTTAGCATTGCCCATCAGTTAACAATAGTTGAGTACTCTTTAATCTTCATCAAAAATAATATAACAAATTACTAGATGCCATTTATAATATACTCAGGGTTAACTTTTTCATATGTCTATTATCATTAGACAGATGGCAATAGTAATAATCTCTTTCATTACATCGTCCCTGTCTCATCACGATAATATATCTACATTGCCTTTAATTATACAATTTGATTCGACGACTGTACTTTTAGGATTGTAAATCATGAATATTCTGCAATTGAATCTCAACTTTATGTTATAGAATCTGAGGTACAGTATTCATTGTAGGGTGTTTGTGATTTATGATAAATGCATGCTGTTGGTTGATTTATATTGCTTTTTGACATGCGATGTTTTGTCAACAATGACGCTCATTAGGTCAAATTTGACTTGTCACATGCGATGCGACATTGACTGTAATGTTTGTTTCTTTATTTTATTTCAATGTTTTGTTGCATGCGGAAGTTGTCTTATCTTCGAAGTTGTTCTAAGTTGGCCAAGCCTCTATATAACAGCTATAGGTATCCTCGTCGCTTCTCTCTTATTTAAAACGTTGACCAAAGTTTGTTTACACCTCCGTGATGAGAAAATTAAGAGGTAATCAAATAAATAGGGGGCAGTTTAAGAGCTACCTTTTGAAAATCGTACTCCTATATAATGAAGTTCAATACCCATAGAAAGCAAAGTAAGCAAGAGGGTAAAATGAAAGTGATATTCTATCGGAAAGAACGATTATGAAAAGAAAAAAACATAGCTATTAAAAATATAACATGAACATCACGCCTGTAATCCCCGAAGGATTAGGCAGAGGTGTATCTAATAGTACACCCACATTTCGCCAGGTTGTTTTAGTCCCATGTAATAGGGGCGAGCCTATTGCCATCAACTGGGCGCAAATTCAGACTCCGTGGCTGCTACTTCCGGATGGAAAAACCAATAACACTTTGCCCGACCTGGGAAGCGAACCCAGGCTAGGTCTAGGTCTAGTGGTTATCCGCTAGACCAACGAGGCAGCTATTAAGAAGTCTATGTTAATTGTGTTGAAAGTAGCTGTAGCAATACAAACGGCATTGAAAGCAATTACCACGATTGTCAAGGCCAATACTTGCAAGCTTCAGCCAATACTTCAATGAAATAAACAACACAGAACAAACTTTTTAATTCCCACTTCAAAAAAGGCAGCAAAAATACACAACACAATAAGGTAAAAAATCCATTGTCTGTACCAACAAATAATTTTTGCCGCGACCCACTGCGAGCTACGCGATATCGTAGAAAAACTCGCAACGACCAACATGGCGTCGATTTATTGATATGTAAATCATTTTAATTGGCGCCTATGGACATTTTTTAGTGTAATTGGCAGCTCGCTCGTTATTCATCTGTTCGATGAGATATGATGCTGAAGTTGCAAGCTTGCGACTATTTTGGCACATTGATACCGAGGTATTCTGTGATCTAGGAATGAAAAAAAGTTGCATTATGCAGTGTGCACATTGTATACTATAGATTTGGAGAGAGAAAACGCAACTAGCTTAAACTTTCTGGCTGATTGACTGACTCCTTATAAAAACGTGCTAGTTAATGGTGTATTTGAAATCATCTGCTTAGCATTTTTCCAACTATGTTGGGGTCGTCTTCCAGTCTGGTTAGACTGCACCATCCGATCATCTGAATACCAGTATTTTACTTGGAGAGACTGGCTATCTGACCTCCACAACCCAGTTAATACTGGTTAGTACGATACCCTTTGGGAAACCCTGGTTGTCAGACTTTTGGGCCACTGATTAGCTGAAACGACTGTCAAAGTTCTACAAATGGCAGCCGGGACCAACGGCTTAACGTGGTTTCTGAGGCATGAAGGAAACTCGATATGTTGTGGGTGGTCACCCATTCACGGACCAAACTAGGCACGAGCTGCTTAACCTGAAGGTCGACCCGAGCGACTGCTATTTTTTTAGCAAATGGTAATATATTGTAGTTCCAGATTCAGTTAGACAACTGATGCAACTTAAGGAACCTTTACTTATGGTTGTTGTTACTGATCGTGATTTGAGTCCTTTTTGATCCCATTTACGGCACAGAAAAGGTCATCTCCTTAACGTAACCGCATACAGCCTTTGACCTAAGGGACCTCGCGCACTACGCGGCCACGACCACGTCTTGTCGCATGATCAGCCGCTATCTTGAACAGAACTGGTCGGACGCCTGGTTGTGCGACCAAACATTTTTCCTGGTCGAAGTTTCTGCAGCCAAATGTAAAACTAAGGGTGAGCAAATTGATTAATAATTTCTCGTAGTATTTCGGAAGTTACCATCTAACAAAGCATATAATGTGAAGTAGCAAGAGTCCAGGGGTGGCAGTAGATAAGTACAGATCCCCGTCCCTCTCAGTACATCCGTCCATGGTCATTTTCCAGCATACTTTATCCGGTTGCCGTTAAATCGCACGACTTAGTAGTTTTCGTCGCAAGTCTACATTCCCACGATCAATATTTCGACGTTTCAAAAGTAGAATTTATGCGAGTAACGGCATTTACAATAACGCTACGTAGTCGTGTCGTTTATTGTCGCATGTCGGGCGATCCTTCTTTGCATATGAAATATGCCGCGTTTTTTGTCGTTAGTGTACATTTATTGAAATGTTTTGTAAAAACATGGCGATGTTTTAAAACCTGACATGTTATTTAGTTCAAGTATCCTCTTTGACGAATAATTGTATGCGTGAATGTGATTTCTGTGACATCAAATATAACTGTTGAATTAAAATGCCAGTGCTGCCTCGTTAGTCTAGTGGTCAGAAGCGTTACTTCTGCATATCCAATGCTGGGCTCGATTCCCTGGTCAAACAAAGTGTTGTTTGGATTGTCCATCATGAATATGTCTCAGTAGCAGCCCAGAGTCTCGGTTAGGGCCTGGTTGATGGCAATAGGCTTGCCCTTTACTAAATGGGACTTGAACATAACTGGTGATGTACACGTCACGAGCACTAATATTGTATGTATACATACTTACTCTTGGCAAAATTAAAATAACGGTTTCTACTTTGAGATAAGACCTATTTCGTTATAGTATCATTTCCAAATACTGAAAAACACTTTTAAAAATGGCTGCGTTTATACATATTGCTGTTCTTGACTGTACTATAGGAGTACGTATAGCCTTCGGGGATAACATGCACGATCTTAGTTAATAAATCGAGTTAAACATGAAATATCACATATATACACAAACAAAAACGCGACATATCTGTTTAATGAATCATCATGTTTATTAGTCTTTTGTCCCACCACAAATAAATAAAAAAAACAATATTTCACTCACAACCGCTCACAAGTCACACTCCCCCTAATTTCAGCAACACCACATTAAATAGCAACGTAGCCCGATATGGTATCTCCCACAATTAATTACTGTAAGCCCACATTGCCCAGGCGCATCCTTACGGGCACATCGCGTGTCTATGGGCCATAAACCACAAACACCATCAGTTTATGGGAGAAGCCAGCCCGGGGCTAATTGTCGCTATTATGGCTATTTCTTGAATTATTTACGCCATTATTAATGGTTGGCTCTGGTACTTCTATGGTGTTTGTAGGTTCATGTTTTATGGGAAAGTTGGGTGGCTATGTAGTTTTACCTTTAATAAATTGTTTTATGTATCCGTATCTTCAATATAAAATATGGATTTGCTAACTGGCGAAATGTGGATGTACTATGGTACACCTCTGCGGCCTCTGCCTAACCTTACATGTAAAATAAGTGTATTGTTATGTTTTTCTGAATACCTATCGTAGGTAATAAAACCAATATATAAAGATTTCAAAAAAATAATTTAATTCATCAATTGGTACTAAATTGGTACTTAAGAAAGGTAATACTAATGTCAGATCACTAAAAAGTTTTAAGTCACCATTCAAACTTTTGTAAAATTATCATCAATATTCGTTGTTGACTGTACATCGTTTCTACAACTACAGACAAGCGATATATTCACAAGACATAAATAATACCTAATAATAAAGTTATCAGCATTCCTTTATGTAAGTTCGGCATCGTAAATCGTCTATAAACGATCAAGTACATAACAATTTATTTACGTCCACATTTCAGCTCAGTGCATCCAATGTTATCAGTGTTATTATCACCTATTTACAAATTACGAGGCAACCTTGCGGCGGACAAGTTTATCTTAAATATGAGTGTCAACGTCCATTAGTGGCACAGAATAAAGAACACGATAGAACAGAAGATTCATAAGCCTGAGATGACGAACTTGAAAGTTTTGTCGAAATAGAGATAGTAGAAGCTAATGCGCTTATTAAAAGTATTCATCATCACCATCCACAGCCCGAACTCACCCACTGCTGGGTATAGGCCTCTCTTTTCTTGTGCCTATCTCCACGGTCCTGTGCCAGCCTCATCCAGGTTTTTCCCCCCATGACAACTATGTCGTCTGCCCATTAAAAGTATTAATGACTGCCAAATTAAGGTCAAACCAGTTAAATAATAGGTCGGATATTGGTTGGGAGTATCAATCGACTAATACAAGACGAATTTTTTCGTACTCAAAAACCAAAAAAATCTGACAACCAGTCCTAACAAGGGGTATCGTTTTACCCAGTTACTAGGTTTTAGAGGTTAGATAGGTAGTCATTTCATGTAAAATACATGCATACAGATGCATTCGGTTACAATGTTAGCCGACGCCAACGTAGTTGTGTAGAGACTAGGCAGATAATGATGCGATGAATATGATTGATGTTACATTCAAAACAATATCAAAATAAAGTCACAAGTTGCTCGTTGCTAGCGTTCACGGTGCTCTAGTTAAATTCTCTTTGCATCTATATTGTTTTATACTAAATGGTCTTTCTGAACTATTTTCTATGTCGTGAATTTATTGAATGTATTTATTATACAAATCGTGATAACTTTTCGTGATAGTTAAGTTCAATTTATTTCTAAATCACAAACTTTGGTCACGTTTTTAGGATAAATCATGTTTGTCAAATAAATCTTTGTGATATTTTGAAACGAACGAAGTAATCTTAATACCACTGCTATAAGAAGTTTCTCAGACAGCAATAAAGTCTACACGCAAACGTTATAATCCGACAAAATATGGCCAAACCTTTTCACCATCAATAATAATATATTTTACATAGTATCCTGCAATTTCCTTCCTTTAGTTTCTTGCAATAAAACACAAAACACTGAAGCAATGAACGGTAGAACTGCAAATATCAACGATGGTATCCAATGAGGATTAATTGTAGCTATGAATGGTGCAACCATTGCTCCTGTTTTAGCACCAGCTGAGCTCAATCCGTAGGCCATAGTACGCAATGGAGTAGGAAATAATTCGGAAACATAGACACACAGGACGCCGAATGTTGTACAAGTGGCTGCAAAGCCTATGATGCCTAGAATGGTGCACCCCGTGTGGCCTGGTGGTACAAAAATGAGGATGGTCATTGTGATGCCGATGATATTCAAAGTTCCAACTGTAGATATTTTTCTTCCAAAGGTTTTGTTCAGCATCATTGCTAGAGGACAGGTTGGGATCTGAAAATAAAAGAGAGCAATAGAATTATGAACAAGTACGCTTTGTTGTTTGATATAAAAATAACAATATTTCGGTAGTGATTACTATTACTTTTATCTATAGCAATTAACTGGACTAACCTGAATAGATCCTAATAATATCACAGTGATGAAAACATTAGATCCAATAAAAGTGATATATTGGTTTATGCCAAAATAGCAAGCACCAGCTGACATCCAAATTATGATGGAAAATATCGTCTTGAACGCCATGTGTTTAGTTCTGAATAGATCCAAGTATGTTGACTTGCGTATTTCTTTGTCATTGACCATAATTTCGTCCAATGCCATAGCAATATTCTCTCGTATGGTTGCCGTATTTAATTTGTTCCTAAAATCAAAACCAACTTTTATAACATTCCACAAAATCTATAGATTTTCATGCGTACACTCATGTCAATGATTTAAATAATTATTCTTACCTCTTGGCAGCTCTCGTCATAACCTCAAGTGCTTTTTCTCCATTGCCTTTAGACATCAACCATCTAGGTGACTCTGGCAGGTATACAATAAATACGTAAATAAAAACTGAAGCCACAGCATATTCCAAAAGGTACATTCTCCAATCAACAGAGAAGTAGGCAAATACTGACAACAGTGCTTGGGCCAGTCCATCAGGAATTATTGCTAGACTGCCTGCAGCTTCCCTATGTTGTGGTCCAACAATTTCTATGATAAATACTAGGCTGATTATCATAGTGCCACCTGAGGCCATTCCTATGAAAAATCTTATACCGTTGAATATCCAGTAGCTTGGAGAAAATGGTGCGGCTAACATAAATGTGATGTTGAGTGAAGACGATACTATTAATCCAATTTGTCGACCAAATCTGAAACATAATAATATCTGGGACACTTACAAGGGAAGGGATGAAAATTTAAAAAAAAATGTATTTTACCTATCTGAAATCCAGCCAAACAGTGAAACTCCAACCAAAAATCCAAACATCAGCATTGACTGGGTAAAACTAGCTTTCCAAGCATCTTCACAAATCAGTCCAAATTCTGAGATCAATGTCTTTTCAAACACTTCTTCATAATACTTATACTCTACACAATTATTGTAACAAGTTGAATTTTCTGCTTTGACTGTAGCATTATCTCCGAATTTAATGCATACAAACTCAGTTGTGGGAGTCAGGAAGATTATTGAAAGCATGTTCCATATTGCTACTGCTCTCACTAAAGCTGCTATAGTGCAAACTGTAGCTTGCCAAACACCGAAAGCACCAATGGATTTAACCACATAGTCATCTTCAAAGTCACTGTCAACTAAATTTACAGAACTGCTGCTTCTTCTTCCACTATCCATGGTTAATTTGATTGAATCTGCTATTAATTCAGAAGCTATTACATGATTTTTGAGAATATTGGGATTTATTCTTAAAGACATTTATTTACTTAGGCTAAAATTGATAAACTTCGCGAGTTTTTATGCCACTTGTATTTGAATTAAATGCACGACTTATTTTACACATCGTTATTGAAAGTAAGATCAATACTAAATGATGGATTGATGAAATTAATTTCGTATTTTTATCGGTAAGCTTTGCTATGAATACTTATAATTAACTTATCAGCTGTTGATGTAATTCTAGATCAACGAACTCGTTATTGTTGTAGGTCATGGATAAAGGAGCCTGGATGCTTGTTTTGATGACACAATTTAATATTAAAGATTCATTACTAACCGATGATCTCGGCTGCCATTGTAGATCTTTGAATTTTGGCACAGGTAGTCAGAAGTCAGAAAGCAATCTTACGAAGGGGTATCATGATATTACCTAGTAACTGGGACGTGGAAGTAAAAAAAGGTAGGCGCTTCATATAAAATACTGGTATTCAGCAGATAGATTTAGATTAGACTAGAAGCCAACCAAGCTAGGTAGATGATGCTACTGAATACTCATAACGTTCCAGATAGTTTTATCAAAATGCAAAACTAATATAAAATGAGCATGCCCAAATACGTGCATGTTATCAAGATCAACCATAAAAGAGACTTTATTGAAAAGTCCTCTCCCTAATAAGTAGTCGCCATTACCCAATTTATACAGCCTAAATGAGAGTCTTCGTCTTGTCCGACGCGTTTCCATAAATAAACCTCCCAGAACCGCCTTTGTTCGTATCGTTATTTCGGCGGACGGAACCACACGGGTTGCTTGTCCTCGCATTTTTTATCCGACGCCCAGCCCAATTAATCTTCCTTATCGTTCCATCGCCGCCAGTTAAATAATCGCGGCGCAGACGAGTTTAACATAAATTAAGTTTTCCACGACACCTGAGATACCCCCCTTGTGTTAAGAGCCTCGGCTACGATCCATTTACCTACGAGCCAGGTGGTTTTGATCCTTATGTTGAGTGTACCAGAATTAAAGGGACTGTTTTAGTAAGTTTGCTGGTCAGTAATAATGAGGCTTCGTCGAGAGATGTATATCGCAAGCCAGAAAGAAAGGTTAAGTGTGAACATTTGTTTGTTAATGCCCTTGTATAATGGATTCGTGGTTCTTTTTCGGTTGGAATGATAAGTTGTTTTACTTTAATTGATCGATCGCTTGATTTCTTTCGGGTTTTGTAAACGGTGAACGAATTTCTCTTACATGTGGACAGCTCGGATAAGTGAAACGGTAAGGGTTGATTGATGACAGTATTTAGATTTAGTACGTCTGTGCCGGCCGTATTTTTGTTTGTTTTTGTAAATGGTGAATTTGTTTTGACATCAAAGGTTGAAAAAATAACTGGTTTTTTATCACAGAACTACATTCAACGAAAAAAAGAGGTAAAGTTGTCTTTCATGATTAAGTAGAATTAAAAAATCTCTTTACATTGCGACTTTATGGACCCACTTATATAGTATATCATGAATATTATAAACAACTTAGTCCTTAGACCAACTCAAACTTCACCGAGTCAACATAAATCCCGAACGGTGTTAATCTGGGCTGTATAAAGTATAATTATTGGCTAAGTTCAGCCAGGGTCAACGAGAGAGCGCCCTTGGACTGATAATCTCAACTAGCGTCAAGTTAAAAGCCACGTAAATCTTACTAAGAACAGAGGCGGGGTGGAAACGAGAAACTCAAATAGATTGTCTCTTAAGACTCTTTATAACGTTTAACTTGTTACTTAGGATATTAGCTCTTAATTTTACAAAGGTTGTTGTTACTGGAATTTCTCAATAGCAGTATGGAATCAGGACTTGTGCTCTGTTGATGGCAAAAGACTCGTTTTCTATAACATGGGATATAAGCAAAACTGGCGATGTGTGTTAATTGTAGGCATACCTCTGGCTTACCTGGAATTACAGACAGGACATTATGTTATGCTCTTACTGTTTCATTAGATTTATTATCACCTACGTCTACAAAAATATAGTCATAATCTGTCATTTCCCATCTACGTTACTGGGTAATACGATGCCCTTCGTTAAGAATATTACCAATTGCAGTGTGTTCCTCGTGCATTAATTCATTATCATCTTTCAAAGTTTTCTTTGCTTCAAATCTGTTCTTATCATTCCCATCATTACCCATTTCTGTTTTTACCTCACCAACCCGAACGGTACTTCCCAAATCACTAAGTATGTCAACAAACGTTACATTCTTCATTGTGTTTGCTCAAATAAAACATACGTTTCGAAAATTGGCCAAATCAATTATCGTTATTACTCAGCTATTTCCACTCGTGCCTTCTTTATTTGAAGTTCCATACCAACGATAGTTGTATCAATTTTGGTGGTATTAGCATCCGTATGTTATTTACAAGACTTGTTGAGAGCTTTTGAAATTCGGATTTCTCTTGTGTGGTCGGAGATGATAATGTGTGAAGCATTGGCTGTGACAAAGTAATGGAGGTAAATTAATCGTAATTGAGTTTAAGTTGTGACGTCTATGCGTTGTCAGCTGCTAGGTGATTGTATAACATACTAGGTTTTTACCTCGGCTTCTCTCGAGGAAGACAGAAATCCCATCGGTGTGCCAAATTTCATTATAAAATCCGTTCATGAACGTATTACTTAGACAGAATTACTTTTGCATTTCTGATTGTTGGTTTTTCATGTGACAGCAAAAGTCTTAAATTATATCCCTTTTTATTTATTTCGTGGTCATTATATTCTGATATCAAATTAAACTGTCTTGTGTGTTTGACTTCCTGTCATCACAGTTCAGATTTTACGAATGGAGGCCAGTCCTTTTGAAGTGTCGAAGTGTGGATTTCAGTCCTTTTCACTCATGTTTGTCTTTTATCTGCATTTAATAAACTTGTTTTAATATTATTATGCGTATTTGGTCTATGTGACTTCAAATTACATCTAGTTCCAATAATTCACAATCAATACACTCAAACCGTGCCTCCAACCTCGTTAATCAAACTGCTAAAACGCAGTTACATTCATAATTAGCATCTCAAGTCGGACAGCCATCAGTTATCATGTTTGATGGTCTGTTTGTCCGTCTGTTAGCACGTTTCTAGGTGACTGCTGTACCTAACTGGATGCTATGTGTAATATGTACGTGATTGATTAGTTTATTTTGTTGATTTAAAGTCTTGCTAAAATATACTTAATTTTTATCGTGATTTGTGGTGGTTAGCGTGGCCCAAATATAGAGTTGGTAGTGTAATATGTTAGCGTGTCGTGCAACTAAAATGTTTACCAGATTTATTTCATAACTGTGACGTTCTTTCCGTCATGATGGACAATTACGTGTTTTACTAAATAAAAATATATACATGGCTTTCCTAAAAAACAAAGCTCAATACTAAGAATCCTTCATTCGTCGCCTTGTACATACAAGAAATGAACGTGAAAAGTTTACAAAATCTGAAACCCTTTTTGAAATCTAATTACATAGTAATTTAACAGAAAACATCAATAAACTAGCCAAAAAATCGCCATCACTGAAATGCACAGTGGGCACTCAGCAAAAACCAGGTGGGCAAAGAAATAAAAAGCGGGATCGAGTCGTTACGTCGGGTGCGAGACGTCGTTACAAACGAGCGGAGATCTGCGATAGCCAGCTGAACTTGTGGGCGGGGACTGCACAGAGGGCAAATATTGTAAAAATCTGGATTTTTTCACAATAGTCTGTTTTTTTGTTGAAAATTCTAGATTTTTTTTTTTTTATTTCTCGAAACTGATGTACGTATTTGCATAAACATGGATGAAGCAAAAAGTGTATGTAAGGATTCGTGGTATATGGCTCTCTGTAGTTTATGCCTACCACCCTCATGAGTAAAAAGTGTGAGTTCATTTGTATGGAGATTTTTCTATTACTACGACAACACTAAACCACTTTTTTCAATTTAATTTTTTCGATTTGTTTAGGAAAAAAGAAAGAAAATATTTTGAAAAGTGATGCTCTAGTTGTTAAAGTTTCGATTTGGAACTTCATGCAGTACGAAACCCTGCTTAGGGATATAGCAGTAAATGAATCAGTAATAATTATCACAGAAACTTGCACTAAAAACTATTTTGACCCCGACAACATCACTTCATCCCACAGTGCACATAGAGTAAAGAGACAATCAGAAGCGGCGAGCGTTAACGTTGCTCCGTAACGATGGCCGGATAATCCCCGCGATCGAGTCCACGATGCCGATCCAATTTACCCGCTGCCCGGCAACCCGGCCGATACCCGGCTCCTGTTCCCATCGTGTTATTTGAGGCAAGTATCCCGATTTATTTTCTGACCGCTTTTGCTGTTATTTTCCAAAAGATTTCGATTGAGATTGATAAAATTATACGCCTATATATGTATGAGTATCTGATTGTTACAGTTTTCTTTACAGACCATAGACTGTAGCTGTCCCATTTATGAATAAACAATTTTTAACAATTAATCAAAAAGCGGATTAGTTCCCTTTAGCTTGTTAAAGTTTTTCAACAATGCTATTCACGCACTCATCTTTTTCATTGCAATAAGTACTTGTTAAACTGACATCCATGTAGACGAACCTAATGCTCCTGTCTTTCTTCTGCACAATTCTTTATTTGCTTTTCATTTTCATTTCTACACAAACGCTTTTAATAATAAGACCATTTTATTACAATGGCTTTAAGTGTTAGTCTCATCCAGATAACACCGAAACTTAGCGTGTCTAAAAACAAATTGTTTTGTTTGTTAGCTCGACAAAACTAACGTAAAAGAAAAGATAACAAGTTAGTACACTATTTTACTACTCCCGGATTACCATGAAAATCAGTTTGTTTTTATCTTTATTAGTACAAATAATCTGTTTAGATAATACTGACTAAAAATATTTTCCAAGAGTCCATTTGAAAACGACCGCGTATTTACCCAATAAATTATCAAACTGTCTCATACAAGAAATACCAATATGTACAAATAGTAAAAATATATTGATACAAGTAAAAATGTCACGGAACCGAAATACGAGGTTTGTGTGTCGTCGGTATCTTTGTCGTCCTATACGCATTAGCGAGCTAATACTAAAACGACCAATCCCCTTTGCTCCTTTTGCTTCGTGACGTACAAAACGAGCCGACTGGACCCGAACGGTTTGTCCAACTAATTTGACATTCGATTTTTCGAATGTCGTATTGACAGATAGTCCTTCTGGGAACGTGTGTGAAGCGAAGGCAAACGCGATTTTAACGTGTCCACGCTAAAGATCGACGTTGGTTGACGTCGGCAAAGAGAAATAAATATTTATTTATTTATCCCGCTCCTCTAATCACTTTTGTAATTCTATGGAAGGGTTTAAATTTTTCATGTTTGCTGCTACCATTTTTGTAGCTTTTGTCCGAAGTTTGGTGGTAAATATAGAAATTCTTGTGAAGTTTTATGTACTGCCTTCTGTATTTTTAGGACTTGATCAAACAAAGTTAATTTTGTTGACGCTTCTAGAATTTTACGACGTATCTAACTCCTTGATGCAGAAAGTTCTACATATCTAGTTGGATTACAATATACCAGATATGCTGTACCTAATTAATATCCATATTGATGAGGGAAATAAAGCAAAAACTTTCTGTCAGCTGCTTGTCACCCTGTATCCTTTACGAGAGTTATCTGATCGAGTTGAGTCATTATATGATTCATAATTTATAATGGCCTGGAAACCTGTTAATAAACATACTAACATACATTGCTGCAATAATGGCATCTGAGAAATGAATGCTTGCAGTAATTTAAATCGATATAAAGAAACTAGTGACTGTAGATATTTTTAAATCTTCAGAACAGTGAGGCGTGCGTTAGTGGTATATTATAGTAGTATAAATTATCAGAATTATGGGCAATAATATCACTGTTTTTTTAAATATTGTTGGGAAAATCCCAGCATTATGAAATGAGAAAACCTATGGTCTGGTTTTGCCACAGACCATCGTGTTACATGTATCCTATAAGTAATTACTGTGTAGGTTAGATAGACAGTCGCTTCATGTAAAATACTGGTAGGTATTCAGTTACATCATAGACCGGAAGCCGAATCCAACATGGAGACGGTTTTATTCTAAATTATTATTCAAGATGCAAATATTAGGGCTGGCAAACAATCAAAAATGTAAGCCGAAACCAAGAAAAACATCCCTACAAATAACCTAATCAATACATACTGCGTACATAATTCTAAGCAAATACACACTCACGGTGTTTACCGACAACTTAACGCTGAGTTTCTTTTTTGATTAACATAAGTACACTAAAATGTGTGAGCAAATAAACTTGCCGACCGATAATTTATTAATACACCTAAACATGTTGTTTGCACTTCAATTTAACTGCTGGGTACTGAAGAATTTCTAAATGTTGTTACTCATCATCACAATTTTGAACCTTATTATGAAAGTTAGAGGGATCAGTTTGGATGGGGACGTCATTGATAGATGAATATGCAATATGTGCGTATGCAAAATTGATTTGATTTGCAAATAGAAGCAAAATGAAATGTTATTTTTGGCACTTCACAATTTCAACAGCATATTTAGCTTTCGCAAGAGGTTACTTTACAACAAAAATGTCCATCAAGATTGAAGACTCGGTAAAAACAAAAACATTGCAAAAAAGCATGTTGTATTAAAACAAAACATATTTCCAAACAATCATAAAACGATTACACACAAGCTCTTACACGAATTTCATTTTATTCCCAAGTAAACGATAAAAATAAAAGCAATAAAACTGTGAACCTTAAAAGAGGGACTGAAACTACAGAAATAACATATAAGAGTTCCAAAATCGATTAAACTTAGCCAGTTTCGGAGACAGTCATTTACGGAGATCATAAAACTGAAGATGTCGATGTCACTGTGACTGTGACCTTATTTGACGGAGTTTCAATTCTGTGGGCCTATTATGAATGCACGAAATAAATGTAACCCTGACTTCAGCGTCAAATGAAAAGCGTTTTGAGACAACGACTGCATCGGAGAAAACACATGTAAGAAATGGTATAGTGCATGCTACGAGCCAAGATGCGTTTAGCGGCCCGACAGTACACATGCAAAAGAAACAAGTGTCACGGGGGAATTGCATCGCAAATCGCATCGCAAGACGTGAACGGGAAGTAACGTAAAACAAACAATTAGGAAAATTAATTATTTTTGCTCGAAATTAAATTAATTTATTGAATTTTAGATACTTGTAGCATCACTAGGATACAATATTTATTTTTCGATTAAATAATCATTCAAAATTTCCATCGCATTAATGTCGCGTGTTCGTGCTGGGTCTTCATGTGACGGGTTTAAATTTTGCTCAACCTCTATTTGTGAGATCAAAAGTCGTGTTGAGTATTTATCGACACTTAAAGTGACATGAAAGAAAGGTCTTCAATTGAGATCGTCCAATATTTCAGACTGTTATCGCAATGTTTATTTTGCTTTGTTGTTATGATTTAAGTTGAGAATCCTTTTAGGGAAGTCAAATTAAAAAGAAAAGTAAAAGGTTTTTTGAAACCTTACATGTACTGACTTTGTGCTTTCCAGTGAACAACCAAGAAATATCGATTTCTAACCACTTTAATCTTTCAAACTCCGATGAGCGTATCGGAAAGCACACCATATGTAGACCTCCCACAAGTTGGACCGACGACCTGGTAAAGGACGCGGGATTCCGTTGGATGTGAAAAGCATGGGACTACTCGATGGAGAGACGCTTGGGGAAGAATAAGTAGTATCTAACGATTTTTTGAAAAAGTCTAATGAATTATAGAAATAAAAATGTGAATTATATGTAAAAGGCACACCTTTTAGATGTTTTTTTAAAGAGATATTATATTTTTAAATTTCTGGCCGTGATGGAAATGACGATAGTAGGAAGGAAATGATATTCTCATTTCTGGAAATGACATGACATGACTGGCAATGATTTGTTGTTACAAACAATATGTTAATAGATCAAGTATCCGAGTTGATTCAAATGTTATGTAAAGGATTAATCGATAATAAGTCAGGGTTTATGAATAAAATATCATTATAATTAACACAAGCTTTATTTCTTTAAACATTTCAATAATTCTTTGGTAAAATCAGTCATAGAAACATAATCAGGTCTTGTCAATTTCGTATAATCTCTAAACAATATTTGGACTTCTATAAGCTTACATGAATAAAAATATGCTTTCAACACTTAATCTCGAGCAAGTAGGGGTATCAATACTCAGCACTTATCATTACAATAGTTATAATGTTAAACTAGATATTTTTTACACTGAAATTGGTACAATATTTCTTTATCATTTCTGACCTAATTAAAAGTGAAAACCTTCTTATTTATCTAAATTAAAAGAAACCTTTTTGTTGGACAAAATAACAATATTTTTTGGTGTACTAGAAATTATATTAGTGTTAGGGGATGTATTTGTTACATTAGCAAGAATACGGCGAGATTTTTTGGTCCCAACGAGAGGTGCTACATATACAGAGGTATTTGAGTCTCCAGAACTCGGCCCAGGGCGTTCTTCTTCAGTTGCACAGAAGTTGAGGACTTTCGAAAATCCTAAATGTTTATCATCATCATCATCATTTCAGCCGAAAGACGTCCACTGCTGGACATAGGCCTCCCCCAAGTGTCGCCACATTGAACGGTCCCGTGCGACTCGCATCCAGCGGATCCCTGCAACCTTCACCAGGTCATCGGTCCACCTAGTGGGAGGCCTTCCAACGCAGCGTCTTCCGGTTCGCGGTCGCCACTCCAGAACTTTTCGGCCCCATCGGCCATCCGTTCTGCGAGCAATGTGCCCTGCCCACTGTCACTTCAGTTTGGCTATTCTTCGGGCTACGTCGGTTACCTTGGTTCTCTTGCGGATGTCCTCATTTCTGATTCGATCACGCAAGGAAACTCCGAGCATAGCCCTCTCCATTGCCCTTTGGGTGACTTTAAGCCTTCTGATAAGGCCCATTGTGAGCGACCACGTTTCGGTCCCGTATGTAATCACTGGCAACACACACTGGTCATAGACCTTCGTCTTGAGACACTGCGGTAAGTTGGACGAGAAGATACCCCGCAACTTCCCGAACGCTGCCCAGCCGAGTCGGATTCGACGATTGACCTCTTCCTCGAAGTTAGACCTACCTAACTGGATCGTTTGGCCAAGGTAGACATAATCGTCTACAACTTCGAGTGTAGAGTCTCCGATCTTGATAGGAGTGGGTGTTACATGGGTATTCAACATGATTTTGGTTTTATCCATGTTCATTTTAAGACCCACTTTTTCGGAAGCTCTACTAAGGTCATCGAGCATTGTACTGAGGTCCTCCATGGTCTCAGCCATGACCACTATATCGTCGGCAAACCGAAGGTGAGAGATGTACTCGCCATTGACGTTGATGCCTAGCCCTCTCCAGTCCAGAACCTTGAAGATACCTTCCAGTGCAGCGACAGCAACAGTTTCGGAGATATGACGTCTCCCTGTCTTACACCTCGCTGCAGAAGGATAGGTTCTGAGATCTGGTCCTGAAGTCGGACTGACATGGTGGCGTTTTTGTTCAAACACTTCAACACCTCGATGTACCGATAGTCGATTTGGCATCGTTGGAGAGACTGCAGTACAGCCCAAGTCTCGATCGAATCGAAGGCTTTCTCGTAGTCCACAAACGCCAAGCAGAGAGGCAGGTTATACTCTTCGGTCTTCTGTATAACCTGCCGCAGCGTATGTATGTGGTCTACGGTGCTAAAGCCTTTTCGGAATCCGGCTTGTTCGGGAGGCTGAAAATTGTTGCGCGAGACGATTCGTGATGACTCTTGAGAACAACTTGTAGACATGGCTTAGAAGTGAGATGGGCCTATAGTTCTTCAGCCGGGCATTGTCGCCCTTTTTGAAGAAGAGTACCACCACACCCCTGAACCATGCCTGCGGCGTTTTCCCCTCGAGTATGACGGAATCAAACAGCTTCTGAAGGGCCTTCAGTACCGGTTTTCCACCCGCCTTCAGGAGTTCGGCCGTAATTCCGAAAGTTTAAAAGTAGTGATGTTTTTTTCATGATCACCAAACCTAGAACAATATTTTCTATGTTGCTTAAAGGTACAAGTCCGGGACGAGCTGCAATTCATCTGAGACTTGTACTACTTCATATATATCATATTAATGAGTAAATTGTCACTAATTGGTGTTACTGTGGTTTATCTTATAGATAATTCCACACGAAAGTAAGAAGAAGCAAAGTTAATAGTCATTACCGGTAATCACGAATCATTTCCGTCTTTAACATTTTACTGGAGATGATCGTACTGGAAATTACTTTTTTTATTTCAAGTCGAAACTTTCTCACAAAATACAGTAACAACGTAACAATAATAATCTCAAATGACACACGCGAACATTCGGAATATATGTAAAAAGTAATAGATAAATGTATTCGTTACTTACAGTTTAATGCGTCCTTTTGGAAATGATGTTATGCGTGACAATCGTCTTTCGTAAATTTTTAACAATAAATTTTGAGCGCCAATTGCACTGCGATCACGCGTCCACTTACTCAGCGGCCTGATTGGAAACTGAGGAAGGTGCGGGCGCGGGGAGTCATGTGCTTTATGCAACAGAATAAGAAAAAAATACTGTTTGACGAACTTTTACGGAAATGATGAAAATATCGTAACAATTCATGAATCATTTATTTTAGACTTAATTTTATAGTTCACTTTCAAAATGTTTTGTAGTAATGCATCTTTGTTTTATAGTCGCTCTATAGTTATTTTCAAAAACGCAACCTTACAACTCGTTTTGGTGTTATTTTGATATTTATAGTTAGATACACGATTTTTCGTCGGGTTGGAAATGATGTTAGGTGTGTGTTTTGTTCACTTTCTATAAATACGTAATATTCCCGGACAAAATACTATTGGCGCCTTTAAATATGATATAATTGACACCATATGCTCTTGATTTAAATGAATGAGATCTATAATTAAAAGCACTATGATGAAAAACTTTTTTTTTAATGCGTTTAGTTTATTTACCCTTCTATGAAAAGTTATGAGAAGGAAAAACCACTGAATAAACCTACAGTAGACTTTTAAGTTGATTCCCATTTCAAATAAGAAAAATCCTCTTTGACAGTAACTATAAAGACATAATTATCAAGCAGGCAAGAATACTTTGACTAACACAGGCTCTTAAGAGAAACAATATCACAACTTGTAGGTATACAGGCACAAACTTCATGCTTGAAACCCCTAGACATCCTAAAAAGGCTGACATGTCTACCCTAAAGTACTTCCCTACGTGTCGGCCGTGACTAGTTGAGACACGTAAAAAGAGTGATCGTATAGAGGGCAGCACATTCGAACGACATGTAACTGGCCACCGGGGAGCCACTGCATTGACCATTCCGAATAAAATACGTTTTTACGACTCCATAGTCGTTTAGGGCTGTTCAAGTTTTGGGATGTAGAATTGTATTCATTTTGGTGATATCATTTTGTTATTATGTAAGAGAAGGATATTTCCAGGGAATAATAACATTTTGTTTGACTGGCAAGGAAGCAACTTATTTCCGAGGCAAGACTACAAGCAGTAAACGTCGTATTCCAGCTTTAAAGTATTTTTTTGGAGATCCCGCATTTGCAAAAACCTTTATTTTTTATAAGATTCGTTTTACTTTTTAAGTGATTCAAATACCGAAAGAGAAGTTTTACAACAATTTTCGAATCTTTGAAAACATCAATGGAACAAATTAACTAATGTTTTTATTTGAAAAATAAAGCACACACCTAATATCCATCCAATTTACAAGAAAACAATGTACTCGTAGAAGCAAAAGAAAACTTATCACCATGTTTTCGAAAAACTCTTTTTTTTTGTCGAAAAAACAACGCAACTACGTGCCACCCCTAACTCCGGAAGAACTCAGTTATAGTTTCAACGATATTTACGGGAACGATGTTGCTGAAAATATTGTCTGCAATTTATTGTTCAGATTTCGTGTGCTTTCGATTTATCGCTGTGGAGTTGTGTGGCGACGGATAAGGTGGGACGAAGTTGGGTTCACGGGGCTTAGGGTACTGGAGATAAAGAAATGCGTGAAACGGATTCTGTTTATTGTCTTTTGTTTGGCTGTTTTTTGTTTCTACTGGGTTATAAATATGTTAGAGCTTGTTTCTAATTGTTTACAACACTACTCAAAGCTCAATCGTTTATGACATTTCACAATGTGGACTTAGGTGGCAATTTAAAACATAATAAGATCATTGTGGACCCTGTCAAAGATGACGGAAACTACGAAAGTACTGCTACTTGATACAATCGATTCAAGATATCTATTTTTAATTGTGGTACATCGACTATGTCACAACACTATTGCAGTCAGCTTATCCGGTGTGCATGTAACAAGATGTCGGATTTGTACCGAAGTGATACGTTTCACCGAGGAACAGCTCCACACTGATTTTCTGTCTGCTACATATATAGGTAGGAGATGTAATTTTCAGCGATAATAAAGTCGGTGATTAAGTTGTTTCAGAGTTTTCGGGGGACATCTGTTTAGTAGCTATACAGCTTACTGATGGATGATGCAATGAGATCGATATAAAACGATACTAGATCTTACAAAAGTTTCCTAGAACCTTAATTTAAAGATAGGCAATATCTCAAAATTAAGAGATTTTTGTCGGATCAAGTAAATTTTATTTAAAGTAGAAATCTCGGGTCCCGCATTAAAGCCTTAACAGAATGTTTATCAATCATTTCAGATTTCTTTATTAAAATTGTTGGGAAAATCTTTCGCAAAAAAATCTACAAAACAAACAAACAAAATCCAATCTCTGCCTCCCCTCAGTTTAACCCACAATTTAATCCAAAAAGCGGCGACAACTACAACCGTAGAACATTAAAAAAGCACTTGTCATAACCAACCCTTAGTAAAAAGAGAAAAATTCGAAAAACAAAAACCCGTGGATAGCCTCAGGTGTCAGTTTTTAATAAAGGCCCAATCAGTCGGCGGCCGGAAGCGACGTCGGCGGCGCTCTTCCGTGCCGGAAATGGAGCTCGTGTTTGCCAGCGCCCTCTGTCGGCTTCCCCCGGAAACGACGGTGTCGCCCCCGGGCGCAAGAACCCGACAAAATGAACCTTGCGATACGTTCTCTCATCAGGTAGGGTGGCGTTGGGAAATAATATTTTGGGATATTTGGAGTTGATAGAGAGTATAATTTCGTCAAGCTTACCTGATGTAACACTATTGTTAAAATTGAATACAAGTTTCTATGAAAACTTTCAGTTACTGGAAGTGAGAGCCATTCACTTCTCCCCAATTGACTTTTCCAAGTAAATCTTGACTGACTGAGCCTCACAGTAAACTACTTGATTAACTCATCACTTTGCATTTCATTTTCAAATCAGGACCGTTCCTTTTACTATATTTCAAGGCAGTACGTCTAAGGTATTATAACCCTTACAGAAAATATGCTTATGGCCCAAAAAGTCTGACAACCAGTCTTACCAAGGGGTACCGTATTACCTAGTACTAACTGGGTTGTGGAAGTTAGATAGGCAGTCGATCCATGTAAAATACTGGCATTCAGCTGCATCTGGATAGACTAGAAGCCGACCCCAACATAGTTGGGAAAAGGCTAGGCAGATGATGAGAAGATATGCTTTGATATGTGTAACATTTGTGTAATCAAGACTATCTCACTATGTTCCCACCCACCTATCCTTCCTACACTCAAACCGCAATAAACGCGTGCCGTATTAAAACGTTTGAAGCTTGTTTTTTGGTTAGCTCTGTTTGTTTGTGCACCCCTTGCACCCTTTGATGACGCCAAACTGAATCCCTGTTGCGGTTCTACGATAATGTAGGGGTTGAATGTGTAAAAGGAGTCTATATTGCATTCTAAAGTGTGGTGGATGTAGTTAACATGGTGTGGTGCCGATGTGTAACTATGGTGTTTACTAGTTTATGCATGAAAATAGTAGCTTCATTGGGTAGGCTGAGATGTACTTATAGTGCTCCAACATTTCGCCAGTTATGTTTAAGTTCCATGTCATAGGGGGGCGAACACTCGTGCAGATTATATCTTTTCACATGGGAAGAAAACAAATGTCAAATAACGTCCCAATGTATCATTTTTGTCTCTAGTAATGAAAAGAAAAAAAACATGTTTTTTGCAAGCAAAAGTCGACAAACAACGTTACTTAATAACTAGCACAGTATCCGACATGTAAACGTGTTAACAGACTCCTTCTGACCTCCCCCCCCTCTTCTCTCAATGCTTACACACTCTCTGGACTAAGTAATACTGGGTTAGGTAAGACCAAAGGACCCAAAGGTTGACTGGTAGAGAATGCCTTGTGGCATTAAGTCCGCCTATGTACCACTCTTGTACAAGAAGTTTAAATAAATAAATATCGGTATTTTTTATGCCCTGTTATGAGACGTAATAAAAAGTATGTCCTACAACTGAGGACGAGGTTATTTTATAATAGGACAATGCGTCTAGATGTTTGAACATTGCAGGAGTCTCAAGGCTTCATACAAATGGTCATGCAGATATATTTTAGACCTATCGATACAAACATTTATGTTAAGTTAAGGACATTTCCATGCAGTCATCAGCCTTTTTTTAGGAGCTCGTGGCTAAATAATAAGAGACGCTCGGATCGATCTTTAGGTAAAGCCGTGCTTGCCTAGGTTTGTCTGTGGATGGGTGACCACCCATTACATACCGAGTTTCGTCCGTGGCTCAGAAAGCACAAGCCGTTGGTCCCGGCTGTCATTTCTAGATCTTTGACAGTCGTTACAGGTATAGCCAGGCCCAAAAAATCTGACAACCAGTTTTACCAAGGGGTATCGTATTACCTAATAGTAAATGGAATGTGGAGGTCAGATAGGCAGTCGCTCCATGTAAAATACCCGTATTCAGATGCATCGGGTTAGAGTGGAAGCGGACCCTAACATAGTTGGGAAAAGGCTAGGCAGAAGATGAATCAGACTTGTTTTACAGTTTTGTTATAGTTAATAACAGTAAAATGTAATACATAATAGTAATAATAGTTGCCATCTTCGTCCCAAAATCGTCCCACTATATTCTGAATGTGCCAAATCTGTGACGATAACAGTAGCGTGGCGTGATAAATGCGCGTGTCACGCTGGCTGCTGCCGCGATCACTTTTCGCCAACTACTTGTAATAATACACACTGGGCTCATAAAAAATATTTTAAAATGAACCACCTTAATAAACTTTCACAAAATCTTCTTCCAAAAATCAAATGCCAAATTAAGTTGCCAGCTTCGTCCCAAAATCCTACTGTGTTCTGAATATCCCAGACCTGGGACAATACCTCGCTAACACGTAGCGTGGCGTGATAAATGCGCGTGTCACGCTGGCTGCTGCCGCGATCACTCTCCGCCAACTAGACGAATGCCCGCGGATTTGTCACGCTGACGTCGGGACTGACGTGACGAAAAACGGCTGGGAATTTCAGCTTTTTAGTAGCTGCAGGTGTCATTATTCTTTTTGAGCTGAAGTTATTGCTAGTTTGGAGCGGTGAAAAATGTTTTTGGAAAATTGTGAAGACATTTTAATAGGTATACTTACCGCTAGACGGGACAATCGCTAACAACGTTGTAATCTGCTAGCAAGAAACAAACTTACAATATATATCTGGCTGTCTCGTCTGAATTTAGTGTAACATTCTCTAAAATCTCTTTGGACTTGTCTTTGATAATCGTTTCTTTGGTCTTTTTCTTCTCTTACAGCCATCCTTATTAACACACCAAACTTTCCTTACGACACCAAACCTACGGCTACATCAGCCAGGACGCTGATTTCAAGTTTTCTACCTACCAAGCAAGTACCTTATCGTAAATCAAAGTCAAGTTAATCTCCTAGTCAGGCAATGACTACACAGATTACTCAAAATAAGTAGGCAATCGTTTTAGAGTCATAATATGTGATGTTGTTAATAATTCCAATAAACATAAGTGGCAATCAAGTAACATTCGTACAGCACCCACCCACGATCTTTGATTGCATTGGTTATCTTTATCTTATAAAGGCAAAAATACATAAAATTTTACAATTCATACACAACCATTTTAGTGAAAATGGCTGACTGTTATGACTTACTAAGTCCGGAATTAGTCTATTAAGTATAATTTACAGCCACTCAAAATTCTCGTCATAAAAACTTTATGCCAACGCGATATTTTTCTCAAAACACCAAGAGAACTTCAACGAACATATTGCATTGACACGATTTTTTATTAAAAATCATAAATTCCACCTAAATAATAGTTACAGCGTGCCCTATACAGCTAATCCTAAATTAATAAATTCAAAAATAAAATTATAAGCTTTTATAAATATTAAACTCTCTATTTAAAGTTCGCCGCTCTCGCGTTTAGTGCTGTCCGACTGGTATATCGATAAAATATCAATTTGAGAGTCGATACCACCTTAGCACGACATGCTCGTAAAATTTTACAATCAATAAAATGCAAATAGATACCGCATCTGATGATGACACAACGATAATCGGCAATCGTTATACATTCATTAGCATTGAGGATCGCGTTTCCACGGACCTACGGGCCGTCACGGATGTCACTTTAATTACGTAATAAAGTGTTTGTGTGTAGGTGCTGTTAAACAGAATTATATGTTAGCTCTGATAGTATGGACGTGGGGGTTATTATAGGGCCACTGTGGCGTCTGTTGTCGGGTAACGGTGTGATACATATATTATGTGATGCTGTCGTAAACCTAGCATAAGCATAGCAGAATAACCCACTGCTGGGGCACATACCTCATTTAGTAAACATATTAACTTGGCAATATTTGTCGTTGTAAATGAAAGATCTAACTTTTTGTAATTTTAAACCTTCTCGGTATTTAATAAAAAACAAAAAATGGGCGCCTTGACTTTAAAATTCCTTAATTTTGAATGTTATTTATCCTCAGTTTGAACCATACTATCATCGTGTCTACTCAATTCCCTCTTGAATATCAAATCTATTGCACCTATCAAATCTAAACTCCTAATAACCACATTAAACATTTACCTTATGTTCGACCTTTAAACCGAACATATCAAGCTTTTAACGGTGGCAAGTACTGTCAAATAAATATCGACTGCAGATAGAGATAAGAATCCAATTAGCATAGAAATAAACATATAAATGAGAAATTTATGTATCAACTAATAAACATAGTTATCAAAACTGTGAGAAGATAGGCAAACTTATCTTATCCAGCAAAGATCTTTAGTAGGTCGTTAAAATCGTATGTATTATGGTCATAAAATTCTCGATAATTGCACAAAATGTTATGGTCCTCAAACTTTCACATTTCGTCTACCTCGGTTACCAATCTATTTTTAGTCATACATCGGTTTTCTGGTTGTTACAAAATAGGACTTAACCAGTTCAGCCAAGTGCTCTGCAGATTTTAGACCCAATTCGAAAACAATTAAAAATATACTATTTAACATCAGCTGTTATTATTGCACGCAAAAGTTAAAAGGGTAATTAAAAACTTAAAGGGTAATTGGTTTGCCTGTCAACAAATTGAACAATCAATAAGTCAAAACCCTTGGTGCCGTATCGACCTTTTAATAACACCACTTAGTGTTGTCACTCTTACTAAAAATAAAAAGATCTGAAAGGTTCCTTAAAGCAAAAACTGCGAGAAGTAGTGACCCTATTTTTTATGAGCCATAAATAAAATTATCGAAAAAAATAGAGTGTAGAATTAATTGTATCGATAAATAATGGCGTATCATTATCTTTTTTCATAAAATTTATTATCACCCGTCTCCTTAATTGCATTTTAAATTATAATGTTAACCTTTAACATTAATATTGTGCTGTAAAAAAATGTCGCATAAAATTGCTTTTTTGTAATTTTATTGGTTTTAATTTAGTGTGTGTCTAAGTATTATTTGATTACAACACGAGATTATCAAATGTTTTAGTGAAGTAAATTATGTTTATTGTTGTTAAAGTAAAATTATGGCATAATAAAACAAAACGGTGAATTTATACAACCCACTTGGTGTTGCTAAACAATATTTCTTACGGAGATAATATCAGATTGCTGAGAAAGAGAGGTCGTTCAGAAGTGAATTAGAATTAAGTATGCTAATTCTTTACAACATAGGTTTCTCCCATTGATCTTTGTAAGCAGACAAAAGTGAAAGATACCGACTGCGCTTTACGTCACCTGAATGTAATTATGACAAACGAAGCAAAACGGAAAAATAAAAATATACAGATATCATCTTTCAATTGCATCAGAAAATCGCTTCCTTTCTTCATAAACACAGACATAACCAAACAACTAAATGAAATGTTAGTCATTTATCTAAAAGCGACTTGCCGTTCGTTTACCCAGTTGCGTAATGTCGACAAACAAGCAATCAAACAGACAGACGTGTCACGTAAATCGACACATTTCGTAATTCTAATATACACACCGAATTACACGCTGACATTATTTACAAGACAAGTGTTGGGACTAGCAACGGCGTAGAGACTTCATTGAGATTTTTTTTTTTTTTGTAAATTAGTACTAAAATTTTATTTAAGTACACACCTAAACGTTGACGGTTATGAATAAAAAATATAAGCAGATTGAATTTAATTTAACGTAAAATTGTAACGAAACAAATAAGTCAGTTTCAAATAATGAAAATAATGTCAGTGATTACTGTAGTAATGATAAGCCAATTGATTTCTCATTTAATTTTTTATAGAAACCTCTAGGAGAGTAGGTAGTCGTTTATTTTGAATTTGATAAATCGTAAAAAATAAATAATCAACTTAGAACTCCAAATACTAACCTATGCATCGACTCCATTTACCGTCGTCGCCCCCGACACCTACCAGCGACAGCGAATATATTAATATCAATATTTAAATCACCAACCGGTTGTCCCATTAAAACACTATTACAATATTAGCATATTTGATAAACAATCGATAATCGAGTGACAGGGCACAGCACTATTCATTTAGAATGTATATTAGCACTACACTATTCGTATAGAATGTATGTATATTAGCGACATTTTACACTAGGTAATTAATTTCCTGTCAGTTGCAATTAAGGTGATATGTTAACATTCAAATGGAGATTTTGGTGATTATGTAAGGTCCATAACGTTGTTTGATTTATGTAACATGGTGTCATTTATTATGTGATTTGTCATTGTATGTGTTTGTGTTTACGGAATATGTTTTTATTTGAGTTTTTATGAATTTTCCTAGCTCATGTCCTTGAGAACACTTTAAAAAGGAAATACAGTCCTTCCACGGCAAAATTAATTTACATCTGACAACAACCCTATAGCATAACGAGCACACAGACCATTTTAATCTTATCAGTAATGTTCAAATAGAGGGAAAATAATCGTGAAACCAATATTATAAATGACGATAATGATGCAGAGATGAATAGGAAAATCGAGTCCAGGTGACATTTTCTACATTGTCTTTCAGTTTTTAACTTTTAATTACTTGCCAAGTTTGAATCAGCTGTCTCTTAGGATTACAAATAACTTGAAGTAACATAAGGTGCAACAAATATAAACTAGTAAAATTAATAAATAATTACTATTGCCTGCAGAATATTAAATCAAAGCATTATACAATCATATTTGGCTGGCAAGTAAACTTATAAATTCATGCCAATTTACCTGGCAACAGAATTTACAACATGGCCGATTGCCGCCATTTTGAAATGTATTTGGGCCGTAAAATTATTGTCAATATAATCTTTATGGATGAGGGTAATATAAATTTTAATTGTTACCCGTTAGTTTCATATTAAAAGTCAATCTGATAATTAATATTGTATGTCCTGCTTGCTGCATTCTGGATTTTATTTTTGTACTTACATAGTATCGTGAATTGCCACAAATCTTGCATGTCACAATTATTGGAAATGGATTCTAATGGATTTGTCATCTTCATCATTCAGCTATAAAGGCCACATCGCCAGGACCCTTTTCATACTTCGTTCGGTTCTTTCGATAGTTCGCGGTGTGAACAAAAGTATGAAAAGAGTTGAAACGATGCGTCGCGCGGCGTTCGCCTCGCTCGCCCAGCCAGCTCGCCAGCTGGCGGTGTGGCCTGCGCTTAAGACGTCCAGTGCTAGACATGCTTTTGCTAATATTACTACAGGTATCAGTTCTACGCTTTCCATATTCCGTAGATTCCTACGACCTTCACCAGCTCCTACAGATTCATCACCAGTGATGGGACATAGGCCTTCTCTTTTGAGAGGGAGTGGGCCGCAATACACCGCGAGGGCCCAGTGCAGTTTGGTGGTTGGTTCATATCTTCGAATTGCACAGGACATGCTTAGTTTCCTCAAAATGCCACTTGGATAGTTAGAAAGCTAGCCAGTACTACTGGTCCCACAACTAGACAAAAACCCGTCCAATCTTTTGAAGAACTTTAGTCAGTGTCAGTATATTCGTTCCCACACTGCACTGACTTACTTACCAACAGCTGGCATAGTTTCCCTGCCCCAGCTGACGGGAAGCCATCATGCTATAAAGCCAATGCAATAAATTAAATATTTATTGCCAACAGCTCATGGCTAAACGTATTTACTCTTATAAGCTGTTTGTAACTAGCCGTAATAAGGAGAGTCGTAATTCCATCAAGTTTTGGACACCATGGAGAGGAACACAGAGGGTTTACTTTGAACGGAAACTCTCATGTTTACCAAAGTCCAAGGTCATATAGTTGGTAAAATCTTACTCAGAAAATCCAATTTCGAGTCTAGGTTTAAAAATACTTTATTGGTTGTTTAATGTGCTTATCAGATTCAGTAGTCTCACCCAAGTGACGACAATTTACCAGACCATAAAAAATAAATGTATTTTTAGCCAATACGGAACGACCTCTTCGGAAATTCTGGACAGCATCACGCTCGAGTGTTTTACGGTAAAGCCATGATGCCATGAGACTATGAGTCCAAGCCTTATTAAACGTTTAAAAGTTGACCTTCTGATATTACCGATGACATTACCATAAACGTCTTATAACCTCATTACATATTCAAAGCGTAAACCATTTCAATACAAAACAAATTACCATTTACGACTGTCGATAACAAATAAAAATATTTATTAAATAAGCACGAAACGACTATAAAACGCGAAAATTAAGCTTCAATAACGTTTTAAAGTCGTATAATAATCGTAAATTAAACGTTTACGAGCGTACTATCGTTGAGACTTCAGACGTTCATATTACCTAGATAGTTAATGGACAAGCGGGAACTTAGGGGCTGCCTTATGTCCCGTATATCATAATTGTCGTAAGTGCCTATAAACGTCTTTTACGCAGACTTCTTTCATTACCGTTTAGTCTTGCAGAGTATGGTTTTATCCATTGTCATCACGCGATGTTTGTTCTATCTCGTTGACCTGACGAATTTCGTGGAATCTGTTGAACAGTTAGTTAGTTAGTCTCCTGGTCAAACTGCTATCCACATAATGGGACCCAATGATCAAATTACACTCTAAGACAAGAGTAGTTGTAAGCCTTTTTTCTGACTGCACTTGAAGAGTTAATTAATGAGTAGGAGCGGTGACAAAAATGAGGGCCTTTTAAAGTTGTTCTCTGTATTCTACAGCAATTTAATTTATCATTTCCCCACATCTTAATTCTTCATCATCATAATTTCAAATATCAACTACTGAACCCAAACGCGATATCAACACATTATACCTATCTACCATCTGGCACACTAAAGTAACCCCGCGGCGTCGCTTGCCATTATGAGAACATCGATTAACTAATATTCTGTATAAGTTTCCAACTTATTCATATTCTTGCCTCATTAGTTTGTGTTTCTGATGTCTTCCGTAAGGTTTTTAAGCTGTTTTTGCAGTTCGAAAGTTGGTGAGATCTGTGTTGGAATTGCTAAGCGTGGAATAGGGCACTGCAGGAGGTCTTTGCGTTAGCAGGATGTTAAGAAAGCGGTGATTATGAGTTTATGTTATACATAATGGCTTTTGGCGATCATATTTCATCTTGTTTATGTGTCGATTGACAAAGGAGTGGCTTTTTTAAGTGTTGCGTAAGATTCTCTTACAGAGCAATCTAGGGACGGATCATTACTCTATCTACCGAAGTAAGTTCAGACCTCCAGCGCTGACTATCGTTCCTGTGATATGATCTGTTTCCTCGACTTTTCCACAAGTTTACTTATATTTTACCAGGATTCTCCTTGCGTATAGAGAGCAGAGATTATTCCCCAAATGATGTACCAAGTGCTAAAAAATACCAGTTAGGACACTTTGGTTCCGCGATAGAACCAAAGATTTATTAAGCCTGTAATAATAATTCACGGTTTCAAT
Source organism: Noctua fimbriata (assembly GCA_905163415.1). Classification (NCBI taxonomy): domain Eukaryota; kingdom Metazoa; phylum Arthropoda; class Insecta; order Lepidoptera; family Noctuidae; genus Noctua; species Noctua fimbriata. Next base: position 18,912,804 of record LR990927.1, on the reverse strand, counting down.
AGCTAGACACTACATTGACTATGGAACAGTAGCAGCAGCATATTTACAACCGAAACCAACAAAGTCATATCTCCTCTCAACCCAACTATAAACAAAACAGAACTGAATAAATCTGAAAATTGATACTTTAGCTGACGACATCTTAGTCTAATAGCTTACAGAAATGCTATCAGCCCTTGCTCATATTACTGCAAACACTATCTTACATCGACCATGTCAGGCTACTTTACTAGCCGATTAAGATAAAGGTACACGTTTAAAGATACTTGCTTATTATACTAGAATTATAGTTATTTTGGTCATAAAATTGTTGTAGGTGGTGTAGTGACCGTGGGATTTAATGAGAGTGTTGCTTTTCTATGTAACATTTGATTGAATGTTCATTATCCTTGTGGAACTTGAAGTTTAGATAAAGTTGAAGTTTTTGCAAAATAGGATGGAATTTTCCAGAAGCATATAATAATATTTCCACAGCTGGGACGCAAGCTTCCCCCCTGTGTTACGGAGTGGACGATATTCTGCCACACGGTCCCCATGCAGGTTGGTGGATGTCACCGTCATCATCTGCCTAGCCTTTCCGTAAGTCGTTTAGGTCGGCTCTCAGTCTAAGAGAAGGCAGCTGAATTCCAGTATTTTACAGACTGCAGCTGGTGGGTTTCAATATGTCTTCGATTTTTTTCTACGCCGGTTCCGGTTGCCGGTTTCCTCACGGTGTTTTCTTTAACCGTTTTTAAAACAGCTGATGAAATAATTTATGACGCGTAAATCGGAGCTTTACTAGTAGGCCACAAGCCATTGCTCACCGCTCCAATTTTACATTAGGTTAGTCTGATAATTTATTTGATGTATCTGTATATTTATGATGCTGTTCGTCTTGTCATAAATTTACCTAGTGACGAAATCAATGTTGCCACTGAATCTACAATCTTATAGAAGTAACCCCGCGAAACAATTTCTGTGTGCATAAATTACTTTACAACTGACGAAGCACAGGCACAGGTGCGATTTCCTAAGTGGTACACTCACTCAATCAAATTAGAATTGCAGATTAAAGATGGGTAAACCGAAAAGGCTTCTGTAGAATCTGCAGCTACACAAGTGGAGTAAGGCGACATCCGATAAAAAGATAACCCGATTAATATTCGCTCGCCTGCAAATAATACACATAAGTGCAAACATATTAACCAACATAATCTATCGGTAATCGACACAAGCCGCTTTGCTAAGCCAATTGAGATAAAAGTACAAGGCTTAAAGCACTTTTAGAAGTACAAATGGAGTCACAACTGCACTCGGTTTATGACGATGGTTATTTTATGCGGCCATTTTTATTGCACGGCAATGTATGACGTGAGGTGAAGTTCAAGTTCTTGGGACACTATATTTGGTATTTTTTATGGTTTCTGCAGTTGTATGGCATTTTTTATATCTATTCCGCTGGTATGTTTTCTTATAATGTTTATATTTCTTCGGTTTTATTTCATATCGGGTCGTAAATGTCAAATATATTGCTCGTCATATACCGGTACAATAGGTATGCTTGAAGGAGATATTGCCTTGATCATGATTGATGACGATGACGATTGATGAGCTTCGTATAGTTCATGTTAATTCAACATGGATCTAGTTTCCTGCAGCTGTGGAGATAAGAAACACAAGGTACTGTGAGTGTTCCATCATACCTTTTTCTTAACTGTAGAGCTGTATATCTCTGAGTACCTGTTAATTAAAAAATAAATAATTATATCAATACGTTACAAAAAAAAATGCACTGAATGAACTATTCAAACATATTTATTCACTAACTGATCTAGAAGAGACGAAGTAAACTAGAATCGAAAAAAAATCCGCACTGAACATTATACCGTCAACAAAAAAAGTCAGACACATGAAACATTAATGTCAGCACTTGACAAATGAGCCAGACGCTGCACTCTTTAACGTCACTGTCATGTATAATGCAGACACTGAGTGCCAGACAGATATTTTTAGGATTCCTTGTCCAAAAACCTAAGTCGAAATCCTATTAGCCTACGCCATCAGTGTGGCTGATTTTGTGTCAATCATTCCATCTGTTTGCTTACCGATAAAAGAACTTAGACTGCAACTCCACAGTTGAAAAGCCATAATAAAGTAAGATGATAGCTGGATACACTTTCAGAATGTTACCTTTTACCTTTAACCCTTCGTAGTACGGATGAAAAGGCATCTTCTAGGCACGCTCGTAGACTTCATCTATTGCCTTCCTTCAGATAAGATCAAAGCGTAGATAGCACATCCAGAAATAAAAAAAAGTGTAATTGCGATAGTTTTGGTGATGCGGAACCCTCAATGTGAGCTCCACTCGTACCTTGCCCGATTTTCGCCCAATACCACCGATACTTATGGAAATTTTATTGAAAATGAGCATAAAAAATGTTAAATCCAAATTGTTTGCTTCTAAGATTGATCGGTGTTCAAGAACATGTTATATTCAAGAGACTGATGCAGTTGCTATTTGATATGCTAAAGAATTGGCAACAAGTTCAATACATATGAAGTAAATAACGTCATCCTAGCTGATACATTACTGATGCTGGATAATAGTGAATGTATGTAGGGACTTGAATTTGGAGGTGGTTAAAAGGATTTTGAACTGAAAGTAAGTTTGTAAGGGAATATTACTACTTAATATTGATAAGTTGGCTCTAGATTCTAGAGAAAAACTAAATGACGTTTTCTAAAATACTGATTTATTTGATTTCAGTTCTATAAACTTCACTTTCGTTGCTAACAATAGAATATTTTTTTCCGCTTGTACCTACCTACTGTCGCACATTGCAATTTTTAAGCAGGCATGTTATCATCATGCATGGCATCCATTCGATTATACAACGTTATCACCAGTCCGAGCCAAATAATGCATCATACACAGCGTTTGCTTATCGTTTTGATGAGCTCGTGAGCTTTCTTTAATTTTTTTTTTGAACCCTGCTACTTTGTTTTATTTTATTATAAGTTTGTATTATTTGCACTACTGACCCAAATAGCAAAACTAAAGCACCATTACTATTTATATGTCACCAGGAAACTAAACCAAGGTTTCCAAAAAAACTCTAAAAATGGAGTTCCAAAATTTAAAAGACAAGAGCAAAACCTTGGGGTTTATTAATGATAATATTATACTCCTGACAGACAGCAGCATCGAATGGAGCATGTTTAATTCATTTGACACCAGAATAGATGTCTCCCGGACAGATGCATGATAAATGGCGTCGGTACTGTATTAAATGCAGTTGTCTGCAACTTGGGGATAAGCATAATTCGGTAATTTAAGAGTCCAGGTCACGGTGCATAGTAAGTATGTGACTGTCTGTATGATAACCTTCGTTGGTGCACGATTTTTGGAAGTATATTTTGTCCAGGAAGAAAAACTTTATCGCAGATGAAGACTTTGGATTATTTTACACACGAAAGGGTTGATTTCTTATTATAAAAACTGGAAGAACAGTGTGTAGAGAGGAAAAGTAAGAAAGTATTAGAATCATCTTGTAGATGCTTCTTCTTCTCAATGTGTTGATAGCAATCCATATAAATTAGGCCCAGAACTGGGCTATGTGTTGGGGGTTTGGCACTGTTGATCCTAAATCGGCAATATAAAAATGTAAGTCTGCATTTTGATGCTGTCTTTATACGTCCTGCGTAGAAACCTTGAACACTAAAAGGTAAAGCAGAACAAATTAAAACATGGCAGCCAACTACTCCACATGACGCTACAGGTATTCTGACTTTTTAAATGCAAATGGAAATGAACAAAACTATATTTACAACTTAATTATACTTATAGGAAGGAACCCCCCACAGAGACAATGATGCTATCAAATTAAATATTGTTTTCTTTGTGTCATCATTGAATTAAACTTCATAATATTTATTATGTTGTTCTAACTATGACTGCTCCAAGATATCCACGGCAAGTATCTTGATTTTTAGTATAAATCTCATTTACCTAACGTTTGTGTTTGCCAGATATTTTGTATTTTTTATTTTGTTTGTGCTGTCTGAAAAGCTACTGTTTTGTTTATTTTATTATGGTTTTGTCTGTTTAAATATTACAATAACCATGATTATCTATTGATTCATTAGCCTAACATTAGCTTCCACATTCATCTTGTTACTGTTCCTCTAAAAACTTCCTTTTCTTCAACAAATCAAGCATCGACTAGCAGCAAGAATTCTTACACCATATTTTTCCTGCTAACTTCTTTAGCCACAGGAATCATCACGGATTCAACGGCTGTTCATGATGGATGGTCCAGACAGTGTTCTGCAGTTTTTGCGCTGCATAATGTAATCGTCGAGACATCGGGTCACCGCTGCATAATGCACGAATAGATTCAATTCTGTATTTTAAAGTATTATTTTCTTGTCGTTATCTTGACGTGCGTGTAGGCGATTTGTTTAACTTCGTATTCAGATAGTTAGAGGAGCTCGTGGCTAAATACTAAAAGCCGCTCGGGTCGATCTTTAGGTTAAGCCGTGCTTGCCTAGGTTGATCCGTGGATGGGTGAGCACCCATCACCAGTACATACCGAGTTTCCTTTGTGCCTCGGAAAGCACGCTAAGCCGTTGGTCCCGGGCTGTCATTTATACCAGAGTTATCAAGGGGTATCGTATTATCCAATGCTGGCTTCTGGCGGTCGGATAGGCAATCGTTTCATGTAAAATTCAGTTGGAACGTCAGACTAGAAGCCGACCCCAACATAGTGGGGAAAAGGCTAGGCAGGCGACTATGAGTCAGATAGTTTGACCGACGACTTAACGAAGGTGGATGGGACATATTAGACGCGGAAAATGGAGGACAGAGTGGTGTGGTGCAGTTTTTGAAAGACCTATGGCCAGCAGTGGACTGCGTAAGGCTTCAACACAATATAAATTGTTAATGATAATAAATGAAAAAAATTAAAAATTACTTTTTTCATGAAGATTCATTCAATGGGATGGATTCGTGTTACGATCATTTTTGTTCAAAATACAGCTTGACACTAACAACGCACGAAAATTTGAATTTCGCAGACTTAGCTGAATTTAGCTTAGGATACTATTCTTCCTAAGAGTTGTATATCGATGGTCATCGTATCTTCATATTGCAAATAAGACACGCAGGTCAGGGTCAAACTATTTTGTAAAGCGTTTTATAGGTTTTGTTTTTTCGCAAACTCCCTCGCATGTATTTGCTAACGTTAATAAATTCCAAATCAAACCCTTTTCTTCTCGTCCAAACATCCACAATTACAGCTCTTTAACTGATCGATACCTTCAATTATTTCTACCTCATTACTTCCATACTTCACAAGCCAAGCCACCCGAAAACGACATACCTATCACTGTTTGAAACAAAAACAGGCCTTACTTAATGATCTACCAAGGTGCTCCAGATTTTTTCATTCATTTGATGGATGGCTCCAAGGTGTTCGCTAATTAGTTCGACAATTAGCTCCCCTTCCTTTGTTTGATGAACACCGTGACAGAATTCGGTTTTATTCTCCGTACTAAAGTTTTTTCTTTGTCAACCTTAATTAATACAGTTATAGATATTTTAAATGAATGAAGAATGGATGGTATGGAATAAAAAGGCGTTTTTCAATGAAAAGGCAGGTTACTGTTGATTACAATGTAATGTATACCTTTTATGAATCCATCTTTTTTTCTTTTCAGGTGGACGGCTGCAACTACAAATTGACAAAATAACCCTGCAAACGGAAGAAATGAATTCAACATTCATTAACATCATGTTGTTAATGAATGTTGAATTCATTTCTTCCGTTTGCAGGGTTATTTTTACTGTTAGCCTGTATCATCCTACTGCTAGGCAAAGGCCTCTCTCATGACTTCCAAATTCTTCGATCCAGGGCCATTGTTGGACACTCGGCGTTGGTTTTGTCTAGCTCGTCCCGCCCTCTCCTGTGCGAGGTCTACCGCGCTGCCTTCTGGCTGTGTCAAGGCTTATTGTTACTTTGGCCCACAGCTTGTCGGGCTTACGGCAGACATGGCAAGCCCAGTCCCACTTTAGCTTAGCGGCTTTTTGAGAAACGTCAGTAATTTGTGTTTTGGAGCTCAGTGTGGTGTAGCGTACACGGTCGATAAGTTTGACGCCGAGGATACTGCGCTCCATTGCACGTTGACAAACCTTGAGCTTGGACTTTTGAATGTTTATCAAACCATATCGCAAGTCGCATCGCCCGAGGCTGTGAACGGCGCATAAGATATCAGCCGATTTAACTGTATCACTGCTTGCCTATTGTGATATTCGAAGTTCGTTGTTATCAACAGCATAGAACACTACTGCTCAGAAAGCGACAAAAAGTGTCTATTTCTACAATAAAGTTTACTCTTTAAACTAGTTCACTGTTAAAGCAAACAAAATCAACTCCTAACAGGAGTAAATATTTGCTCGTTGAGCGTGCAAATTGCTGCTACATTCCTGATAGCGCTAACACGTACCTGTCTGTCAGTCCAGACGTCTTGATTACTCGCCACTTATTCACTGCAACCGATATTTAATATAAAAATAACCATATAGGTAGTTGGCTCTTTTTTGTCCCAGGGAAGTTATTTTATACAAAGTAACGTACTTAAAGTTTTATAAGCTACCAACATCAATTTTCTTCTATAAAATCGTTGGTATGTCTAGTCAAATTGTAGGTCCAGCAGGTGGTTATGTGGTGCTTTTTATGTCCTCTAAAGTGCAGGAATTAGGACATTTCGGACACTCCAGGAATAGAAATTTGGTCCGTTCGGGAGTACCGCATTCACGTTGTGTATCAGAAGTATCTTTAATCCCCCATTTTTCTAAATACACCACGTTGCAAGTTGGTTCCAAGAACCCAGGGTAATTTTGAATTCCAACAACGATTTGAAGACCACCATGCACAAAATACCGCCAAATTGCCACCGCAAAAACCCATAACACACCAATAACTATGTAAATCCACTCATGTACAACAACAAAACAAATACTCTCACAACTATGTATTCGAAACCTCGCCATAACCATTTAACTCTACTAAGAATCAGCGCACAAACTGCGTTTCGTCATACTAAAATGTCGTGTGAAAATCGCGGCTAAAATACTCCACAATGCATAGTAAATCGTTGCAAGACATCGCAACAAGCGATCGGATGAATAATGCAGGTACACGCTTGGAGACGCGGCGATAAATAACGATTATAATTTTATCGTGATCTGCAATAAATCTGCGATTGAATGCTAGTGTGCGCGCCGCCTTACCGTCAACAGAATGGTACGTAATTTTCGTTTTTAGTGTCCGTTTTATACGGGTGTCGGTTTTGTCCAACATAGATCTTTTTAAGCGTCAGGTTCTATTTGGTATTATTATTAAACTTTCAAGCACTCCACGCCACGGAGTCGCAGTCGCACGGAGGCTCGCCCCTATTACATGGGACTTAAACCTGGGTGTACTATTATGTACACCTCTGCCTTCGGGGATTACAGGCGTGATGTTATGTTTTGTGTATTAACATTTCATAAAAATAATTGTATAGAAGTTTTAAACTTTAAACTTGATCATTCGTTACAAAAATTCCTTGTGTAATCTTCGTTTTTTAAAGTTTTTTCAATGGCACCCTCCAATTTCTTCATATCAGCAGAGACAGCGTTTACGCAATATGCATCTCCAGCAGTAAGACCAGTGTTTTGGAGTTTCTACTGGCAAATCAACGAATAAAGACTTGTTTTCCAAATATTTTAATTCTAATACCCTATGTCATCCACGGACCTAAGTCCAAAAAACATTAGTAGCTTCTGGGTTGTTAACACACAAGCAGTTAGCAGTCTGCTTTGCAGAACCGACCCAACATATCCACCAACAAGTTCCACAAACTATTCTTATCGTAAAGTCAACGCGCATCGTTTTTGCGCAATCGACGTTCAAGATTTACAACGTGACGCGTTAGATTTACGAGTGACAGCGCAAGTACAATGCGCTTGATCGTAGAACTGTGATGGGAGAATTAGTGCATGATGATTTGATGGTGGTTGACTTAGGACTAGAGCTAAGGCTAGGTATCAAAGATAAGATAGTGAGATGAGGTAATGACAAAGATATCGGTAACGTCGGTCGGTCGGTTGGTTGATCGTGTGAGTTGTATGTTGAGCTGAGGATCTAGACAAACTGATATTCTATTGGCGTTAACAAAGATGGTTAAAGTAAACAAAATATGCGATTGACATGGCTATTAAAAAAACTAATGTCGATGCCGTTTGCAAAACTGGTACATTGAAATTGTATACATACTCATGAACCTCATCATTTGTCCCTGTGTATCAATTCATATGTAAATTCAAGCGTTAGCTTCCAAGATCTACTATGCTCATCTAATGTCAAGAGACGAGTTAGATTTATAGCCTGTCTCAACAGATTTATGTCTGTCAGGTAAGATGACATCACGTCAATGAAAATGTCTTATAACATTGCAATTCGATGACACAGAAGCATGTCAGATATTGAACTGTCATGTTGATAGGTTGTTATGATAAGTTTTGCTTTTATAAAATATCATAGTTTAGGAGAGATCAGCTGTCATAATCCTAGAGCGTAACAGTGGTATTGTGATGGCTAAATAGCTCCAAAGCAGTGCAATGCAAGCTATTCCAGTCAATATCATTGTCTACCCAAGTAGACAGCTTAGTGCTATTGACGTCAATTTAAATGGATATCTCGTCTACCCCCTCTGCATTTTTTATTATAATATGGTGAATCATAACAGTGGTATTGAAATAACTTATTACTTTTTCTTTATGGAATGCCACAAAGCAACGCGCGACTTCATAACTTATCTTACTGCTGGAAATAATGTTCCAATGGTCAGTCTCTATTATACAATTAGACCACATATCAAACGGCAACACCAGACAAAACTATATGCAATACTCGAAACGGGTCTCCATCAATTACATCGTTCTGTTCAAACGAAGCCGCGTGAAATGCTAGTATGTTTAAAACCAACAGGCAATTACTTAGGCGTGTCAAACCGTCGATTATAATAATTATCATTACCATACCTTGACAGGACAGTATTTCTCTCTTCAATGTCGTTTAATTGCCGTGCAACTTTCCATAATGCAGAATGTGGAAGCTTGCTTTAATTGACCATTGTGGTGTGCTGAAATGTATGGTACTGGAGATTATTGATAATTGGGATGTGGGTGGTGTAGACAAGCATTCAACTATCTATATTATAAAAGACAATTCATATTTATATTTTCAAACAGTTCCAGTATTCTTATGATTATGTTTTGCTGGATATCATCAACTCTAACCGGTACAAAAAGTTCGTATTCGGGGTTCCCATTTCTGGGTTTCATAAACTTTGAAGAAGAAAGAAGTATGTAGATACATTTCAATTCGTAGATGACGATGATGTGGCGCCATCTATACCATCACATACAAACTACAACAGTCAGTAGAAGGGTCCTCCCATTTTTACGAAGGATAAAAACTTTCCACCCTGTTCCACGTACCTCAAAAATGATGATTCTGATTTTGGACAACGACAGCCTTTTGCTCTTATGTTGGCTAAACGAGATGAAGCTCGACGAACGATTGACGATTAGTCCATCAGAAATGTGGGTAGAAGGGGTGACTGCACCAAGTGTTTAATTTAACGTACTTAATTTAATCCGACTGACGATTACATTCATGGATAACTCCACATCCTCTCAGGAATTTGTATGAGTGAGGGTTAACCAATTAATGCAGGTGTCTGTACTAAACAGCCCTTTAATTCCAGTTAAACTCAATGTATTTTTACAAGATATTCCTATCTAATTAGCACTCAAAGAGTTGTCACGACAACTGCAAATGAACAGGATAAAGTTTTTCTCTGTATCAAGAACACTAATGATTGCGTGTGATGTATATTATGGCTTAATAAATAAATAATTAATTAATTTAAACTGCCATATGCTACTGGTTCTATGAATTTAATAAAAAAGATCTCTCAACGGTATTATGTTGTGTGTGATAAAAAGAAAACAATGTGTTGTTGTAGCGGGTGTAGTGGTCAATAAGAGTTTTCAAGAATTAACTAGACGGGTTGATCAGATGATAAAAAGGCTCATGGGAATAAAGCAGTTAATCAATCAATACCATGATTGTGGGTCAAAAGAGAGACGAAGCATTCAAAACTATAAAAGCCGAGAGACTGATTGAAAAACTAATCATGCAGCTCGTTAAGGCTGATAACAGGATTAACAACATCGACGGTTAATGTTTGCCTTTTGGTGAACTAATAAGACCCTGCTGTGACAAGTAGATATGTATCACCTCTTAAGGATATGTTCAGAAAAGGCATCAAATTATACAAGAAAAATGAATATTCATTCGTACTTGCATGATCACACATCATGCAGGTTCAACTTAATTATGCTGCAGTAACAAAACTCGAACCTAATTAAAAGATCGACATTTTTTCACTCTTCAAAGAAACTTCATATTCTTCATACACCGCTACACGATATATTCATTAGCACCATCTGTAAGACTAAGGAAATTCCAGTTGTCTCGTTATTTAGAACTCATTAATGGCCTATTCACACATGCCGGGGGAGATTGTTGGAACATTTTTTACGCCAGAAACACATCAACCATCCGCATAACCGATCTTTATATCTGTGAAGTCGGTATTTTCTCATAGTTTACGTGTGTATGCTTGAATGATGATTTCTAAGTTTCCGTGAAAGGAATGTTTGTAATTTCGCTGTTTTTATGCTTTCGATTTTTGTTTGATGGATTCTTTGAAGCACTTCGTACGTTGCATAACGTTGCGCTTATAGAGCCTCCGTCTTCTATAATAAATTATACTTTTTACTTTGTCGAATGCTTGAAAATAAGAGCTGTTTTTTTTTCCCCTTTTAATGCACGACATCCATAATCTGGGAGTAAAATACTAAAATTACCATAGCTACCCATTCGTATAGGGCATGGTCCACTATGACTCGAGCAAGCAAGCATTCTTTCCAAACAAAAAACCAAGAAAACGCGTCACCCAGGGAACTATCTTAGGACCGATAGCAATCAGACTATAAAATGGAAACTAAATCGCATACATTTAAAGTCAAGCATCATGTACAAAGTCCTTAACAACATCCCCAGACAACTTACACAAGTCTCTCCTTATAATACCACTTTAATTAGTTGACAAGTACCCAGTTAAGGCAAGCGTCAAAAAATATTTACTCGTGAATAATTAAATGCTCATAATACGACGAATAAATACCAACACGTATTTATCTTAATTTGGTTACAAAAAACTACAGCTGTTTTCATATCAGTTTGTGGAGTTAAATATGGTAAACTAGTTAATGTAGCCAAAGACGTCAATAGTTATGTAGTAAGTGTTGTTGGAAAAAATGCACAGCGTTGTGTTAAGATCGCAATTTGTAGGGTTGATTAACAGTGATAAAGTAAAACTCATTACGAAACGAACATTAAAAGGTGACTTCCAACCGTGGTGGGTAATCCCTTTTTGACAGACGGACAATTTTTTTCGTATAGAAGGGGGAATTTGAATCAGATAAACTGAATAGTCTGTAAATGGAGAACCCTAAGTTCAGTAGTGGTGTACTGTAAGCTGTTAATAATAAGGATGATGATAATGAATGGGGTTCTCATCAGCATTTAAAATACGTAACTATCACAGCGATAGGTATAGCTGTAAAAATATCAGTACTTCTAGTGCAGTCTTCATAGTCCTAATTTATTTTTGAATTTGTTACTTATTTTCTACTGCATTGATGTTTTTTCCCTGTTGTTCCTATCTAACGGTCTCCTCTTATATGATCTCAGCTTTTTGTCTTACCAGAAACGATTTAAGTTTTTTTACTTGTTCAGTTTAACATCTCACTTTACATACATATACGAATTGTTTTCTGATTACAGCCAACAAAAAAACCTGACCACTCCACATCGAACTTGGAAGCTCTCAGAAACTCCATACCCTTCCACAAAAAGCTGATTTACTGACAGAGATAAATATTGCCCCGACAGATAGTAATTTGTCTGTCTGCACACCCATTAAGTTGACAAACTGTGATCATTTCAATATGTTGATGAAAATTGTTAACTCTTATGTTTAAACTTTTTCTTAAACATGTTTACTTCAAGTCCTTTTCCATATGCTAATTCTTTGCCAGCTACAAACGGCTTTAGTACTAAAAAGTGAGTGTTTATTCATAGACTTTTAATAATGGCAACAATTTGTACTTTTTAACGCGCATACAATTCATTATGGCTACCTCTTGTAAAGTAAGTCAGGTACAAACAAGATGTTTTTTACATCGGGGTAAAAAAGGAATTATTTTCTACTTCTATTCATCAGTCATAGTTAGGTACTTTTGCTAGTTAATATACTTTTTTACCAATTAGTACGTTCCCATCTGTGTTGAATGTGTTTTTGTTCAGCTAGACGTGTTGGAAGACCAGGTTGGTGTATGAGAACCGCACAACCCAATGACGCAGGCACAAAAGTGAAGACAGAGATCTCTGCCCAGAGTTAGTGAAACCTGGTTGCCAATTGTGAGTAAGTTTTACTGGTATTTCAGTAATTTCATGGGCGAATTATTATCGTTTATGTCATTGTTTATGTTTATTTTTAACATGACATTAATAAATTATCTGAACATAAACATAGGAAACATCTGAACCCGTCGGCAACTCATAACAAAGACGTCTGAAGCTACAGAGCCCTATGACTATAAAATTTAATGAACCCATTATATTCTTTGATACCCATCGGCCGATCACTTATCATACACGTATCTCTATCAATATTAATGTTATTTAAATTATTCCTTCGTAGCCTAAAGTGATATCTCACAGAAATGTCGCTTATTTTTATCTTGATAGCCTTAAGGGCTCAATGTTTGATGAATATGAAACTTTATTGATGAATAACTTATGGTGTTTATAATAGATAGTTGGCTACTGTATGAAATATCGTGGTATCAGCTTCATTGAGCTTATTTGTGCAACTTTCTTAATGCTGATAATATCTAGCAAAGAACCGATGATATATGATAACAGAGAAGAATGTAGAAGATAAAATAATGGGTTAAAATGTTGAAATTGTATCAGAATAAGTACTCGTTCGACACAGTGACGTAAGACAGGCACGGGGGCTGAAAATGATAGCCAATTATGAGTTCGAGACAGTTACCTAAATCTGAGAACCATACCTTCTTTGTTTTTGGGGATGTAAAAGTATTTGTAAACAGAATGTTTGATTCAAAAGATAGCTATAAAGTTTAGCAAGTAGTAAAGTATAGTTAGTTGAAAAAAAACTTAATGTCAAGCGGTGAACTACAATTGACTGAAATAATGGAACCAGACACTCTATCATACACATACTTTGCAATTCATATTCATCTGGATCATAATTCATATAATTCAAGTCTATTATTAAGACGTCGTACAGTGTGACAATGTAATTGTTTTTAGCTTTATAAGCAAGAAACTTATTCATGAGTACTTGCCCTTTACTTTACCAATTTTTTTTGCCAACTATGGTTTATACATGAAACTGCCTTTAACTTATGTGAATAGTAGTTTTTGATGGTCTATGAAAAGTAATTGTAATTGCTTCTATTTAAAACTTGGCTAGAATTACTCGATTATGACCCTTAACTGAATAATTGTAGAGTTTAAACTAGCTTAGATAGGAGTGTATTTTTAAAGATAATATTATTAATTTATTATCACTGATACATTATGTAGTAGTCTGGTATATATTTGTTTGGAAATTAAACAAAAACTACGGAGCTGTCAAAGTGACGGCTTACTACTAACAAAGGAGTAGATATTTTAATTGAATTTTGCAATTGCAAATTTTCATAGTTATTCATTTCATTTATGTAACGGTTTTTAGAATAAAAGTTTTAATTTGCCACACAACAGAATACAATTGAACATTAAATAAATAAACTAACAACAAACAGAACTACAATAATAATAAAAATTAAGACTAAAAGAAAGGAACTAGTTTTTAGAATGATTTTACCACTGGTCATTTTACCATAAGCAACTGAATATTTTCATGATAATAATATGTTTTTAGGTAAACTTCAACCGATAATATTACATTTTGTGCAAGTATTAATTATACCTTAAAATAGTTGATAGACATCACTTTACAAAATACTCTTGACACATTATGTTAAAATTATACCCATAAAAATTATCTGCTATTTACTATTAGCATGTTACATTTTACCATGGCCTATTAAGGGTAGGCAAAAACATGTGGCATCTATAAAAATGGCCTTAAGGTGGCAATACACTGTCAATAACAATTACTTAGTAAAAAAAATTATGACATCTTCATAACCTAGGGTTTTAAAAGACGTTTGTGTATAACTACGCCTAAAATGGTAATCGTTTTTGTATTTGCTCTTTTAAAGTCGTTAAGGGTTCGTTCAGCTGGTTCGTTCATACAATTACAATGTTGTTATGTCATACGTACCCAATGTATGAGATAACAACAGTACCTAAACAGCATGAGGTTGTAAATTCGAATCCTGGGTCGGGCTAAGTGATACAAGGTTTTTCCAACAGTAATTTCTCGGTATTAGGATTTCTTTACTGTTGATGATAATAAGTTCGGCCCCTATTAAATGCCCCCTATTAGATGGGACTTAAATATAACGGCGAAATGGCGGAGTGTACTATACTATATGGTACACCTCTGCGTAACCCTGCCGATATCACAGGCGAGGTGTGTGTTAAGTGGGTAACTAATTGGTTGATGTTTTTCTGTGTGAACCATTTGATGGCAGATGAAATGACAATGACAGTGACATTTGATCAGTCACTGTAACTGACAAGAGATTTATTTAGGCTGTCAGAAACCGAGGGTCATTACAAGGTTACAGACCCTCATGATCTTTTCCCGTATCTTACATTTTATTCTAAAAGGCCAATACCCTACCGGAAACTTGTACTTATACCGAAAAAGGAATGCAATAACCAGAAACAATAACAATTAACAGTTTGTAGCTAAAGTTTATAATTGTTATGACGTCAAATATTTGTAATAGCAGAACGTTGTCATACAAGATTAACACTGCCGGTCAGCGGGTGGTATCTACTTATATAGCGAAATAAGTCGTTTGTGTGTGTATTTGTGACAAAGTTTTCAGTTTAGTAATATTTCCGACACATGAGGCAAACAAGAGACAATTGCTTTCAAAGCGCACTTTCAATGTGACTGACATTTATGCTTGTCGGTAGTTTTTTAAATCTAATAAACGACGTTTATTTGGCGTTTTTATCATTTTTAGCCTTTAGAAGAACCTAAAAAAAAATGTAAATGATAATTCTAAGTTTGTACGGACTTAATAAAAAAGTCCAATTAATCCATCTGCCCAAATAAAATCTAAGTCAGTTCTATAATCTTACGACGATGGCCAAAAGAAGACACGGTGGTCTATAGACCACACAGCGCTATCCAAACACAATAAAAACAATCGACGCACGAGCAAAGCCAGGTATTCCGTTTAGTATCACTCAAAATGGCAACGTGGAAATAACAGTCATATAAATTAATAATTAAAAAGGAGTGTCGCGAAAAATAAGGCGTAATAGCCCCACATTCTTCGCAATCAATTTCTTGCAATACACGTGTGGCATGCCAAACCGGCAGCCCTTGGCTGGCAGCTATCGAGAACTTGCCAATTAAAATGGCATTGTATGCAATTCATTTTTGACTGCTACCTCATAACACTACAACTGACAGTTGTAATTTAAAACCGTTCTTAAAACCATCGTTCTACAGCTCAATTTTAATTGAAATTGTTGTTGGTTCGCCAACAAGAAGTATGTAGCATACAATTTATAAATATTTGTAACGTTAATTTGTATGGTACCGTGTTTTAAGTTATTGAGATTAATTTAATGTGTTCTTTTTAATTCAATGAAAGATGAAGACGGCTTTATGTAACTGTAATTATAAATAATAAACTGCAATTGTAATCTTACAGAAACGTGATTTAGTGTTAACGAGCTGTTAAAAGTTACGGTTGAAAGTTTGGAAATCTGAATGTAAACATATTTTTTTTAATTTGTGGTTCATACCTGAGTAAATCGGAATATCTTTCAGTATTCCTGTTGCATTAAGCATTATTAAAAGGTAAATAAACAAATTACCGCAATTTTTATTATTGCATTGATGATTATTACAGAATATCAGCTTCAAAGGTATCCGTTGTCATTTACCATTGCAGAGTGATGATATAAATTAGAATAATAGATCAATAATTAAAATACAACCTGTATAACATAAGATTATCCTGCCCTTAAATCCATCAGAACAACTTCGCTCAACAAATATTTCACAATATTTTTATTGGACTATTAAAATTTTAACCCTCCAACGTCGATCGGACATGTAATAATGCATGTCCCGAATCCCGACTGGTGCCAACATCCCAACAATGTGCACGGATATTGTTGGACATGTAGTTTCAATACATACCTTGATTTTTTTTAACGTTGAAATTTCATATCAGTGACGGATTGAGTATATTTTTTTAAGTGGCTGTGTATTATTAAATGCTCCATTATTTATCACTTCAAAGCTCCTCTTAAGTTTCAGTTTACATATTTTACTTTGCAGGAAATTTTGTTTTCTTTCCAACCTGATTCTTTTTTACCTCATCATAATTATTATTCTGCGTTTGCAAACTTACAGTAACAAATACTAACAATTCCTCCGTCTTTCATAAATTCCTCGCCTAGACAACTCATAATATTCTAAGCTACATCAAAAATGCGCAACAACGCCAGATAAAAAGGCCAAGAGAGAGCAATTAAAATTCTCATCGTGGCTACCAAGCGGTTGCATTGTGGCGGGTAATCGCCGGGCGTTTTTCAATTAGGAGCGTTTCACGGCGGCTGTAGTTAGCGCCAAGCTTTGTCCACGCCGCCAGGGTTGACGGTTGACGGTTGACGCTGTCAAATTAATTTGGGAGGCCCGGAATTATTAATTATGGTTGCAGGTTCGCTGGATATAAGATTTAATTAGTAGGCAGGAGTATTGAAATTTTGGTTGGTATTGGCGGTATTTGATCAAACGGGGCTTGTGGGCTTTAAGATTTTATCTATTTCGCCCTTAGCAAGAGCGGTGCTCGATATATGTTGACTATTTAAAGTAAATTACGTATATGTTTCGTATCACAAAATAACTATTGAAAAAACTCTGGATTTATTATGTAAACTTATTCTGTACCACATATACATATAATACCGTATCTAGGATACATAGTCTCAAACTGATATCAAAGATATTCTATTAGGATTTCCTTCATGTGCACTCTTATATTAAAATAATACTGATCAGCGTAATCGTCTTGTGTTATTTGGCTACTTCTTACGAAAAACTACCCATCTAATAAAAAACACTGGAGCTAGCAGTCATCTCCTTCCAATTAAAAAATCAAAGCACTCAACAAAGCCAGTAGATCGTATCTGTCAGCCCTACCATCGCGGGTGGCTGACGCGTGTTCTTACCATTAAAAGGGTTTGACACGTTACGACGGACCAAAGAAATTAGTAGTAACGCCGACACCCGCCACAGGCCACTTTGAAGGCGTATCGTGTTGCAACCTAATTGTACACAACTTTGATCTCCGCGGGTATTACCGGGTATTTTTGTGAAGCGGTACGCTGTTTGGGTACCGTGAGTATTTGAGGGTTAACGGTTCGATTTTTAAA